>OV702285.1:331778161-332978161 GCA_916181665.1 Avena sativa
CACCCCGTTCCCGGAGCAAGGCGAGCAGCGCTTCGCCGGAATTTCACCGGAGCCCGCCGCTGCTGGAGAAGAAGGGGGCCAGCGATTGGAGCCGCCACAGGAGAAGCTGCCGGTACCAAGAGGTTCGCCGTCGTCGACTTCGTCGTTCGCCCGCCTCGCCGACCCTGCCTGAGCCCCGGTGAGCCCCCGACGACCCCCACCTACCGCGTTAGGTTTCTGTCTCGCCGGCGCTGCCCGACGTGGACGATGAACCAGGACCATTAGATTAGAACAAGATCCCACGACTCACATTGCCCCGTACCGCTTCGCACCCCCTCGTCTCACTGACGTGTGGGGACAACAACTTAACCATCCCGCATAAGCACTGTGCTTAGCAGGCCGGCCCAGTATCTTTTCCCGCGCAGCCCAGTCTTTTGAATTCAACTTTTTCCATTTTAATTCAAACACAGTTCTGTACCTAGTTTCAAAAATCAACCCAGCTCGATACAATGAACCAAATTGAATGAAACCAATTTTGTTAGAAAGGTCTTGAAATGCTGAATCCAAGCCCGTTGGATTTAAATAATTTGGATCTGTAGATCACCCTTGGTAAAAATAGCAAGGCAGAACCTTTTCTGCATTCAAACATTTTTCAAATTTAAACCATAAAATCTTTTGAGTTGATTCCAACTCTCAAAAATCACATTTGATCATACCTTTCAGAATATATAAAAATATATTGGTTTACTTACAGAAATAATGTCCAAGTAATAAAAGAATGCCACATAGGCATTTCTAGTCACTTATTTTTAATTAAAATAAAAGGTTAAACCTTATTAAATTGTGACACCACTCTAAATCACATTCCCGTGAACTGAAATATGTGGTGATGACATGTGTCAACATGATCCCATTTTTGGTTTGGAGAATATTAAATCTTAAGTAGTTTTTCAATGAGTAGAAATTACTTTTCTAAAAATAAAAGGAATTAAACCAAGCTTTAATCTTGTAATGTTAGTGATGATGCTAGATCATCTATAGGACCCTTTTGTGTGATGATTGCAAGTAGTTAAGTATTGTTTGGTGATTGTGTACATCGTATTTATTTATAGACGTTAGTACCGACCAAGGATACGAGGAGGAAGGAGGATACTACGAAGAAGAAGTCGAGGAGAACTTCAACCACTGCTCTGCACAAGGCAAGCCTAATACTACTAGTTGAATGTGCAAGCTTATACTAATGATTGAAAGCCTTACTAGTCAAGTTGAACTATGCAAGCTAACACTTGCAAGATACTCTACTGATGCAAACAAATACTTACTTGTTACCATGCCAACTATATGCCTTAAGCATATATGATCATAACCACTTGATAAACCAATCCTAGTTTTACTTGCAAGATTTCTACTTTATTTCTTTATCAAAGCTACTTCCTTAGAATGTACTTATGTGACTTGTAGATTCTAGAAAGATCATTGAAGGTTGCATAAAGAGCATAAAATTTGGCCTAAGCTAGATAATCTTGATGCCATCCTAAGGCATAAGATTGAACTTAGTTGAAACTCCACTAGTTTACCACTCCTCATTAGTACTCACCCCCACTTGTAGATGCTAGTGCTAAGCATAAAACTTGATCAACTTTAGATGGGATTACTTGGTGAAAATGGTTATGAAAACCTTAGAATGATGGATCATTCTATTGAAATGTTTTGACATGTGTTTCCGAACACCAAATGATTTTGGTGATGAAAATGTTGAGGCATGAGCCTTAGCCCTTTATAAAACTGATGGTTGTCTGGATGCGATACCATTCCAATTTTATCGTCCAACCACAATACCCGAAGATTGGGTAGGGCTTGACTGGAAACTTATATACCTTAGTATTGGTTCCCTCACGGCCAAGATCTGAGCTGAGGCTACCTTGTGAAGATTGTCCACCTGTGCAGTACCCAAGATGACAGGTGGTCATGGTTGGGAGTCCAAACTCATAGGAGAGGTGCTTATACTAGGGCGTGTAATTGAAAGGTTAGGATTGATTATCCGCATACTGAGTATGGTGAATTCAGGATTTGTTCCTGACGGATGTATCGAATGTTGTGGTGAAAGTGTACAATCTCTATAGAGTGTCAAACTATTCAAATAGCCGCGTCCGCGGTTATGGACAGTTGGAGTGGCCATACTGTTCCCCCGTCAGATGTTTTCAAAATGACTTGTGAAATGAATTGAGAATTTGACTTGACCACAACAGAGTTGTGGCATGAGATGCAAATTCCCACTTAGGTGATAAAATCTGCAAACTAGCATTCTTTGCTTCAGAACTTAGTAGAGGTAAATCTGGCTTTTGCAAAACAACCCTAGAGCTTAGTGTCCTATTACAAAACCCCCCTTCACTTGTTAGTATTAGTTTGAGAGTACTTAAAGAGTACTCATGGCTTTGTCCCTGGCTATTCCCGTGGCTAGACTATGAAGAGGAGTACCTGGAGGATGGACCCCAGGAAGGTTACGACAACTAGGATCATCTCCCATTGTCAGCATTACCTGTGACCCCGAAGATGGAGCTTCTCCTACGCTACCATTATTATTACGTATTTCCGCTGCTTGTGTTGTATTAAGAACTGGATCATGAGATCCTTATTTGTGTAAGACCTTATGTATGGTTTGTAATGGATGATGTACTGTGGTATCCAATTCTGTTATGTCTTGCAAAAATGGTATTCCTGGGATTGCGATGTATGGCATAACAGGCATCTGGGATTAAAAACCCGGGTGTTGACAAGAGATAAGTTGGAACCTATCAATATATGCATATTTGGCTAAGTAGGGTTTAGGCTCATTTGCAAAAAGCAATATGGTTTTATCCTATCTTTCCAAAATAGTTTTGATCTTTTCACAAACTTTTTGAACTCCTTGGCAAACTCCAAGTGCTTCTAATCCCTTGTTGACACCATCAAGTTTTACTTTGAGAAATTGGAATGTCGAGATCTTCCATAGCTTCAGGCCTTAGTTGCTCAGAGTTGTCCATAACCGGGGACACGGCTAAGTACTTAGAATTTGATCTTCTGCAGAAAAGTTGTACACTTTACCCACATGACACAATCTCGTCTTGATGCCACCAGTGGCCGCTGGATAAGTACACACCAAATGGAGTACCGGCAGATCGAGAATGTGACAAAGTCTTTCCATAGAAGTCCTCCCAATACATAATCCGAGCATGTCTACCAGGCACCAATGTAAGGATATATTTCCAATACATAATTCTAGTTAACCTGAATAGGTGCCAATGCAAGGGTCTTCCACTATGTAATTGACTAAGCCAGAGCCCATTTAGCATGTGGCTATACACGGAAGCCACTGTACGAGAAACAAGTTCAATCTCTAAGTCCCTGGGTGGTTTTCTTCTAGTGCACATATGAAAAAGATAGCCATATATACATGGTTCCCTTTGTTGCCACCTTATCCACAATTGAGTATCCACATTCCACCTAGGTGATTCATTGAGTACTTGTTTTATTATATAAAACACATATTTTTCCAACACTTCATATAATCATAACATGGTATTCCACCCCAAGTCTATAGCAAGGCTAAGCATACTACAACTATGATGTTTCCACTAAGGAAGATATAAAGGATATCCTAATAGGACATATCATAGCATAGTAATATTGTCAACACCCGGATTTTTAATCCCAGATGCCTGTTATGCCATACATCGCAATCCCAGGATTACCATTTTTGCTAGACATAACAAAATTGGATACCATAGTACATCATCCATTACAAACCATACATAAGTTCTTACACAAATAGGGATCTTATGATCTAGTTCTTAATACAACTTCAAGCAGCGGAATACATAATAATAACGGTAGCATAGGCGAAGCTCCATCTTCGGGGTCACAGGCAATGCTGACGATGGGAGATGATCCTAGTTGTCGTAACCTTCCTGGGGTCCATCCTCTAGGTACTCCTCTTCATAGTATGGCCACGGGAATAGCCAGGGACAAAGCCATGGGTACTCTTTAAGTACTCACAAACTAATACTAACAAGTGAAAGGGGTTTTTGCTAATAGGACACTAGGCTCTAGGGTTGTTTTGCAAAAGCCAGATTTATCTCTACTAAGCTGAGAAGCAAGAGAAGCTAGTCAAAATTTTATAACTCCTAAGTAGGAAACTTGTATTTCATATCACAACCCTGTTGTGGTCAAGTCAAAGTCTCAATTCATTTCACAAGTTTTTTGAAAACATCTGACGGGGGAACAATATGGCCACTCCAACTGTCCATAACCGTGGACGCGGCTATTCGAATAGTTTCACACTCTGCAGAGATTGTACAACCACAACATTCGATACATCCATCAGGAACAAATCCTGAATTCACCATACTCAGTATGCGGATAATCAATCCTAACCTTTCAATTACACGCCCTAGTGTAGAGTTTGGCCTCCCAACCATGACCAACTGTCATCTTGGGTACTGCACAGGTGGACAATCTTCACAAGGTAGCCTCAGCTCAGACCTTGGCCGTGAGGGAACTAATACTAAGGTATATAAGTTTCCAATCAAGCCCTACCCAATTCTCGGGTATTGTGGTTGTACGATAAAATTGGAATGGTATCGCATCCAGACAACCATCAGTTTTATAAAGGGCTAAGGCTCATGCCTCAACATTTTCATCACCATAAATCATCTGGTGTTCGGAAACATATGTCCAAAACATTTCAATAGAATGATCCATCATTCCAAGGTTTTCATAACCATTTTCCACCAAGTATTCCCATCTAAAGTTGATCAAGTTTTATGCTTAGCACTAGCATCTACAAGTAGGGGTAAGTACTAATGAGGGGTGGTAAACAAGTGGAGTTTCAACTAAGTTCAATCTCATGCCTTAGGATGACATCAAGATTATCTAGCTTAGGCCAAATTTTATGCTCTTTATGCAACCTTCAAATATCTTTCTAGTATCTACAATTTACTGAAGTAAACTCTAAGTAATAGCTTTAATAAAGAAATAAAGTGATAAGCTTGTAAGTAAAAACTAGGATTGGTTTATCAAGTGGGTAGGATCATCTATGTTTAAGGCATATAGTTGGCATGGTGACAAGCAAGTATTGGCTTGCACAGTATCAGTATACGCTTGCTAAATTGCAAGTGTTAGCTTGCACATTCAACTAGTAGTAGGCTTGCCTTGTGCAGAGCAGTGGTTGAAGTTCTCCCCGGCTTCTTCTTCGTAGAATCCTCCTTCCTCCTCGTATCCTTGGTCAGTACTAGCGTCTATAAATAAATACAATGTACACAATCACCAAACAATACTTAACTACTTGCAATCATCACACAAAAAGGGTCCTATAGATGATCTATCATCATCACTAACTTTACAAGATTAAAGCTTGGTTTAAATCCTTTTATTTTTAGAAAAGTAATTTCTACTCATTGAAAAACTACTTATTTTAATATTCTCCAAACCAAACATGGGATCATGTTGACACATGTCATCACCACATATTTTAGTCCATGGGAATGTGATTTAAAGTGGTATCACAATTTAATAAGGTTTTACCCTTTTATTTTAATTAAATAAAGTGACTAGAAATGCCTATGTAGCATTCTTTTATTACTTGAACATTATTTCTGTAAGTAAACCTATATATTTTTATATATTCTGAAAGGTAAGGTTAAATTAGATTTTTGAGAGTTGGAATTAACTCAAAAGCTATTATGGTTTTAATTTGAAAAATGTTTGAATGCAGAAAAGCTTCTTCCTTGTTATTTTTTCCAAGGATGATCTACAGATCCAAATGACTTGAATCCAATGGGCTTGGATTCAGCATTCCTAGACCTTTCTAACAAAATTGGTTTCATTCAATTTGGTTCAATGAATCGACCTGGGTTGATTTTTGAAACTGGGTACAAAAGTGTGTTTGAAATAAAATGGAAAAGGTTAAATTCAAATAACTGGGCTGCGCGGGAAGTGATACTGGGCCGGCCTGCTAAGCACAGCGCTTACGCGGGCTGGTTAAGTGACTGTCCCCACGCGTCAGTGAGACAGGGGGCGCGAAGCGGTATGGGGCGATGTGGTGCGTTCGATCTGGTTCTAATCCAACGTCTGAGGGTAATCGTTGACGTTGGGCAACGCCTGTGAGACAGAAACCTAGCGCGGCCAGTGGGGGTCGTTGGGGGCTCACCGGGGTTCAGGCGAGGGTCGGTGAGGCGGGCGAACGACGAAGTCGACGACGGCGAACCTCCTGGTACCGGCAGCTTCTCCTAGGGCGGCCCCAATCGCTGGCCCCCTTCTTCTCCAGCAGCGGCATACTCCGGTGGAATTCCGGCGAAGTGCTGCCCGCCTTGCTCCGGGAACAGGGTGGCACGATCAGTGAGGAGAGGGGAGTGAGATGGTGTGCTCAATTCGGCTGGGGGTGGCCTCTATTTATAGTCGCGACGATGAGACCGAACGGGATGGGCAGGCGACGGTGGCGACATGGATACGAGCGGCTAGAGGCATGGCCGACGGTGGCGATCGCTTGGTGGTCTCCTGGCGATGCTCTACGGCTTTAATGCGCGTGTAGGGGCGGTGCGGTTTGGTCTGGAACGCGCGATGCTCTGCACAGCAAAGGCGGCGTCTTCGACGGTGAGCGGTGGCTGTGCGTCATGGGGCGGCGAACGGTGATGTCTGGCGGTCTCCTGGGTTGGTGGCGATCATGTATGCACGCGGCGAGGGCGGCTTGCGGTCTGTGGGCGTCGGTCGAGTGTGGCGCTCTGGCGCATGCTCGACTTGGTTGCTGGCGAGCTGGGCGCGGTTCGTGCGTATGATCCAGGGTTTGGTAACGTTCGCGGCTGGGACAGGGAGTGGCGGTGGACGGTGGGCTGCCTCCGAGACAAGGTTGGCATGGCTAAATATCCTCCTAGCTTGCTGTCTCCACTGGGGTGGCATGGTGAGCTTCGGCTGTTCACCATTGATGTCATTGCCCAGCTTACAGTGAGTCTAGTGCTTGGTTTAACTTGCTAGATGATCTACTGGTATGGTTGTGAGCTAGAGAGGGAACAAGTTAGGCTTCAATCACTGCTCACAATAGTGTTTAAGATTTTGATGATTTGTGTCTGCAATGTGTTTGATGAAATGGCCGCAAGAATTCATGTTTTGAATTTTGAAAAGATTTTTGATGGGTGTGCTAGGTTGGTGCTGGTGAGTCTGCAGATGCTTGGGTTTTGAAAGTTGAGCTTGTTTGAGTGGTTTTTGAAAAAGTGGGATCTTCCCATATGATAAAGATTCGATTTTGAACTGTCCTTTAAACTATGCATTTGAATGTTTCTGGATGATCACAAAGTGGGCCTTGATACTTTGTTATGAGTACAATCAAGGGGTGCAAAGATCCACAAAAGTTTCTGTTAAGTTCTGAAAGTTTGGGACAGCCAAAGTAGGCATGGGAGTTAAATTGGTCAAAATGACCATTCCCTTATTTTATTTGTTTTGATTTACTTGTCTTTGAGAAAAGTTTGGGAATTGTTTAGATGATGTTTATTTCACCTAAGCATCCATTTACAAGCAAAGGAACACACAAACAAGTTGGTTCAAAAGAATTCAAAATGAAATGCATACTCACATGCATGCTTTCATATTTTTATTTAGCAAAGTTTTTGTTAACCCTAAATTTGATGATTAGAGTTTGATGATCCAAGTTTAGTATTTTTGGGATGTTACAAACCTTACCCCCTTAAACAAAATCTCGTCCCGAGATTTGAAAAAGGACGAAAAAGCTTACCTAGGATTTGAAGAGATCGGGAAACTCCGTCCTGATGTGATCTTCGCGCTCCCAGGTAGCTTCCTCTTCTGTGTGGTTGCTCCACTGAATCTTGAGAAACTTGATGCTTCGGGTTCGGGTAGTTCTGAAAGCTTCTTCCAAAATACGGATGGGTACTTCAGGATAGGTCAGGTCATCGTTGATCTCTATGGTCCGGTGATCGATGTTTTTGAACACTTCGGTCTTCTCGGGGACTTCGAGACACTTGCAAAGTAATGAGATATGGAACACATTGTGCATAGCTGACATCTCTTCGGGTAGTTCCAATTGATACGACACTTCTCCTCGACGGTTCAGAATCTTGAAGGGTCCGATATATCTGGGGGCAAATTTCCTTTCAGTTGGAAACGCTGCATTCCTTTCAATGGAGACACTTTTAGATATACAAAATCTCCTATGTTGAAGGCGAGGTCTCGACGTCTCTTGTCGGCGTAACTCTTCTGTCTGGACTGGGCGGTCTTGAGGTGCTCACGAATCTTGTGAACCTTCTCTTCTGCTTCTCGTAGGATGTTGGGTCCGAAAATCTGACTCTCTCCTACTTCCGACCAGTTCAAAGGGGTGCGACACTTCCTTCCGTACATAAATTCAAATGGGGCCATTTGCAAACTAGCCTGATAGCTGTTGTTGTATGAAAATTCTGCAAATGGCAGACAATCTTCCCACTTAGATCCATATTCTAACACACATGCTCTCAGCATATCTTCGAGTATTTGATTTACTCGCTCCGTTTGTCCATCGGTCTGAGGGTGATACGCGGTGCTGAAATCTAGGCGGGTTCCTAAACCTTCTTGGACTTTCTTCCAGAATCTCGAGGTAAACTGAGTTCCTAGATTCGATACGATGTTCTTGGGGACTCCATGCAAACTAACTATTCTAGCGATGTACGACTCCGCTAGCTTCGAACTCTGATATGTGGTCTTGACGGGTAAGAAATGGGCGACTTTGGACAATCGGTCCACTATGACCCAGATAGAGTCATTTCCCCTACTAGAAGTAGGCAGTCCAGTGATAAAGTCCATTCCAATGGAATCCCATTTCCATTCTGGAATCTGCAATGGTTGCAACAATCCAGCGGGTCTTTGATGTCCTGCCTTGACTCGCTGACATATATCACACTTGGCGATATAGCTTCTGATTTCTCTCTTCATCTTATGCCACCAAAATTGCTCTTTTAAATCTTGATACATCTTAGTTCCTCCGGGATGGATAGAATAAAGAGTATCATGAGCCTCCTTCAGAATCACTTCTTTCAACTCAGAATCTGCTGGTACACAAAGGCGTCCTTTGTACCACAGAACTCCTTCTTCGTCTTCGGTGAATCCGGCTACTTTGCCTGTACCAATACGACGCTTTATTCCGTCGATACTAGCATTTCCCTTCTGCGCCTCTTTAATCTGACTGATTAAAGTGGGCTGGAGTTCTATGCTAGCCAAAAATCCTTTACTCACTAATTCCATTCGAAAATCTTCCATCTCTTTGTGCAAGCTTGGTTGCTCCTTTAAAATCATGGAGTTCAAGCGGCACGGCAATCTGCTAAGGGCATCGGCTACCACATTGGCTTTACTAGGGTGATAGTGAATGTGCAGGTCGTAATCCTTGATTAGCTCAATCCACCTTCTCTGTCTCATATTCAGCTCCTTCTGAGTGAATATATACTTCAGGCTCTTGTGATCCGAATAAATCTCACAACGGTTTCCCATCAGGTAATGACTCCATGTCTTCAGGGCTAGAACTACGGCTGCGAGTTCGAGGTCATGGGTTGGGTAATTTTGCTCATGTTGCTTCAGTTGTCGAGATAGATAAGATATAAATTTTCCTTCTTGCATTAGCACACATCCGAGACCGATCTTGGATGCGTCATAATACACATCGAAGGGCTTCGTGATATCCAGCATGATCAAGATTGGGGCTGAAATCAATCTCCTCTTGAGTTCTTGAAAACTCGCTTCACATTTGTCGGTCCATTCAAACTTCTTGTCCTTCTTCAGCAATTGGGTCATGGGTCTGGCGATACTCGAGAATCCTTCTATGAACTTGCGGTAATATCCCGCCAATCCGAGAAATGCACGAACTTGGGTTTGAGTGGTTGGGGCTTGCCAATCCTCTACATCTTTCACTTTGGCAGGGTCAACGGCAATTCCTCCGGCTGATACAATGTGACCGAGGAATCCTACCTCCTGTAACCAGAATTCACATTTGCTAAACTTTACATACAGCTGATGCTCTCTAAGGGTTCCAAGAATGGTCCTTAGGTGTAGCTCATGTTCTTCTTTCGATTTGGAATAAATCAGAATGTCATCAATGAAAAAAATGACAAACTTATCCAGGAAGTCCATAAAATTCTTATTCATGAGATTCATGAAATAAGCGGGGGCATTGGTTAATCCAAAAGACATGACTGTATACTCGTACAATCCATATCTGGTGGTAAAGGCAGTCTTTGGAATATCCTCTGCGCGAATCTTGAGTTGATGATAGCCAGTTCTAAGATCAATCTTAGAAAACACTTTGGCACCGGTCAACTGATCAAACAAATCTTCTATCTTGGGAAAATGGTATTTGTTTTTGATGGTGACATCATTCAATTTCCGATAATCCGTACACAAACGGTTACCTCCATCTTTCTTGTCCACAAACAAGATAGGTGATCTCCATGGTGACGCACTTGGTTGAATCAATCCAATTTCCAACATGGAATCCAGTTGCTTCTTTAGTTTTGCCAGTTCCGACGGGTTCATACTATAGGGTCTCTGGGCTATGGTCCGGTTCCGGGGATTAGTTCAATGATAAACTCGATATCCCGATCTGGGGGCATACCGGGCAAAACATCTGGAAATACATCGGGGTATTCACAGACTATCCGGACTTGGTCAATGGTAGGTTGGACTATACTCTTGTTGCACTTGAATTGACGAGGTAAGGTTTTAGATATATGCTCGACTGATATTCTGGCTGTACTGGTCATGGTTATGGCTTTCTTGGCACAGTCAATCAATCCTTTATGTTTGGACATCCAATCCATTCCTAGTACTACTTCCAAACCTTTAGTTCCGAGTACTATCAGATTAGCATAAAAATCTATGCCATGGATTCAGATAGGGACGGCTTTGCAAATTTGCCTAGCCTTGGTGGTTGATCTGGGAATTTGAACAATCATAACATGCTTCAGTTTGGTTGGTTGAATTTTACTAGTGCAGGCAAATTCTTCGGTGACAAATGAGTGCGATGCACCAGAATCAAACAACACTCGTGCAAGTACTGAATTAACAGAAAACATACCCAACACGACGTCTGGCGCTTCCTGAGCTTCTTCAGCATGCATGAGAAAAAGACGGCCATTGCGGTTGAGCGAATTCCCTAGGGCAAACCTTCTTCCTAGCTGAACACGCCACTGTTGCTGAGCTGGGACATTGGCATTGGGTGCTGCGGCATTCTTCTTGTTGGGGCATTCGTTGGAGTAGTGACCCTTATTTCCACAGTCATAACAAGTCACCCGTGACTTGTCCTTTGCCGCTATAGGCACATCATTGCTTCCAGTCCTCGGGGCAGTGTTGGTGTTGGCGGTAGCATTGTTGTTGTTGAACTTGGGTGGGGCACGGTTGAAATTGCTAGAGTTGCCGGGGTTGTTGTGATTTCCTCCGGGCCTAGGGTTTCCACGGTTGGGATAGGTCGGACGGTTCATCGGGGGTCTGTGGGTTCTTAGGGAAAATCCGGGAGTTGGGTTAGGGCAATACTTTGGGGTCTGATGGGTTCCTGGCTGATGCATCATGCGACGCTTGCGGTTCTCGTTGGCTTGGTTGATCTTTCCTTCCATATGGATGGCAGAGTCGACAAGGGCTTCAATATCAGCAAAGGGGATATTAACTAAGACTGTCTGCATCTCATCATGCAGACCATTCAGGAATCTTTCTTTCTTCTTGGCTTCGGTGTCAATCTCATCCGGGGCATACCTAGCTAATGACAAAAATTTGTCACGGTATTCCACTACGGTCATCCTTTCTTGCTTCAGTTCTCTGAACTCGTCTCTCATCCTCTTGATCAAACCCAGTGGCACATGGGTTCTGCTAAACTTGACCTTGCATTTCTCCCAGGTCATCATATGGCCTCCGGTCATTGCGCGAACACTGTTCCACCATGCCCTGGCATCTCCGGCTAGATAGTGGGTGGCGAACAGAACTTTCTTGTTGGCTTCCACTCCAGCAACTTCTAGGTTATTTTCCATGGTCTGCAGCCAATCATCGACGTCTAGGGCTTCTTTTGACTTAGTGAAAACAGGTGGGTTGGTATTCTAGAAGTTCTTGAGCTTAGATCTATGGTTGTCCTGATTTCCGTGGCCTTGGTTGTTGTGGGCTAGCTGAGCTATCTGTTGCAGGGTGGCTAGGTTGGCTTGACGTTCCGCTCTTTCAGCTTCGCGGTCAGAGGTCAACATTTGCAGGATCTGCAACATCGGGTCCGGGGATGAACCATTTCCTCCGCGTGGCATCTGAAGATTGAGATAGATCATGAGAAAATAGGGAAATTTCTAAGGTTCTGGGATTTTGAAAAGTTTTCAAAGTTTGACTCAGATTTTCTAGTAACTTGCTTTTCATTCATTCATTCATAGCACACGGTACAACACACACCACAACAAAGAAAAACAGATGGTTTTAAGAACCATTCTGACAACTACGATACAGTGGGACCAAATACTACTCACTACGCTAGTGCTCAAGTGGTACTACTCGGAATCTGTGGCTCATCATCCTCATCATCATCGATGAAGGCGAAATCATCCTCATCGATGAAGAAGTCCATAGCCTGATCCTCCAGAAAATCATCGTCATCGCTGAGATAGGAGTAGGGGTCTCCACGAAGATCCTCTTCGGCATTCTTCCTTTCCTCCAACTGCATGTCTCTCTCGTGGATGGTCTCCTCCAAAGATGAGATACGGTGGCGAAGACGGGCAATAACGCGCTCCTTCTTGTCGAGCTGACGGCGGCGAGACTTGTGATCTTTTGCCAGCATGGCGATGGTTTGGTCCTTCGTCTTGATGATGGCAGACTTGTGGTTGGAGTAGTCACGACATTTATCCAACTCCTGCTGACGATCGTACATCATGAAGCTGAGGTGGTCCAATTGAGTCTTCAGCTCGTGGTGGTATGGGGCTTCCAGTGGTTGTCCATTAGCATCACGCCTTGGGCAAAACTCAAAGCGAGTACCCTTGATCTGGTTGATACTTTGCCCACACAGACGGGAAAGAGCTTCCTGCATGGCCCTGGCAAGTCCGTCGAGCCAGTTGTTCTCTCTTAAGGTAAACTGAATTCCCTCAGCAGTGGGAGGTTCAATCTTTCCTCGGAGACTTGCAACAATTAGCCACTGCAGATCTTCTCCTCCTTGATCATTGAGCTGAGCTTCGAAGAACTCGGGGTGCGGACGCTCCAGAAATTCCGAAAGCTGGTCCAAATCCCTCTCAAAGATAAGGTCTCCTCCATTCCCCAACTGATAAAACTTGCTGTACTTCACGTCCATCTATAAGAATATAGGATGAGTAAGTTAGTAGAGTGATCAAGTGTGTCAAATTTTATGTATTTTGCAAGAGTTTTTGAGGAACATGAATTTTCATGAAAGAATCAAAGGGATAAGAGTGAGAATAAGTTTTTGTAAATATTTGCTTCCTTTGGTTTGAAACTAAGTTTTTGATTCAAACGTCCAGTCTAACTAGGGTCTCCTATGGTCAGGATGGCTCTGATACCAACTTGTCAACACCCGGATTTTTAATCCCAGATGCCTGTTATGTCATACATCGCAATCACAGGATTACCATTTTTGCGAGACATAACAGAATTGGATACCATAGTACATCATCCATTACAAACCATACATAAGTTCTTACACAAATAGGGATCTCATGATCCAGTTCTTAATACAACTTCAAGCAGCGGAATACGTAATAATAACGGTAGCATAGGCGAAGCTCCATCTTCGGGGTCACAGGCAATGCTGACGATGGGAGATGATCCTAGTTGTCGTAACCTTCCTGGGGTCCATCCTCCAGGTACTCCTCTTCATAGTCTGGCCACGGGAATAGCCAGGGACAAAGCCATGAGTACTCTTTAAGTACTCGCAAACTAATACTAACAAGTGAAAGGGGGGTTTTTGATAATAGGACACTAGGCTCTAGGGTTGTTTTGCAAAAGCCAGATTTATCTCTACTAAGCTGAGGAGCAAGAGAAGCTAGTCAAAATTTTATAACTCCTAAATAGGAAACTTGTATTTCATATCACAACCCTGTTGTGGTCAAGTCAAAGTCTCAATTCATTTCACAAGTCTTTTGAAAACATCTGACGGGGGAACAGTATGGCCACTCCAACTGTCCATAACCATGGACGCGGCTATTCGAATAGTTTGACACTCTGCAGATATTGTACACTTTTACCACAACATTCGATACATCCGTCAGGAACAAATCCTGAATTCACCATACTCAGTATGCGGATAATCAATCCTAACTTTTCAATTACACGCCCTAGTATAAGCACCTCTCCTGTGAGTTTGGCCTCCCAACCATGACCAACTGTCATCTTGGGTACTGCACAGGTGGACAATCTTCACAAGGTAGCCTCAGCTCAGACCATGGCCGTGAGGGAACTAATACTAAGGTATATAAGTTTCTAGTCAAGCCCTACCCAATTCTCGGGTATTGTGGTTGTACGATAAAATTGGAATGGTATCGCATCCAGACAACCATCAGTTTTATAAAGGGCTAAGGCTCATGCCTCAACATTTTCATCACCATAAATCATCTGGTGTTCGGAAACATATGTCCAAAAAATTTCAATAGAATGATCCATCATTCCAAGGTTTTCATAACCATTTTTCCACCAAGTATTCCCATCTAAAGTTGATCAAGTTTTATGCTTAGCACTAGCATCTACAAGTGGGGGTAAGTACTAATCAGGGGTGGTAAACAAGTGGAGTTTCAACATAGTTCAATCTCATGCCTTAGGATGACATCAAGAGTATCTAGCTTAGGCAAAATTTTATGCTCTTTATGCAACCTTCAAATATCTTTCTAGTATCTACAATTTACTTAAGTAAACTCTAAGTAATAGCTTTGATAAAGAAATAAAGTGATAAGCTTGTAAGTAAAAACTAGGATTGGTTTATCAAGTGGGTAGGATCATCTATGTTTAAGGCATATAGTTGGCATGGTGACAAGCAAGTATTGGCTTGCACAGTATCAGTATAAGCTTGCTAAATTGCAAGTGTTAGCTTGCACATTCAACTAGTAGAATTAGGCTTGCCTTATGCAGAGCAGTGGTTGAAGTTCTCCTCGGCTTCTTCTTCGTAGAATCCTCCTTCCTCCTCGTATCCTTGGTCGGTACTAGCGTCTATAAATAAATACAATGTACACATCACCAAACAATACTTAACTACTTGCAATCATCACACAAAAAGGGTCCGATAGATGATCTAGCATCATCACTAACTTTACAAGATTAAAGCTTGGTTTAAATCCTTTTATTTTTAGAAAAGTAATTTCTACTCATTGAAAAACTACTTAAGATTTAATATTCTCCAAACCAAACATGGGATCATGTTGACACATGTCATCACCACATATTTTAGTCCATGGGAATGTGATTTAAAGTGGTGTCACAATTTAATAAGGTTTTACCCTTTTATTTTAATTAAATAAAGTGACTAGAAATGCCTATGTAGCATTCTTTTATTACTTGAACATTATTTCTGTAATTAAACCTATATATTTTTATATATTCTGAAAGGTATGGTTAAATGTGATTTTTGAGAGTTGGAATCAACTCAAAAGCTATTATGGTTTTAATTTGAAAAATGTTTGAATGCAGAAAAGCTTCTGCCTTGTTATTTTTGCCAAGGATGATCTACAGATCCAAATGACTTGAATCCAACGGGCTTGGATTCATCATTCCTAGACCTTTCTAACAAAATTGGTTTCATTCAATTTGGTTCACTGAATCGACCTGGGTTGATTTTTGAAACTGGGTACAAAAGTGTGTTTGAAAGAAAATGGAAAAGGTTAAATTCAAATAACTGGGCTGCGCGGGAAGTGATACTGGGCCGGCTTGCTAAGCACAGCGCTTACGCGGGCTGGTTAAGTGGCTGTCCCCACACGTCAGTGAGACAGGGGTGCGAAGCGGTATGGGGCTATGTGGTGCGTTCGATATGGTTCTAATCCAACGGTTGAGGGTCATCGTCGACGCTGGGCAACGCCGGCGAAATAGAAACCTAGCACGGCCAGTGGGGGTCGTTGGGGGCTCACCGGGGTTCAGGCGAGGGTCAGCGAGGCGGGCGAACAACGAAGTCAACGACGGCGAACCTCCTGGTACCGACAGCTTCTCCTGGGGCGGCTCCAATCGCTGGCCCCCTTCTTCTCCAGCAGCGGCAGACTCCGGTGAAATTCCAGCGAAGTGCTGCTTGCCTTGCTCCGGGAACGGGGTGGCATGATTAGTGAGGAGAGGGAGTGAGATGGTGTGCTCAATTCGGCTGGGCGTGGCCTCTATTTATAGTCGCAACGATGAGACCGAACGGGATGGGCAGGCGACGGTGGCGACATGGCTACGGGCGGCTAGAGGCATGGCCGGCGGTGGCGATCGCTTGGTGGTCTCCTGGCGATTGTCTGCTCCTTTAATGCGCACGTAGGGGCGGTGCATTTTGGTCTGGAACACGCGATGCTCTGCACGGCAGAGGCGGCGTCTTCGACGGTGAGCGGTGGCTGTGCGTCATGGGGCGGCAAACGGTGATGTCTGGCGGTCTCCTGGGTTGGTGGCGATCATGTATGCACGCGGCGAGGGCGACGCGCGGTCTGTGGGCGTCGGTCGAGTGTGGAGCTCTGGCTCATGCTCGACATGGTTGCTGGCGAGCTGGGCGCGGTTCGTGCGTGTGGTCCAGGGTTTGGCAACGCTCGCGGTTGGGACAGGGAGTGGCGGTGGACGGTGGGCTGCCTCCTAGACAAGGTTGGCATGGCTAAATCTCCTCCTAGCTTGCTGTCTCCACTGGGGTGGAATGGTGAGCTTCGGCTATTCACCATTGATGTCATTGCCCAGCTTACAGTGAGTCTAGTGCTTGGTTTAACTTGCTAGATGATCTACTGAGATGGTTGTGAGCTAGAGAGGGAACAAGTTAGGCTTCAATCACTGCTCACAATAGTGTTTAAGATTTTGATGATTTGTGTCTACAATGTGTTTGATGAAATGGCTGCAAGAATTCAAGTTTTGAATTTTGAAAAGGTTTTTGGTGGGTGTGCTAGGTTGGTGCTGGTGAGTCTGCAGATGCTTGGGTTTTGAAAGTTGAGCTTGTTTGAGTGGTTTTTGAAAAAGTGGGATCTTCCCATATGATAAAGATTCAATTTTGAACTGTTCTTTAAACTATGCATTTGAATGTTTCTGGATGATCACAAAGTGGGCCTTGCTACTTTGTTATGAGTACAATCAAGGGGTGCAAAGATCCATAAAAGTTTCTGTTAAGTTCTGAAAGTTTGGGACAACCAAAGTAGGCATGGGAGTTAAATTGGTCAAAATGACCATTCCCTTATTTTATTTGTTTTGATTTACTTGTCTTTGAGAAAAGTTTGGGAATTGTTTAGATGATGTTTATTTCACCTAAGCATCCATTTACAAGCAAAGGAACACACAAACAAGTTGGTTCAAAAGAATTCAAAATGAAATGCATACTCACGTGCATGCTTTCATATTTTTATTTAGCAAAGTTTTTGTTAACCCTAAATTTGATGATTAGAGTTTGATGATCCAAGTTTAGTATTTTTGGGATGTTACAAATATCATAGTAATATAGTAGCCCTATCATGCATACTACAAAAATTCTACTAAGTGTAATGAAAATAGTAGGACATGGATGATAGTGTCACTTGCCTTTTTAGTGGAGAACATTGGTTCACTCCTTGATCTTGCAATAATCACACTCTTCAAATTTCACTATAATTCAATCAAGGAAGCACATATTCAAACTAGCATTCAAACAATTCATCACATCAAACAATAAAAACAAAGCAATGCATGCAAGCATGCAAAAGATTGTTTTATTTGTAAAAGTGGTTTCTAATAGGCTATAAACATTTTCAAACACCTATTGGTCATTTATAAAAGTGGAAAAACCATTAAAAATTAAGTTAGTGAAAAATGGCCATTTAAATCATTTGTTTTGCTAGAAATGATTGAAATCAAGGAAATAATTCCTAGTGTTTTCCAAATACTCCCTCCGTTCCATTCTACAGTGCCTATAGTTCATGGCACGGAAATTAAGAAACACATGCGGGGAGAAAATTAAAATAGTTTTGGGTGGGATTTCTCGTGGCTAATTGACGTAATAAAATAGAGGAGTTTGCAGGAGGCATGAAAATCTATATACTTTATGTAAACTCCCTAAAAAAGTTGTCCAAACGAGTTGTGTAACGCACTATATCTTATATTCTGGAATTTTTCTTCAAAAACTATAGGCACTATAGAAAGGAACAGAGGGAGTATATTTTTAAACACAAATGTTAATATTTATGGTCAAAGTGTTTAAAAAAATCATTTACAAAAGGTTTCACTCAAAAACCATTTTTAAATCAAGCACCATTTTTTTATTTTCTAGAAATGCGTTTAAACAAAGTAATAATTTACTAGGGTTATATTTTTAAATCCTAAAACTTGGTGTTTAAGGTCAGAGAGTTTAAATTAAACCATTTTCAAAAGGTTTTATTCCAAAGCATTTTTAAACCATAATGTCTTAGTGTCACAAAATATACTTTTAAAACCAAAAGTTGGTTTTTATGGTCAGTAGGTTCAAAACAAAACATTTACAAAAGATTTTACCCTAAAATCATTTTTAGAATAAATTTTATACACAAAATAAGCCTAAATAAGTTTCTGCAAAAATAACCAATTTTACAGAAGCAAAATACTAAACTAATGGTATGGTTGCAAAGTTTGTATTTTTTGATTCCAATGATATAAAATTTGTAAACTTTGGCTAAGCATAAAAATAGTTATGATTTTTGCAAGTTTAAACAAACAAAATCATTTTCTGGATTTTAACAGACAGACTCAGGCCACGTGTCTTAATCTTATTCGCTGGTACCGGTTCGCACGGATCACGCTCTGCGGACCACAGGATCTAAAGTGAATCGCACGGCACAGATCGCTTCGTACCCCTTCGTTAAGTTATCTATCGCATCCATCAGATCTAAATCAAACGGCTCAAACGATGGCGACCACAGATGGGCGGCGCTGCGACGGTGGCGAGCGGCGGAGCACTCTGGCGGTGGCATTGCTGATGAATTAGGAAGCGCAGGAGAGGGAGAAGAGGTTTACCAGAATCGCCGGAGTGTGGCGATGCTCAACGTGGCCATGGTTGGCGAAGGGCCGTTCGGAGCTGCTGGCAATTCCTCGCCGGAGGCGTCGTTGGCGTCGGGCACGCTCGGGTCTAGACGGAGGCGAGGCTGCAGGTCACGGGAAGATGAGTGGAAAGGGGCGTTAGACGCGGACGAGTGTGGCGAACACGTGTGCGTCATCGAGAGAGAGAGAGTGGAGGACGGGACTTACGGGGAATGGTAGCCGGAGTTGAGGCAGATGCCGTCGACGCGCTGTCGTTGACGGGGGCGAGTCTGTGGGATGCACGGGGTCGAACAGAGGCTACTGGCAGTTGCAGGAGATCCTAGCGAGCAAGTTCGTGTGAAGCGGGGACAATGGGGGTGGCTGTTCTTGCCGGAATCAACGGAGGAGCTCGTCGGAGTCAGTGGCGTTGCCGCGAACAATTCGGGTAGCGTAGGGGCAGCGAGGGAGTGGTGTCTGGGGGGAAAGGGAGAAGGTACGTGGGCGTTTAAGAGGGCGTGGTCACCGACGAGGCTTGATCACGCATTCATGCGAATTTACAGGAATTAATCGCGGCAGAAAAGGTGAGGTGCGAGGGGGGGGGGGACGGTCGTGCGAGGTTGATGGCGATGAGGTGGCTATGGGCCCCGTTCGTCAGTGAGGTGAGCGTTCGCGTGTGGGGTCGCAGTGTCAGCGAGTGTGCGGGTGAGCTCGCGAGTAAGAAAACGCTTCGCCAGGGGGAGTAAGGTGGGCTGCTGGGCCGAGTTGGGCTGGACTGGCTGGGCTGGCTTCGTTTTCTATTTTTTCTTCCTGACTTCTTTTTCCTTTTCTATTTCGATTTTCTCCTTTCAAGTTCAAACATTCATTTGAATTCAGATTTATTTTTCAAACCTTTTTCAAACTTGCAGTAGGTTTTATTCTGTTTACAAATGTGTATTAAAGTCCATTTTAAAATATTTCTTTTTATTCTATTATGGTTTATTATTATTTTAAAATAGAAATTTTGTCTTTATTTTAAATAAGATTTAAATATGGTTTCAAACTTCTTTTGAATTCTAATTTTTGCCAAACGTTTTTCAGTAATTTTTATTTATCCATTAGTGTGTTAAATATTTCACTTTGAATTTATTTAAAATATTTTAATATGATTTACTATCCATTTAATTAGGGCATTTGTCTTTATTCAAATAAAATCAAATATGGTTCAAGTCCATATTAATTTTATTCCAATAATATGTATTCCTTTATTTTGTTTGGATTATCTTTAATCCATTTGCTTATGGATTTAAACAATATTTAATTTTGGCTTTTAATTATTCCTTATTTATTTATTTCTTTATCTTATAAAATCCATATATTTTATTTAAAGATCGAAAATTGGTGATTCCAATTTGTATGATTTTATCTAATATTTGTTTATCCTTTTAAATCCTTTTAGGGTTATTTTTCTCACCATTTGGTATGGATTTCATATGAGAGCTTTATTAACTTTGGAAATTAATTCCTTTTCACTTATTAAATTCATAAGTTTTTATCCAAGGTTCCAAATTGATTGAAACCAATTCCTATGGTTGTATAATATTTTTTATTTATCATTCTTGATCATTTATAAATGTTTGTTGACACATTTTTATATGGATTAAATCCATAGTCTTAGAGAGATTTTGGAAATGAATTATTCCATTAGGGTTTTAGGGTTTTGGTTTAACTTTTCCAAGTGTTTAAATTTCAAGATACATTTATTGATGAATGCATTTCTCTTGATTGAAATTTTGTTTGATTCCCTTTTTATTCAAAGTTTGTTCAAGATGGGTTTTGATGTTTCCATTTGGAATCAAAAAGTTTCTTTTCACCCTAAATTTCAACATTTATTTCGTTTGTTTATTTATTTTTCACATTTCAAAATTTGGAAAATTTTGGGATGTGACACTCAAGAATGTCCCTATTAGTATGGAGAAGCTAGAAAGCTAGAAGAAGGATCTTCCAGAACACCACCAACACTCATCTTATGGGGGATAGACTGTGACATCCAAGATGTTTAGAATGGGAAAGTTCATAGGTTCATGGCATTACATCATGGCATCTTGCAAAAACTCCATTTTTCAAAACCCTTTGTGTCAAAACCCAATTTCAAAATATTTATTTTAACCCATTAAGGTTTTATTTGAAAGACACATGTGAGTATATTGAACGGACAAGATTAAGTTCCCTAGTAGTCCTAAAATGATGTACTGAATTTTAGAAAAAATTAGAAAGTAGTTTGAGCTCATTTGGAGCTGTTTTGCAAAAGATATTAAATAAAACAGAAAAATAAAAAAGAAAACAACAAAAAAATAAACAAAACCTAATCTACAGGCCGGCCCAACCAGAGCCAGACTCTCTCTGCCACCCACCCGCGCGCAGCACAGCGCGTACCGCGGCAATATGCAGCAGCCCGCTACCGGCCCACCGTGCAGCAAATCCAGTTCGCCCCCTCCTTTCCACCGCTGGCAAGCGGGACCCGCCCACCTTCCTCTTCCTCGCGAACGGGTGCTTCCCTGCGAGTCCACCACGACCCCAATCACAAATCCGTGAAATCCGTCATTTTTGTTCCAAATCCGTGCCACCTGTTCACGCTCTGGACCCATTTTTAATCCTCGCATCCTCTCAGTGCAATTTTTTCGCATCTCGGAAACCCTAGCACCCTGAGCCGAAGCTTCTGATCCGCCGCCTCCATTGGAGCCCAAGTCAAGATGGGAATGACGCCTCTGCCCACTCCCTCTCCAGTGCCTTCCCTTTCCCTACCTCCTTCCTCTACCTGCACGGCTTTGCTCTGACCAAGTTACTCGTCTGTAGGAGCACCATGGGCTACGGAACATGCCGCCGGAGCACTGACGAGACAACACCGCTTCATCCGTTCATCATCGACTCTCGAGGAAGCAGCAACACGCCGACGCCACCAGGAAGCTCGCCATATCCGCCCGCACCTTGTCCACCCCCTTCTTCGTTGTCGTAGTTCACCGAAGCACTGCCCGTCGCCGTCGTCTGAGCCGCTGCTGCCGCAATCGACGACCTCACCAGTGAGTCTCGTCCGGGACGACCTCGGCCATCTGATCTTCATCGCATCCAACAGACCACGTTCTATTTAGCATCAAAGAGGTACCAACAAATGAAACAGCGCCGCATGGCAGCCTAGTCACCGCCGGTCTACAAAATATTCAGGGAATATTCCCTCGAAATTTCTAGAATAAGAAAATAGTCAAAAATGTAATAAACTTGTAATATTCATATAAAATATAATATTCATCAGAAAATTGCAAATGATATATTCCTGGGATTCATTATAATATGTAGAATTGTATTATGCAATAAAATGTGCACTTTGCCCAATGAATATTTTCTAGAATATTTAAATCTAACTAATGTTATATAATTCATGGAAAAGTATACACAACTTCAAAATTGGCAAAATTGATGTCTATGGATTCATAAAATTGTAATCTATGTCATTGCAACATTGGTTGATTTTGTTATAGTACAAAAAATATCTATGATTAAATCCCTTAAATGAGTATTTTGGCTATAACTTTTATTCTATAAATCATTTTAAGGTGAACCAATGGGAAATGAAAGCTATGAACATTGTCTATCGAGTAGCATGGTTTACAAAAATTTATGGAACAATTTTGTACTGAAAGTATTCACATTCCAATAACGCATATTAAAAGCCTATTTGTTTAATAGAAAATGCTTATGGAAAGCTTCTGATCTTGTTTTCTTTTCTAAATGCATGCATACTGTTTTGTTGTGGTTGTGATACTGTATGTTGATTGTATTTATTATTTTTTGCGATAGATTGCCAGAGTGCGAGTATTGTGTTTGCGACGACTGTGTAAACAGGAACTACAACGGAGGCAAGTGTCACTATCATGAATCTCTTATTGTTTCCTATGCATTTAGTTTTCAGTATCTTTTCATGTGTATGAAATGTTTTTTATTATATATTCTATGCTATGGTGTGAGTACCCAATAGAATTGTCATACACCTCAATTGATTCC
The DNA here is from genome assembly GCA_916181665.1 of Avena sativa. Classification (NCBI taxonomy): domain Eukaryota; kingdom Viridiplantae; phylum Streptophyta; class Magnoliopsida; order Poales; family Poaceae; genus Avena; species Avena sativa. The sequence goes on from OV702285.1 coordinate 331,801,313, forward strand.
TTTATAGCCATCGTATTGTAGATTGCTTTGCAATGATATTAGTTATGTGGGTGGTTTTCATGATACATATGTGTATGAGAAGGATTATGTTTTATTTAATTGAAAACCACTTAATCAATGAATCACCTGGGTGGAATGGCAAGTGATTGGGTCATCGAGTGTTGATTTTGGTGGGGATTGCCACCTAGGCTTCAAAGAGATAATATACGGTCTTGATTAGTAACTTCCATGTACAGCCACATGTCATATGGGTCCTACTCTGACTAGCAGATGTAGGTGTTTATAGGATGGTACGGTTCGCAGTTAGTCTCATGATTATGTTTCCCAAAGGTCTCCTCCTAGTCATCTCTCAAAAGGGGTTTATCAGGTCTTGTGGGTAAAGTATGCTAACCTCTATAGAGGGTTAAAACTAAGTGCTTAGCCATGTCCTTGATAATGGAAAATTATGAGTAACTTCTCTTGACGTAGTTGAAAAGTCTCATTCATTCCAATTTCTCTAATAAAACTTGATGGGTGAACTTAATGGGTTTTAGGAGCACTTGAGTGACTCAATGTGTACATAGTTATAATAGGATCTCTCGAGTAACTCGAGTTGTTCTTAGTAATTTTGAAGAACTAAAACTCTATTTAAAAAGGTAGGAGAAAATGCTGCTTTATGCAAATAGCCTGAAATCCACTAGCCAAAGTGAGCATGTATATGATAGGTTGCCAATTGTGTCCACATAACAGTGACATATTTCCAATACAATTCAAATGTATTGACCATCCGTGGCTACAACTTTTTATGTTGTAGGTTATTCCAATGACGAGTAAGATTTTCCTTTAGGTTGCGAATATCCACTCAGCAAGTTACCCGCGACGTATTGGAGCTTTATATATTGTTTATTTGTTGAACTATGTTATTTGAGCTAGCTATGAGCAAAGCAAATTTGTAATATTTTATATTCTTGGATCAATCATTGTAATAATGTGACGCATTGATACTCTTTTATTAGTCAAAACTATGTGTGCTAACTAATTGATCCAAGGGACTAGAACTGTAAACACATGACCCAATTCTTTAATGGGTTGGATCGCTTCAAGAATACTCCTACATGGTGTAGTACCATGCAATATCCCAAGCAATTTTTTTGATTGTTGCAAAAGCTTTGAATGACCATAGCTTTCCCTAGACCAGGTTGATTGCTATTGTACTTTGGCCATTTGCCCACATCAGTTTCCTCCCATGCTGGTGATCCAACTCAGCTTAGTAAGTAGACTGAACCATGAAGATATCGGATTTGGTACAATTCCATGGTATGAAATCATTCATCATCCCAACAGCAAGTGAGATCCCCAAAATTCGACCTACATCTACTCGAAGAAACAATGACCTAATAAGCCCTGCATCCCACGTTCTCGTGGTGGGATCAATATGTTTTGATACTTTTGTATAGACAATATTACCTCGGTGAGTAACAATTTTCCTTGTAGAACTTGATGGGATCCACACCCATATATTAATATATTCTCCACTCCTAGTCTGCCAAATATGACCTTTCTTGAAAGTTTGTATGCTAGCAAAAATACTTTAACAAGTATAAGAAGAACCTTTATTTAACTTAGCATTTAGAAGATCCCCATCAGGGTAATATTCATCTGATGGACTTGAGCACATAAAGAATCCGGCTCACATTACAACCTCCAGACCTATTTTGAAAGCATAGTTAAGTTGAAGCATTCGTGGTCTCTAAACCCCATACCCCCTTTCTTCTTTGGGATAAAATCTTCCACCATGCAAACCAATGCATATTTTTTGATCACCATCACATCCCCACGAGTAACGAGACATATCATCTATGAACCCTTTGAGTACTTGTTTAGGGAGTCTGAATATTGACATATCATACACTGGTATAGCCCGCACAATAACGTTCAGTAAAACCTCCTTACCTCCAGGAGAGAGTAGCTTCTCCATGTAGCCCTTCAATCTGCTATAGATTCTATCCACCAAGTGTATGGAACAATCAGTCCTGTCAATACCAAGTAGGGGTGGCATCCCTAGGTATTTTATCAGTTATAGCCTCTGTTCAAATATTCAATTCCAAGCAAATATCCTCCTTCATGTACACTAGGGCACACATACTAAAATAAATACTAGATTTTTCAACACTAACAAGCTGACCCGATGAAGCACAATAATCATCCAGAACCTTGTGGAGGGTTTTAGCATTGTGGATATCATCTCGCATAAGAATAAGTGAATCATCAGCAAACAAAAGATGAGACTCCATGTGAGCATCTCAATAAAACCTTAACTCCGATTAAACTACCAACTTCCTCCTCATGTTCCAACAGGCTTGAGATCCACTGCATAGAGCTAAACCAAATAAGGGGATAAATGATCCCCTTGACGCAGCCCCTGTAAGAGGTAATCACTTATGATAAAGACTATTTGGCCCGATATTTCAAGATGCACCTCTTGATCCAATAGATCTGATAAAAATCTACGATGACCAAGCATACCACTACATGTCATAGTATACTATAGTCATTAACATAACACTTATGGAACACCATTTCGAAAATATTACATCCCTCAGAGTGGTACAACAGAAACAAAGCTGTCCCAAAAACATTATTATTACAACTAGAAATTATACGATGACTTCGAGATCCTTCTAGGTCCATAGAGGTATCCCGATGACTCAATGATAGGCTATAAAACTTAAATAAGCAAACTAAACCTTAGTATAATATGAGATTAATTACTAGAAAATAAAGATATATGTGATGCGACTCAGTTGACTGTAGAGCCTTGTTGGGAAACCCCAAGAGCAAGATTTTATGAACACAGCAGCAAGTTTTCCCTCAGTTATGAAACCAAGGTTATCGAACCAGTAGGAGTAAGGAAACAACTCCAAGGTGCTGTTAACAACTTGGAACCTGCACAACACAAACTCAAAACTTTGCCCCAACTTACAGTGAAGTTGTCAATCTCACTGGTTTGCTAAAAACAAAGGATTAAATGTATAGTGTGGAAGATAGTGATTGCTTGTATAAAGTAAACGATAACAATAGATGATGTATCAATGCTAAAGGAATGGACTGGGGTCCACAGTTCACTAGAGGTGTTCTCCTTAAGATAGATAGCATGTTGGGTGAACAAATTACAGCGGGGCAATTGACAGATTGAGAAGGCATAACAATGCATACTAGACATCTTGACTCCTACGATATTTGACTAGGCATTACAACATAATACATAGACCATAATCGAACTGCATATATGACTAATAATCCACCTTTAGGTTATCATCCGAACCCCTTCGAGTATTAAGTTGCAAGCAACAGATAATTGCATTAAACAATGTGTGTAAAGTAAACAATACATTTGTTCAATGAACAAAGGGTTGTTGTTTTCTCCCTAGTAGCAACAACACATCTACAACCTTAGAGATTTCTATCACTTCCCCAGATTACTAGAGGCATGAACCTACTATCGAGCATAAATACTCCCTCTTGGAGTTGCAAGCATCTACTTGGCCAAGATAGCTACTAACAACGGACAGCATGCAAGATCACAAATAACACAGACATGATAGAATCAATAATCAATCTGACATAGTATCTCAATAACCATCGGATCCCCGCAAATAAAACCTATATGATTACAAGTAGATGATCTTGATCATGAACGTAGCTCACAAGATCTAAACATGAAAGTACAAAGGAGGAGAAACAACCATCTAGCTACTATCTGGACCCATAGTCCAAGGGTGAACTACTCACGCATCACTACGAAGGCTGGCATGGTGATGAAGAAGGCCTCCGGGATGATCTCTCCCCTCCGGCAGGGTGCCGGGAAGAGCTTCAGATCCCCCCGATCTAGGGACGATGGTGGTGGCGGCTAAAGACTGTTTCATGGAGATTAGATCGGGCACTTAGGGTTTCTGCATCGAGGTGCTTTTATAGGTGAAGGGGCAAGGTCGGTGGGCGCCCGAGGTGCCCACACCAGGTGGTGGCGCGCCGGCCCTAGGTGTGGCCGCCTCGAGGCCCCACTTCGGCTGCCCTTTTGACTTTGTCTTCTCTCTAGTAAAATATTGACTTTGGCTTTTGTCCCGTCGAATTCCGATAATATTTCCTTACTAGCTTTTATGAAACCAAAAACAGCAAAAAACAGGCAACTAGCACTGCGACATCTTATTAATAGGTCAGTCCCAGAAAATGTATAAAAATACCTCAAAGTGTAGAAAAAACAGACCAAAGTTGATACTAAACAAGCACGGAGCATAAAAAATTATAGATACGTTTACGACGTATCAAGCATCCCCAATCTTAACTCCTGCTCGTCCTCGAGTAGGTAAGTGATAAAAAGAATAATTTTTGAGGTGACATGCACCATCACAATCTTGATCAAAATATTTGTAAAGCATTGATAGCTGGGATCATAGTACTCTAAACATGAGCATGAAAGATGTAGCTCTAACAATAAGATATAACAACCATGTTGCAACATGAAAATGTACAAACAAAGATCATGAATAACAATGCATTGAAAGACATTTGTTTGTTTCACATATATAAAACATAGCATAATGGTATTCAGCTTGTCCTTCATGGTGTATCCAAACATAAATGCATAGAACACCTTCGAAGTTCATAAGGGTGACTAGATACAAATAGTTCAAGAACAAGCAATATCAACATTATGAATCAATCAATAAGTTTTGGGACAATGCACATAAAACTAAGAATGACAACTATGTTCTCTTAATTGGTGCATAAAGATAGAAGGTCGAGACTCAACATAAAGGTAAAGAGAAAGGCCCTTCATAAAGGGAAGCATGGATTTCAAGTTTCATAAAGAGCTTTGATACGTCGGAAATGTATCTATAATTTTTGATGCTCCATGCTTGTTTAGTATCTACTTTGCTATATTTTGTCTACACTTTATGATACTAACCTATTAACAAGATGCCACAGTGCCAGTTGCCTGTTTTCTTCTGTTTTTCGTTCCAGAAAGGCAGAAAATCAATATTCTCGAAATTGGATGGGACAAAAGGCAAATTCAATATTTTAGCATGGGCGTCACGAATCCAGAAGGGGAGACGGAGAGGTGCTAGAGGTCCACCACACCCCCCAGGCACGGGCTAGGGTGGACCCGCGCCTGGGCAGGGTGTGGCCCCTCCGGCCGCCTCCCAGCCTTTCCTCTTCGCCTATAAGAAGCCCCCCGATGCATAAAACCCTAAATACTCCATCATACTTCCAGAAAAAGTTCCGCATTGCCGCCGCCACCGAAGGGGAGATTCGGGGGATAGAAAGTCTCTGTTCCGGCACCCTGCCGGGACGGGGAAGTGCCCCCGGAGCCATCTCCATCGAGCTCCATCGCCATCTTCATCACCGTTGCTGATTCCCATGATGAGGAGGGAGTAGTTCTTCCTCGAGGCTAAGGGCTCTACCGGTTGCTATGTGTTCATCTCTCTCTCTATGCATGGTCATATTGTGATCATGAGCTTTGTAATCAAGTAGATCTACCTTGCTACTCAAGTGCTTCAATAGATCTCTGCTCTCCCCATGTGTGTGAAAGTGACAGCATGCACGCCATGGTGGCACTTAGGTTTGAGTCTACATAAATACTGTTTCTGCTTTAATAGATCTATGCTTTTCCCCACGTGTGTGAAAGTGACAGCATGCATACCGTGTGTGGCACTTTGGCTAGATTGAATATTTGTTATGAGTTATATTTGGACTTGGATGTCTCTATGAAATTGTGGTGTTTGTTGGAACCATCTAGAGCTCAAGGTGATAGTGTGGGGTTATCTAGATTGGGGAAGGAGGACTTTGAGGAGTGCTGTTATAGCCCTACCGATGATTAGAGTGTCCAACCGGAGAGTAGTTAAGAGTAGTATCATGAAGAGAATATATTTATATGAGAGAGTGTTCACTAGTGAAAGTATGATCCCTAGGACTTGTTTCTAAACATTGAAACATCATTCACAACTAGATCTGTTGCATGTTTGCTTGCTTCCATCCTTTTACCTTTAGTCTTTACCTCACCGTCAAGCTATTTTCTAGCACCGTTACCACTTGTATTTTACTATCTCTTTGTCGAACTAGTGCACCTATAGAACTGACAAGTGTATTGAGTGTGTTGGGACACAAGAGATTTCTTGTATCTTGATTGCAGGGTTGCTTGAGAGGGATACCTTTGACCACTTCCTCCTTGAGTTCGATATACCTTGGGTGATCCACTTAAGGGAAACTTGCTGCTGTTCTACAAACCTCTCCACTTGGAGGCCCAACAACTTCCTACAAGAATAGAACTGCATAGACATCAAGCTATTTTCTGGCGCTGTTGCCAGGGAGGAAAGTTAAAAGGCACTCAAACACGTTACCCCACGGCAACAGCAAGCAAGAAAGTTCTTTTCTGGCGTTGTTGCCAGGGAGGTAAGGTAAAAGTTACTCACATCCTCCGGTGTGAGTTCTCGAAGTTATTTCCTTTAGATTCTGCAATTTTGTCTTTTTGTTTCTTATTTTCACTAGTTAGGCTGAATGGAAAATAACAAAAAAATTAGAGAGCTTTATAGTGTTTATCTTGAGTTAGGACATGAAGTGTTTGGAGAGAAAATTAAAAAACCTATGGAGCTTTATTTGCATGCTAATAGCAATGTTATTAGTATGAATTCTTTGGACACCATTGTTGCTAATGCTTTGGAAAAGTCTAAGCTTGGGGAAGCTAGTTTTTATGAAAATGATCTTTTTAGTCCCCCAGCTTTGGAAGATAGCTATTCTATTGCTTATGATGATACCAAACCTCCAATATATGATGATTACAATGATGAGTATGATATTTTCAGTCCACACCTACTATTGAGGAGAAAGTTAATTGTGATTACAATCTGCCTCCTATATTTGATAATTATGGTGATGAGAATAATAATGATAGCTATTTTGTTGAATTTGCTCCCACTACAATTAATAAGAATGACTATGCTTATGTGGAGAGTAGAAATCATTATATGCATGTGGCTCATGATAAGAATGTTTTATGTGATAGTTATATTGTTAATTTTATTCATGACGCTAGTGAAAGTTATTATGAGAGAGGGAAACATGGTCTTATGCATCTCAATAATATTAAGTTTCCCCTCTTTATGTTGAAAGTCTTGTAGTTGCACTTGTTTTGCTTTCCTATGCTTGGTTCTTTGTTCTTTCATGACTTGTTTCTTTACAAGATTCCTATGCATAGGAAGTGGGTTATATTTAAATGTGTTTTGAATTTGGTTCTTGATGCTCTCTTTTACTTCAATTCATTTTTATTATGTGAGCATCTTCTCAAACTATCAAGCCTAACTTAAAGGCGTTAAAGAAAAGTAATTGTTGGGATATAACCCAAGAGTTTTATTGAGTCTTGGAAGTTATTACCTCTATAATGACCTCTCCTTATCCTTTTTGTTTGCTTTTTGTGCCAAGAATGACCTCTAATGAGAGGGAAGTAAGATTTGGGGAGTTGCTGTCCTGAAACAGATTTCTGTCCTCTACCATAAAAATTCGTGAGGAGTCTCTATAATTCGGATTGAGCTTCAAATTTACGAATAAATCCCCCAGTATGTTAGAGAACTTTCGTTAGTTTAACACTTTTTGATTCGAGCAACATAAAATCTTCGAAAAAATTTGGTTTCTACCTGTTGGTATGTTTTGAAAGATTTCTGCCATTATTTGCATTTGCTTCTTATTGATTCCTTTTTAGGTTCTTTTTAGAAATTGAGCTTTTTGAAGGAGTTGCTACAGTATATTGTGTCTTTAGTGAAAGTTTTTCTGTTTTGAAACAAACCCAAAGGTCTATTATCTTTTGAATACACTAATGTTGCTAATGAAGATTGTGTGAAGTTTTGTATGAAGGAAAATTTGTAGGTGTAGAGAAAGAATGATGTAATGAGATGAGGAATGGACAAAATATCAAGATTGGGGATGCCACCCCGTGTCACCCCAAGAAATATTCAAGAGGTACAAGCGTCAAAGCTTGGGGATGCCCAAGGCATCCCCTTCTTCATCAATAAAAATCTCAGGTCTTTCTAGACACTTCGTTTTTATTTTTTCATGCATTGTTGTGTTGTTTTTGGAGAGTCTTAGTTTTTGTTTTTGTTTTTGGTTTTAGTTTGCTTAGTTTGCTTGAGTAAGTTGGTTGGTTACACCACACTTATTTTGGAGAGAGACACACTCTGTTTCCATTGCCCATAACACTCTAGTTTTCACTCTTATTGTTTTGTGAGTGTTCACTTTTGCTAGCACTGCGTTCAGCCTTAGTTTTCTTGTGCTTTTAGCTTAGAACTTTTTAGATCTTCTTTGTGGATTTGTGAGACAAGCTCACTGATCTTTATTGATTATTATCTTTGTGAGTTGTTTCAAATAAGTTGTTTGGTGTTGGAAAAGAGTAGAAAGTTTCATGCTTATAGTGGTACAAAAGGGAGCTTGTTTTGACAGTGGCTTAGACTTTATCATGTAATGCTAGATCTTGTTTTGAACTTATGCTTAGTGATTATTGCTGTAGCATAACTTGTTCCAAACAATTAGGATTGCTTAATGTGCCTTGAAGGAATCATGCGTTGTTTTAGCATACAAAAGCATAGTATTGCGGTATTCTCCTTTGATGCTTTATTTGGGTTGACCTGGCACATGCTCACACCATGTTATGACTACGAACAAGTCACCATAGCCTCTATGATCATTTAGTCCTTGACTTGTAGTACCACTCTATGCTTTGATTAGTAATGCTTTGTTGCTCTGCATGATTATCCCATTATTGCTCTCTTAGTTGGTTGCTCCTAGTCTTTTGCTAGCCTCCACTTGTATGAGTAAGTTCTACTCATGCTTCCAACTCCCAAGAAACCAAGTTATTCCAAAGTGTCCACTATAAACTCCTATGCATGGTGTGTGTAAGATCCCACCTTTATAAAGGTAAAGATCCCTGTGATTGCAATGCTAGTCCCTGGATCAATGCTAGCATCCACAGTTTAAGATGAAGTACACAGATACAAAGGTCATTATTACATATCATTCCAGAGACAAACATAGTCTTTTACAACTCCATGGCCACAGGCCTAATACAAGAGTTCAATTATAGAATAATATAAATAAGTCTTCATCTTCATGTGCCACATGCAAGCATGTTGAGTGTAGACTCATAACCCCTAATCATCATCAGAGTAACCTGCAACATCACAAGTTACAGCCACAGTGGGTCAATACATTGGAATAGTATTGGCAAGTGATACCTTAGTAGAATATTAGCATCTAGATACTACATGAATTTGGCTAAGTGTAGCTTAGGCTTGCTTTGCTCAAAATATTTTTTACCTATCAGTTGAAAACACTAAGTTTTTCGTTGACAAAACTTTCCCAAGGAATCACCAATAGAAATTGGTGAACCTTCACCCTTGTTCAACCACAAGTTTTAACTTAGAAAATTGGGATGAGGAGATTCTTGATAGCTTCTATGTCTTGATGCTCAAGTTGTCGAATACCAGGGACATGGCTAAGTACTTAGGTTCTTCCATCTGCAGAGGTTGTGCACTTTCCCCACAAGACTTGATTTTCACCAAGACAGGACCTTTCAGAAGCCTTCCCTTAGACCAAATGGACGCGTTCCAACCTATCATCCCACTACCACCAACTGTCCAAATGGCTAAGTTATTGCAACCTATATGATCCAGGAAGAGCCCATAATGCCATGTGGCTGCACTAGAAGCTTCTTAACATTTGGCATCTCAAATCCCTTTGTTCCTGGGTGGCTTTCCACAAGTGAGATACACAAGGTAAACCATAGAAATGGGACTTGTGTAACCACTCAACACAAACCATTCTTCCCATTCCACCCAGGTATTTCATTCACTTAGTTGTTTTATTAAGAAAAAACACAAGTCAAAGACTTAGCAATATTTCACATAGCATGAATATATAATCCACCCTTGGTTGCTACTAGCTAGGCTAAGCATGGCAATAGTAAGCATCTTAACTTAGAGGAAATTCTAACAATTCTACAACTACTAGGATTTCCCAAGCATAGCATATAGATACTTATCAAAATATTCATGCAATGTCCTATACAAAATATTTCTAATGCATAGGTGAAAACATAGGGATAAAAACATGAAGCACCACTTGCCTTGGTAGTTTGGGGAGTAGCAACAATCTTCACAACCACAACACTATTAGCACCAAAATCTACACATAAAATAATGGCACCAAAATCACATAACAAAATATACAAACAAAAATATATGAATGCATGAAAATGCTATGTGATGATTTTTCTACACCAAACAAGACAAGGGTATAGTACTGAAACATAAACAAGACCAAGATACTCAAAATAAACTTTATTTGATCTTTAAAACATTTTTCAAATAATTTCCATACTCAAATTAAGCCTACAAATGTCTCTGCAAAAATAACCATTTTTACAGAGGCAAAACATTAAACACATTGCATAAGCAGATAGGATTCTTTCTCCTGATTCCAATGATATAAAATTTACAAAATTTGAACGTGTGGATCAAAAGTTATGAATTTTACAAGTTTGAATCACTAATAGATCTAATTCAGATTTTTAAAACAAAGAACTAGCCACGCGTCATGTCCTGATTGGTTGATACCGTTTCGCATTGGATCACACTCGTGGGCCGTTAGATCTAACTTAACACGCACGTTCCAGATCGACGCATACCGCTTCGCTATAGATCTAATCCTAAGCGCTGGATCTAGATCCTACGACTGCTAAGCATGCAACCAAAGATGGGCGGAGCCAGCGGCGGCAACTGGCGGCGGCGCGCTCTATCAGAGAGGTTGCCGGCGATTTAGATCGCGCGTGGAGGAGTGAAGATGCTTACCGTGTTCGCGGGACTGCAGTGAAGCTCAAGGTGGTCGAGGGAGAGACAGGGGCGCACTGGTTCAGCGGCAGGACCTCGTCGGAGTTGCTGGCGGCGTCAGGTGTTTGCGGATGGAGCTGTTGCCGACGATGTGGATCGCCCTAGCACAAACCAGTGGTGTCAGAGGATGCACAAGGTTGTGGCGAACACGACAGTGTCAAAGAGGAAGCAAGGGGCGCTCGGAGGTTACTGGTATTCCTCGTCGGAGTTGAGCGGTGGCTCTGTTGCTTGTAGAGGTGGACGATGGCGACGACCTGGGTCACGAGAAGGCAAAAGAAAGGCATCAGGAGATGCGCCAGAACATGCTAGTCACGCTCGTTTGAAGCAGAGGCAAAGGGGCGCTCGGTTCTTACCGGAATCAGTCGCCGGAGCTGGTTCTGTCTGCGACGATGTAACGAGAAATTGAGGCAGCCTGGTGGCGGAGCGAGCGAGTGGGGTGAGGGGAAATGGCCGTAGTGAAGAAGGGATTAAGTAGCCAGGAGCGGGGCAGGGATTACTCTCTGTATCAATGGGAATTAAGCGGGGCTTAACTGCGGCGAGGTAACGGCGGAGCGGCTCGGGCGCGCGTTGATTGGGGACGACGCTGACGGGGCAAGTTAGGGTCGGGATGTCAGCGGGTGGGTGCGCGTTGCTGCGGTGAGAAACAGAGAGGAAGGGGGAATCCCGGGTGGGCTGCTTTGGTTGCTGGGCCGAATGGGTAGCGCCTGGCCCGGTTCTGTTTTCTTAACCTTTTTCTTTTTCTAATTCGATTTTCAGGAAACCTTTTCAAGTGAATTCAAAATGTGTTTGAATTCCAAATCTTTCTGGATTTTTATAAAGTAAAACCTGCATATTTTTTAGTATAAAACCATGTTGTCTCACTAGACTTGCTTGGTTCCTTTGAAATTTTAAAATAAATAGTGCCTTAGCACAAGATTTGATAAAGATATGAAAACGGTTTGAAACCATATTTTGTTTTGGAAATTTTTGTCCAAGCTTTGGAACTCAACCAAACAAACTTATGAACAAACAAATCTTGGTTTGAAACAAATATTCTCTCACCAGAGAGTAGCATTGGATTAATGCCTGTTTACATAAAATAATAAGCACTCAATGCTTCTGTTTTCTTTGAGATGACTTTGAAATTGAACCCTAAATGATTATGCATGCATGGATGATATGCAATCTTTTAAAACATGATTTTAGGGATGTTACAGTGTGTTACACCATTCCAAGTATATTCTTGTTTTCAGCTATCTTCTAATTAAAAACTATTTTGTTATGTGAAAACTTAGTGATTAAAGCCCTCACGAACTTGATGGCACACTTTATATTCTTTGCCCCTAATAAACTTGAACCATTGTGTCATCTATGTTGTATATGCTTGCACTTATACGTTGGAATTAGCAGAACCATGCTATCACGGGGAACGTTTTCAACATTGCACTTGTACTTTGTACTCAGTTGACATCATTCTCTTTTGTCTATGGATGTCACCGGTGTGAAATAAAGAGGGAACTTGTAAGTCCATGGAGTTTGTATTTTGTGTTAGAGAAACGCCTAGGCTGCTAGCCTAAGCCATGCCTAATCATGGTGGAAATTTGGAGCATCACCATAATGAGCAATCTGTGAAGCATCCTCAATAAAAACTATGCACATAGTAAATAAAAAGATCGCTGAGATGCTCATTGTCTGCTTGCCTTGTCATTTTGGTTATGGGATAGCTCCTGTACCATGTGAAAGGGGTACCCCGTTGGCGGTTCTCTATGATACGCATGTCCTTACAATGACAAGAACTTATAGGTGACTGAAGTTGAGTAGCATGAGGTGTGGCCCTCGTATTCAAGGGACTTGAGACTGCCAACTTACACTTTGTCAAGCATATACTCCATAGTTTGTTCACTTTAACCTTAATCGCTTCAAGATGCTTATGATAGGGGCAATGAGGGCTGAAAGCTAACAAGTACCATAATTTTTGGAAGCTCTTTTTGAAACTTGAAATCCCTGCTTCCTTTATGAAAGGCATTTCTTCCACCATTATTTGAGTCTCCACCTTCTACCTTTAGGCACCATTAAGAGAGCATAGTTGTCATTCTGTGTGCAGTGTTCCAAAGCTTATTGATTGATGCATATTGTGATATTACTTGTTCTTGTGCTATTTGTTTCTAGTCACCCTTGTCAACTTTGAAGGTGTCCTATGCATCTATTTGCTACTCTAAGAGGGACAAGCTGATTGCCACTATGCCATGTTTTCTATACGTGAAACAAACAAACGTTTTTCAATGCATTTTATTCATCTTTGTTTGTAGCCTTTCATGTGGCATGCATAGTTACTTTGTCTTACTGTTAGAACTCCATCTTTCATGCTCATGTTTAGAGTTTTTTTATCCCATCTTTCAATGCTTGCAAATGTTTTGATCTTGGTTTTGATGGTGCATGTCACCTCAAAAATTATTATTTTATCACTTACCTACTTGAGGACGAGCAGGAGTTAAGCTTGGGGATGCTTGATACGTCAGAAACGTGTCTATAATTTTTGATGCCCCATGCTTGTTTAGTATCTACTTTGCTATGTTTTGTCTACACTTTGAGGTATTTTTACACACTTTCTGGCACTAATCTATTAACAAGATGCCACAGTGCCAGTTGCCTGTTTTCTTCTGTTTTTAGTTCCAGAAAGGCAGAAAATCAATATTCTCGGAATTGGACGGGACAAAAGCCAAAGTCAATTTTTACCATGGGCGTCACGAATCCAGAAGGGGAGACGGAGAGGTGCCAGAGGGCCACCACATCCCCCAGGCGCGGGCTAGGGTGGACCCGCGCCTGGGCAGGGTGTGGCCCCTCCGGCCGCCTCCCAGCCTCGCCTCTTCGCCTATAAGAAGCCCCCCGATGCAGAAAACCCTAAATAATCCATCATACTTCCAGAAAAAGTTCCGCATCACCACCGCCACCAAAAAGGAGATTCGGGGGACAAAAAGTCTCTGTTCCGGCACCCTGCTGGGACGGGGAAGTGCCCCCAGAGCAATCTCCATCGATCTCCATCGCCATCTTCATCACCGTTGCTGATTCTCATGATGAGGAGGGAGTAGTTCTTCCTCGAGGCTAAGGGCTCTACCGGTAGCTATGTGTTCATCTCTCTCTCTATGCATGGTCATATTGTGATCATGAGCTTTGTAATCAAGTAGATCTACCTTGCTACTCAAGTGCTTCAATAGATCTCTGCTCTCCCCATGTGTGTGAAAGTGACAGCGTGCACGCCATGGTGGCACTTAGGTTTGAGTCTACATAAATACTCTTTCTGCTTTAATAGATCTATGCTTTTCCCCACGTGTGTGAAAGTGACAGCATGCATACCGTGTGTGGCACTTTGGCTAGATTGAATATTTGTTATGAGTTATATTTGGAGTTGGATGTCTCTATGAAATTGTGGTGTTTGTTGGAACCATCTAGAGCTCAAGGTGACAGTGTGGGGTTATCTAGATTGGGGAAGGAGGACTTTGAGGAGTGCTGTTATAGCCCTACCGATGATTAGAGTGTCCAACCAGAGAGTAGTTAAGAGTAGTATCATGAAGAGAATATATTTATATGAGAGAGTGTTCACTAGTGAAAGTATGATCCCTAGGCCATGTTTCTAAACATTGAAACATCATTCACAACTAGATCTGTTGCATGTTTGCTTGCTTCCATCCTTTTACCTTTAGTCTTTACCTCACCGTCAAGCTATTTTCTAGCACCGTTACCACTTGTATTTTACTATCTCTTTGTCGAACTAGTGCACCTATACACCTGACAAGTGTATTGAGTGTGTTGGGGACATAAGAGACTTCTTGTATCTTGATTGCATGGTTGCTTGAGAGGGATACCTTTAACCACTTCCTCCCTGAGTTCGATATACCTTGGGTGATCCACTTAAGGGAAACTTGCTGCTATTCTACAAACCTCTGCACTTGGAGGCCCAACAACTGTCTACAAGAATACAAGTGCGTAGACTCAAGCTTCCAAAAATTATGGTACTTATTAGCTTTCAGCTCTCATTGCCCCTATCATAAGCATCTTGAAGTGATTAATATTAAAGTGAAACAAATATGGAGTATATGCTTGACAAATCATAAGTTGGCAATATCATGTCCCTTGAGTACGAGGGCCGTTCCTCATTCTACTCAACTTTAGTCACAAGCAAGTTCTTGTCATTGTAAGTATATGTGTATCATAGATAATCGCCAACGGGGTACCCCTTGCCCTATGACACATGAGCTATCCCATTTCAAAATGACAAGGCAACAGACATTGAGCATCTCAGCGATCCTTTTATTTACCATGAGAATGGTGCGTACATTTTTTCTCTTTTTTTCTATATATTTTTTCTGAGGATGCTTCATAGGTTGGTCACTATGGTGATGCTGCAAGTTTCCACCATGATTAGGCATGGCTTAGTCTAGCCGCCCAGGCGTTTCTCTAACACATATATAATACTCCATGAACTTACATGCTCCCCTTTTATTTCACACCGCCGACATCCATAAATAAAAGATCATGATATCAACTGAGTAATATGTACATGTGTTGAAAGCGTTCCCCAAGACATCATTTTTATGCTAATTCCCAACTTATAAGTGCAAGCATATACAACATAGATGACACAGTGGTTCAAGTTTATTAGGGTGCAAGAAATAAAGTGTGCCATCAAGTTTGTGAGAGATTTAATCACTAATTTTCACATAACAAGTTTAATTTGGAAGATAGATAAAACATGAATATACTTGGAATGGTGTAACACACCGTGCATAGGAATTTATAGTGGACTCTTTGGAATAACTTGGTGTCTTGGGAGTTGGATGCATGAGTAGAGCTTACTCAGTACAAGTGGAGGCTAGCAAATTACTGGGAGCGACCAACTAAGAGAGCAATAATGGCCATAATCATGCAGAGCGACAAAACATTATCAATTAAAGCATAAAGTGGTATCACAAGTCTAAAACTAAATGAGCATAGAGGCTAAGGTGACTGGTTCATAGTCCTAACATGGTGTAAGCATGTGCCAAGTCAACCCAAACAAATCATCAAAAGAGAATACCATAATATTATGCTTTTGTATGCTAAAACAATGCATGATTCTTTCAAGGCACATTAATCAATCTATATTGTTTGGAACAAGTCATGCTACAACAATAATCACTAAGCATAAGGTCAAAGAAACATCTAGCATGACATGATAAAGTCTAAGCCACAATCAAAACAATGCTCCTTTTGTACCACTTAAGCATGAAACTTTCTACTCCTTTCCAACACCAATCAACTTATTTGAAACAAAACATGAAAGCGGGGGTCCAACTAATTTATTCAATCAAACCAAACAAAATAAGACCAAAAGCTAAAACTAATACGCTCCAAGAACAACACAACAGTGCATGAAACAATAAAAACGAAGTGTCTAGAAAGAGACCTGAGATTTTTATTGATGAAGAAGGGGATGCCTTGGGCATCACCAAGCTTTGACGCTTGTACCTCTTGAATATTTCTTGGGGTGACACGGGGTGGCATCCACAAGATTGAGCTTTTGTCCATTCTTCATCTCATCACATCATTATTCCCCTACACTTGAAAATTTCCTTTATACAAAACTTCACACAATCTTCATTAGAAACATTAGTGTATTCAAGATAATAAGCCTTTGGGTTTAGTTTAAAAACAAGTAAAACTTTAATTAAAACACAAGATACTGTAGAAATTCCTTTTAAAAGCTCAAGTGATCAAAGAGACCTAAAAAAAAAACCGATTAAGAGGCAAATGCAAATAATGGCAGAAATCTATCAAAACAGACCAGCAGGTAAAAACCGATTTTTTCGAAGATCTTCTATTGATAAAATAGAAAAGTGTTGAACTAACGAAAGTTAAATAACAACCTGGGGCATAATCTCAGAAAATTACATCTCAATCCGACATATAGGTGTTTTTATCGAATTTTTACAGTGAAGCACAAAAATCTGTTTCGGGACAGCAACTTCCCCAAATCTTACTTCTCTCTCATTAGAGGTTATTCTTGGAACAAACACCAGACAAAAATGATCAGGAGAGGTTATTACAGAAGTAATAACTTCCAAGACTCAACAAAATATAAACCTAACGAAATTTGGGTTATCTCCCAATGAGTACTTTTCTTTAACGCCTTTAAGTTTAGCATTGGAAGCAAGAATCAAGTATTTTCAAATGAAGAAGCATTAACATCAAATTTTGCTTTAATAGGAGGAGCAAAAGGTATCTTCTCTCTCTTCTTAGGGAAGTGTTCTATACCTTTCTTGAGTGGGAATTGATATTTAATGGTGCCTTCCTTCATATCAATAATGGCACCAACAGTTCTAAGAAAAGGTATTCCCAAAATAATAGGACAAGAAGCATTGCATTCAACATCCAAAATATAGAAATAAACAGGGACAAAGGCATTGTTAACCATAATAAGAACATCATTAGTACTCCCGATAAGTTTATTTTTAGCATTATCATAAGTTGGACATCTAAATAGCAATCTTCCAAAGGTGGCAAATCAAGCATTTCATAAATCTTTCTAGAAATAATAGAGACACTAGAACCAAGGTCACATAAAGCTTTGAGATCAAAATCATTCACTTTCATATTAATTATGGGTTCCCAACCATCTTCTAATTTCCTAGGAATAGAAGCTTTATGTTTCACCTTTTCTTCCTTAATTTTCATGAGAGCATCTTTAATGTGTTTTGTAAAAGCCATATTCATAACAATTAGGACTTATAGCAAGCTTTTGTAGGAACATAATTACTTCAGAAATATTGCAACCATCAAGATCAAAATCAAACTTAGCATCCAAGGTAGTAGAACCATTGTTTCCCATATTTCAAAAAATTTCAGCATTCTTGTTGGATTTAGGCATTGTTGTAAAAGGAGTGGGGGCTTCTTGTGGTTTGCTAGCATCAACATTGGTGGTGGTAATAGTACAAATACTATTATGTCTAGCAATTTCATCTTCTCTTTCCCACTTAGCATGCAATTTAGCTAACAGTCTAACATTTTCATCAATTCTAACTTAAATGGCATGAGTTGCAGCAAAGGTATTTTCCATGGTTTCAGGTTTAGCAACCATTTTATTAATCAAAGAGGATTGTGCTTCAGACAAAGATGAAATATTTTTTTCAGCATTCAAAATTTTGGATTGTAGACCAGGAATTTCCCTATTCAAATTCTCAAGTTGATGACTAATATTTTTCAAATAGTAGATTGTTCCTCCATGGTTTTAGTGAATAATTTATTCTGCTCATATTGCATTTTCATAAAGTTTTTAGTATATCTTTCAACTTCTAGAATCCTATCTTCACTAGGCATTCCAGATTTACCATAATAAGTATTGCTATTATTGGGAGGATATGGCGTATAATTATTATTACCATAAGCATTGTTGCCAAAATTATTATTTCTAATGAAGTTCACATCAACTTTCTCTTGAGAAACCAAATAGGCTAAAGGAACATTATTTGGATCCATATGAGCTTTTCCATTAACAAGCATAATCATAATAACATCGATTTTATCACTCAAGGAGGAGGTTTCTTCAACATAATTTACCTTCTTACCTTGTGGAGCTCTCTTAGTGTGCCATTCAGAATAGTTAACCATCATATTGTCAAGGAGCTTTGTTGCAGCACCCAGAGTAATGGTCATAAAGGTACCTCCAGCAACAGAATCCAACATATTTCTTGAAGACAAATTTAGTCCTGCATAAAAGTTTGGATAATCATCCAAGCAGTCAGTCCATGAGTGGGACAATTCTTTACCAAAGATTTCATTCTTTCCCAAGCTTGAGCAACATGTTCATTATCAAGTTGTTTAAATTTCATTATTTCACTTCTCATAGATATAATCTTAGTAGGATGATAATATTTTCCAATAAAAGCATCTTTGCATTTAATCCAAGAACCAATACTATTTCTAGGCAAGGATAGCAACCATTTTTTAGCTTTTCCTCTCAAGGAGAAAGGAAAGAATTTAAGCTTAATAATATCTCCATCTACATCCTTATATTTTTGCATCTCACAAAGTTCAACAAAATTATTAAGGTGAGCAGCAGCATCATCAGAACTAGCACCAGAAAATTGCTCTTTCATAACAACATTCAGCAAAGCAGGTTTAATTTCATAAAAAGTAGCATCAGGAGCAGCTGGAGCAATAGGTGTGCAAAGGAAATTATTGTTGTTGGTGCTAGTGAAGTCACACAACTTAGTGTTCTCAGGAGTGTTCATTTTTGCAAAAGTGAAGCAAGCCAACAGAAGTAGTAACTAATTTTTTGTATTTTTGATAAGAAAAAGCAAGCCAAACAAAATTAATTTTTTTGTATTTTTTAAAAAGAAAAACAAAGAAAAATAAACTAAGAAAAAAAAAGTAAAGATACTGGTTGTGAGAGACTCCCCTTGCAAGAATCTTCTTTCTCCCTGAAAGGTGACTGGCGAGGAGGAAGAGATTGAAGCTGTCCTTAACTCCCCAGCAACGACGCCAGAAAATCTTGATGCGTCTCAGTTGACTGTAGAGCCTCGTTGGGAAACCCCAAGAGCAAGGTGTGATGAACATAGCAGCAAGTTTTCCCTCAGTTATGAAACCAAGGTTATCGAACCAGTAGGAGTAAGGAAACAACTCCAAGGTGTTGTTAACAACTTGGAGCCTGCACAACACAAACTCAAAACTTTGCCCCAACTTACAGTGAGGTTGTCAATCTCACTGGTTTTCTAAAAACAAAGGATTAAATGTATAGTGTGGAATATAGTGATTGCTTGTAGAAAGTAAACGGTAACAATAGATGATGTATCAATGATAAAGGAATGGACCGGGGTCCACAGTTCACTAGAGGTGTTCTTCTTAAGATAGATAGCATGTTGGGTGAACAAATTACATCGGGGAAATTGATAGATTGAGAAGGCATAACAATGCATACTAGACATCTTGACTCCTACGAGATTTGATTGGGCATTACAACATAATACATAGACCTTAATCCAACTTCATATATGACTAATAATCCACCTTCAGGTTATCATCCGAACCCCTTCGAGTATTAAGTTGCAAGCAACAGATAATTGCATTAAGCAATGTGTGTAAAGTAAATAATACAATTGTTCCATGAACAAAGGATTGTTGTTTTCTCCATAGTAGAAACAACATATCTACAACCTTAGAGATTTCGGTCACTTCCCTAGATTACTAGAGGCATGAACCTACTATCGAGCATAAATACCCCCTCTTGGAGTTGTAAGAATCTACTTGGCCAAGATAGCTAATAATAATGGAGAGCATGCAAGATCACAAATAACATAGACATGATAGAATCAATAATCAATCTGACATAGTATCTCAATAACCATCGGATCCCCGCAACCACAACATATATGATTACAAATAGATGATCTTGATCATGAATGGAGCTCACAAGATCTAAACATGAAAGCACAAAGGAGGAGAAACAACCATCTTGCTACTGTATGGACCCATAGTACAAGGGTGAACTACTCACGCATCACTACGGAGGCTGGCATGGTGATGAAGAAGTCCTCCGGGATGATCTCTCCCCTTCGGCAGGGTGCTGGGAAGAGCTTCAGATACCCTGGTGGCGGAGGCTACAGACTGTTTCGTGGAGATTTGATCTGGTACTTAGGATTTCTACATCGGGGTGCTTTTATAGGCGAAGGGGCAAGGTCGGTGGGTGCCCAAGGGGCCCACAGTAGGTGGCGGCGCGCCCCCTAGGCCGCACCGGCCCTAGGCGTGGCTTCCTCGAGGCCTCACTTCGGCTGCCCTTTTGACTCCATCTTCTGTCCGGTAAAATATTGACTTTGGCTTTTGTCCCATCGAATTCCGAGAATATTTCCTTACTAGCTTTTCTGAAATCAAAAATAGCAAAAAACAGGCAACTCGCACTACAACATATTGTAAATAGGTTAGTCCCAGAAAATGTATAAAAATACCTCAAAGTGTATACAAAACATAGCAAAGTTTATACTAAACAAGCATGGAGCATAAAAAATTATAGATATGTTTAGGATGTATCATTATGATACCCTAGTCTTCTATCTATTCTGACACATCTATGCTTCTGATTCTTCAGCTTCAACTTCATGTTTTATTCCGTCGATGTTTTCGGACATCTCTAACTCATCATAGTAAAATTATGTTTGGTCTTTAGCCAAGTAGAGTGTTGTGTCTTCTCGGTATTCAAAGTCTTAATCTATCAAGGTAAGAAGGTACGGTTGAGTATGAGTGTACTTAGCAGTTCACTAAAAAGGACTGTTTGATGCACTAACTACATCCACAGACCATATGTCATAGACTATGCAAGTTTTCGCAAACACTTCTTCAAAGGTTGCTTTTATTCTGAAGATCTATGTCTGTTAGTCTTTAAAGGTTGATTATAAATTCGTGAAGTTCCTTTCCTGCCGCGTATGCAGTTCCGTCCCGGAACAAGGAGTGACAAGCCACAATTCAAATACTCTGCAAAGGTGCATTGCTTTACCCATGTTGCATGTCCGAGAAACTTACTCGTCCACACTTACTTTGGTATGTGCCCTAGTGTAAGGACCCAAGCCAATCACTACCCTTCTTCGTGCCCCCGTATGCCCATCCTTTTGATAGCCTAGGACAATGATCAAGCCAGTTTATATTCCTGAAGAGATCAATCCATCGTAGATAACAAGTACCAGGGAATTGACGGTTCCCACCCATGCACGTGCCTAATATAGGAACACTATTCTATTAAAGTTTTCCGTTGACACACGAAAGGAAGAAGATCCAGTTGACTTTCCCCAAGCCATATATATCTCATGGTTAACACGTAATATACAACGCAAGAATCACAAGCGACATTGGTTATTAAATTCTAGGTGATACATTCCCGCTCAAATGGAACCTACGCGAATCACATACCATACCATGGTCCCATTGCCATACATAATAGATTATCACGACTCAGGCCGATAATCAATAAGTCATATTATTATGAATATAGTATTTTCTTCCATCCTTTTTGAAATTCAGGTTATAACAATAGTAGATTAAAAATACTTAATCGAAAATAACCAAATGACATAAGCAAGTATAAACTTGCCTTGATATTGTGAAATAACACAGTCGAATGTCTCAACTTGAACCTGGACCTCGGGTTCTACAAAATACCATGATTGCTAGCTAAGGATAGTGTTTAAAGAAGCAATTACCTATTATGCATAAGTAATGACATGCACTTTTATAAATCACAAATTAAATTCCCTGTTTAAGTAAGAGATGAGTTTTATGATTTCTTAATATTTTGTATATACTTAAGTTTACTTTTAAAACCAAAAGTAATCTTTTAAGATTCTAAGTGCAACACATAAAATATGGAAGTAAAGCACAACAGTAATCGAAGTTGTATGTTGTTTAGTATCAACTCCTTAAGCATGGTTATGTGTTAAGTTGATGACACTTGAGATCTTGATTAATGTTTTTTGTCTGAAGTGGAAAAAGAATAACTTCGAAAGAAAATGTTTCTTGTGTCAACTTTAAATACTTCTCAATATTTTTAAGATGTAACCAATAGGTACTTGTTTGTCTTAATGCTCTTGAGTTAGTATGCTTCTCACTGATTAAGTGTTAGACCAAAGTTAACTATGAAACATAACTAAACTTAAGATATAGTATGGTTATAACTCGGTTGTTTTCTATTTTCTCCTAAGTAGGATCAAATACGCAATCTTATAGTTATTGGGTACCGTTTTAATAATCTAGATCTAGCATGTCTATTATAGGTAGGTTACATGGCTAAAGCTAATTATGAGATATAGGTGAATTTAAGACATGGTGTATTCATGTTAATTATGGTTAAGTGGGGTGAGCTCATTCACTCTTGATGTAAGTGAAGGATATAAGCTTAATTATAAGAATAGTGATTTCAAGTATGATATAATAAAGTATAGTCAAGTATTAGTGTTTTACTAGGAATGTAGTAAAGGTATCATTTCTAACTTTTATAGTATTGTTGGTATTCATAATATAATTCACTATGTTGCCTTTATAGGATATTCATTTGATTTCTCTTTAAGAAATAATTGGTGTAAGTGGTTTTAAAGATATAATGTATTGGAAACCTCACAAATTTATTATTTCTTGTATGTTTAACCTAAGTTATTAAGGAAAAAGAATACTTTAAGATGTTAAAATTATTTTTTAAGTATAAATGATTATTTCTTTCTTAGAAGATAAACTTGACTATTTTACATATAGATAAAATAGAATACTTTTCTTTTATTAAAGAATAAAGACATTAACACTCTTTTACTTATTTATTTAAAAAACCTAAATATTAAAGAAGAATATATTTAATATGTTTCTAGTGAAATACATTAATTAATGATCTTTAAAATGATTTTTATTTATTTTTATGATTTATTCTCATTTTTTACATAATTGGATGAAATAAATTAATACTTCTAAATATTTTGTCTTGATTTATTTATTCCTAAGAATACTAAATATTTCTTGGATATATTATATTTTTGTGAACATTTAGAGATATCATTTATATTTTTATGATGTTTCTTTATTTTTCTAGAGCTAAAACATTCTCAGGGTTATTTTGGTAATTTGCATTTTAGTTATTTATTTATTTTCAGTTTATTTTTCTTCTGGACCTAGCCCATGAACCATCCTGTCCCATAGGCCCGTACGACACACTCCTGGCCCAACTGGCCTGGCTTGGGGGTTAACCACACTCCCCAACCCACCCACTCTCTCCGAGACTCTCCTCTTGATCTCTAGTGATTCCACGGCTCTACCCGTGTCGTCGCTCGATTCCGCAAGGCTGACCACTGTGGTCCTCTCCGCCGGCAGCAACTCCTAGCCACCCCCTTCTCTATCTCCTCCATCCCTTCTTTTTACCTTTCTCGCTCTTGCACGCTCTTCCCGACCCCAGAACCCTAATTTCCCCCTCCGACTTCGGCAGCCACGGATTAGCATGATTTCGCCTTCTTACCCTTCTCCATTGAACCTTTCTAGTTTTCCCACACTTCTTTGGTGGGATGATGGTGTTTGACCACAACCCCGGTGCCTCCTGTCCTCTGTGATGTAGAGGTCCCAACCTTTAATAAGGTAGAGATCCCTGTGTTTACAATGCTAGTCCCTGGATCAATAGCTAGCATCCACAGTTAAGATGTAATATCAAGAAACAAAGGTCATAATATAACTTTATAACCAGGAATAACATAATTTTATTACATCTTACATAGCTCATTTGGCTATTACATTACATTGCAGCAGAATATCTATAAGCATGGGGTCCTTCATCTTCAAAGTGCCACAGGCAAACATGTTGGTTGTAGACTTGTAATCCTAATCCATCAACTTCACTAACATCAAACAACCCTGCAACATAACAAGTTACAACCACAAGGGTCAATACATTTGAATTGTATTGGCAAGTTTCACTACTATGTTGAATATAAGTGGATCCTATCATTACATGCATATCTGGCTAAGTAGGGTTTTAGGCTCATTTGCAGAAAGCAAAAATTTATCCTATCTTTTCAAAATAGTTTAATCTTTTGTCAAATCTTTCTGAACTCCTTGGTAAATCCCCAAGTGTTTCAAGTCTTTGTCAAAATATCTTGATCTCCTTGGTAAATCCCCAAGTGCTTCAAGTTTTTATCAAAATCTCTTGAGCTCCTTGGTAAATCCCCAAGTGCTTCAAGTTTTTATCAAAAATCTCTTGAGCTCCTTGGTAAAACCCCAAGTGCTTCAAGTTTTTATCAAAATCTCTTGAGCTCCTTGGTAAATCCCCAAGTGCTTCAAGCCCTTTTGTTGTCACTTTAAAGTTTTTCTTTTAGAAATTGGAATGTCGAGATTTCCCATAGCTTCAAGCTTTAGTTGCTCAGTATTGTCCATAACCGTGGACATGGCTAAGTACTTAGAATTTTTATCCTTCTGCAGAAGTTGTACACTTTACCCACATGACACAATCTCATCTTGTTGCCACCAGTGGCCGCTGGATAAGTACTCACCAAGATGGAATACTGGCAGATTGAGAATGTGACGAAGTCTTTCCATAGGGTCCTCCCATACACAATGCTAGCTTGTCTTTAGGCACCAATGTAGGGTTACGAGTTCCCTCATTTCCAGTTAACCTGAAGACCAATGCATGGGTCTTCCCAGTGTAGTTGACTAAGCCAGAGCCATATTAGCATGTGGCTGTACACGGAAGCCACTATTGGAGAAACATGTTCAATCTCTAAGTCCCTGGGTGGTTTTCATCTGGTGCACAACAAAAAGAGATTGCCATATAAACATGGTTCCTCTTGTTGCCACTTTGTCCAAAACTTGAGTAACCTTGTCCACCCAGGTGGTTCATTGAGTACTTGTTTTATTATATAAAAACACAAGTCTTTTCTCAACTTCATAAAATCTCAACATGTATCTCTTCTCAAAATATGTAGCATGGCTAAGCATTTTACAACTACATTGTTTTCACTAAGGAATATATAGGGTATCCTATTAGGATTTAGCATAGCATAAAGTATAGAAATCCTTTTTCATGCATGTTTTCAAAATCCACTAAGTATAATGAAAATAGTAGGACTTGGATGATAGTGTCACTTGCCTTTTTGGTAAGGAATGTTGGTTCACTTCTTGATCTTGCTAATATCACACTCTTCTAACTTCACTACAAGTCAAACAAGCAAACATAGGTTCAACTAGCATTCCAACCAATACTCAAACAATTTTAACACACATAAAATAATAGAAACTAAGTCATGCTTGCAAGCATGCCAAAATATAGTTTTATTTGCAAAGGTGGTTTCTACTAGGCTCTAAACATTATAAGTCTCAAAGTGGTCATTTTCTAAAGTGGCAAAACCTATTTGCAAAAAGGGTTTTTATCTAAAGACCATTTTAAACCCAATTATTATTTCATGTGGTGAAAAATGTTTTTAGCAAAACAACAATTTTTATGTTGTTCACCAAATAAGTTGTTAATTCTCAAAACTTGGTGTTTAGGGTCAGTAGGTTTGAATCAACACATTTTCCAAAGATTTTGCTCAAAATCATTTCCATAACAAAATCAATATTTTTATTTGACTAAAAATGGGCTAATTCAATTAATCAATCCTAACCTTCACCAAAAACATTTTTAAAACCATAAGTTGGTTCCTAGGGTCAGTAGGTTCACAACAAACCATTTTGCAAAGATTTCATCTCTAAAAACTTTTTGGAATAATTTTTATAACCTAAACAAGCATACAAATGTTTCTACAAAAACAAACATTTTAACAGAAGCTTTTTGCTAAACAAATTGCATGGTTGGCTAGGTCTTGTTCCACTGATTCCATTGATATAAAGTTTGTAAATTTTGGACGTGTGGATCAAAAGTTATGGAATTTACAAATCACATTCTAATCAGATTCAAAATTTGTTTTAAACAGAACTGGTGCCACGCGACGCAATACTATTGGGCGGTACCGGTTCGCACAGATCGGCCTATGTGAGGCGTTGGATCTAAACAGATCGCACGGTGCGGGTTGACTCATACCTCTTCGTCCAGTTCTAATCTCAGCCACAAGATTTACATCTAACGGTCACAGACGCTTGGCCAAAGGCTGGCGGCGCTGCGCGGCGGCAGACGGCGGCGCACGCTCTGGCGGCGAGCTTACCGACGATACATGAAGCAAGGAAGAGGGGGAAACAGCTCACCGTGCTCAGGGGATCGTGGCGATGCTCAACGTGGTTGCGAGGAGGCGAGGGGCGCTCAGGATCCGTCGGGATTCCTCGTCGGAGTCAAGGACGACGTCGGTCTCGCTCAGGCGTCGTCGGGGACGAGGCTACAGATCGTGCCGAGGCAGAACAAAGGTGTGGTTAGACGCGTACGCGTATGGGGAATGTGAGAGCATCACTGAGAGGGCTCGGGACGGTCTGGGCTTACCAGGGAAGTTCGCCGGAGTTGCTTGCAGACGGTGGCGCTCAGATTGTCGTTGTTGCCAGCGCTATGGATCAAGTGCGGTCAAGCCGAGGGTGTAGGGAGGAACGCCTGAGAATGGAGAGCAAGCTATTGTGGTTGGGGAGGTGAGGGGCGGCAGTGGTTCGCCGGAATTGGCCGGGGAATGTCGTCGGGGCAGCGAGGGTGTGTGGCGAAATTCGTCCAGCTTGGGGGCAGAGAGAGGGAGGCGCGTGAGGGGAAATGGAGAGGAGGCCAGGGCGGTTAATAGGGCGCAGTCACGGCGAGTAATGGTCGTGGAATCAACGCGTATTGAATCTTGCAGAAACGGCCGGCGAGAGGGGGACGTGGTCACCGCGGGGTGAGGAAGAAGGTGACCTGGTGTGTGGTCGTCTCGTCAGCGATAGAGGAAAAGGTGCGGTGGGGTCCAACTGTCTGCGACGCTGCGGGTGAGTGTTTGAGTGAGAAAACGTTTCGCGAGAGAGAGTGGGGTGGGCTTGCTGTTGGGCTTGTTGGGCTGGCCGGCTGGGCTAGAGTTGGGCTTCCTGGGCCAGGTGAGTTGGGTCAGTCTGTTTTCATATTTTTTTTTGTTCTGATTCTTTTTCTTTATCTAATTTGATTTCCTATTTTGAATTTCAAACAACAGATCAAACATTCAAATCAAATCAAAAATTCACCACACTTGTATTGAGTTTTGGTTCTGTTTAACAACATAAACCAAAGTCCAAAACAAAATAATATTTTTATTCTTTTTAGGATCTATTTAATAATTAAATAAATAGTCCTTAGTTATTAATTCAAATAGGATTTGTTTTATTTAAAAACTCCATTTGAAATCTAAAAATAAAACCAAAACACTTCAGTAGGTTTTATTTGAGAATTTAAAATATTTTGAAAACTTGTTTAAAATAAATTAACAAGTTTTGGTGTTTAATTAAAAATGGTAAAACCTTTATTTTAATAAAATTGGTTTATTAATAAACTCTCATTATTTTTATTTAAATAAACTTTTTCTCTTTTAATCAAAGCAAAACCTTTTATTTCAAAAGCTTGGCCAAGGTTTAATTTGGCTCTATAAAATAATCCTTATTTATATTTCTACCTTCTTTATTTGAAAACCAAATCTTTTATTAAAAGATTCAAAAATAGTAATTCCAAATATTTTTAGCTTTATTGTTTATTTACCTTTTCAAATCCCCTTAGGATTTTATTTGATCCAAATAGGTATTGAAAGTTTCCAATTGGATTCGAAAAGTTTCTTCTCACCTTGAAAATCATAAAAGTTTTATTTTATTCATTTATCTTTCACATTACAAGATTTGGAAAATCTTGGGATGTGACAGGCTACCACCCTTAAAATAAATCTCGTCCCGAGATTTGGGAAGGCTAGGGTTACAAGTTGATCCAAAGCATCTAGGGTACTACCACCCTTAAAAAAAATTTCAACTAAATTACATGTTGGCTTGCTTGGGATCTTGGGGAAACTTCTCTGGGCAAACATCTGCATAGTGTCCTTTGTTTCCACACTTGACACATGTGACAAGGCTTAGATCCTTCATAGGCTTGTTTATCTTGTGCTTCATCTTTTCTGGACAATTGCTTGCATAATGTCCTAGTTCTTTGCAATTGAAACATGTGATAAGTTTGAGTTCTTCACGTGTCTCTTGTGGACAAGTTGCTGCATAATGGCCTAGCTCTTTGCAGTTGTTGCACCATACTTGACCAATCTCCTTATACTTATGTTTCTCTGGACATTCACTGGAATATTGTCCCATTTCTTTACAATGATGACATTGCACATGACTCTTATCTTTCTTTTTCTTGGGTTTCTCCAAAGCTAGGAGTGCATCTAGTTCATGTTGTTCATATGTTATCTTATAGGTAGGAATGTCTACTTGTTTCTTTGACCTTCTATTGCTCCTTGGATAATTCATATGCCTCTTCTTTGGTCCTTTGAATTGGGTTGTATTGCATGGAGGTATAAGTGGAGCTTTTCCTTTGTCCTCATTCTTCTTGGTAGATTTGGATCCCTCTTGATAGTTTGCAATCATTTGTTGCACTCCACCTTGTTTCCTTTGTTCAACTATGGAATAGATGGGGCATTGGATAGGGACATGGTTATTTCCTTCACATAAGTAGCAAGTAGCTTGAGATGTGGGACATTGGCCAACTGGGTGTTTCTCTTCACAGTTGGGGCATTGATCTCCATGTTCCTTGGAAGTGTGATCCTTGTCTCCACAAATATTGCAAGCTTTGGTTCCCTTTAGAATAACATCTTTGTTGTCACAAGCTCCTTTGGAAAAGTTGC
The DNA here is from genome assembly GCA_916181665.1 of Avena sativa. Lineage (NCBI taxonomy): Eukaryota > Viridiplantae > Streptophyta > Magnoliopsida > Poales > Poaceae > Avena > Avena sativa. Next base: position 331,830,477 of record OV702285.1, read on the forward strand.
TTTCCATGTTGAGCATTTGATCTGTCACCTTATGCAACATTTGGGCTTGGTTTTCCAAAAATCCTTGTAGGGTTGGATCTTCCCCACTGGTGTTGGCTATGAATTGAGCTGTCATTTGGTTCAACTGGTTTTGGGTTGATATGAGTTCTTTCATGCTGTCCTCTTGGTTGTTGTTGTTGTTGTTGTCATCAACCTTGATGTTGGAGTCTCTTGGAGTAGTCATATGTTTGGGTTGAATTGAGATTAGAATAGGCAAGATATTTCTAAGGAAATAATTCTAATCACACACATCACAATTCATACAAACAAGGTGCAAGCAATCACAACAAACACTCTCTTCAAACACAAGTTTCCAATCATATACTTAGGCAACCAAAAATATTTTTGTTACACCACATAAGTTGGTGTGTTTGACTTAAAAAAAATATGGTGGTCCATCTATATGGTTCACTTGTGATCTTTCCATCCTTCTTGGTTGGTTCTTCTTGCATGAGATCATGGTTTCCTTAGGAAAAATTCTTGGTCACAAAACTTCAAAGGTGAGGATGGCTCCTTCTAAGTTGTGTTTCCTTAGTCTCCAAATCTTGAGCAAGATTTCCTTGTCTCACTTGTCCTTAGTGACATCCAAGATTGAAGTCTTTGGTGAATATGCTGAAGATGTTGAAGTCATTAGAGTTGAAGATGTTGAAGTCATTAGAGTTGAAGATGTTGAAGTCATTAGGTTGATGGAGTCCTTTGCACATGGTGAAGTCTTTGGTCATGGGGTAGGTTTTTCCATCAAGTTGAAAATAGAAGAGATGTAGAGTTGAAACCAAAATGGTTGAGGAGAGAGTTTACAAGATTGTTTGTAAATAAGTTTTGGAACAAATACAACTCCTATTTTTCCAAGGGTTTTTGTCCAATCCTAGGTTTACAAATCCTACAGGCAACACAATGCTCTGATACCATCTGTAGAGGTCCTGTAACATCCCTAAAATCATGATTTCAAAGATTGCATATCATTCATGCATGCATATAGATTTGAGATCAATTTCAAACTCATTTCAAGAAAACAGAAGCACATAGTGCTATCATTTTATGTGAGCCAATTTAAATCAGATGCCCATCCTCACTTGAGAGCTTAGTGTTTTAAAAACCAAGTTTGGTTGCTTCTATATTGTTTGGCTTGAGTGTAGAGTTTAAACAAAATTTTACAAAATAGAAATGGTTTCAAAAACCATTTTCAAACATTTGCAAACCAAGTGCAATGTCCCTGTTATTTTGTTTTTCCCAGGCCGATTCAAAGTGACCACATGGTTTTATGCCAGGTTTTGTGACTATTGCACACTGCAAAATTTCCAAAAAGATTTGAATTCAAAAGGACTTTGAAATCATTTGAAAACCATTCCTGAAATTCATTCTGGAAAAAGAAAAGAAAAAGGCCAGGCGCTCCTATTCTAGCCCAACAGCAAAACCGGCCCAACTAGCCCACCCGGCCTCCTCTCCCTCTCTCTCGCACGCGCAGATGCACCCACGCGGTCACTGACGCTCGGACCCCACTCCCTCTCTGCTTATTTCGCTGACAAGCGGCCCCCGTCCACGTCATCGTCGTCTTCCCCAAAATCTCGCGCACGAACTCTGCCGCTGCCCGTTGCTGCTTTGATTCCACGAGGTAAATGGCATTGAATCACTGGGCGTTTCTTGTCGAGCCTCTGGCTACTTAATCCCCTCTCTCTCGTGACCATTTCCCCTCAACCAATTCCCCCTTCACGCCCCCAGGCTACTCGCAACTCGCTCGACGCCGCCGCTGTTCCGACGACCGCGCCGACGAATTCCGGTGAGCACTGTGTCCCCCTCTGTCCCTGACTCATGCTATCAAGCTCAGCAACTCCTTGCGCATCTACTGACACACCCTGTTTGTGCTCGCATGGTCTGTAGCTTCGGCAACGACTTCGACCGAGCGCCGCCGCTCTCTGCACGAACTCCGGCGACCTCTCCCCGTAAGTACCAGCCGCCCCTTGCCCTCTGCCTGATACGCTTAGGACCCCCATCGTCTTGCGCATCTAACGGTGCCCTACTTTTGACTTAGCGCGATGCAGAACCTCGCCAACATCGACAGCAACCGCACCCTACGCGTTCGCAAACTCCGGCGAGGAATCTCCGACGACCCCGTGCGCCCCTTTCCAAGCCACCGCCACGTTGAGCTTCAGCACACCACCGCGGTTCTGGTAAGCCTCTTCCCCCACTCCCGCGCGACCTAGAACGCCAGCGCCACCGCTGACAGACGCGCCGCCGCCAGTCGCCGCCGCTAGCGCCGCTCATCTTTGGTCAAAGCGTTCAGGAACGTTAGATGTAGATCCTACGGCTGAAATTAGAACTTAAGCGAAGAGGTATGCGTGCATCTAAGCCACCAGATCTGACTTAAATCCTACGGCTCGCAGAGATCGATCCATCCAAACCGGTATGAGCCAATAGGAAACAGACGCGTGGCTAGGGTTTGAGTTTAAAAAACAGATTTGAATCAGATTTAGATTCAATTTTGAAATAGCTATAACTTTTGATCCACACGTTAGAATTTGACAAATTTTATACCGTTGGAATCAGGGAGACAAGCCCTTTCTGTTTATGCAATGTTTTTAATGTTTATTTTCTGTTAAAATGATTTTATTTGCAGAAACTTGTTTAGGACTATTTTGAGTATAGAAATTGTTTAGGAAATTATTTTAGTGCCAAATAAATTTGGTTTAGCAAGTTTTTGACTTGTTTATGGTTCAGTACTATGCAATTGCTTGGTTGGGTTTTAAAAATCATTCCTTAGCATCTTGCATGCATGCATATATATATTTGATTGTATATGTTTTGTATGTGATTGTGGCTATATTTTATGTGTAGATTTTGGTGCTAGTGATTGTGATTGTGAAGAGTGCTACTCTCCCCACTACCAAGGCAAGTGGTACTTCATGAATATTTCCATCCCTATATTTTGTACAAGCATTAGAAATATTTTGCTAAGTCTTGCATGTTACTATTTTTGCCAAATGCCTTGATGGGAAATCCTAAGTAGTTGTAGAATTGCTAGGAAATTTTCTAAGTTAAGTACTATCTATGCCATGCTTAGCCTAGCTAGTAGAAAACAAGTGTTGGTAAATATACATGCTATGGTGAAAATATTTCTAAGTCTATGGACTTATGTTTTCCTAATAAAACAACTAAGTCAATGAATCACCTGGGTGGAATGGGACTTGATTGGTGGTTTTTGGTTGAGTGGTTACACAAGGCCCATGGATATGGTTTACCTTGTGTATCTCACTTGTGGTATGCCACCCAGGAACAAAGGGATTTTAGAGGCCAAGTGTTGAGAAGCTTATAGTGCAGCCACTTGGCAATATGGGCTCTGCCTGGATCACATAGGTTGCTAGAACATAGTCATTTGGACAGTTGGTGGTAGTGGGATGATAGGTTGGAACGCGTCCATTTGGCTAAGGGAAGGCTTCTGAAAGGTCCTGTCTTGGGAAACCAAGTCTGGTGGGGAAAGTGCACAACCTCTGCAGATGGAAAAATCTAAGTACTTAGCCAAGTCCATGGCAATGGACAACATTGAGCATCAGGACATGGAAGCTATCAAGAATCTCATCACTCCAACTTCTAAGTAAAAACTTGTGGGTGAACAAGGGTGAAGGACCTCAATGTCTATTGATGGTTTCTTGGGAAAAGTTTTGACAAAGAAAAACTTAGTGATTTCAACTAATAGGAAAAACCTATTTTGAGCAAAGCAAGCCAAGCTACACTTAGCCAAAATGCATATAATAATATAGTCCACTTAAAATTTACTAAGGTATCACTTGCCAATACTATTCCAAAGTATTGACCCACTGTGGATGTAACTTGTGATGTTGCAGGTTACTCTGATGAGGATTAGGTGTCACGAGTCTACACTCAACATGTTTGCCTGTGGCACATGAAGATGAAGACTTATAATTATTTACTTATTCCAAACTCTTGTATTAGGCCTGTGGCCTTGAGTTGTAAAGACTATGTTTTATCTCTGGAATGGATGTAATAAATGACCTTTGTATCTGTGTACTTCATCTTAAACTATGGATGCTAGCAATGATCCAGGGACTAGCATTGCAATCACAGGGATCCTTTTTCCTTTACAAAGGAGGGATCTTACAGATGGTATCAGAGCACTGTGTTGCCTGTAGGATTATGACCCTAGGATTGGAAACCACTAAGGAAAAATTTTCAACTACTTCTACACTTGTCTATTCTTCTCGTAAACTTTTCTAATCTTCTCTCTCATCTCTATTTGTAGATGAACTCCATCAACGAAGCCGTAAGGAAAGGACCACTCATGACCATGACCTTGGAGTGTGAGACAGAGTTTCCAAAAATTCTCAAGGACCTCATGGTGGCAATGGAAATACATGGTGCAGCTGCGTACAAAGGCTTTCCTGTGATGGATGAAGGAGTTGAGTACTGGTGGGTGCAACTTCACTTGTACAAAAAAAAGGAAGACAACCACAAGGAAACAGGATTCTGCATGTACACCAACACTGTGGTGCACACCACATTCTTTGAGTCAGCAAGAGATGCAACTTGGAGGACTATCAAAGAACTTAGTGCTAGAGTCAAGTGCAGAATGCTCAACCTCCAAAAGGACTTGAAGAAAGAGAAGGAACATACCCAAGAGTTGGAAGCTACCAACCAAACCTTAAGAGGAGACATTATAGACTTAGTGATGGAATCATGTGAGCAGGATAGGCTGATTGCTTCTAGAAATATTGTGTTAGCCAACAGATCTAGTGAGATAGGATTGTAAACGTACTTCGTTAGTTGGACCACCACCTATCACCTTATTTTCCAAAAATGTTGCTTAAGATAGGTTTGAACCTTGTTTATTGTAATGGATTCATGTATGCATGACTTGTGTGATTTTGCTTTCCAAGGATATGTATGTGATGTTTTGTCTTTTGTTTTATCTTGAAATGTGTTGTTCTAACTTTTCTATCTTATAAATAGATGCCTATTACTATCAGCACTATTGAGGAGTTCCAGGTTACCCGCTTTGGTCCTCGTATCGTTGAGCTTACCACCTTGCTCAATCTCCCTCTTCCCACCATCATGGTGCACCCCCTCACCAAGTTCGAGAGGAAGGACCTCTGGGGCTTTAAGGTGAACCAGCCCGGACGCCAGACAGAGCCTACTACGGAGGCCATCGTCTTCAAGCTTATGCACGATGACAGGGAGAGAGGCATGGAGGTAGTTATGCAGGACCTGATAGGACGTCTGCTAGGTCGACACTCCCGGCAGGTTAGAGGCACTCACTTCCACGTCTTCGGAAGACGTGATGAGGACGGAGAGTCCATCGACTTCGAGGACAACTCGAGGGACGCAGCAGAGTCGATACGCCTGTACCTCCAGGACTTAGAGTCTCTCATTAGGCACGTGGACACGGACAGGACCAATGTCATGCTCAGTAATGACGAGCTCCAGGTGCAGCTTCGCGAGAAGGACAAGCTGTTCGTGCAGCAGGACGAGATAGTCAAGGAAATGGAGGCGAAATTCGCGACCCAGGACAGGAAGTTCAAGAGTCAGGAGAAGCGTGTCCAGGATAGGAACAAGAAGATCCGGGATATGACTGAAGAACTGCAGTCAAAGGACTTCGAGCTAGAGCAGCAGCAGACGGTGACAGAGAGGCTTCGTTCCCAGAAGAGGACTCTCAAGGCCAAGATAGAGTCCTTGACCACTACCATTGAGGAGAACAAGGCCGCGATGGAGAACGCAGGTCTTACCTTTGTCGAGGAGGAGATTGATGCCGATGAGTAGACTTGACTACTCGTTTATCTTTTATTATCATACTTGTTATTTTGAGAACTTGTTATTGGACCATCCGACATGTGGTTGGCTTGCTACGTGTGTGTTTTACCTTGTGAACTTGTTATTTTGTTGTTGAACTTTTATCTTTGTTACATGCTTTGTGTTTGCTTATGTGATGTAATGTGCATGAAAGCATCTATGGGTATCTCATTCTTATCTCTATTTGAACAAACCACAGATGCCTCCCCGTCGTGCAAACCCCAACCCCAACAACAACAACAACAACGTCACTCCAGAAATGCAACAAATGATGACTGCTCAAACATAGCTGATGCAGATGATGACAACATTCATCCAGAACCAAAACAATAACAACAACAACAACCCCAATAACAACAACAATAACAACAATAACCCTCCGGGCTTTGATATGCTCACCAGATTCTTGCGATTGAGGCCAGCTAAGTTCTCAGGGATGACTGATCCCATGGTGGACAATGATTGGCTATGTTCTGTAAATAAGGACTTAGTAACCGTGGTCTGTACGGATGCTGAAAAGGTCAGATTTGCAGCACATCTGCTGGAAGGGCCAGCCGCCACTTGGTGGGACAACTTCCAGATCACCACTCCCATAGATGAAGTGACTTGGGCTATCTTTGAAGATGGCTTTCGCACTGCTCATATCTCATCAGGAGTGATGAGCCTGAAAAAGAAAGAGTTCCACAATCTGAAGCAGCGCCACCGCAGCGTGGCTGAATACATTGAGGAGTTCAACAATCTGGCGCGTTATGCACCAGATGAAGTTGACACAGATGCCAAGAGAAAGGAAAAATTTCTGGAAGGCTTGAATGATGAGCTGAATCTGCAATTGGCTGTGGCATATGTTCCCACTTATCAGTCGCTCTGTGAAAAAGCTGCAATATTGGAGAACAAAATGAAGCAAGTCGAGAGTAGAAAGAGGAAGCACTCCGACAAGCACAGCTCGGGATCGTCTCACAAACGATCTCATTATGATGACAGCGGAAGCTTAGGATCCCACAAGCATGGGAAATTCAACAAGCACCACAACCACAACCGTCATGACAACAAGCATCATCGCAGTCATGACAATGACAAGTACAAGAACCAGAAGAGTGGACAGAAGAGCCACCACAGTGGTAATGGTAGTGGAAGTGGAAGTCAGCCTGTTAAGAGAGACATCAGTCAGGTTGAATGCTTCAAATGCAAGAAGATGGGGCATTATGCAAATGAGTGCCCTGAAAAGAAAGTTGAAGGACCTGTCAAGCCCAATCCTTTCCAGAAAGGACAGGTGAACCACATCAATGTGGAGGAGGTCTATGAGGAGCCTGATGCTGTTGCTGGTAAGTTCAGACTCAATTCCATTCCAGCATTTGTACTCTTTGATACTGGTGCATCGCATTCATTCATATCAAGAGCATTTATTGAAAGAAATGAACTGCCGGTAGAAACTATTGGGTGTCCTATTAAAGTAAGTTCTCCTGGTGGAGAAATGATAGTGAATTCAGGATGTCATGATCTAGTCATAGAATTTGGGAAGTATAAGTTTCTCGTTAACTTGATAATTCTAAACTCCCAAGGATTGGATGTCATTCTGGGAATGGACTGGATGACTAAGTACAAAGGAGTGATAGATTGTGCCAATCATACTGTCTCACTCACAACTCCAGAAAATAAAAGGATCAGATTCAAGACCAGCTTTGAAGCAAAAAGGAGTATGCTTAATTCTCTTAAGGGGTTAGCATGGACAGTGTACCAATTGTGAGTGGATATCCGGATGTGTTTCCGGAAGAATTGCCGGGAATGCCACCTGATAGAGATGTGGAGTTTCTGATAGATTTGGTACTAGGGTCTGGACCAATAGCTAAGAGACCGTACAAAATGTCAGTTGATGAACTGAAAGAACTCAAGAAGCAACTTGGAGAATAGTTGCAGAAAGGATTTATTCAACCAAGTTCTTCATCTTGGGGAGCCCCAGTTTTGTTCGTGGAGAAGAAAGATAGAAGTCAAAGGTTATGCATAGATTACCGTTCACTCAACGAGGTAACTATCAAGAACAAATATCCTTTGCCTAGAATCAATGACTTGTTTGATCAGCTAGAAGGAGCATGTGTGTTCTCAAAGATTGATCTAAGGTCAGGCTATTTTCAACTCAAGACAAGAGAACAAGACATACCTAAGACAACATTCACTACAAGGTATGGATTGTATGAGTATACCGTAATGCCTTTTGGTTTAACCAATGCTCCAGCATACTTCATGAATATGATGAACAAAGTGTTCATGGAATTCCTTGACAAGTTTGTTGTCGTTTTCATCGATGACATCTTAGTCTACTCCAAGAGAAAGAAGAACATGAAGGACACTTGTGTTTGATACTTGAGAAGTTACGGGAGCATAAACTTTATGCCAAATTCAGCAAGTGTGAGTTCTGGTTAGAGGAAGTTGGTTTTCTTGGTCATGTTATGACGAAGGATGGTGTAGCAGTTGATCCTGCTAAGGTTTTAGCTGTGACTGAATGGGAATCTCCCAAGTCCGTGAAAGAAGTTCGTAGTTTCCTTGGCTTAGCAGGTTACTACAGAAGGTTTATTGAGAATTTCTCTAAGGTAGCTAAACCCATGACTGAATTGTTAAAGAAAGACAAGAAGTTTGCTTGGTGTGAAGGTTGTGAACTCAGCTTTCAAGAATTGAAGAAGAGACTTGTGACAGCACCAGTCTTGTGTCTGCCAGACTTGGAAAAGGATTTCCAAGTATATTGTGATGCATCTCATCAAGGATTGGGTGCAGTACTTATGCAAGACGGTAAAGTTGTAGCTTATGCCTCGAGACAACTCAAAAGTCATGAAGTGAACTATCCTACTCATGATTTAGAGTTATCCTCTGTCGTCCATGCACTCAAAACATGGAGACACTACCTTTTGGGAAAGCGTTGTGAAGTGTTCACTGATCACAAGAGTTTGAAGTATATCTTCACCCAGAAGGAAATCAATATGAGGCAAAGAAGATGGTTAGAGCTTATCAAGGACTATGACTTAAGTTTGCAATACCACCCCGGTAAAGCAAATGTTGTAGAAGATGCTCTAAGTCGTAAGGTATTTGTGAATGGCCTTACCAAAGGAGAATTGCCAGACGATTTGTGTACCCAATTCAGAAAACTCAGATTGGAGATTGTGCCTGAAGGACATCTCATGTCTTTGGATGTTCAACCCACTTTGTTGGACAAGATCAAAGAAGCCCAGAAGATTGATAAAGAAATCGAAGAGATTAAGGAAAATATTGGCCAAGGAAAAGCCAAAGGGTTCCATGAAGACGAACAGGGAACTTTATGGCATGGGAAACGTATCTGTGTTCCACAAGATCCGGAGTTACGAAAACTGATTTTGCAGGAAGAACACAACTCTCCGCATTCTATTCACCCGGGTAACACCAAAATGTACATGGACATGAAAGAAAGATTTTGGTGGAATAATCTCAAGAGGGACATCGCCGAACATATTGCTTTGTGTGATGTGTGTAGTAGAGTGAAAGCGGAGCATCAGAAACCAGCAGGTTTGCTTCAACCACTACCTATTCCTGATTGGAAGTGGGACAAAATTGGTATGGATTTCATTACCGGATTACCAAGGACCAGGTCAGGATATGATTCCATATGGGTAGTAGTGGATCGCCTAACTAAAGTGGCTCATTTCATACCCGTGAAGAAAACCTATACAAGTGCTAAGTTAGCCAAAATCTACATGAGTAGAATTGTATGTCTACATGGTGTTCCCAAGAGTATTGTGTCTGATAGGGGAACTCAATTCACTTCCCATTTTTGGAGACAGTTACATGAATCATTGGGAACGAGATTGGAATTCAGTACTGCTTTTCATCCTCAAACAGATGGACAAACAGAGAGAACTAATCAAATTCTTGAAGACATGTTGAGGGCATGTGCCCTAGACTATGGAGCAAGTTGGGATGAAAGTCTGCCTTACGCAGAATTTTCTTATAACAACAACTATCAAGCCAGCATAGAGATGGCACCGTTTGAGTTTCTCTACGGAAGAAAGTGTACCACCCCATTGTTATGGAATGGTGTGGGAGAAAGAATTTTATTCGGACCAGATCTTATCAAAGAAGCCGAAGAGAAGGTCAAATTGGTTAAGGACATGTTGAAGATAGCACAGTCCCGACAGAAAAGCTACGCAGATCCTAAGCGTAGAGAAGTCACCTACGAAGTGGGTGATAGAGCCTATCTTAGAGTGTCACCACTTCGTGGAGTGAAAAGATTCGGAGTCAAAGGAAAATTGGCACAAGATATGTTGGGCCATTCAAGATTTTGAGTCGCAAAGGAGAAGTTGCCTATGAAATTGAATTGCCAGAATCTCTATCAGCTGTCCATAATGTGTTTCATGTGAGTCAGCTTAAGAAATGTCACCCAGAAATGGAAGAAACTTCCGTGAAGGATACTATACCTTTGGAGGAAGTGCAACTAGAAAGTGATCTCACTTATGAAGAGAAACCTATAAAAATTCTTGAGACTGCAGAAAGAGTCATAAGGACAAAGACTATCAAGTTTTGCAAAGTGCAGTGGAATCATCATTCCGAAGAGGAAGCAACATGGGAAAGAGAAGATGATCTTCGGAAAGACCACCCTCACCTATTTTCTAGCCAATCCGAATCTCGAGGGCGAGATTCACCTTAAGGGGGTTAGATTTGTAACATCCCTAAAATCATGATTTCAAAGATTGCATATCATTCATGCATGCATATAGATTTGAGATCAATTTCAAACTCATTTCAAGAAAACAGAAGCACATAGTGCTATCATTTTATGTGAGCCAATTTAAATCAGATGCCCATCCTCACTTGAGAGCTTAGTGTTTTAAAAACCAAGTTTGGTTGCTTTTATATTGTTTGGCTTGAGTGTAGAGTTTAAACAAAATTTTACAAAATAGAAATGGTTTCAAAAACCATTTTCAAACATTTGCAAACCAAGTGCAATGTCCCTGTTATTTTGTTTTTCCCAAAAATGACCAGGCCAATTCAAAGTGACCACATGGTTTTATGCCAAGTTTTGTGACTATTGCACACTGCAAAATTTCCAAAAATATTTGAACTCAAAAGGAGTTTGAAATCATTTGAAAACCATTCCTGAAACTCATTCTGGAAAAAGAAAAGGATTAAAGAAAAGAAAAAGGCCAGGCGCTCCTATTCTAGCCCAACAACAAAACCGGCCCAGCTAGCCCACCCGGCCTCCTCTCCCTCTCTCTCGCACGCGCAGACGCACCCACGCGGTCACTGACGCTCGGACCCCACTCCCTCTCTGCTTATTTCGCTGACAAGCGGGCCCCATCCACGTCATCGTCGTCTTCCCCAAAATCTCGCGCACGAACTCCGCCGCTGCCCGTTGCTGCTTTGATTCCGCGAGGTAAATGGCATTGAATCACTGGGCGTTTCTTGTCGAGCCTCTGGCTACTTAATCCCCTCTCTCTCGCAACCATTTCCCCTCAACCAATTCCCCCTTCACGCCCCCAGGCTGCTCGCAACTCACTCGACGCCGCCGCTGTTCCGACGACCGCGCCGACGAATTCCGGTGAGCACCGTGTCCCCCTCTGTCCCTGACTCATGCTATCAAGCTCAGCAACTCCTTGCGCATCTACTGACACACCCTGTTTGTGCTCGCATGGTCTGTAGCTTCGGCAACGACTTCGACCGAGCGCCGCCGCTCTCTGCACGAACTCCGGCGACCTCTCCCCGTAAGTACCAGCCGCCCATTGCCCTCTGCCTGATACGCCTAGGACCCCCATCGTCTTGCGCATCTAACGGTGCCCTCCTTTTGACTTAGCGCGACGCAGAACCTCGCCAACGTCGACAGCAGCCGTACCCGACGCGTTCGCAAACTCCGGCGATGAATCTCCGACGACCCCGTGCGCCCCTTTCCAAGCCACCGCCACGTTGAGCTTCAGCACACCACCGCGGTTCTGGTAAGCCTCTTCCCCCACTCCCGCGCGACCTAGAACGCCAGCGCCGCCGCTGACAGACGCGCCGCCGCCGCTAGCGCCGCTCATCTTTGGTCAAAGCGTTCAGGAACGTTAGATGTAGATCCTACGGCTGAAATTAGAACTTAAGCGAAGAGGTATGCGCGCATCTGAGCCACCAGATCTGACTTAAATCCTACGTCTCGCAGAGCTCGATCCATCCGAACCGGTACGAGCCAATAGAAAACAGACGCGTGGCTAGGGTTTGAGTTTAAAAAACAGATTTGAATCAGATTTAGATTCAATTTTGAAATAGTTATAACTTTTGATCCACACGTTAGAATTTGACAAATTTTATACCGTTGGAATCAGGGAGACAAGCCCTTTCTATTTATGCAATGTGTTTAATGTTTAGTTTCTGTTAAAATGATTTTTATTTGCAGAAACTTGTTTAGGACTATTTTGAGTATAGAAATTGTTTAGGAGATTATTTTAGTGCCAAATAAATTTGGTTTAGCAAGTTTTTGACTTGTTTATGGTTCAGTACTATGCACTTGCTTGGTTGGGTTTTAAAAATCATTCCTTAGAATCTTGCATGCATGCATACATATTTTTGATTGCATATGATTTGTATGTGATTGTGGCTATATTTTATGTGTAGATTTTGGTGCTAGTGATTGTGATTGTGAAGAGTGCTACTCTCCCCACTACCAAGGCAAGTGGTACTTCATGAATATTTCCATCCCTATATTTTGTACAAGCATTAGAAATATTTTGCTAAGTCTTGCATGTTACTATTTTTGCCAAATGCCTTGATGGGAAATCCTAAGTAGTTGTAGAATTGCTAGGAAATTTTCTAAGTTAAGTACTATCTATGCCATGCTTAGCCTAGCTAGTAGCAAACAAGGGTTGGTAAATATACATGCTATGGTGAAAATATTTCTAAGTCTATGGACTTATGTTTTCCTAATAAAACAACTAAGTCAATGAATCACCTGGGTGGAATGGGACTTGATTGGTGGTTTTTGGTTGAGTGGTTACCCAAGGCCCATGTATATGGTTTACCTTGTGTATCTCACTTGTGGTATGCCACCCAGGAACAAAGGGATTTTAGAGGCCAAGTGTTGAGAAGCTTATAGTGCAGCCACTTGGCAATATGGGCTCTGCCTGGATCACATAGGTTGCTAGAACTTAGTCATTTGGACAGTTGGTGGTAGTGGGATGATAGGTTGGAACGCGTCCATTTGGCTAAGGGAAGGCTTCTGAAAGGTCCTGTCTTGGGAAACCAAGTCTGGCGGGGAAAGTGCACAACCTCTGCAGATGGAAAAATCTAAGTACTTAGCCAAGTCCATGGCAATGGACAACATTGAGCATCAGGACATGGAAGCTATCAAGAATCTCATCACTCCAACTTCTAAGTAAAAACTTGTGGGTGAACAAGGGTGAAGTACCTCAATGTCTATTGATGGTTTCTTGGGAAAAGTTTTGACAAAGAAAAACTTAGTGATTTCAACTAATAGGAAAAACCTATTTTGAGCAAAGCAAGCCAAGCTACACTTAGCCAAAATTCATATAGTAATATAGTCCACTTAAAATTTACTAAGGTATCACTTTCCAATACTATTCCAAAGTATTGACCCACTGTGGCTGTAACTTGTGATGTTGCAGGTTACTCTGATGAGGATTAGGTGTCATGAGTCTACACTCAACATGTTTGCCTGTGGCACATGAAGATGAAGACTTATAATTATTTACTTATTCCGAACTCTTGTATTAGGCCTGTGGCATTGAGTTGTAAAGACTATGTTTTATCTCTGGAATGGATGTAATAAATGACCTTTGTATCTGTGTACTTCATCTTAAACTGTGGATGCTAGCAATGATCCAGGGACTAGCATTGCAATCACAGGGATCCTTTTTCCTTTACAAAGGAGGGATCTTACAGGTCCCAACCTTTAATAAGGTAGAGATCCCTGTGTTTACAATGCTAGTCCCTGGATCAATAGCTAGCATCCATAGTTAAGATGTAATATCAAGAAACAAAGGTCATAATATAACTTTATAACCAGGAATAACATAATTTTATTACATCTTACATAGCTCATTTGGCTATTACATTACATTGCAGTAGAATATCTATAAGCATGGGGTCCTTCATCTTCAAAGTGCCACAGGCAAACATGTTGGTTGTAGACTTGTAATCCTAATCAATCAACTTCACTAACATCAAACAACCCTGCAACATAACAAGTTACAACCACAAGGGTCAATACATTTGAATTGTATTGGCAAGTTTCACTACTATGTTGAATATAAGTGGATCCTATCATTACATGCATATCTGGCTAAGTAGGGTTTTATGGTCATTTGCAGAAAGCAAAAATTTAACCCATCTTTTAAAAATAGTTTAATCTTTTGTCAAATATTTCTGAACTCCTTGGTAAATCCCCAAGTGTTTCAAGTCTTTGTCAAAATCTCTTGAGCTCCTTGGTAAATCCCCAAGTGCTTCAAGTTTTTATCAAAATATCTTGAGCTCCTTGGTAAATCCCCAAGTGCTTCAAGTTTTTATCAAAAATCTCTTGAGCTCCTTGGTAAAACCCCAAGTGCTTCAAGTTTTTATCAAAATCTCTTGAGATCCTTGGTAAATCCCCAAGTGCTTCAAGCCCTTTTGTTGTCACTTTAAAGTTTTTCTTTTAGAAATTGGAATGTCGAGATTTCCCATAGCTTCAAGCTTTAGTTGCTCAGTATTGTCCATAACCGAGGACACGGCTAAGTACTTAGAATTTTTATCCTTCTGCAGAAGTTGTACACTTTACCCACATGACACAATCTCATCTTGTTGCCACCAGTGGCCGCTGGATAAGTACTCACCAAGATGGAATACTGGCAGATTGAGAATGTGACGAAGTCTTTCCATAGGGTCCTCCCATACACAATGCTAGCTTGTCTTCAGGCACCAATGTAGGGTTCCGAGTTCCCTCATTTCCAGTTAACCTGAAGACCAATGCATGGGTCTTCCCAATGTAGTTGACTAAGCCAGAGCCATATTAGCATGTGGCTGTACACGGAAGCCACTGTTGGAGAAACATGTTCAATCTCTAAGTCCCTGGGTGGTTTTCATCTGGTGCACAACAAAAATAGATTGCCATATAAACATGGCTCCTCTTGTTGCCACTTTGTCCAAAACTTGAGTAACCTTGTCCACCCAGGTGGTTCATTGAGTACTTGTTTTATTATATAAAAACACAAGTCTTTTCTCAACTTCATAAAATCTCAACATGTATCTCTTCTCAAAATATGTAGCATGGCTAAGAATTTTACAACTACATTGTTTTCACTAAGGAATATATAGGGTATCCTATTAGGATTTAGCATAGCATAAAGTATAGAAATCCTTTTTCATGCATGTTTTCAAAATCCACTAAGTATAATGAAAATAGTAGGACTTGGATGATAGTGTCACTTGCCTTTTTGGTAAGGAATGTTGGTTCACTTCTTGATCTTGCTAATATCACACTCTTCTAACTTCACTACAAGTCAAACAAGCAAACATAGGTTCAACTAGCATTCCAACCAATACTCAAACAATTTTAACACACATAAAATAATAGAAACTAAGTCATTCTTGCAAGCATGCCAAAAGATTGTTTTATTTGAAAAGGTGGTTTCTACTAGGCTCTAAACATTATAAGTCTCAAAGTGGTCATTTTCTAAAGTGGCAAATCCTATTTGCAAAAAGGGTTTTTATCTAAAGACCATTTTAAACCCAATCATTATTTCATGTGGTGAAAAATGTTTTTAGCAAAACAACAATTTTTATGTTGTTCACCAAATAAGTTGTTAATTCTCAAAACTTGGTGTTTAGGGTCATTAGGTTTGAATAAACACATTTTCCAAAGATTTTGCTCAAAATCATTTCCATAACAAAATCAATATTTTTATTTGACTAGAAATGGGCTAATTCAATTAATCAATCCTAACCTTCACCAAAAACATTTTTAAAACCATAAGTTGGTTCCTAGGGTCAGTATGTTCACAACAAACCATTTTGCAAAGATTTCATCTCTAAAAACTTTTTGGAATAATTTTTATAACCTAAACAAGCATACAAATGTTTCTGCAAAAACAAACATTTTAACAGAAGCTTTTTGCTAAAAAAATTGCATGGTTGGCTAGGGATTGTTCCACTAATTCCATTTATATAAAGTTTGTAAATTTTGGACGTGTGGATCAAAAGTTATGGAATTTACAAAATCACATTCTAATCAGATTCAAAATTTGTTTTAAACAGAACTGGTGCCACGCGGCGCAATACTATTGGGCGGTACCGGTTCGCACGGATCGACCTATGTGAGGCGTTAGATCTAAACAGATCGCACGGCGCGGGTTGACTCATACCTCTTCGTTCAGTTCTAATCTCAGCCACAAGATTTACATCTAACGGTCACAGACGCTTGGCCAAAGGCTGGCGGCGCTGCGCGGCGGCAGACGGTGGCGCACGCTCTGGCGGCGAGCTTACCGATGATA
Source organism: Avena sativa (assembly GCA_916181665.1). Taxonomy (NCBI): domain Eukaryota; kingdom Viridiplantae; phylum Streptophyta; class Magnoliopsida; order Poales; family Poaceae; genus Avena; species Avena sativa. The sequence continues at coordinate 331,846,784 of OV702285.1, forward strand.
CATGAAGCAAGGAAGAGGGGGAAACAGCTCACCGTGCTCAGGGGATCGTGGCGATGCTCAACGTGGTTGCGAGGAGGCGAGGGGCGCTCAGGATCCGTCGGGATTCCTCGCCGGAGTCAAGGACGGCGTCGGTCTCGCTCATGCGTCGTCGGGGACGAGGCTACAGATCGTGCCGGCACAAAACAAAGGTGTGGTTAGACGTGTACGAGTATGGGGAATGTGAGAGCATCACTGAGAGGGATCGGGACGGTCTGGGCTTACCAGGGAAGTTCGCCGGAGTTGCTTGCAGATGGTGGCGCTCAGGTTGTCGTTGTTGCCGGCGCTATGGATCAAGTGCGGTCAAGCCGAGGGTGCAGGGAGGAACGCCTGAGGATGGAGAGCAAGCTAGTGTGGTTGGGGAGGTGAGGGGCGTTAGTGGTTCGCCGGAATTGGCCGGGGAAGGTCGTCGGGGCAGCTAGGGTGTGTGGCGAAATTCGTCCAGCTTGGGGGCAGAGAGAGGGAGGCGCGTGAGGGGAAATGGAGAGGAGGCCAGGGCGGTTAATAGGGCGCAGTCACGGTGAGTAATGGTCGCGGAATCAACATGTATTGAATCCTGCAGAAACGGCCGGCAAGAGGGGGAAGTGGTCACCGCGGGGTGAGGAAGAAGGTGACCTGGCGTGGGGTCGTCTCGTCAGCGATAGAGGAAAAGGTGCGGTGGGGTCCAACTGTCTGCGACGCTGCCGGTGAGTGTTTGAGTGAAAAAACATTTCGCGAGAGAGAGTGGGGTGGGCTTGCTGTTGGGCTTGTTGGGCTGGCCGGCTGGGCTGGAGTTGGGCTTCCTGGACCAGGTGAGTTGGGTAAGTCTGTTTTCATGTTTTTTTTGTTCTAATTCTTTTTATTTATCTAATTTGATTTCCTGTTTTGAATTTCAAACAACAGATCAAACATTCAAATCAAATCAAACATTCACCACACTTGTATTGAGTTTTGGTTCTATTTAACAACATAAACCAAAGTCCAAAACAAAATAATATTTTTATTCTTTTTAGGATCTATTTAATAATTAAATAAATAGTCCTTAGTTATTAATTCAAATAGGATTTGTTTTATTTAAAAACTCCATTTGAAATCTAAAAATAAAACCAAAACACCTCAGTAGGTTTTATTTGAGAATTTAAAATATTTGGAAAACTTGTTTAAAATAAATTAAGAAGTTTTGGTGTTTAATTAAAAATGGTAAAACTTTATTTTAATAAAATTGGTTTATTAATAAACTCTAATTATTTTTATTTAAATGAACTTTTACTCTTTTAATCAAAGCAAAACCTTTTATTTCAAAAGCTTGGCCAAGGTTTAATTTGGCTCTATAAAATAATCCTTATTTATATTTCTACCTTCTTTATTTGAAAACCAAATCTTTTATTAAAAGATTCAAAAATAGTAATTCCAAATAATTTTAGCTTTATTGTTTATTTACCTTTTCAAATCCCCTTAGGATTTTATTTGATCCAAATAGGTTTTGAAAGTTTCCAATTGGATATGACACTTCAGTTCCGACTCGACGCAGTTAGAGTGATGCGGTCCTCCACGTGCCACCGTGCTTTGCTCTCCAATTGCCGGTCTATGCAGCCACATCTTTCTCTTCGAGTTGTGACTCGCCAAAGGTAAGTGAACCCTCTTCTGCTTCCTTTCCTACACCTCCTACTACCACTTAGATGCTCACTTTTCCCTTCTCTAACTTCACTTAGAGCTTGCAGTACAGTCTAATTGCTAATATTATGATGCTCTAGTTGATTATAGCTAGCATGGATAGTAAACCTTTTGTGATTATGCCCCTATAAGTCCTTGATGACCACAAAGATTGATTGTAGCTAGTTTATAAATAAGAGTATAGAACCCACATAGAGCTAGTTGGTTAGGGTCTTTATGCCCCTCATCGCTATCTACCAAAGGATACTTGTGAGCTACCTTTGATTTCAAGTAAATGATGTTTGAAAGGTTTTTGTTTGAATGCAAGGAAGTAAATAAAAAAATTAAAAATAAAGGAAGTAATAAGAGCATTTGGAATGGTGGTTGAACTTAATAGGGCTAAGACGTTCTCGGGGATGTATGATACACCGCTAGAATGTTGTAATTAATCATAATCAGGATTACCGATTTCTTATGTCATGATATGTGTGGAGAGAGTTTTGTAATAAGATGTTCACTACAAGGCTCGTAGGCAGTCACTTTGTTGAGCCAAGAATGAGGTCATCTATAAATAACCACCGCGATGTCTTAGAGAAGTCACCCATACCGACCACCACAATTAAGGGTCTCCCCGTGGATATCGCAATTATCTTAGTGAATCTCTCTTTGTTCCCCCTTAGACTGTACAGGTTGCTAGCCGCGCTTATTGTCACAATAGCCTCGGGCACGCTTCCCAACAGGTCCAAAGGGTTTCACCCTCTTATTTAGACCTGAAAGCAAATGACATGTGGCCGATTACACATACCATCTAAAGGGAGAGATCAAACACGCATCATAGATCAATGAATCATAGACACAAGTAATAGATCATCTTTATTTCATTTCATAATAATGCTAGAGTTTCTCCATCTCCCCAAGAATGAGGGAAACTACTCACACATGGAAGCAATCAACAACATCATTATAATCAAATGGATGGGTAAAGGTAATTGAATGAATCTAGAGCAAACCACAATTGAATTTGGAGTTACAACAAGATCTAATGAATGTAAGATGGGGGTAGAGATGGTGATGGTGATGCAGTGGTTGATGATGTAGGGGATGATGTGTTGTCCTCCAATGATCCATGCGGCAGCAAGGATTTGCCCTTCTCCAAGTTCCTCCGTTAGACCCCTTTCTAATGTGTTTTTTCATGGGTGGAGGTTTTTGTGAATGTCAGATCTGTGATCTGTCTTTGCGAGGAGGAAGTATTTGACAAGGCGGTCACGATGCAGGGTCGTACGGGCGGAAGGTACCACTGGTCGTTACATTCGCTGTAGTCTCCTGGGCACAAGCAATTCCTCCAGGTGCGAAGATAATTAATAAAATGACTTTTATCACTTAAAATATCATATTAAGTATAATATGATACTCTCAATTGATATGTTCATAAAAGAATTAGTAAATTGGGATCCTGTTGAAACAAGGACAAAAGGTGCGTGCAAACGTGGTAAAATACTAAAAACCCTACTCTACTTGTGCAAAAACAATAAGTAAAAATGCTCCAATTTTTGACTCATCAACTCCCCCAAACTAGACTCTTGCTCGTCCCCAAGCAAGATGGTGGCTTATGAACAAGATTATCATGTTTATGAGGCACGAGTCGTTAAAATATATGAAGCAAAAATTGAAACAGGGATACAATATCGAATGTAGAGTTACATCGAGAGCTTTATCACAACTTTACACTTCACATGACTTAGAGGCTTATACACCTTTTTGTATTAATGCAATTATAAGAAGCTATTAGCGATTAAACATATTATATAATCAATAAGTTAAAGTGGTTGATCTCTTGGTTTTAATAATGAAGATTCATGATCATCTCTTTTTCTCTTTTTCTCTTTTCCTGTTTTTTTATTTTCAAGCTTGTAATCTTTCTTTTGCCTTGAAAATTTTCTTGATAGGTGAATCTTTTGTCTCTTTTTATTTCTTCACTTCCTTCTTCTCTTCTTTTATATATAGCACAGTCTTGTTATCATGCTCACTACTATGTCTTTTATAACCCAAACCTGTGACTATAATATGCTACCCAAATTTTACTTCTCATAATTTAATCAATACTTTTATCTGTGTGGAAGACCCTAAAATCATAATTGTTGTACAAGTATCATAACACTCAACCTAGTTCAATCATCTAATATAATAATCATGAATCAAAAGATAACTTCAAATATCATAAAGTCTTGAAACTCAACGGATATGATTCTTCTCTTGAACAAAAGGGAAGTTACAGATGATGCAACTAATGCAATGCTCTTGAATAAAAACCTACATGCATGCAGTAAAGTAAACATGCTAAAATAGGAAGATAGATTAAAAGGTGTTATAGATCTCCCCCAAGCTTTAAATCAAGCCATTGAGATCAAATAATCCTTATGAGTACCTAGTCCTTCCGAGAGGGTGAAGAAATCATCATCTTATTCTTCCTCTTCCGCCTTGAGGCTGCAAGCATGAGAAATACACGCAAATCGAGTGGACAATTTTGTGATGTGAGCATGATGTTCTTTAATTATTATTTAAAGTCTTCCTGTCACCGGCCATCTCCATAATAATCTTGGTCAAGAGTTGAACTCTACCATTGATGTCATCGACTCTCCTTTTGAGGTCTTTTCCAATCAACCAATAGGAGTCAACTACTTCTTCAATAGTTTCAACACAGGCTTTGGAGATATTTTCAAGATTCTCGATCTTTTATCTAATCTCATTCCTTTTTCCTATTTTTGAGAAGAAGCTTTAGGAGAATATTTGAGAGAAGATCCATAGAGGTTATAACTGTAAGGATTGAGTGGGGGTTATTCATTGTTCCTCCTTTGTTCCACATGCATGAGCATCTCTAACTTGCGTGGGAACATGTCTTCCCAGTTACGGAGTGGAACCACTTGAGTAGATTCTCTAGTCGAGGAGGACAAAGAATCCCTCTTGAGCTCCCTTATCTTGTCCTTCTTGGTACAGACCTGCTTGATATGAAAAGGCTGCATAGCTCTTGAATGATCAAGTGAGATCTGAGATGTCATGGCAAAAGGCTAAGAAAGATAAACTCTAGATCTGAAAGGTGAATGCAAAAGAAGAAAGGAAACAGAGGTGAAATCAAAAAGGGAAAAAAAACCTAAAATCAAAATAGGGTCTAAAGTCGGTTGCGGGTAACAGTATGGGCGGGACCTGTCCGTATGACATGCCCGTACCGACACCGCACCGAATATAAAAAAGCTTTTTTAATCGGGCGAACAAGAGAACACAAGAAATGTAATGACCTACCGTACGAGTGGGTGCGCCCGTACGGAGAGGTTATACCTAACCCCAGAAACACCCTAGAAGTACTGGCAACATAACGACCACAGGTACAGTCGCATGCGTCCATAGCGCCCGGTTGTACTGTTTCTTGGAAAAACAAGGATAACAGAGAGAGAGAGAGCTGCCGAGCGTATAATGACACTGGTACAGTCACGTCCGCCCGTATGGCCCGCCTATACCAGGTCGAAAAATAGCTTGAAAATTTCAGAAAAATAGAAGGGAAACAAAGATCACAACAAGCAAACCGAAATAGTTTCTAGAAATGCAAAAACAAAGCCACTAAGATCGTATTACCTTACTTTGTTTGATGTATTCCTCAGCCGTAATTAAAGAAATTATCTCCACCATGTTGACTTCCCCAACTCTCTAGTATTTTAAACGTTGCCAATTAACAATACAAGATAAGGAAGGAGTAGTGTTTTTCAAATTTACTACCCCTGAGAGGTATGCCTCCTCTACTTTATAAGGTCCTTCCTACTTGGATTTGAGCTTTCCTGCAAAAATCTTAAGCCCAGAGTTTCAGAGCAAAACCTTATCTCTAGATTTAAATTCCTTATTTTCTATTTTCCTATCATGACATTTTTTACCTTTTCCTTGAATATTCTTACATTTTCATAAGCCTCATTTGTGAGTTCATCCAAACATGAATATCTAAGAGACGTTTTTCTCCTGCAATTTTAAAATCAAAATTCATAGTTTTAATGGCCCAACGAGCCTTATGTTCTAATTCTAAAGGAAGATGACAAGTTTTACCGTATACCATCTTATATGGTGTCATTCCCATTGGATTCTTGAACGCGGTGCGATACGCCCATAATGCGTCATTGCGATTCATAGCCCAATATTTTCTTGACTTATTTACCGTCTTCTAGAGTATGACTTTAATTTCCCGGTTTGACAGCTCCACTTTCCCGCTGGTTTGTGGATGATATGGTGAGGCTACACGATGATCGACTCCATATTTTTGAAGTATATTCCTGAAAGTACCTTTATAAAATGAGTTCCACCATCAGTAATCAAAAATCAGGGACTCCAAACCTAGGAAATATAATGTCTTTAATCATCTTGATAAACATAGCCGCATCTGCATGAGAGGTGGGTATAGCTTCCACCCACTTGGTAACATAATCAACATCAACAAGAATATGAGTATACCATTAGAGGGGACAAAAGGTCCCATGAAATCCATCCCCTAAACATCAAAATGTTCTATTACAACATTTCTTGCCTTTTTTGCTATGTTACTCGTACGTTGGCAAACATCAAAATTGCTAACATAATCATGAGCATCTTTGATTAATGCTGGCCAGTAAAATCCTGACCGTAGGACTTTAGCTGCTATACGGTCACTAGTGTGATGCCCCCATACAAACTATCATGGCAGACCTTAAGAACGTCTCTCATCTCGTGGTCAGGCACACATTTTCTAATTATCCCATCAATTCCATGCTTGTATAAGTAAGGTTCATCCCAAAAGTAGTGCTTTAAGTCATTAAAGAATTTCTTTCTTTGATAGTAATTTATTCCTTTACCGACAAGGAAATTAGCATAATCTGCAAACCAAGGATCATGTGACTCCAGAGTGGCAAGGTACTCACTTGGAAGATATTTGTTAATAGGAGTTGGATCCTCCATAATACCCTCCATACGTGATAAATGGTCAGCAACAGGATTATCCTTACCTCTCCTATCAACAATTTGTAGGTCATATTCTTGCAGTAACAAGACCCATTTAATTAGACGGGGTTTCACATCCTTCTTATCTAAGATATGTCTTAATTCCTGATGATCAGTATGAACTATTACCTTTGAATTGATAATGTAGTGACTAAACTTATCACAAGCAAAAACCATATCTAAACATTCTTTTTCAGTTGTTGCATAATTTCTTTGATCTTCATTAAGAGTTCGACTAGCATACTGGTTGACGTTTAGGTTTAGTCCATACCTTTGTCCTAAAACAACCCCTATAGCATAGTCACTAGCATCAGACATAATCTCAAAAGGCTCACCCCAATTTGGTGGTTGAATAATTGGTGCCAAAACTAGCGCCCTTTTCAATTGTTTAAAGGAATCAATGCAATTCCTGTCAAATGCGAAAAGAGTGTCCTTATCTAGGAGATAGGTTAAAGGAGCAGCTATTTTAGCAAAGTCTTTAGTAAAGCATTTATAGAAACCTGCATGTACAAGAAAATTCTTATCCCTTTTACATCTTGAGGTATTGGTAATCATTCTAATAAGATTAGAATTATCAACCTCAATCCCCTTTTCAGAAACTTTATGACCAAAAACTATACCTTCTCTTACCATAAATTGGTAGTACTCCTAGTTGAAGACTAGCTTGGTTTGCCTAAAATGCTGCAAAACTCTGTTAAGATTATAAAGAAAATTTTAAAAAGTAGTTCAATACATAGAAAAGTTGTCCATGAGAACTTCCATAGAGCTTTCTACAAAACTATCAAACATCTTTAAAACACAATCTTTAAAATTAGCAGCCACATTACATAAACCAAAAGGCATTAGCCTGTAATCATAAGTTCCATAAGGGCAAGTAAACATAGTTTTCTCTGGATCTTCGGGCTGAATTGCAATTTGAGAATATCCCGAATAACCATCAAGGAAACAAAAATGAGAGGTTACATACATCCTTTCCAAGATGTTATCCATGAGAGGTATTTGATTGTGACTTTTTATAGTTTCTTTGTTTAACTTTCTAAAACCTATACACATCTTATATCCTGTTATTGTTCTAGCAGGGATTAACTCATCTTTGTAGTTATTAACTATGGTTATGCAACCTTCTCGGGGTATACACTGGGTTGGAATTACCCATTTACTATCGGTGATAGGATAAATAATATTATTGTCTAACATGCGTATGACCTCCTTCCTTACTACTTCTTTCATTTTAGGATTCAATCTTCTTTGAGTGGCAACAAAAGGTTTAACATCATCACCCATAGGTATTTTATGTGTAACTATGGAAGGATATATCCCTTTAATGTCACTAAGAGTGTATCCAAAGGCTTCACGCTCTCGACAAGTAACCCTAACAATTTCTTATTTTCTTAGGGAGAGAGGTTATCATCAAGAATTACTTGGCATTTACCTTCCTTACCTAAGAATTCATACCTGAGCCCTGGAGGGAGAGGCTTCAAAACGATAGGAGGTATATACTCATCTCCTAGTCTTTCTAGCTCTTCAAACTCATTTCTAAGGAGGTTCTCAACTTTTGGTGTCGTGTTGAGGATTTTATCCAATTCTTTTGTAGAGTCGTTCGGAAGTGAATCATTATTTGTCAAGCTCCTCTCCAACTCAGATTATGGAGTGCTGAAGTATATTGCCGCCAATTCTTCAATAGAATTATCTTGTTTGACTTCAACTTTCTTCTCATATGGAAATTTTGTAAATTTGCTACAATTAACTTATAGGACTTCTTCTACAAACTGCAAGAACAAGACTTGTTTCTTGTTATCAATATTAGCATTCATAGAGCTATAAAAATGATTACCAAAAATTACTGCGCACGAGGAATTCAAAGGAATATCAATAATATAGAAATCAACTGGGTACACAAATGCTCCTACAGAGATGCAGGTGTCACGAAGAATCCCATGAGTCCGCTGTAGGGTTCTATCAGAAAGCATAAAAGTAACTTTGGACGATTCAAGATCCGGTTCATCAAGATCACACCATAGTTCTTAATATATAAAGTAAGTCATAATGTTTATAGAAGAGTTTAAATCACAAAAATCCCAACATCGGTAACTTCTCATAAACAAAAGGGAATTTTGTGTTGGCTTTTATTCTTACCACCAGACTTACCTCTAATTATATCAGAAGATTCTCCACTCACCATATTACCTCTTCTTTAGATATCTCAGGTTCTAGAAGTTCTTTTACTATGCCAATGTTCTTCTTGATGGTACCCAGATTCCTAGTTAACTTACCTATCCTTTGCTTTCCTTCACCCGTATCTTCTATTCTTTTTTTTTGAGAATAGTTTTATTCTGAACTATCAGCTTCTTTTGCATCTGCGAGTATTTGTTTTCGAGGCCAGCTATAGGTGTTTTACCTTACCAGGTGTGTGTAGTGTTTCCACTCCTTTGGAACCTGCAAATGCTCATCATAGGTTTTAACGATTTGGACAATCATATGAGGGTCAAGGTTAAATTTCCGAGGAGATTTTCTACTTTTCCTAAAGCTAGAAAGTTTTTTTAAGAAAATTGTACTCTATAGTATTTTTTTCATTTAGCACAAATTCACAATGAGCATTTTATATCCTATGGACTATATCTAGCAAATTCCAGGCTCTTTCAACACTAAATTCGGTAAACGAACCATTAGTAAAAGAGTCTAGTTCATTTCTATTATTGGTACTTAAACCTGCATAGAAAATATGTATTACCAACCAAGGCTGGAAGTTATGGTGGGGGAAATGGTCAAGAAGCCCCCTAAACCTTGTGTATCCTTCATTCAAGCTTTCTTCAGGTCTCCCTTTAAAATTACTGATCATACGTCTAGCTCTGAGAATTTTGACCTGGGAAAGAAATCAACTAAGAATAAAGAGGCTAGACTCTCCCAGGAGTTAGTGATCTTGCTAGGACTTTGAATATACCAAGGACAGGCTTCATCAATAAGGGTTTGAATAAAAAGAGCAGATTTAACCTCATTCTCAGTAAATATATTTAGACGAAAAGTCCCACATGTTTCCTCAAAGAACCCTACATGCTCATGGGGGTCTTCCGTACCGTCTCCCTGCAAATTTTTTAGCATGCAAAAGATCCAAAAACATGGGGATCTTCGGAACCATACAGGTTGCTAGCTGCACTTATAGTCACAATAGCCTCGAGCACGCTTCCCAACACATCCAAAGGGTTTCACCCTCTTCTTTAGACCCGAAGGAAAATGATATGTGGCCGACTACAGTTACCATCTAAAGGGAGAGATCAAACACACATCATAGATCAATGGATCATACACACAAGTAATAGATCATTTCTATTTCATTTCATAATAATGGTAGGGTTTCTCCATGTGGCATCCCGCAAAACCACTACTAGAAAATCGCGTTGAATTTGTGCATTGCATCGTCATCATCATGCATTGTTTGCTTAAAACTATTTTTCGCAAAGTCTGTCTTGTTTTCTAAAACGCCCCGTCCTGTTTTCAAATTCAAACCCGGGTCGCCGGAATATTTTGTTGCCTACTATCGGTTTGCAAACGGTGCATTAAAGTAAATAAAAGATTATATTATTTTAGTGGGGCAGTCGAACGGGCCGAATGACCCGAACGACCACCCCAGAAAATACAAACGGCCCACCCCATTAATCCTACAGCTACCAACTAACCTACCCAGCCCTCCCCTCCACCTCACCCCACCCAATCCCGAGTCGCCACCTCACCTGGCCCTTTTCCCCAACCAACTAGATGCCGCCACATCAGCCTGGGACCCACCACCAACTCCACTCCGCCAGATCCCCACCCACCTGCACGTCCCCCCACCTCACCTGGTCGCTCCCCTCGTTGTCCCACCCACACACGCACACAGACACACGCACGCCAGTACCACCACCCACCCGATCCCCGGGCCCCGCCCCTGGGCCCCACGCACGCTTCACACGCGCGCAACACGCCGAGCCTCCTCCCTCCCCGCTCCCTGTTCCTCTTCCACCTCCTCACCCTCCGCTCATCTCTCCTCTTCCGCGAGCTCGCCGCCGCGCCCCATCCTCCCGCCTCGCCACCGGCGTCTGCCCCGCCAACCGCCGGTCCGCCGCGTGCCCCGAGCTGCACCGCGGCCCCCCTCGTCGCCCTGCAGCGCCGCTCCCTCCGGTGTCCAGCGACCGCCGCTTCCCCGCCGGCCTCCACCGCCCCGCCTCGCCACCGGCCCGCCACCTCTGCCTCCCGCGTCGCCGTCCCCGCGAGCTCCTCCGCGCGGCCGACCCCGCCGCCTGCGGGCGCCGCCTCCAGCGTGCCGCCGCTCGCCAGGACCCCCGCCCCCTGCCTCGCCACCGTCCCCGCCGCCGTGCTCCTCCTCCTCGCCTCCCTCTCCGGCGCCACCGCCCCGAGCCCCAGCGCCGCCAGACCCCACCCTGCCCCGCGCGCTCGCCTCTCCCTCCGCCTCTCTTCCCTAGGCCCCGCGTCGCCCGCTCGCCTCCTGTGCCCTGCCGTTCGCCGCTGGTCCCTCTGCCCCGCGCCTCGCCCTCTCTCGCCGGCTCCGCGCCCTCCGCTCACCGCGGCCGAGCTCGCCCCGAGCCACCCCCCTCGCCTCCGGCCGCAAGCCTGCCGTCGCCGCGCCCGGCGCCTCCGGCCGGCTCCGCCTTCCCCGCGCCGCCGACCGCCTCGAGTCCTTCGCGGGTCCCCCTCCTCGTCGAGCCCTGCCGCCGCCGGTCGCCAAGGTCTCTCCGCGCGAGCCCCGCTCTGCCCCGAGCTCGTCCGGCCTCCGCCACCGCATGTGTGCATCTCTGCTGTGCTTGCGATCGACCACGGACGTCGCGTTCAGCAGCTTCTCGTCCTCAGTGATCTTCGGTTGATGCCTCGTTTGGATGTGATGTTGTGGTATGTGCGTACTTAGACGAAGTGTGTTGATGGATGGGGTAGTGGTGTTGATATGACCACAGATGTGGTTTAAGAGTTGTCCGTCAAGCTCTACCTAGCGTTGTTACCAGACTGGTGCTACCGCTACGAAAGAAGAGCCACCCGATAAGATGAGATCGACATCGGCAAACCAAAGTCGAAACCCCGAGGTCGCCAACACGGACTCGGAGAATCCCCGGACGACGAGCCCTTCATCTCGGATGCCAAGACCGATCCTGAACCCGACGCCGCGTCAAGTTCTGCCTCACGGATTGAAGACCGAACCCGATATCCGCCAAGGCCGCCAACATGGATACGACAAGTACCTCCGCCAGGACGTCGAGTACTTCACCCCGGACACTGATACCCTGGACGACAAGTCCTCCTTTCCGGACGTCGAGCTCGCCGAGAATCCAGATGCGCCAAGATCTATCCCGGAGTCCGAGAACGCTTCCGTCGAACCCTGGACCCCGGACCCTGTCGAACCCCGAACCCCGGAACCCCAAGATCTGCCGAACCCTAATGTGTGAATCCCTTCCCGAAACCCTATTTTATAACCTAATATAACTTGTCGCATAATAATTGTCTTGCATGCATACACTCATGTGGTTTGGGGGCCTTATGCCGATTCACCTAATAATTAAGTATGGGGCCCATATGCGGGCAAATCTAGTCTTATATTGGCCTCATTTAAATTTGTGCATCAAACCGATACTATCTTTTGGCCATGTTAAAACAACATTTAAACTGCGGGGTGAATAAGTAACTTGAACCGTTTAATTAATTGTCGGGACCCCGGTTTCGCTTAATATGACCTAATTGCATCGCACCTTTGCCATGTCATGCATCCTACATGCATCATGCCGATCTTCTGCCGTAGTATTAAATATTGCATCCGGTGTTTATTCTAGTGTTTCGCTTCTTCGCGGATAAGGCCGTTGAGTTGATGTGAGCTTCGCCCCGATCTTCGGATGAACCTTCGACAATGTTTTCAGGCGAGCATCTCCCCCTTTCTACCTATCTTACTTTTATAGTCTTTATTTCCTCCTGTTGATCTATTGCTATCTGTGTTGCGATGCTCTAGTTTCCGTACCCGTGATATCCCTTGCAGCCATATATAGCCTTGGACACATCCTATTACCTGTTGTTTGGTAGATAGTTGGACCCGCGTGTCGTAGTCGCTTGCTCAAGTGTTTTGCTTGTCGTCAAGTACCACAATTGTTGTAGGATTGCCGCATGTTGACGTTGGAGATGATCATGGCTTTACTTATCGTTCACTTTAATTACTGTTTAACAACTAAAATTGAATTAAGCAGAGGCATCGGTGGGTGATAGGTAAGATTTGGTTTCCGACCGCCCACTTGTGTCCCGTAGGACCCGAGTTCTTGACACCTGTTCCGAGATCGAGCGCGCTAACCACAGGTGGGGAGATATGGGCCCCCCATTGACTATTACCTGATTTCAAAGTATTGTACTGGGGGCCACAAACTAGTTTGAGGTTTTATTTACTATCCTGTACTTATGCCATGTTTACCGCTTTATTTACGTTTGTGAGAGGAGCACACTGTACTGTTTTGGAAGCGGAGTGTTTTCGCTGTATCGACAGTCCCCGTTTGGGGATTTGCTGTCGTTTACAGCCACTGACGCAAACCCTAAGTCCGTCTCGGAGACCGGCCGACTTCGTTGCGGGTGTCGACTTGGTGGGGTGGCCCCCACGTGCTTGCTTTGGGTCTGGGAACGTCGTGACTTAGGCCCCGCCGACATACTGATGGGTGTATGTTAACTGGTCTGGCAAAAAGGGTCGAAGTGCTTGTGGATACTTTGGTGCACCCCTGCAGGGTTAAATCTTTTCGAGAAGCCGTGTCCGCGGTTATGGACAACTTGGAGCACAGTGCTTGATCATAGACAACTATAACTAAAGTTTATTGTTATAAATTGACTTGTATCCGATATGACTAGTAATCAGCTTCACTACAACGGAATGGCTAAGTAAAAGTACCAACCACTGCTGGGTTTTGGGGTCATCTCATGCTAATTGTATCTGACTAGTAAGTGTTGCCACTATAACGGAATGGTTAACTAAAAGTACCCACTGCTTACTTTATCAGGATGATTATCTAAACCTGACTAGTAAAGTGCCGCAACTATAACCGAATAAGTAAAACTGCCAACTGTGTGAGTTCCTCGGTTGACTTCCTCGTTTGGTCTCGAGGGGGAAAAGCCAGGATGGGTTTGTTTGATGATAGTATCAGGTGGGATCCGAATAGGTCTTCCTCACCCCTCTCTGATAGCCGCTAGTAGTATCGAGTCTCTATAGGTTGTTTAGTGCTTGCTGCCGCTGCCGCTTCGGTCCACCATACCTATGTAGGCGAGGACCGCCGAATTCTAGTCTCGCCGTGTACTGGCCTCAGTACTGACGCTCCTCTTTTTCCTTTGCCCTTTGTCGGCACCCCTTTTGTTTAAGCAGGTTTTGAGATCGACGTCGTTAGCAGGGTTACCCTTCCGGCTTGGCCTGGGCAGGGTCATGGACGCCATTGGTTATTCTTCAGGGCTCTTAGCCCCATTTGCATCTTGTCCGTAGTCGGACGCTCCATCGTTTTCGAGGTGATTTGGATCTTTGTACCGTATATATTTGTATTCTTGACTCATGGAGTCGTGTTGTATATATCTGTTCTGTGGGTCCCATCAAGGACTGTTGTGTAATGTTATTACTTCGTTTTCCACCCGCACGCAAGTGCCTGGTGGGCACCTTCGAATCGTTTCTATGCGGGTTTGGCGGGTTTCGCTAAAACTTGCATAGGGCCGATTCTGAGGGTGTTACAGAGTGGTATCAGAGCTCAGCAGTTGCGATACCCCACAAGTCCAGCCTGTAGGATAACCTAGCTAACGGCCGAAGTAGAGTGTCAAAACTATTTACGCAAAACCGGTTGGATAGTTCTGATTAGGTCTGATTTTACTCCTTACCCCTCTGCTGCTCTCCTCTCACCTCTGCGTGTTTTGAATCCGCTCTCTTCTCTCTCTTCGAGTCCAGGAATTCTCGTGGTGGGGTTTCCCGTCGTACCTTCAGGGTTTCGCTTCCTCCTCTGTTAACGGTGTTCTACCGTCCGGTGTTCAAGCTGCCTGATGAATCCGTCTGCTGTGGTATCATTCTTTGCTCCTTGTTTGTGCCTTTGGTGTTTTCCGACGCGACGACATCCTCTACGCCAGATCCGATGCAAAGTCTGCATCACTCCTTTGTTTCCGAACCTCGCTTGTCGAGATCTTCAGTCTGAATCCTGAGGGTTGGTTGCATAATCTGTCTATTCGTGTACATAGTAATGCTTTGGGTGCGGGATGGAGTCGCGACCATACCACTACTCTTATCGTTTGCTCTGTATATTGAATAGTGGATCGATGCAATTCTACTCCTTCCGTGGAAGTTAGAGGTGGCCTTACCTTTAACTTTGTCCGTTGTTTTCCGGAGTGTTCTCTTGATGAACAGGATCAACGGCCTCTTGTTAGTGGTGTCGCGAGGATCTACACGAAGCGAGAAGACGCAAATCGCCGACCTTCCTTCCGGTACCATGAGGCGGATCTCGAGGGCGAGATCCATTGTTAGTGGTGTCGAATTGTGGCATCCCGCAAAACCACTACTAGAAAATCACGTTGAATTTGTGCATTGCATCGTCATCATCATGCATTGTTTGCTTAAAACTATTTTTCGCAAAGTCTGTCTTGTTTTCTAAAACGCCCCGTCCTGTTTTCAAATTCAAACCCGGGTCGCCGGAATATTTTGTTGCCTACTATCGGTTTGCAAACGGTGCATTAAAGTAAATAAAAGATTATATTATTTTAGTGGGGCAGTCGAACGGGCCGAATGACCCGAACGACCACCCCAAAAAATACAAACGGCCCACCCCATTAATCCTACAGCTACCAACTAACCTACCCAGCCCTCCCCTCCACCTCACCCCACCCAATCCCGAGTCGCCACCTCACCTGGCCCTTTTCCCCAACCAACTAGATGCCGCCACATCAGCCTGGGACCCACCACCAACTCCACTCCGCCAGATCCCCACCCACCTGCACGTCCCCCCACCTCACCTGGTCGCTCCCCTCGTTGTCCCACCCACACACGCACACAGACACACGCACGCCAGTACCACCACCCACCCGATCCCCGGGCCCCGCCCCTGGGCCCCACGCACGCTTCACACGCGCGCAACACGCCGAGCCTCCTCCCTCCCCGCTCCCTGTTCCTCTTCCACCTCCTCACCCTCCGCTCATCTCTCCTCTTCCGCGAGCTCGCCGCCGCGCCCCATCCTCCCGCCTCGCCACCGGCGTCTGCCCCGCCAACCGCCGGTCCGCCGCGTGCCCCGAGCCGCACCGCGGCCCCCCTCGTCGCCCTGCAGCGCCGCTCCCTCCGGCCTCCAGCGACCGCCGCTTCCCCGCCGGCCTCCACCGCCCCGCCTCGCCACCGGCCCGCCACCTCTGCCTCCCGCGTCGCCGTCCCCGCGAGCTCCTCCGCGCGGCCGACCCCGCCGCCTGCGGGCGCCGCCTCCAGCGCGCCGCCGCTCGCCAGGACCCCCGCCCCCTGCCTCGCCACCGTCCCCGCCGCCGTGCTCCTCCTCCTCGCCTCCCTCTCCGGCGCCACCGCCCTGAGCCCCAGCGCCGCCAGACCCCACCCTGCCCCGCGCGCTCGCCTCTTCCTCCGCCTCTCTTCCCTAGGCCCCGCGTCGCCCGCTCGCCTCCTGTGCCCCGCCGTTCGCCGCCGGTCCCTCTGCCCCGCGCCTCGCCCTCTCTCGCCGGCTCCGCGCCCTCCGCTCACCGCGGCCGAGCTCGCCCCGAGCCACCCCCCCTCGCCTCCGGCCGCAAGCCTGTCGTCGCCGCGCCCGGCGCCTTCGGCCGGCTCCGCCTTCCCCGCGCCGCCGGCCGCCTCGAGTCCTTCGCGGGTCCCCCTCCTCGTCGAGCCTTGCCGCCGCCGGTCGCCAAGGTCTCTCTGCGCGAGCCCCGCTCTGCCCCGAGCTCGTCCGGCCTCCGCCACCGCATGTGTGCATCTCTGCTGTACTTGCGATCGACCACGGACGTCGCGTTCAGCAGCTTCTCGTCCTCAGTGATCTTCGGTTGATGCCTCGTTTGGATGTGATGTTGTGGTATGTGCGTACTTAGACGAAGTGTGTTGATGGATGGGGTAGTGGTGTTGATATGACCGCAGATGTGGTTTAAGAGTTGTCCGTCAAGCTCTACCTAGCGTTGTTACCAGACTGGTGCTACCGCTACGAAAGAAGAGCCACCCGATAAGATGAGATCGACATCGGCAAACCAAAGTCGAAACCCCAAGGTCGCCAACACGGACTCGGAGAATCCCCGGACGACGAGCCCTTCATCTCGGATGCCAAGACCGATCCTGAACCCGACGCCGCGTCAAGTTCTGCCTCACGGATTGAAGACCGAACCCGATATCCGCCAAGGCCGCCAACATGGATACGACAAGTACCTCCGCCAGGACGTCGAGTACTTCACCCCGGACACCGAGACCCTGGACGACAAGTCCTCCTTTCCGGACGTCGAGCTCGCCGAGAATCCAGATGCGCCAAGATCTATCCCGGAGTCCGAGAACGCTTCCGTCGAACCCTGGACCCCGGACCCTGTCGAACCCCGAACCCCGGAACCCCAAGATCTGCCGAACCCTAATGTGTGAATCCCTTCCCGAAACCCTATTTTATAACCTAATATAACTTGTCGCATAATAATTGTCTTGCATGCATACACTCATGTGGTTTGGGGGCCTTATGCCGATTCACCTAATAATTAAGTATGGGGCCCATATGCGGGCAAATCTAGTCTTATATTGGCCTCATTTAAATTTGTGCATCAAACCGATACTATCTTTTGGCCATGTTAAAACAACATTTAAACTGCGGGGTGAATAAGTAACTTGAACCGTTTAATTAATTGTCGGGACCCCGGTTTCGCTTAATATGACCTAATTGCATCGCACCTTTGCCATGTCATGCATCCTACATGCATCATGCCGATCTTCTGCCGTAGTATTAAATATTGCATCCGGTGTTTATTCTAGTGTTTCGCTTCTTCGCGGATAAGGCCGTTGAGTTGATGTGAGCTTCGCCCCGATCTTCGGATGAACCTTCGACAATGTTTTCAGGCGAGCATCTCCCCCTTTCTACCTATCTTACTTTTATAGTCTTTATTTCCTCCTGTTGATCTATTGCTATCTGTGTTGCGATGCTCTAGTTTCCGTACCCGTGATATCCCTTGCAGCCATATATAGCCTTGGACACATCCTATTACCTGTTGTTTGGTAGATAGTTGGACCCGCGTGTCGTAGTCGCTTGCTCAAGTGTTTTGCTTGTCGTCAAGTACCACAATTGTTGTAGGATTGCCGCATGTTGACGTTGGAGATGATCATGGCTTTACTTATCGTTCACTTTAATTACTGTTTAACAACTAAAATTGAATTAAGCAGAGGCATCGGTGGGTGATAGGTAAGATTTGGTTTCCGACCGCCCACTTGTGTCCCGTAGGACCCGAGTTCTTGACACCTGTTCCGAGATCGAGCGCGCTAACCACAGGTGGGGAGATATGGGCCCCCCATTGACTATTACCTGATTTCAAAGTATTGTACTGGGGGCCACAAACTAGTTTGAGGTTTTATTTACTATCCTGTACTTATGCCATGTTTACCGCTTTATTTACGTTTGTGAGAGGAGCACACTGTACTGTTTTGGAAGCGGAGTGTTTTCGCTGTATCGACAGTCCCCGTTTGGGGATTTGCTGTCGTTTACAGCCACTGACGCAAACCCTAAGTCCGTCTCGGAGACCGGCCGACTTCGTTGCGGGTGTCGACTTGGTGGGGTGGCCCCCACGTGCTTGCTTTGGGTCTGGGAACGTCGTGACTTAGGCCCCGCCGACATACTGATGGGTGTATGTTAACTGGTCTGGCAAAAAGGGTCGAAGTGCTTGTGGATACTTTGGTGCACCCCTGCAGGGTTAAATCTTTTCGAGAAGCCGTGTCCGCGGTTATGGACGACTTGGAGCACAGTGCTTGATCATAGACAACTATAACTAAAGTTTATTGTTATAAATTGACTTGTATCCGATATGACTAGTAATCAGCTTCACTACAACGGAATGGCTAAGTAAAAGTACCAACCACTGCTGGGTTTTGGGGTCATCTCATGCTAATTGTATCTGACTAGTAAGTGTTGCCACTATAACGGAATGGTTAACTAAAAGTACCCACTGCTTACTTTATCAGGATGATTATCTAAACCTGACTAGTAAAGTGCCGCAACTATAACCGAATAAGTAAAACTGCCAACTGTGTGAGTTCCTCGGTTGACTTCCTCGTTTGGTCTCGAGGGGGAAAAGCCAGGATGGGTTTGTTTGATGATAGTATCAGGTGGGATCCGAATAGGTCTTCCTCACCCCTCTCTGATAGCCGCTAGTAGTATCGAGTCTCTATAGGTTGTTTAGTGCTTGCTGCCGCTGCCGCTTCGGTCCACCATACCTATGTAGGCGAGGACCGCCGAATTCTAGTCTCGCCGTGTACTGGCCTCAGTACTGACGCTCCTCTTTTTCCTTTGCCCTTTGTCGGCACCCCTTTTGTTTAAGCAGGTTTTGAGATCAACGTCGTTAGCAGGGTTACCCTTCCGGCTTGGCCTGGGTAGGGTCATGGACGCCATTGGTTATTCTTCAGGGCTCTTAGCCCCATTTGCATCTTGTCCGTTGTCGGACGCTCCATCGTTTTCGAGGTGATTTGGATCTTTGTACCGTATATATTTGTATTCTTGACTCATGGAGTCGTGTTGTATATATCTGTTCTGTGGGTCCCATCAAGGACTGTTGTGTAATGTTATTACTTCGTTTTCCACCCGCACGCAAGTGCCTGGTGGGCACCTTCGAATCGTTTCTATGCGGGTTTGGCGGGTTTCGCTAAAACTTGCATAGGGCCGATTCTGAGGGTGTTACAGAGTGGTATCAGAGCTCAGCAGTTGCGATACCCCACAAGTCCAGCCTGTAGGATAACCTAGCTAACGGCCGAAGTAGAGTGTCAAAACTATTTACGCAAAACCGGTTGGATAGTTCTGATTAGGTCTGATTTTACTCCTTACCCCTCTGCTGCTCTCCTCTCACCCCTGCGTGTTTTGAATCCGCTCTCTTCTCTCTCTTCGAGTCCAGGAATTCTCGTGGTGGGGTTTCCCGTCGTACCTTCAGGGTTTCGCTTCCTCCTCTGTTAACGGTGTTCTACCGTCCGGTGTTCAAGCTGCCTGATGAATCCGTCTGCTGTGGTATCATTCTTTGCTCCTTGTTTGTGCCTTTGGTGTTTTCCGACGCGACGACATCCTCTACGCCAGATCCGATGCAAAGTCTGCATCACTCCTTTGTTTCCGAACCTCGCTTGTCGAGATCTTCAGTCTGAATCCTGAGGGTTGGTTGCATAATCTGTCTATTCGTGTACATAGTAATGCTTTGGGTGCGGGATGGAGTCGCGACCATACCACTACTCTTATCGTTTGCTCTGTATATTGAATAGTGGATCGATGCAATTCTACTCCTTCCGTGGAAGTTAGAGGTGGCCTTACCTTTAACTTTGTCCGTTGTTTTCCGGAGTGTTCTCTTGATGAACAGGATCAACGGCCTCTTGTTAGTGGTGTCGCGAGGATCTACACGAAGCGAGAAGACGCAGATCGCCGACCTTCCTTCCGGTACCATGAGGCGGATCTCGAGGGCGAGATCCATTGTTAGTGGTGTCGAATTGTGGCATCCCGCAAAACCACTACTAGAAAATCACGTTGAATTTGTGCATTGCATCGTCATCATCATGCATTGTTTGCTTAAAACTATTTTTCGCAAAGTCTGTCTTGTTTTCTAAAACGCCCCGTCCTATTTTCAAATTCAAACCCGGGTCGCCGGAATATTTTGTTGCCTACTATCGGTTTGCAAACGGTGCATTAAAGTAAATAAAAGATTATATTATTTTAGTGGGGCAGTCGAACGGGCCGAATGACCCGAACGACCACCCCAAAAAATACAAACGGCCCACCCCATTAATCCTACAGCTACCAACTAACCTACCCAGCCCTCCCCTCCACCTCACCCCACCCAATCCCGAGTCGCCACCTCACCTGGCCCTTTTCCCCAACCAACTAGATGCCGCCACATCAGCCTGGGACCCACCACCAACTCCACTCCGCCAGATCCCCACCCACCTGCACGTCCCCCCACCTCACCTGGTCGCTCCCCTCGTTGTCCCACCCACACACGCACACAGACACACGCACGCCAGTACCACCACCCACCCGATCCCCGGGCCCCGCCCCTGGGCCCCACGCACGCTTCACACGCGCGCAACACGCCGAGCCTCCTCCCTCCCCGCTCCCTGTTCCTCTTCCACCTCCTCACCCTCCGCTCATCTCTCCTCTTCCGCGAGCTCGCCGCCGCGCCCCATCCTCCCGCCTCGCCACCGGCGTCTGCCCCGCCAACCGTCGGTCCGCCGCGTGCCCCGAGCCGCACCGCGGCCCACCTCGTCGCCCTGCAGCGCCGCTCCCTCCGGCCTCCAGCGACCGCCGCTTCCCCGCCGGCCTCCACCGCCCCGCCTCGCCACCGGCCCGCCACCTCTGCCTCCCGCGTCGCCGTCCCCGCGAGCTCCTCCGCGCGGCCGACCCCGCCGCCTGCGGGCGCCGCCTCCAGCGCGCCGCCGCTCGCCAGGACCCCCGCCCCCTGCCTCGCCACCGTCCCCGCCGCCGTGCTCCTCCTCCTTGCCTCCCTCTCCGGCGCCACCGCCCCGAGCCCCAGCGCCGCCAGACCCCACCCTGCCCCGCGCGCTCGCCTCTTCCTCCGCCTCTCTTGCCCAGGCCCCGCGTCGCCCGCTCGCCTCCTGTGCCCCGCCGTTCGCCGCCGGTCCCTCTGCCCCGCGCCTCGCCCTCTCTCGCCGGCTCCGCGCCCTCCGCTCACTGCGGCCGAGCTCGCCCCGAGCCACCCCCCCTCGCCTCCGGCCGCAAGCCTGCCGTCGCCGCGCCCGGCGCCTTCGGCCGGCTCCGCCTTCCCCGCGCCGCCGGCCGCCTCGAGTCCTTCGCGGGTCCCCCTCCTCGTCGAGCCTTGCCGCCGCCGGTCGCCAAGGTCTCTCTGCGCGAGCCCCGCTCTGCCCCGAGCTCGTCCGGCCTCCGCCACCGCATGTGTGCATCTCTGCTGTGCTTGCGATCGACCACGGACGTCGCGTTCAGCAGCTTCTCGTCCTCAGTGATCTTCGGTTGATGCCTCGTTTGGATGTGATGTTGTGGTATGTGCGTACTTAGACGAAGTGTGTTGATGGATGGGGTAGTGGTGTTGATATGACCGCAGATGTGGTTTAAGAGTTGTCCGTCAAGCTCTACCTAGCGTTGTTACCAGACTGGTTCTACCGCTACGAAAGAAGAGCCACCCGATAAGATGAGATCGACATCGGCAAACCAAAGTCGAAACCCCGAGGTCGCCAACACGGACTCGGAGAATCCCTGGACGACGAGCCCTTCATCTCGGATGCCAAGACCGATCCTGAACCCGACGCCGCGTCAAGTTCTGCCTCACGGATTGAAGACCGAACCCGATATCCGCCAAGGCCGCCAACATGGATACGACAAGTACCTCCGCCAGGACGTCGAGTACTTCACCCCGGACACCGAGACCCTGGACGACAAGTCCTCCTTTCCGGACGTCGAGCTCGCCGAGAATCCAGATGCGCCAAGATCTATCCCGGAGTCCGAGAACGCTTCCGTCGAACCCTGGACCCCGGACCCTGTCGAACCCCGAACCCCGGAACCCCAAGATCTGCCGAACCCTAATGTGTGAATCCCTTCCCGAAACCCTATTTTATAACCTAATATAACTTGTCGCATAATAATTGTCTTGCATGCATACACTCATGTGGTTTGGGGGCCTTATGCCGATTCACCTAATAATTAAGTATGGGGCCCATATGCGGGCAAATCTAGTCTTATATTGGCCTCATTTAAATTTGTGCATCAAACCGATACTATCTTTTGGCCATGTTAAAACAACATTTAAACTACGGGGTGAATAAGTAACTTGAACCGTTTAATTAATTGTCGGGACCCCGGTTTCGCTTAATATGACCTAATTGCATCGCACCTTTGCCATGTCATGCATCCTACATGCATCATGCCGATCTTCTGCCGTAGTATTAAATATTGCATCCGGTGTTTATTCTAGTGTTTCGCTTCTTCGCGGATAAGGCCGTTGAGTTGATGTGAGCTTCGCCCCGATCTTCGGATGAACCTTCGACAATGTTTTCAGGCGAGCATCTCCCCCTTTCTACCTATCTTACTTTTATAGTCTTTATTTCCTCCTGTTGATCTATTGCTATCTGTGTTGCGATGCTCTAGTTTCCGTACCCGTGATATCCCTTGCAGCCATATATAGCCTTGGACACATCCTATTACCTGTTGTTTGGTAGATAGTTGGACCCGCGTGTCGTAGTCGCTTGCTCAAGTGTTTTGCTTGTCGTCAAGTACCACAATTGTTGTAGGATTGCCGCATGTTGACGTTGGAGATGATCATGGCTTTACTTATCGTTCACTTTAATTACTGTTTAACAACTAAAATTGAATTAAGCAGAGGCATCGGTGGGTGATAGGTAAGATTTGGTTTCCGACCGCCCACTTGTGTCCCGTAGGACCCGAGTTCTTGACACCTGTTCCGAGATCGAGCGCGCTAACCACAGGTGGGGAGATATGGGCCCCCCATTGACTATTACCTGATTTCAAAGTATTGTACTGGGGGCCACAAACTAGTTTGAGGTTTTATTTACTATCCTGTACTTATGCCATGTTTACCGCTTTATTTACGTTTGTGAGAGGAGCACACTGTACTGTTTTGGAAGCGGAGTGTTTTCGCTGTATCGACAGTCCCCGTTTGGGGATTTGCTGTCGTTTACAGCCACTGACGCAAACCCTAAGTCCGTCTCGGAGACCGGCCGACTTCGTTGCGGGTGTCGACTTGGTGGGGTGGCCCCCACGTGCTTGCTTTGGGTCTGGGAACGTCGTGACTTAGGCCCCGCCGACATACTGATGGGTGTATGTTAACTGGTCTGGCAAAAAGGGTCGAAGTGCTTGTGGATACTTTGGTGCACCCCTGCAGGGTTAAATCTTTTCGAGAAGCCGTGTCCGCGGTTATGGACGACTTGGAGCACAGTGCTTGATCATAGACAACTATAACTAAAGTTTATTGTTATAAATTGACTTGTATCCGATATGACTAGTAATCAGCTTCACTACAACGGAATGGCTAAGTAAAAGTACCAACCACTGCTGGGTTTTGGGGTCATCTCATGCTAATTGTATCTGACTAGTAAGTGTTGCCACTATAACGGAATGGTTAACTAAAAGTACCCACTGCTTACTTTATCAGGATGATTATCTAAACCTGACTAGTAAAGTGCCGCAACTATAACCGAATAAGTAAAACTGCCAACTGTGTGAGTTCCTCGGTTGACTTCCTCGTTTGGTCTCGAGGGGGAAAAGCCAGGATGGGTTTGTTTGATGATAGTATCAGGTGGGATCCGAATAGGTCTTCCTCACCCCTCTCTGATAGCCGCTAGTAGTATCGAGTCTCTATAGGTTGTTTAGTGCTTGCTGCCGCTGCCGCTTCGGTCCACCATACCTATGTAGGCGAGGACCGCCGAATTCTAGTCTCGCCGTGTACTGGCCTCAGTACTGACGCTCCTCTTTTTCCTTTGCCCTTTGTCGGCACCCCTTTTGTTTAAGCAGGTTTTGAGATCGACGTCGTTAGCAGGGTTACCCTTCCGGCTTGGCCTGGGCAGGGTCATGGACGCCATTGGTTATTCTTCAGGGCTCTTAGCCCCATTTGCATCTTGTCCGTAGTCGGACGCTCCATCGTTTTCGAGGTGATTTGGATCTTTGTACCGTATATATTTGTATTCTTGACTCATGGAGTCGTGTTGTATATATCTGTTCTGTGGGTCCCATCAAGGACTGTTGTGTAATGTTATTACTTCGTTTTCCACCCGCACGCAAGTGCCTGGTGGGCACCTTCGAATCGTTTCTATGCGGGTTTGGCGGGTTTCGCTAAAACTTGCATAGGGCCGATTCTGAGGGTGTTACAGAGTGGTATCAGAGCTCAGCAGTTGCGATACCCCACAAGTCCAGCCTGTAGGATAACCTAGCTAACGGCCGAAGTAGAGTGTCAAAACTATTTACGCAAAACCGGTTGGATAGTTCTGATTAGGTCTGATTTTACTCCTTACCCCTCTGCTGCTCTCCTCTCACCTCTGCGTGTTTTGAATCCGCTCTCTTCTCTCTCTTCGAGTCCAGGAATTCTCGTGGTGGGGTTTCCCGTCGTACCTTCAGGGTTTCGCTTCCTCCTCTGTTAACGGTGTTCTACCGTCCGGTGTTCAAGCTGCCTGATGAATCCGTCTGCTGTGGTATCATTCTTTGCTCCTTGTTTGTGCCTTTGGTGTTTTCCGACGCGACGACATCCTCTACGCCAGATCCGATGCAAAGTCTGCATCACTCCTTTGTTTCCGAACCTCGCTTGTCGAGATCTTCAGTCTGAATCCTGAGGGTTGGTTGCATAATCTGTCTATTCGTGTACATAGTAATGCTTTGGGTGCGGGATGGAGTCGCGACCATACCACTACTCTTATCGTTTGCTCTGTATATTGAATAGTGGATCGATGCAATTCTACTCCTTCCGTGGAAGTTAGAGGTGGCCTTACCTTTAACTTTGTCCGTTGTTTTCCGGAGTGTTCTCTTGATGAACAGGATCAACGGCCTCTTGTTAGTGGTGTCGCGAGGATCTACACGAAGCGAGAAGACGCAAATCGCCGACCTTCCTTCCGGTACCATGAGGCGGATCTCGAGGGCGAGATCCATTGTTAGTGGTGTCGAATTGTGGCATCCCGCAAAACCACTACTAGAAAATCACGTTGAATTTGTGCATTGCATCGTCATCATCATGCATTGTTTGCTTAAAACTATTTTTCGCAAAGTCTGTCTTGTTTTCTAAAACGCCCCGTCCTGTTTTCAAATTCAAACCCGGGTCGCCGGAATATTTTGTTGCCTACTATCGGTTTGCAAACGGTGCATTAAAGTAAATAAAAGATTATATTATTTTAGTGGGGCAGTCGAACGGGCCGAATGACCCGAACGACCACCCCAAAAAATACAAACGGCCCACCCCATTAATCCTACAGCTACCAACTAACCTACCCAGCCCTCCCCTCCACCTCACCCCACCCAATCCCGAGTCGCCACCTCACCTGGCCCTTTTCCCCAACCAACTAGATGCCGCCACATCAGCCTGGGACCCACCACCAACTCCACTCCGCCAGATCCCCACCCACCTGCACGTCCCCCCACCTCACCTGGTCGCTCCCCTCGTTGTCCCACCCACACACGCACACAGACACACGCACGCCAGTACCACCACCCACCCGATCCCCGGGCCCCGCCCCTGGGCCCCACGCACGCTTCACACGCGCGCAACACGCCGAGCCTCCTCCCTCCCCGCTCCCTGTTCCTCTTCCACCTCCTCACCCTCCGCTCATCTCTCCTCTTCCGCGAGCTCGCCGCCGCGCCCCATCCTCCCGCCTCGCCACCGGCGTCTGCCCCGCCAACCGCCGGTCCGCCGCGTGCCCCGAGCCGCACCGCGGCCCCCCTCGTCGCCCTGCAGCGCCGCTCCCTCCGGCCTCCAGCGACCGCCGCTTCCCCGCCGGCCTCCACCGCCCCGCCTCGCCACCGGCCCGCCACCTCTGCCTCCCGCGTCGCCGTCCCCGCGAGCTCCTCCGCGCGGCCGACCCCGCCGCCTGCGGGCGCCGCCTCCAGCGCGCCGCCGCTCGCCAGGACCCCCGCCCCCTGCCTCGCCACCGTCCCCGCCGCCGTGCTCCTCCTCCTCGCCTCCCTCTCCGGCGCCACCGCCCCGAGCCCCAGCGCCGCCAGACCCCACCCTGCCCCGCGCGCTCGCCTCTTCCTCCGCCTCTCTTCCCCAGGCCCCGCGTCGCCCGCTCGCCTCCTGTGCCCCGCCGTTCGCCGCCGGTCCCTCTGCCCCGCGCCTCGCCCTCTCTCGCCGGCTCCGCGCCCTCCGCTCACCGCGGCCGAGCTCGCCCCGAGCCACCCCCCCTCGCCTCCGGCCGCAAGCCTGCCGTCGCCGCGCCCGGCGCCTTCGGCCGGCTCCGCCTTCCCCGCGCCGCCGGCCGCCTCGAGTCCTTCGCGGGTCCCCCTCCTCGTCGAGCCTTGCCGCCGCCGGTCGCCAAGGTCTCTCTGCGCGAGCCCCGCTCTGCCCCGAGCTCGTCCGGCCTCCGCCACCGCATGTGTGCATCTCTGCTGTGCTTGCGATCGACCACGGACGTCGCGTTCAGCAGCTTCTCGTCCTCAGCGATCTTCGGTTGATGCCTCGTTTGGATGTGATGTTGTGGTATGTGCGTACTTAGACGAAGTGTGTTGATGGATGGGGTAGTGGTGTTGATATGACCGCAGATGTGGTTTAAGAGTTGTCCGTCAAGCTCTACCTAGCGTTGTTACCAGACTGGTGCTACCGCTATGAAAGAAGAGCCACCCGATAAGATGAGATCGACATCGGCAAACCAAAGTCGAAACCCCGAGGTCGCCAACACGGACTCGGAGAATCCCCGGACGACGAGCCCTTCATCTCGGATGCCAAGACCGATCCTGAACCCGACGCCGCGTCAAGTTCTGCCTCACGGATTGAAGACCGAACCCGATAACCGCCAAGGCCGCCAACACGGATACGACAAGTACCTCCGCCAGGACGTCGAGTACTTCACCCCGGACACCGAGACCCTGGACGACAAGTCCTCCTTTCCGGACGTCGAGCTCGCCGAGAATCCAGATGCGCCAAGATCTATCCCGGAGTCCGAGAACGCTTCCGTCGAACCCTGGACCCCGGACCCTGTCGAACCCCGAACCCCGGAACCCCAAGATCTGCCGAACCCTAATGTGTGAATCCCTTCCCGAAACCCTATTTTATAACCTAATATAACTTGTCGCATAATAATTGTCTTGCATGCATACACTCATGTGGTTTGGGGGCCTTATGCCGATTCACCTAATAATTAAGTATGGGGCCCATATGCGGGCAAATCTAGTCTTATATTGGCCTCATTTAAATTTGTGCATCAAACCGATACTATCTTTTGGCCATGTTAAAACAACATTTAAACTGCGGGGTGAATAAGTAACTTGAACCGTTTAATTAATTGTCGGGACCCCGGTTTCGCTTAATATGACCTAATTGCATCGCACCTTTGCCATGTCATGCATCCTACATGCATCATGCCGATCTTCTGCCGTAGTATTAAATATTGCATCCGGTGTTTATTCTAGTGTTTCGCTTCTTCGCGGATAAGGCCGTTGAGTTGATGTGAGCTTCGCCCCGATCTTCAGATGAACCTTCGACAATGTTTTCAGGCGAGCATCTCCCCCTTTCTACCTATCTTACTTTTATAGTCTTTATTTCCTCCTGTTGATCTATTGCTATCTGTGTTGCGATGCTCTAGTTTCCGTACCCGTGATATCCCTTGCAGCCATATATAGCCTTGGACACATCCTATTACCTGTTGTTTGGTAGATAGTTGGACCCACGTGTCGTAGTCGCTTGCTCAAGTGTTTTGCTTGTCGTCAAGTACCACAATTGTTGTAGGATTGCCGCATGTTGACGTTGGAGATGATCATGGCTTTACTTATCGTTCACTTTAATTACTGTTTAACAACTAAAATTGAATTAAGCAGAGGCATCGGTGGGTGATAGGTAAGATTTGGTTTCCGACCGCCCACTTGTGTCCCGTAGGACCCGAGTTCTTGACACCTGTTCCGAGATCGAGCGCGCTAACCACAGGTGGGGAGATATGGGCCCCCCATTGACTATTACCTAATTTCAAAGTATTGTACTGGGGGCCACAAACTAGTTTGAGGTTTTATTTACTATCCTGTACTTATGCCATGTTTACCGCTTTATTTACGTTTGTGCGAGGAGCACACTGTACTGTTTTGGAAGCGGAGTGTTTTCGCTGTATCGACAGTCCCCGTTTGTGGATTTGCTGTCGTTTACAGCCACTGACGCAAACCCTAAGTCCGTCTCGGAGACCGGCCGACTTCGTTGCGGGTGTCGACTTGGTGGGGTGGCCCCCACGTGCTTGCTTTGGGTCTGGGAACGTCGTGACTTAGGCCCCGCCGACATACTGATGGGTGTATGTTAACTGATCTGGCAAAAAGGGTCGAAGTGCTTGTGGATACTTTGGTGCACCCCTGCAGGGTTAAATCTTTTCGAGAAGCCGTGTCCGCGGTTATGGACGACTTGGAGCACAGTGCTTGATCATAGACAACTATAACTAAAGTTTATTGTTATAAATTGACTTGTATCCGATATGACTAGTAATCAGCTTCACTACAACGGAATGGCTAAGTAAAAGTACCAACCACTGCTGGGTTTTGGGGTCATCTCATGCTAATTGTATCTGACTAGTAAGTGTTGGCACTATAACGGAATGGTTAACTAAAAGTACCCACTGCTTACTTTATCAGGATGATTATCTAAACCTGACTAGTAAAGTGCCGCAACTATAACCGAATAAGTAAAACTGCCAACTGTGTGAGTTCCTCGGTTGACTTCCTCGTATGGTCTCGAGGGGGAAAAGCCAGGATGGGTTTGTTTGATGATAGTATCAGGTGGGATCCGAATAGGTCTTCCTCACCCCTCTCTGATAGCCGCCAGTAGTATCGAGTCTCTATAGGTTGTTTAGTGCTTGCTGCCGCTGCCGCTTCAGTCCACCATACCTATGTAGGCGAGGACCGCCGGGCTCTAGTCTCGCCGTGTACTGGCCTCCGTACTGACGCTCCTCTTTTTCCTTTGCCCTTTGTCGGCACCCCTTTTGTTTAAGCAGGTTTTGAGATCGACGTCGTTAGCAGGGTTACCCTTCCGGCTTGGCCTGGGCAGGGTCATGGACACCATTGGTTATTCTTCAGGGCTCTTAGCCCCATTTGCATCTTGTCCGTAGTCGGACGCTCCATCGTTTTCGAGGTGATTTGGATCTTTGTACCGTATATATTTGTATTCTTGACTCATGGAGTCGTGTTGTATATATCTGTTCTGTGGGTCCCATCGAGGACTGTTGTGTAATGTTATTACTTCGTTTTCCACCCGCACGCAAGTGCCTGGTGGGCACCTTCGAATCGTTTCTATGCGGGTTTGGCGGGTTTCGCTAAAACTTGCATAGGGCCGATTCTGAGGGTGTTACACTCCATCTCCCCAAGAACAAAGGAAACTACTCACACATGGAAGCAATCAACAACATCATCATAATCAAATGGATGGATAAAGGTAATGTAATGAATCTAGTGCAAACCACAATTGAATCTGGAGTTACAATGAGATTTAATAAATGGAAGATGGGGGTAGAGATGGTGATGGTGATGCAATGGTTTATGATGTAGGGGATGATGCGTTGTCCTCCAATGATCCGTGTAGCAGCAAGGATTTTCCCTTCTCCAAGTTCCTCCTTCAGATCCCTTTCTGGTGTGTTTTTTCGTGGTTGGAGGTCTCTGTGAATATAAGATCTATGGTTTGTCTTTGTGAGGAGGACGTATTTGACGAGGCGGTCACGACGCAGGGTCGTATGGGAGAACAGTATGGGCGGGCTCCGCCCGTACCACTGGTCATTACGCGTGCTGTAGTCTCCTGGGCGCAAGAAATTCCTCCAGGTGCGAAGATAAATCACATATTACAAAATAATATGATAGTCTCAATTGATATATTCATAATAGACTTAGTAAATTGGGATCTTGTTGAAACTAGGACAAAAGGTGCATGCAAACACGGTAAAATACTAAAAACCCTACTCTACTTATGCAAAAACAATAAGTGAAAATGCTCCAATTTTTTACTCATCAGTCCTCCATTTGATCTTTATCCCACATAGTATATTGACGTAGTCCTCACTATTGATCCTGAATAGATTATATGCTGCAACCTATTGTTGCAAAATTTATTGCTGAAGAATAACTAATGTACATAATGAAATATTGGAATTGCTAGTGGCCAATTGATTCTAGGTTCTAAGGATTTGGTGCTTTGGTTACACCAAATTCAAGTAACTGAGATGTGTGTGACTGCTAATTGAGACAGAGATCAGATTATGTTGATATTGGGCTGATTCTAGTGAAAAGCCTCATGGTGTGGTGTACTTATCCATGATGTATAATCCATAACTTGGATTTATCTAATTGTAAGCTTAAACTGACAGGAAATTAGATTTGAGGAATGATTCCTAGCTGCATGTTTAGGAAAGTGATTTCTTTCTTGTGCATATATACCCTGCAAGTACAACTTGCTTATGTTCATGTTACTTTCAACCTGACAGTGAATACATGATAAGGAAACGATTCCTAGATGTGAAAACTAGGAAACTTATTTGAAATTACTTGTGATGGCTTGTAGATAGTATATAAACATGTGGATTGTTTGTGGATACTATTTTAGTAGTTCTTAGTGGCTTTTGCTGTCATGGGCTACTGTTGTGGTGCCTCCACCCTTGGAGTGTGCACAATGGTTGCCTAGGTAGCATGATTTGCTATTGGTAATAACTACATTGATGTAGTTGATGTTGGCATCCAAAAATAGAAATTTTACCTTATGATGCAAAAGACTGAAGCTAGTTTGATGGCTTAAAATATGTGGCATATGCCAAGGATGCACAGCTGAGTCCCAACATTCTCTATGATAAGAACAAATACTATTACTTGCTCTACTATTTATCTGGGATGATTTTGTGAAGCAACCCTTTGCAAGTCTGAGAGAGTACTATTACTTGTTCTCCTTGTATTTGTTGCCCAAAATAAATAAGAACAAATACTGAGCTAAGATCTTAGTGCGGTAACCTATTGCTAGTTGGTAGTTGATGTTGCTAGATACGTTTGATGTAGATCTTGCGGTACTCTAGATTAGCTACTCACTACTACTGGCCTTCTCCTCCCAACTCCTGTGCTGGTCTTGTCCTTCTCATCCTAGCTCTTGATGATGACTTGCTCCTCCTTTGTAGTGGTTTGATCTCCTTCAAGTCATCATGGTCTAGTTTGATGACTAGCTTGTTTTTGTGTGATGCAAAGATGGTGATGTTATGGTGGCTAGTGCTGCGTTGAAATAATGTGGTAGCAGCCCTACTACGGCTGGTGCTCTTATCCTCTCATCTGATGCCCTCTTGCTGTGTTGACAACACACAGCTGCATGTATGTGTGAGCTGCTGTCAAGTAGGACCTATTGGTTCCATTTTCCATGCCTGGTTTGTGGATGAGACCAAGTAAAAACTATGATCTTTCCCTGATGTTTTACCTTCTTACATTTATATGTCTTTGGTGACCTTGCCCCTTTTATTTGCTAGTGAGGCACCAGTCTGAGTCACTAACTTGATGAGAACATATCTTATATTTTTTCCCTTAATTAAATACTCGATGATGAATTTAGCATAACACTTCTATGCCAAAACCTGAGAGTAACACTAACCATGTAACCATCCTTTTATCTTTATTTTTGTTTATCTTTTCTTTTGCAGGAACAAGAACAAAAATAAGAATTGGTTATAGGATTTAGTTTTAGGTTTTGTTTTATCCATTTTGTAATTTCCTTTTTTTGGAAATAATGTAAAGGCATTGTAATATATTAGTTTACCTTATTATTATTATTATTATTATTATTCTTTATTCTTGTATTGTAAAGAAATATTTCAATACTTTTTTAAAATAATAAAATTATCTCTTTCCTATATTTCATTTAGATAATACATATATGTGAGTTGTTATAAATTATTACTCAAAATAGTTTGTATTTGTGCTCATGTAAAAGACCTTGTAATGTGTTGACTATATTAATAAAGTTATACCTTCATTTCTATTTCTATTATGTAATACCTATATTTTTTTATTGAAAACAATTACTTATTACAACTTATATATGGATTGAAATAAATAATACTACTTTACTTAATGTTGTTTATTTACTGTATTTATTTTACTTAATTGTAATATAAAGTACTATGCATTCATTTACTATTTCCATTTTATTTTCCCTTATTCCATTTAATTTATTTATTGTTTATAATTCAAATCTCTACCCTAATAAAAAAATTAAGCAGTAGAGGCATGTCAAAATTCATCACACTCACCTCATATGACCTAAACCTAACTCATCGAAGTGAGAGAGCTCTGATCACCCTAGTCCTTTAGTTTTGAGAATAATTTACCCCAATTTTCATATGCATGAATGCAAATGCACAAAATCCTAAATCTACCCTTCGTTTAGTCCTAAATGATGGGATATTACAGTCTTCTCCCCTTAAATTAAAATTCATCCTGAAGGTTGTGGTGTCTTGTTCCCGAAGAGCTTCGAATATTCTCAACTTGAGTATCCTTCTTTTTCTCAAGTATATTTCCTTCCAGGTGGATGTTTTTATGGACTTTGCAACCCTTGAGTTTTCTTTGTATTTTGATCTCTACCCAATTCATTCTAGAATTATTCATGGTTTCTTGGCTTAGGTTAAATCTACTTAAAACTATGATTCCTAATGAGAGATGGTCTACTTTTACCTCCAAACAATGTCTCGTGCTAAAATTTATCCTTAACCCTAATACTTTGAGGTTTTATTTTATCTTTAAGTAGATATTCTCTAGAGAAACTAAACATACCTATCATCGCTTATTTAGAGTAATTCACTTTCTCTATAGTGTTATGATGCAGCCTTCCGAATATCCTTCCCCGCTTTGTGTTGTTGTTTTTTTAGAGTTTCTACCTCTTACTGATGGTTTGATACGTTGGAAATGTATCTATAATTTTTGATGCTCCATGCTTGTTTAGTATCTACATTGCTTTACTATTCTACACTTTGAGGTGCTTTTTACATGTTTTCTGGTACTAACCTATTAACAAGTTGCAATAGTGCCAGATGCCTGTTTTCTGCTGTTTTTGGTTTCAGAAAAGTTAGTAAAGAAATATTCTCGGAATTGGACGGGACGAAGGACAAAGTCAATAACTTTCTGTAGGGAACAAGAAGTCCAGAGGAGAGACGAGGAGGCGTTCCAGGGCGGCTAAACCCCCCTAGGCGCGGGTGGGCCCTACCCCGCGCCTGGGTAGGGTTTGCCCCCTCTGGCCGCCGCCTCGGTCTCCCCCTTTGCCCCCTCTGGCGGCGCCTGGGGTGGCTATGGTTGCCGCCTTGGCACGGTGTGGTTCGCAGCGCCCCCCTTGGGGTGCTCCCCGTGCCGCCGTGTTCGTCGTCGACCCTCTGCTTCCTCTTATAATCTACAACGAGGACCTTAGGTAAGTTGTTCCTCTTCCCCTTGTGCTCTCTGTGCTAGGACATCTCATGCTAAATGTTGGTAGTGGCCATTCCTGGCTAGTGTAATATCCTGATTAGTATTATTTGTTCTGCTTAGGGTTCAAATCCCTCTATTAATTAAATGTCTGATGAGTTGGATCATGTATTGACACTACTAGGAAAATGATTATAGGTAGATTTTAATCCTGTGGCGCATATAGGGAAAATGCTCCACTAAAATAAATTATGTGGCGCATATAAGGAATGCTCCACAGAATTCATGCAATTCTGTGGCGCATATGGCTATATGCGCCACAGAAAGTGAGAATTCTGTGGCGCATATAGCCCTATGCGCCACAAAATTTCTGTGGGCCTCACCCAGCACATAGGCATGCCAGGATTCTGTGGCACATATGGCTGTATGCGCCACAGAAAGTGGGAATTCTGTGGCACATATATTGACACTACTAGGAAAACGATTATAGGTAGATTTTAATCCTGTGGCGCATATAGGGAAAATGCTCCACTAAAATAAATTATGTGGCGCACATAGGGAATGCTCCACAGAATTCATGCAATTCTGTGGTACATATGGCTATATGCGCCACAGAAAGTGAGAATTCTGTGGCGCATATAGCCCTATGCGCCACAGAATTTCTTGGGGCCTCACCCAGCACATAGGCATGCCAGAATTCTGTGGCGCATATGGCTGTATGCGCCATAGAAAGTGGGAATTCTGTGGCGCATGAGGCCCACAGAAATTCTGTGGCGCATAGGGCTATATGCGCCACAGAATTCCCACTTTCTGTGGCGCATACAGCCATATGCGCCACAGAATGTGCCAAACAGATCTTAGTTTTTTCATCCTACCTACCACCATCCCGTAGCCGCCCATCCCGTGTTAGTCGCACGCCAAGCCGCCCGCCGCCACCACCCCGCCACCCCGCCGCCCTGCCACCCTGCCGCCCCGCCACCCCCGTCGCCCCGCCGTCCCGCCATCCCGCCAACCCGCCCCCCCGCCACCCCATCACCCCCTCATCTCCGCCGCCCCGCCACCCCCTCATATCCGCCGCGCCACCCCGCCTCCTGTCCGCAGGTACTCCGTCGCCCGCACCGGCCCTCTCTATCCTCTCCCCTCCCCTCTTCCCTTCCCTCCCCTCCGCCCCTCCCCTCTTCCCACCCCTCTCTAACCTCTCCCCTCTCCGGCAGCAGGAGGAGCACCTCGATCAGGACCAGGAGGAGGTGGGCCCTCCCGCACCACCGTACCTCGACAAGGCCAAGCCCGCCCGCAGTTCTTTAGGTTAGCTTTCTTCTAAGTCCCCAAATAACTTGATTATGGTTTATCTTCAGAGTGATAGGAGTGGCATAAACTCGATAAAAATGTTATGGTACAAATAGAACAAACACAGAAAAACTTACTCTTTCCGACCCACATTACTTGACTTGGATTGTCAAATTTTGGATGAACCTATATACTAAGCTCCACTGGGCTAAATATTATCGTGCTTAGCAACATGTTTAAATTTAATATTATATTTAGATATGTTGTCTCGTGGCCGATACATATTCAATACAAAAATCGAGAGAGCACTATAACCTAAGCCTTAGTTTGGACTTTCCCATTTCATCCACGAACATAGCATAGACGGCGAAAATTTATCTCTCTGTATGTCCACTTGTGTACCAATTTAATGGGGAATTTAATTATTAACACTGAATTACCTTTGATACTCTACAGCAATTCAAAACCAAGGTGTGCACGCTTTAGGCTCATCACCAACTTGAAAGTGTCAAATGCCAACTAACTTGATTTGCAATAGTATTGCTATGCTCTGGCTAAAAACTAAATATAAAAGTAGAATAGTATTATCAACTGGGAAAGTGTTCAAGAATAAATTATGTTTTCAAACTTTGGTAAAAAATTGATTTTCAAACATCTATATACTTTATTCGATCCAAATTAGTTGACTCAAATTTGTCAAGATACGAATCATGTCTAGTTACAATCGAATTTAGAAAAATCGAAGCCAACTAATTTGGATCGAAGGGAGTAATTATTTCTGGTCGTGAACTTTTCTTCTAGAGCAGCGATAATTGTGTACATTTTCCTTCACCAAGTCACCACTTCCCAGCTACAACATTTTCTTCTCTACTTTCTGAATTTACAACATCAAGTGCCGGTAAACAATATAGCAAAGTAGTGTCAATTAAAAAATCAACATAGCAAGTAGTGGGAGAGGGAGGGAGAGGGCTCTGAATCTTTATCTCTCATATCTCCAATGTGGCAGGGGGAGGAGGAAAAGATTGTGAATGATAAGATGTTTCTCTCTCATATCTCCAATGTGGTAGGCCATGGAAAGACACATCACTGAATCTTTGTGAACCAGCTCAAAATTGTCCAGTCCAAACTAACAACATCAACACCTGTCAATGGAAGCCTTTCCAGTAATCCACCAGATCCACTTGCATATAATATCAGAGGCAAGTCAGGATGAGTTTCTTTAACATAATCCACAATTTGTTTCAGATATGGCAAGATGAATTCTTCAATTTGTAATGGTGAATTAATAGGAGGCTCTTAGTAGTTTAGGTTATTTCTTTGTTCAGTTAACACTTGTGCTTAGGATCCATTATTTTTATTTGCCTGGTAATAATCTTCAGGATGTTCTCTGATGCATTATGGGTTTGTAAACATGGCCTGGTAATAATCTTGTTACTGGTAGGCTGATTTGTAAATCTTGTTTCACCATGCAGCCCATCACAAGACTAATATTTTGGTGCGGGGGAGTGGAGTGGTGCCCTTGGAGGTGGCAAAGGGATTCGATGCAGCAGCCGGCTGCGCCGGAGAGGGAAGGAGCGAAGACCCTGCTGGTGCTCGCGGAGGTGATACCGGGCGAGGACAGAGGTTCCGTAGGGCGATTTTTCCGGAATATGACCTCCGAGGTGGTCCACGTGATGCAGCGGCCTCTGCATCAGGGAGCAGCTGCCTTGGAGGAGATCTCGAAGAGATGCAAGGTGCGGGGCTGGCCGCTTCTGACTCAGAGGGACTCTGGTGGGCGACTGCTGCAGGCCCTAGCGATGAGATTAGATGTCGTGGCGGAGATGCGTCAGGCTGCGTCAGCCGACTTTCCATCGGCGGAACACTCGGTGGTGTTGATGGTCAGGGACACCAGCACCTCGGAGCAGTGCCTGATGGTCGTGGAGCAACAGAGCGTGGTCCACCTACTGGCTTCCACGCATGCCCAGCGAGTGTCCTCGAGGTTGAGCAGAGTGGAGCTCGACTCGTTCCGTCTGCAATTCATTCAAGAGAAGGCCGCGGGGGCTCGTCTGGAGCAGTCGAATCTGCGTCAATCGTGAATTTATGCGATTGTGTGATTTCGAACTTGTACTCTCCCATGACTTGTGTGTAACACTTGGACTCTCTATATTGATGTATTTTGTCACTTTGTATGAATTGCAGTGAGTTTCTGGGTATTCCTGTGAGTTTTGTGCATTTCTGTGATATATTGATGTATTCTAGTATATTTCCTATGTATTCTGTGTATTTCTGCTGTATTCTGGTATTTTTTTGAAATCCTGAGACAAAATTCTGTGGCGCATATGGCATATGCGCCACAGAATGTTGAGATTTCTGTGGCGCATATGGCATATGGGCCACAGAATGTTGAATTTCAGTGGCGAGGATTTAGTGGCGACTCCCATATGCGCCACAAAATTCCAATTTGGTGCGCCATTGGTAGCGTTTTTCCTAGTAGTGTGATGATCCTTCAACCTATTGAGTGGTGACTTGCTGTGGATTACTGCTGATGGTTAGCTTTGATGATGCTAGTGGCTTATCAACTGGGTCCCATTGTTAACTTTGATCTGGGTTAGATGATAAGGTTGCTTTGGAATTGTTGTTTGGAGATTCTAGTGGTTTGAGAGCTCATCACTGACATTACTTAGGTGCTGACAGTGAGCTTTGAGTGATGAGGTCACTATATATTTAGTTATTGGCTTATAGATTCATATAAAGTTTGAGATCAAATGGTCTATTACAGTGATGAGATATATATATATATATATATATATGAATATTCCTGGTTATAATTCCTATGATTAAGAACACGAAAATGATTTATAGTTGGTTGGTTGGTTGGTTGTATCTGTGAAGATTGGATGCTTAACCTGCTCAGTTCAGAACTATTCTTGTGACACCATTCTAATATGGCACACAAGACTAGATTCTATTACTTAGCTTTGTTTTATTCAAGCTTAAGATGAGTTTGGCATTAAAGATAAGTAGAAACTTATTTCCTTAAATCCCTAAGACCTATGATGTTGGTCTGAGGTTTAGGGATTATACCCTTCTCTTATTATTTCTCATGGATTGATTCTGGTAGTGATACCAGCTATTGATTCCTGAGTTGAAGTTTGGGAAAAATGATTTGTAGGGTTGATGAATTATATGAATTCATAAGATGAATTTCTAAGGTTCTACTCCTATTTAAGAGGTGTGCCTAGAAGTTTAGATTTTTGGCTATATTCATTCTTGAAATTTAAGTTGTAGCCTGATAACTAGGATCAATGATGTTGTCCTAAGATCCTAGGTAGATCTATATAGTTTTCTGGTTGCTTTAATATATAAAACATCAATGATGGATTCACCCCACTTGGGTGTTTTTCTAAGAAGTGGAGTATGAGACAACTCATAAATATTTGTCTAGCTTAGACAGAAAGATTATGTGATGGTCTGTTACTACTCACCACACTTGGTTGTTGTTGTTAATCTCGTGGCTAGCTTGATCTGGTGCTCCCCTTAGTACTTCCAGTTTCTGGCTTGTCCTTGATCTAGCCCTCCACCTCCTGGTCCTGGT
Organism: Avena sativa; assembly: GCA_916181665.1. NCBI lineage: Eukaryota > Viridiplantae > Streptophyta > Magnoliopsida > Poales > Poaceae > Avena > Avena sativa. The sequence goes on from OV702285.1 coordinate 331,885,553, forward strand.
GGCTTCATCTTGTCCTTGCTATCCACCTATTCTATGCCTCCTTATGTCACCATCTTGGTGAGATGATCGAGGGTTTAGTTGGTGTGATCTTGCTTGGCTTTGGCTTGGTTTAGCTGGGCTGCTGTTCTTGGTGTGTATGCACTAGAGAATGGTCTGGGGTTTTCTTCCCACGGCTGTGATGAGAAGTTTTGTGTGATTGAGTTGTTGCTGCTGGGCTGACAGCACACATCATGCAGTTTGGTGTGTGTGCTGCTTGTGTGTCTACTGCACGCCTTGTGGATATGCTCTGAATGTGACTTTTATCTGGTTACATCTACTTGGCTGGTGAAACTTGCCCCTCCTTGCTGTTTATTTGACTTATGGCTTAAAATTATGAAAGGTATATTCTTTCATATTGGTGAAACTTGCCCCTTAAAAGATTAATCCATGATGAACCTTGAATAGTGCAAGTCACTGTCAAGTCTGAGAGTAAAACAATTTTAACCTTAACTTTCTTTCTTTTTGTTTGTGTTTGTTTTGCAGGTACCAGACTTGGATATCAAGACTTTAGTTTAGGTTTTTCTTTTTCTTTATAGAATAGTCACTTGTAATATTTCTTTTATTCATTGTAATTGTTAAATTTATTCTTTTCTAATAAAGATTATACTATTATTCAATATATAAAGATTATTCTTTTATTTATTTACTATTGTAAAGTTTGTTGCTCATTTACATAAGTTACATTTTTTGTAACTTATTTTTTAAAGTTATGGAATAAATATTCATTGCATTGATTAATTTATTTCATTTTAAGTTTGAGTCATTAATTTTTAACTCTTGATTAAATCAAATCACTCAAACCTAATTCTTAATCCTTTTGAATTATAATTCAAACACTCAAGTTTTAAATTAAAATTTCATTTCCGAAAACACTCTAATCCACAAAGATCATATCAAAGTCTATAACAATCATCCTTCAAGACTATACCTAATCTCAAAGCATGAAAGAAACTTTGATCACTTTAGGTTTTTTATTTGGCGAAAAATTTACCCACATTTTCACAGATGAATGCATGCAATATCACAAATTCCTAAATCTACCCTTCAATGGTTCCTAAATGCTGGGATGTTACAGACTTCCCCCCTTAAATTAAACTTCGTCCCGAAGTTTGTTGAAATGTAACTGAATAGTTCTGGATAGGCTTTTCTTAAATCCTCTTCTTTCTCCCAAGTGGCTTCCCTTTCAGGGTGATGTTCCCACTGTACCTTGCAGTACTTGATTTCCCTATTCCTCAACCTTTTCCAGTTTTCTTCCAAAATTTTACAGGGATTTTCAACATAAGTCAAGTCTTCTTGTAGTTCTATTTCCCGATGTGTGATTGCATCATCCGGAACTTTCAAACATTTACGAAGTTGTGATGCATGGAAAACCTTATGCACTTGAGCCAATCTTGATGGTAACTCTAAAGCATAAGCTACAGTTCTGTTCTGACTCAGTATCTTGAATGGTCCGATATATCTTGGACTCAATTTTCCTTTAAGTTCGAACCTGTTCACCCCTTTCATTGGACTTACTTTCAAATATACCATGTCTTCCACTTCTGGATGCCAAGATCTTCGACTTTGATTAGCATAACTTTTCTGCCTACTTTGAGCTATTTTCAGTCTATCCTTGATCTTATCAATGATATCTTGTTTTTCCTGAATATAGTCTGGCGCAAATTCTTTGCTGCTTCCAGGCTCATACCAACATATTGGTGATCTACACTTCCTTCCATACAGAACCTGATATGGAGCTGCCTTCAGACTACTCTGATAGCTATTATTGTAGGAAAATTCTACCAATGGTAGATGATCTTCCCATGTACCTCCAAAATCTAATGCACAAGCTCTTAACATGTCTTCTAGTATCTGATTTGTTCTTTTTGTTTGACCTCATGTCTTTGGATGATAGTCTGTGCTAAAATCTAATTTGGAACCAAGTGCTTCATGTAATTGATTCCAAAATGCTGAAGTAAACACAGATCCCCTATCAGTTACGATCTTTTTGGGCACTCCATGCTTACTTACTATCTCTTTGATGTAAACTTCTACTAACTTCTCGGCATTATCTTTCTGATTTACCGGAATAAAATGTGCACTTTTAGTGAGTCTGTCCACAATTACCCATATCATATCCTTCCGTTTAGGTGTCATGGGCAATCCTGTGATGAAGTCCATACCTATTTCATCCCACTTCCATTCGGGAATTTCCAAAGGTTGTAATGGTCCTGCTGGACTTTGATGTTCAGCCTTCACCCTTTGGCAAGTATGGCATTCTGATACATATTTAGCAATGTCCTTTTCATGTTATTCCACCAGAATAGTTCTTTCAAGTCCATATACATCTTAGTACTTCCTAGATGTATAGAATATGGTGTTTCATGTGCTTCCCTGAGTATGACATCACGAATCTCAGTCACATTAGGAACACAAAGACGGTCTTGAAACCATAAAGACTCATAATCTCCAAGGCGAAAACTGATTTTTTCCCTTGAGATATCCTCCGAATTTCCTCAGCAATGAAAGGATCTTCTGCTTGATGTCTAAAAATTTCGTGCTTAAGATCACTGTCCTGCTCTGCAACTACCTGCATAGTAGCTAATCCTCCAAGAACCTCTGTTCTAATGAATTGAAGCTCTAATCTTTCCAAGTCCATTTGTAACTCTTTTGGTAGCTCCCGATTGCTAGGCTGAATGTCTGCACTCTTTCTGCTTAAAGCATCAGCTACAACATTTGCTTTCCCTGGAGTATAGTTGATTGTTAAATCATAATCTTTGATCAGTTCCAACCAACGCTTATGTGTCATATTCAACTCCTTTCGAGTGAAGAAATATTTAAGACTTTATGGTCAGTGTATAACTCACATCTGGCTCCATAAAGAAAATGCCTCCATCCTTTCAGCACAAAGACTACTGCTGCCAAGTCTAAATCATGAGTCTGATAATTGACTTCATGTGGTTTCAGTTGTCTTGAACCATAAGAAATCACCTTCCGATCTTGCATTAACACACAACCCAAACCTTTTTTAGATGCATCACATTATACTGTAAAGTCTTTCCCTGTTTCAGGAACTGCTATTGGAGCTGTGGTTAACCTAGTATTCAACTCTTGAAAACTTGCTTCACACTTCTCATCCCAATTGAATGGTGTATTCTTTCTTAACAATTAGTCATTGGTCCAGCTATTTTGGAGAAACCTTCAATGAATCTCCGATAATAACCAGCCATTCCTAAGAAACCTCGAATTTGCTTCACATTGGTTGGTGCAGTCCACTAGTACTGACTGAACTTTACATGGATTTACAGCAATTCCATCTTTACTGATCACATGGCCGAGGAATTCTACCTCATCTAGGCAAAATTCACACTTACTTAACTTAGCATAAAGTTTATGTTCCCTTAGAGTCTGCAATGCTATTCTCAAATGATCAACATGCTCTTCCTTATCCTTGGAATATATCAGAATATCATCAATAAAGACTATGACAAACTTATCCAAATATGGCATGAAGATTTTGTTCATCAGATTCATGAATATTGTTGGTGCATTGGTCAAACCAAATGGTACTACCACGTATTCATGATGTCCATATCTTGAGACAAATGCTGTCTTTGGAACATCTTCAATTTTGTTTTTTATTTTATGGTATCCAGATCTTAAGTCGATCTTTGAAAATACTCCGACTCCTTTCACTTGATCAAACAAATCTTGAATCCTTGGTAAAGGATATTTATTCTTGATAGTAACGTTGTTCAGATTTCTATAATCTCCACACATCCTTCTTCCACCATCCCTCTTATCCACAAAGATTACTGGTGTTCTCCATGGGGATACACTTTCCTGAATAAATCCTTTTCTGGCTAACTCATCAATTTGCTCTTTGAGTTCTTTTAATTCTTTTGGTCCCATCTTATATGGTGCTTGAGCTATTGGTGCTGTACCGGGAATTATATCAATAGTGAATTCTATCTCCCGATCTGGTGGCATTCCAGGTAGCTCTGCTGGAAAAACAACTTGAAATTCATTTACTATAGGAATATCTTCCAATTTGACCTCTTTCATCGAGTTCAACTGCAGATCCACCATGATATGACTGTGCTTATCTGCTTGGTAAACTATCCTTGCTCCACTTGGAGTTTTGATTGAGACGGTTTTCTCCTCACAATTTATCTGAGCTCCATGTTCCATCATCCAGTCCATTCCCAGCACTACTACAATTCCCTTCAAAGGAATCACATAAAGGTCTGCAAAGTATGTACAACCACAGATCGAGATAACCTGATCTTGTTTAATGTGGCGTACAATCACATTCCCCCCTGCCGTAACTACGGTCATAGGGTTTTCTAACATTGCCCTTCTAATCCCGAACTGATCAGAGAATTCTTCAGAAATGAATGAAGTAGTTGCACCAGTATTAAATAGAACTTTGCCGGGATTGGTAAGGATATTGAGCGTACCTATCACTGCGTTCTCCAAATTATCCACCTCCTCGAGGGTTGCACAGTTCAGCTTCCTGGTAGGTTTGTTCCTCTTGCCATTGTTGTTCTTGCCATTATTTCCTCCTTTATTGGGTTGTCCAGTTCCTCCACTGGCTTACCTTCCATCTCGAATCGGCCAACTTCCTTGTGGTTTGCTTGGACAATTGGGCTTTATGTGACCTCTCTGACCACAAGCATGGCATACAATTACTGGTTTCGGGCAATCCCTGCTCATATGCCCTGGGAGTTTGCAATTGTGGCATATAATATTCTTCACGTTTGGATTTGCACTCCGATTGGAATTGTTGTTGTTATAGGGCCTATTCCTTGGTTTCAATTCCAGATTGGGCTTGGGCTTGCTTGCTTGTATCCTGTTGGTTTCCTTCTTAGCTCTCTTCCTTCTATCCTCTTGGACATTCTTTTAGTCATGTTCGAAGGTAATAGCTGCACCTAGCAACTGCTGATAAGTTTGCTTATTAGCCAACCTCAACTGCATCCTCAGAAATGGATTTAATCCACGTAGGAAACGCTTCTTCCTCTTTTCCTCTGTATTAACTTCTTCCTCAGCATAACGATACAGTTGACTAAACTCCCGGATATACTTTATAACACTAGTATATCCCTGCTGCAGCTCCTCAAATTATCTTCGCTTCAACTCCATAACACTCTCCGGAACATGATATTCACGGAATCTCTGTTTAAACTCTTTCCAGGTGTACTCCCTTCCTGGTTATTGCATGGCCAACTGATTCTCCCACCATGATGCTGCAGGTCCAGTCATAAGATGAGTTGCATACCTCAAATTCTCCTCATCATTGCAACCTACAGTCTTCATCTTTTTTCTGAATCTGCTAGCCAATCTTCTGCATCCATTTGTTCAGGAGCTGATGCAAAAGTTAACGGCCTTGCATTCTGGAAGTTAGATAGACTCACTCCTCCACCTTCAGGTGCCCTCTGATTTGGTCGTCCTAGCAACTCCTCCATGAACTTGTTCTGGGTCTCTTGCATCATTTGCATACACTGCATAAAGTTCTGCTCTATTAACGACCTCATTGGTGGTGGTGGTGGTAATGCTCCCTGATTTGCTGCATCTGCATCAGCCTTCTCTTTGGCCTCATGTTCCATCCGCTGCTGTTCAGCTTCGGTTTCTACACCCGTATCCATGACCCTCTAGTCCTGCAACATAAAGCGAATACTCATAATTACATCATGCACATGTGTTCTGAGCTCGACTTTACGCACAGAACTAGTCACACCATGAAGATCCAAATAAAATCCAAATATGCATTTCACATATTGTACATTACAATATCATAATAATACAAAGTCATTACAACATATACCATATAGGTATAATCACAACACTACCTTATTTATCTAACTATCTTATTTCGTGGAGTACAATACACGGTACTTGATACCTCTAAATAGTTGCCTACTTCTAGTAGTAACTACGCTCATCATACATGCCTGATGTCCAACCGTGATGACGTGATGTCCGTCACACAGTTCGTGGAACAAATGGCCTTCAGGAGGAACATACTCAGTATCTGAAGTGTCAGGAATTGATTCATTACTCAACCTGAGCGCATTGACTCCCTCCAGCTCAGCTGAAAAGTCCTCAGAAACATTTTCAACATTATCTCCTGCCTGCATCTCCTGAGCTTCATTCCTTGAGTTGTCAACATGATACGCAGATCCTGCTGATCCCCAGGTACTCCTTTGGGCAAGATAGTTAAACACCGGATAATGTATATTCCCTGGGTTTTGAGAAGATGTTGATGATTCAAACACTCTCTCCTCAGGATCTTCTTCTTCATCCTGATTATCTATCGACATGGCATGTCTACTACTGTTACTAGGGTTAATTCTTGCACCCATCAGCTAGATTGTCCAAAATTTCTGTCAGAACCATCTGTGGACATCTGGTGTTCATGAGATTCTTCATATGATCCCCTTCTCCAACCATCAAAATTCTCAATAGGAAGTTCTGAATCAGAACCATCCTCTAAACCCTGTGGTACTGCATACCTCGTATCCATAGTAGGATCATGTATAGGTTCACGACTTGGTGAATAAGGATATGGTATAAAAGATTCAAGATCTATAGGTATATCCTTAAAGATAGGTGTTGCACTACTACTTGCTTCCTTCTCCAACTGGAATGCTAACTGCTTCCTCCTTTCCGGATCAGTTAGATCCTCTAACATGTCATTTTTATCTTTGACAATCACTTGATGTGTCTTATAAAAAGACACAACAAGTGTTCGGTATCTATCCATAAACTTGGAAGCTAACTTAGGATGCTTCTTAACTAAAGTAAGATGATCCGGTATAGGCTCCGAGTCTATAGAATCATGAGGTATCACAGAAAATGTGCTACCCTCTAACTCCTTGGCTTTATGCTCCCGGATATTAGCTATCGCCTCCACAACAGCAACATGATATTCTGCTAAGTGACTTCTACCTTCACCTATAGGTAAATCATGATATAATCCAAGCTCCTCTGGAAGTTGGATACTCACACGATACTTGGACAACATGTGACCATCATAATAGGTTATGGTGTTCACTGGAATTCTAGTTGAACAACTATTTTTTTTTAAGTTGACGAAGTTGGTCTTTGAATGATCCTTGATAATCATCAAGAGTCTCCTCTTTCCTTACCAAAGTCTGTTTTGGAAACTTTGGTGCCATAGCTCTGTATATCAAGAAAATAATTTTTATTAGTAACCAATAATATATTGCATCATAAAAAAGAATTATCGCACTAGAACATATAACGAAATATTCTCATTTGAATACCCATTATATTTCTTTTAGAGAATTCTTTATCATTGCTATACTCTCCTATAGGTAATACCCTTACTAGGTTTCCAACCTAAGGTAAAAGCAATTTGCTCTGATACCAACTGCGGTGACCCAGCATACCACTGCATGTGTAGTACACTATAGTCGTTAACATGGCATCCACATAACACCGTTCCGTAAATATCACATCCCTCAGAGTGGTACAACAGAAACATTGCGGGTCCATATTACAAACATACAAACGTTATTATTATTACAATACCGGAAGTTCAAGACTTCCAAAAGATTCAACTTACAAACCAAAATATAAGTGTTTCAGCGGAAGTTTCAAATTTAAAACTTAAACTCCAAATTGAGCTCAACAACTTATTGCTATATATTTTTCATGTTGCTCGGCTCAAGTGGCTACTAGAACTATAGTAATTATTCGGTCTCTTGGAACTCTGTAACACCGCGGTTCTGAAAAGACCGTGGCTTCTATGTGACATGCCAATCGCTGGATCGGTTCATTGGCCCACAATAGAATGAGATGAATAACATAGCAAAATATCCGTGTATCATGAATAACGAAGATCCAGAGTACCATTATTACAATAAAAGCTTAGCCCAAAGCTAGCTCAAATTATTCAGGTAGCAACATAAATAAAGTAAATCCTCCATTCTTCAAATTGCCCACAAGTGAACAAGTGCCGAGTGGAGTACCGTGGCCTATATCGATTACTCAGAATCGGAATAACCTGCAACATGAAACGTAGCAGCCCCGAAGGGTCAATACATGGAATGTATGGCAAGTAGAGCTAGTAATGGAGACAATAGTACTAACATCTACATGCATATTTGGCAAGTGCAGCTGTGTCTGGCTTGCATTTGCAAATAACTTTGTCCTACTTTCATAAACAGTTTTTGATTTTCTTTGAAAAGATCCCAATTAAGTTAACCCAACAATATTGAAACAATTATGAAATTAGTATGAGCGAGAAACATGTCATCGAATCAATATCAAGCAACTCAGATGTCCATACCCGGGGACACGGCTAATCGATTAGATTATACACCCTGCAGGGGTTAGTACACTTTACCCATGTGACTTGGCCAGCCCAGCTCGTACCATCATTCTCATTTTGAGTGATGATAGGGAGAAGTCCAAGAAGAGACTGTTCGGGAAGTAGCTCCTCAATCCCGACGCGCACCGGTCCAACCTACCAAAATTCTACATCTCTGGATACGCGGGTTCGAGTTACCACAACCTACTAAGTCCAACCAACCGCCCATTCCATTATTGGCACATGGTTTTACACGTAAGCTACACAATAAAGAAGCCAATTATTCTCTCTTGATACCTGGGTGCCTTTCCGCAATGAAACCACCAAAAATTATCAATACCATCACACCCAGGAGATTCATTGATTAAGTTGTTTTAGTTTTCACAAACCAATACTATTAGAAACAAGTCTTAATGATGTAACCCAGCCCTCGTTCAACATAGCATGGCTAAGCACATCTACCCACGGTGGTTCATCTACAAGGAAAGCCCTACCACATAATAGGACATAGCATAGCGATAGTATCATCCTACACATGCATGTACAAAATACACGACAATGCATTGAAAATAGTAGGACGATATCATGAACAAAGTAGCATCTACTTGCCTTGGTTGTAGCGGTCGGAAGAACAATCCACACACGAGCAAGCGTTGCACTCGTCACAATCTACACGATACAATTGCAATCATAAACAAATAATCCACAAGCATATGCAACAAATATGATGCATGAAGGTATGCAAGGCAAGTGAATTGGTGCTACAGCTTCACCACATAATAGAAATCAGTAAAGGTACTGATTGCATGCATGGAAAATAGTTTTAGCGCAAGGAAAACTATTACGCAAAAAGTAATGCTCAAAACTAGAGCTTGAACTCAAATAATTCACTACCAGTAGTATACTGTTTGTAAAATCTTGGGAAAATTCTACCGCATAGGCATAGCTAATTAGAAACAGTACCAATTGGAATTACTCAAAAAGGAATTATAAAACTCCCCGAGTAATTAAAACACTTCAGAAGGCCACTAGACAGTTTCTGCAGAAGTTTTCACTGTAAGCCTATCTTTTTAATTCACTATGAGATTCCTCTCGTTCCACTGAATCGAGGGACATATCATACGCGATTTTTGGAGCTACGGATCTTTTTCTACGAATTAATTACTCCAAAAAGGCCATTAACTCAATTGATTAAACTGTACTAAATCTTGCTGCAAAAGTCTGAACCAAAGGTACAGCAAGATTCTACACGACTCACTGAATCTACACATATTTTATTTGCAATTTTTGGCCAAGCGGTTTAATTTCTATGCAATTTATAAGTTTCTACCGAAATCTGTCAACTAAAACGATTAACGAAATTAACCAGTCAACTGTGTCTGTTGACTGGTCAACGCGTCTGCTGACTGGGCGTCTGACTAGTCAACGCCTGAGTCTGACCGGTCAACGGCTGATATGAACCTCTGATCTGAGATCTAACGGTGGCTGCAGACTTACCGGGAACGAACGGCGAAACGAACGGCAGCGAGTTCCGGACGGCGGTGGCGATCGGTTCCGACGTCGGCGTTTTTCCTGAGCGGAGGGAGATGGTCAACGCGTGGTTCGAGATAAACAACGCGACGCGAGGCGGCGACATGCGGCACGCAGCGCGAGGCGCGCGAGGAGGCAGCAAGCGCGCGGCAGCGGCGAGCAGCGCGTGCGGCGCGCGCAGCGAGCGAGCAGCGAGGCGGTGTGCTGCAGCGGCGGCGGCAGACGCAGCGCGGCGCGCGCGCTGGAGGCGGGAGCGGCGCGGGCGCGCGGGCTGGCGGGGCGAGGCGGCCGACGGCGTTGGCGGTGCGCGGTGGCGGCTGCGAGGCGGCGGCGCTGCAGCGGCTCGGCGGCGGGGCAGGCGCGCGGCGGCGTTGGCGGCGCGCGGCGAGGCGAAGGCGGCGCGGCGGCCTTACATGGTGGCGACGGCGGCGAGCAGTGGCCGAGGCGGGCGACGGCGGCTAGGGCAGGGCGGCGGCGCGCGGGGCGGTTCCCGAGGGCGGCGCGGGGTGTGGGCGATCGAGGCGGGCAGGGGCGGCTCGGCCGGGTGGGGTCCCTTAAGTGGGCCCTCTCGCGGGATCCTACGTGGAAACGGCGCGCAGTTGGACACGAACTCGGAAAACAGCCCAAAAATCGGTCCGTTTATCTATCCTTTAATAAAACGGCCACAACTTTTCCATATGAGCTCCGAATCGAGCGATTCTTGCTCCTACGGTTTTTTAAAATCGAGGGGAACTATCTAGGGTCAAGGGTTGGACGAAACCACTATGCTACAAGGGTGGCAACACTAGTTCTTCTAAAGCCTCCCGCAGGAGCCTCGTAGAAAAATAGAATAGGGTTTCGAAAATAGCGTTTCGCCGATTCATTTCGATCGACGGTTTTGTATGGAAAAGCAAGATGCAATGATATGAATGATATGCGGAACCAAATCTAAAATTTGGGATGTGAAAAGACTAACCCCCTTATGATGAATCTCGTCCTCGAGATTCGGCGCGGCTAGCAAATAGGTGTGGGTAGTCCTCTCGGATGTCATCCTCACGCTCCCAAGTGGCTTCCTCTTCGGTGTGGTGGTTCCACTGCACCTTGCAAAACCTGATCGTCTTGGTACGGGTAATCCTCTCGGCTGTTTCCAGAATCTTGACCGGTTTCTCCTCATAGGTCAAGTCATTCTCAAGCTAAACCTCCTCTAGCGGTACAGTGTCTCTCAATGGTGTATCCACCATCTCCGGATGGCACTTCTTCAGCTGGGACACGTGGAACACACTGTGAACAGCGGACAGAGCCTCTGGCAACTCCAACTGATAGGCAACTTCTCCTTTGTGTGCTAAGACCCGATAAGGTCCAATAAACCGAGGTGCCAGCTTACCCTTAATTCCAAATCTCTTGATTCCACGAAGTGGCGACACTCTGAGGTATGCTCTATCACCTATCTCATACACCACTTCCTTGCGCTTGGCGTCAGCGTAGCTCTTCTGCCTTGATTGTGCTACCTTCAGCCGGTCCCTAATCAAGGCGACCTTCTCCTCAGCATCCTTGATCAAATCAGGTCCAAACAACTGGCGTTCCCCTACTCCATCCCATAGCAATGGTGTTCGGCACCGTTTCCCATATAGCACATCGAACGGTGACGTCTTGATGCTGGTTTGATAGATGTTGTTGTAGGAAAACTCAGCATACGGCAAATTCTCATCCCAACTAGAACCATGAGCCAAAGCGCAAGCTCTTAGCATGTCCTCCAAAATCTGATTCACCCTCTCGGTCTGTCCATCAGTCTGTGGGTGAAACGCTGTGCTAAACTCCAATCTAGTACCAAGTGACTCGTGCAGCTGGCGCCAGAAGTGTGAGGTAAATTGGGTGCCTCTATCAGATACGATACTCTTGGGAACTCCGTGTAGGCACACAATCCCGTCCATGTAAATCTTGGCCAACTTTGCACTCGTATAGGTCGTCTTCACCGGTAAAAAGTGGGCTACCTTGGTCAAATGGTCGACCACTACCCAAATAGAGTCATATCCTGATCTGGTCCTGGGCAATATTGTGATAAAGTCCATTCCCACTCTATCCCACTTCCAATCCGGCACAGGCAATGGCTGTAGCAGTCCTGCTGGCTTCTGGTGTTCCGCCTTCACTCGGCTGCACACATCGCATAGGGGAATATGCTTGGCGATATCTCCCTTCATGTTGTTCCACCAAAATCTGCTCTTCAAATCCATATACATCTTTGTGTTGCCCGGATGTATGGAGTATGGCGAGTTATGAGCCTCCTGCAGAATTAACTCCCTTATCTCCGGGTCGCTGGGCACACACAAACGATATCCATACCACAAGGTACCATGCTCATCCTCGCGAATATCCTTTTCCCGATTCTCCTTCATCTTTTCCTTTATCTCCTCTATTTCCTTGTCTCCTACCTGAACCTTCATGATCCTGTCCTGTAACGTTGGTTGGACTTCCATTGTAGCCAAGTATCCTTCAGACACTACTTCCAGTCTGAGGTCCTTGAATTGCTTGCACAAATCCTCAGGCAATTCACCAACTGTCAATCCATTGGCATAAACCTTCCGGCTCAGAGCATCTGCTACTACATTGGCCTTTCCTGGGTGGTATTGTAGATTCATATCATAGTCCTTGATAAGTTCCAACCATCCCCGTTGCCTCATGTTCAGTTCCTTCTGCGTGAATATGTACTTCAGGCTCTTGTGGTCGGTGTACACATCACAGTGTTTTCCCATTAAGTAATGCCTCCATACCTTGAGCGCATGAACAACCGACGCTAACTCCAAGTCGTGTGTGGGGTAATTCCGCTCATGGTGCTTGAGTTGTCGCGAGGCATATGACACTACTCTCCCATCTTGCATCAGCACACTCCCAAGTCCTTGTCGAGAGGCATCACAATACACCTGGAAGTCCTTCTGAAGGTCTGGTAAGCACAGAACAGGCGCGGTCACTAGTCGACGCTTCAGTTCCTGAAAGCTGTCTTCACATACGTCTGACCATTCAAACTTCCTCTCCTTCTTCAGAAGTTCCGTCATTGGCTTAGCAATCTTGGAAAAGTTTTCTATGAACCTCCTGTAATATCCAGCAAGTCCCAAAAAGCTTCGAATCTCTCCTGCATTCTTGGGTGCTTCCCACTCGGTTACTGAAGTCACTTTGCTTGGATCAACAGCGAATCCTTCTCCTGACACTACGTGTCCAAGAAACCCAACAGTGTTAAGCCAGAACTCACACTTGCTGAATTTGGCATGCAGCTGATGTTCCCTCAGCTTCTCCATAATTAGTCGCAGATGTTTCTCATGCTCAGCATCATCCTTGGAATATATCAGTATGTCATCAATAAACACCACCACGAACTTGTCCAAGTACTCCATAAATACCTTTTTCATCATGGTCATGAAGTATGCCGGGGAATTCGTTAGTCCAAAAGACATAACTGTATACTCATATAAACCATACCTAGTGGTGAAGGCGGTTTTTGGTACGTCCTCCTCTCGGATCTTCAATTGAAAGTAGCCTGATCGCAGATCAATTTTGCTGAACACCTTCGCTCCTTCCAGTTGATCAAACAAATCATTTATGTTCGGCAGAGGGTACTTGTTCTTGATGGTTACTTCATTCAGCGAGCGATAGTCCACTACTAATCTCTTGCCGCTGTATTTCTTCTCCACAAACAGAATAGGTGCACCCCATGAAGACGAACTAGGCTGAATGAATCCCTTTTCTAGCTTCTCTTTCAACTGCTTCTTCAATTCCTTCAGCTCATCCACATCCATCTTATATGGTTTCTTTGCTATTGGTCCTGTTCCCGGCATCAGGTCAATAAGAAACTCTACTTCCCTGTCAGGTGGCATCCCTGGCAGCTCTTCTGGAAACACGTCAGGGTAATCCCTAATCACTGGCACAGCATCCATGCTAACCCCCTTAAGAGAATTCAACTTACACCTTCCTGGTCGTACAGCTGACTTGAATCTAATCCTCTTACCATCCGGGGTTTTGAGTGAAACAGCTCGCTGTGCACAATCTATGTGTCCCCCATGCATAGACATCCAATCCATACCCAGAATAACATCTAATCCCTGTAATTCCAATACTACCAAATGCGCACTGAAGTTGTGTGTTCCAATCCTCACAGTCAAGTCGCGGCATCCCGCGCTAGCTATCATATCTCCTCCAGGTGAACTCACTCTAATAGACCTTTTCATAGACTCAGTAGGTAACTTATACTTATCCACAAATGCCCTTGATATGAATGAATGTGATGCACGAGTATCGAAAAGTATAAGTGCAGGGTAAGTGTTGATTGGAAACTTACCAATCACAAGGTCAGGCTCATCTGGAATCTCCTCCACATTCATGTGGTTCACTGTGGCCTTCTCGTTGCTGGTTGGCTTCGGTCCTTTCCTCTCCGGGCAGTTGTCAGCATAGTGTCCCTTCTGTTTACACTTGAAGCACGTCACCTCACTCAGATCCTTCTTCACAAAGCTGCGATCACGGTTGCGGTCATGTCCACCGTGTCCTCCAGAGTGGTGAGAGTGTCCTCCCTTGTGGCTGTGGTGGCTGCTCCTAGGGTTGTCATGGCGATGCCCATCGCCTCCATGGTGGTGGCGGTCATGGCTCCCATGGTCACTCCCTCCATGCTTGGAGTATCCATCATATGAAGTGCGAGACTTGTGGTGTGAACCAGAGTGGTGATTGTTGCTCTTTCTCTTGCGGTTCTCCACCTTCTTGTGCTTCCCTTCCAAGATCCTGGCCTTGTCCATAAGCTCCTGGAAAGTGGGGCAATAAACCACCAGTAGCTGTACTGAAAGCTCATCACTGAGGCCATCCAGTAATCTCTCCCTCCTTTTTGCATCAGTGTCAACATCCTCAGGTGCATAATGGGACAGGTTGTTGAACTCCTCAATGTACTCGGCCACGGAGCGATTGGTTTGGCGCAAGTTGCGGAACTCCTTCCTCTTCAGGCTCAGAACTCCTGAAGACACGTGGTTGGTCCTGAAACCTTCCTCAAACATTGCCCAAGTCACAGTATCCAGCGGGTGGGTGATCTGAAAAGTGTCCCACCAAGAAGCGGCTGGTCCCTCCAGTAGGTGAGCGGCAAACCTCACCTTCTCAGCATCAGTGCATCCGACAGTTACTAGATCCTTGTTGACTGAACGCAACCAGTCGAGAACAACCATTGGTTCCGTTGAAGTAGAGAACTTAGCTGGCCTTAGCCTCAGAAATCTGGTGAGAGCATCTCCCTGAGGCTGATTGTTTCCATTGTTGTTGTTCTGATTTGCCATGAACTGAGTCATCACTTGGGTCAGCTATGCCTGAGCTGCCATGAGCTGCTCCAACTCAGTGGGGTGATGGCGGGGAGGCATCTGCGGTTCAGCACAGGTAAGTTTAGAAAGAATCAACTACGACAATAGGATTCTACCCATGCATATGATCAATCAACAACAAACAATAGCAGACAATCACAAGCAAGCAACACATCAACAAACAAGCGATCCAGCAACATCCAGGGGTTATCCTAGCAGTATATACCTACTGAAATAGTTTTACAAGAGTTGGCAATGGTTAACTAAACAGTTGATCAACTAAACAACAAAACAGCAACCTGCCAGAACAGTCCAGCAGCGTTCGCGAATTTTTCCGCCTGACTTAAACTCGTCAAAAAATTTAGCTGATTTTTGCACATATAGTACAGAGAGTTTCGCATCAGCCCAATTGTTTTCAGATTTTTCCGAGTTACCAGAAAAATATGAAAAATCGCGCAGTACTGCTGTATCAGCAGAAAACTGCAGCGAAAATAACACAGATATTAACCAAACTTGCCATAACTCTTTCATAAAATTCGCACAAATAATTCCTGGGATATTGGAGTACACAAATAAGAAACTAATCACTCTTAAACTAATATGAACTAAGCTTCACAACGATCGAGACTAATCCTAACGAATTTGCCTAACGTGGACTAATTGGTGGACTTCTATCTACTTCTTGAAGAGGTTGCAGTAGGTCCTTGCTGTCATGCGTTGGCGCTTCGGTTCGCGGTACAACCATGGCGGCGGAGTGTACACCTCTCCTGAATCATCACTTGAGATTTCAAAATCCACCTCCTCTGGATCCTCCTCTTCTTCTTCACTCTCAGCTGCAACAGCTTCATCTCCTCCACCATCATCGTCTCCATCATCATCATCCTCGTCCTCATCATCATCACTTTCTCAGCTAGAGCT
Source organism: Avena sativa (assembly GCA_916181665.1). Taxonomy (NCBI): domain Eukaryota; kingdom Viridiplantae; phylum Streptophyta; class Magnoliopsida; order Poales; family Poaceae; genus Avena; species Avena sativa. The sequence continues at coordinate 331,901,651 of OV702285.1, forward strand.
CCATTCTCCCTTTCCATGTCCTCTATGTGCCTCCGACGGGGCGGCATGTTGTTCCTGTCGCCCGGGGTAACCACAATGTGCCAATCTTCATCACGCCTTCCATAGTCACGGTAGGGTGAATCTGCTGGCAGTAGGTGTCAGACATTATGGCACTGGCGAGACAGGGCTTCATGTATGGCCAAGTTGATTCCAAGTCCCTAGTTGTAGTATGTCTTGGTGTAGATCAAGTGCACGGGGTTTGGCAAGGCGGCATCTCTGAATATGAAGGTAGTGATCTCCCATGCATCCTCTCCGTATCCATAGGTGTACAGCCTTCTTCCCTTGAACATGGGCAGTGGCAATCCCAATGACTGCGAGAGTTGTGCTAACTGCCTTGCAAAGGGCCTTGGTGACTCCATGGTTGCATACTCAGTCCTGACTTCTCCCATCTATCAAGTAAAAGAGGAAAGTGTGAGAATAGCATATGGTAAGAATTTACGAGGGTGAAAGGCATAAGATGAAAGACAGAGTTAATATAGGCTTTAATAATTCTATGGCTTCCTAGTCCAATCCTAGGTCACGATCCTACAGTCGACACACGGGCTTTGATACCATCTTGTAACACCGCGGTTCTGAAAAGACTGTGGCTTCTATGTGACATGCCACTCCCTGGATCGGTTCATTGGCCCACAATAGAATGAGATGAATAACATAGAAAAATACCCGTGTATCATGAATAACGAAGATCCAGAGTACCATTATTACAATAAAAGCTTAGCCCAAAGCTAGCTCAAATTATTCAGGTAGCAACATAAATAAAGTAAATCCTCCATTCTTCAAATTGCCCACAAGTGAACAAGTGCCGAGTGGAGTACGTGGCCTATATCGATTACTCAGAATCGGAATAACCTGCAACATGAAACGTAGCAGCCCCGAAGGGTCAATACATGGAATGTATGGAAATTAGAGCTAGTAATGGAGACAATAGTACTAACATCTACATGCATATTTGGCAAGTGGAGCTGTGTCTAGCTTGCATTTGCAAATAACTTTGTCCTACTTTCATAAACAGTTTTTGATTTTCTTTGAAAAGATCCCAATTAAGTTAACCCAACAATATTGAAACAATTATGAAATTAGTATGAGCGAGAAACATGTCATGGAATCAATATCAAGCAACTCAGATGTCCATAACCGGGGACACGGCTAATCGATTAGATTATACACCCTGCAGGGGTTAGTACACTTTACCCATGTGACTTGGCCAGCCCAGCTCGTACCATCACTCTCATTTTGAGTGATGATAGTGAGAAGTCCAAGAAGAGACTGTTCGGGAAGTAGCTCCTCAATCCCGACGCGCACCGGTCCAACCTACCAATATTCTACATCTCTGGATACGCGGGTTCGAGTTACCACAACCTACTAAGTCCAACCAACCGCCCATTCCATTATTGGCACATGGTTGTACACGTAAGCTACACAATAAAGAAGCCAATCATTCTCTCTTGATACCTGGGTGCCTTTCCGCAATGAAACCACCAAAAATTATCAATACCATCACACCCAGGAGATTCATTGATTAAGTTGTTTTAGTTTTCACAAACCAATACTTTTAGAAACAAGTCTCAATGATGTAACCCAGCCCTCGTTCAACATAGCAAGTCTAAGCACATCTACCCACGGTGGTTCATCTACAAGGAAAGCCCTACCACATAATAGGACATAGCATAGCGATAGTATCATCCTACACATGAATCTACAAAATACACGACAATGCATTGAAAATAGTAGGACGATATCATGAACAAAGTAGCATCTACTTGCCTTGGTTGTAGCGGTCGGAAGAACAATCCACACACGAGCAAGCGTTGCACTCGTCACAATCTACACGATACAATTGCAATCATAAACAAACAATCCACAAGCATATGCAACAAATATGATGCATGAAGGTATGCAAGGCAAGTGAATTGGTGCTACAGCTGCACCACATAATAGAAATCAGTAGAGGTACTGATTGCATGCATGGAAAATAGTTTTAGCGCAAGGAAAACTATTACGCAAAAAGTAATGCTCAAAACTAGAGCTAGAACTCAAATAATTCACTACCGATAGTATACTATTTGTAAAATCTTGGGAAAATTCTACCGCATAGGCATAGCTAATTAGAAACAGTACCAATTGGAATTACTCAAAAAGGAATTATAAACTCCCCGAGTAATTAAAACACTGCAGAAGGCCACTAGACAGTTTCTGCAGAAGTTTTCACTGTAAGCCTATCTTTTTAATTCACGATGAGATTCCCCTCGTTCCACTGAATCGAGGGACATATCATACGCAATTTTTGGAGCTACGGATCTTTTTCTACGAATTAATTACTCCAAAAAGGCCATTAACTCAATTGATTAAACTGTACTAAATCTTGCTGCAAAAATCTGAACCAAAGGTACACAAGATTTTACACGACTCACTGAATCTACACATATTTTATTTGCAATTTTTGGCCAAGCGGTTTAATTTCTACGCAATTTACAAGTTTCTACCGAAATCTGTCAACTAAAACGATTAACGAAATTAACCAGTCAACTGTGTCTGTGGACTGGTCAACACGTCTGCTGACTGGGCGTCTGACTAGTCAACGCCTGAGTCTGACCGGTCAACGGCTGATCTGAACCTCTGATCTGAGATCTAACGGTGGCTGCAGACTTACCGGGAACGAACGGCGAAACGAACGGCGGCGAGTTCCGGACGGCGGTGGCGATCGGTTCCGACGTCGGCATTTTCCTGAGCAGAGGGAGACGGTCAACGCGTGGTTTGAGATAAACAACGCGGCGCAAGGCGGCAACGTGCGGCACACAGCGCAAGGTGGCAGCAAGCGCGCGGCAGCGAGCAGCGCGGCGCGTGCGGCGCGCGCAGCGAGCGAGCAGCGAGGCGGCGCGCTGCGGCGGCGGCGGCAGGCGCAGCGCGGCGCGCGCGTTGGAGGCGGGAGCGGTGCGGGCGCGCGGGCTGGCGGGGCGAGGCGGCCGGCGGCGTTGGGGGCGCACGGTGGCAGCTGCGAGGCGGCGGCGCTGCAGCGGCTCGGCGGCGGGGTAGGCGCGCGGCGGCGTTGGCGGCGCGCGGCGAGGTGAAGGCGGCGCGGCGGCCTTACCTGGTGGCGATGGCGGCGAGCAGCGGCCGAGGCGGGCGGCGGCGGCTAGGGCAGGGCGGCGGCGCGCGGGGCGGTTCCCGAGGGCGGCTCGGCCGGGTGGGGTCCCTTAAGTGGGGCCCTCTCGCGGGATCCTACGCGGAAACGGCGCGCAGTTGGACACGAACTCGGAAAACTGCCCGAAAATCGGTCCGTTTATCTATCCTTTAATAAAACGGCCACAACTTTTCCGTATGAGCTCCGAATCGAGCGATTCTTGCTCCTACGGTTTTGTAAAATCGAGGGGAACTATCTAGGGTCAAGGGTTGGACGAAACCACTAAGCTACAAGGGTGGCAACACTAGTTCTTCTAAAGCCTCCCGCAGGAGCCTCGTAGCAAAATAGAATAGGGTTTCGAAAATAGCGTTTCGCCTATTCATTTTGATCGACGGTTTTGTATGTAAAAGCATGATGCAATGATATGAATGATATGCGGAACCAAATCTAAAATTTTGGATGTGACAAGACTAACCCCCTTAAGATGAATCTCGTCCTCGAGATTCGGCGCGGCTAGCAAATAGTTGTGGGTAGTCCTCTCGGATGTCATCCTCACGCTCCCAAGTGGCTTCCTCTTCGGTGTGGTGGATCCACTGCACCTTGCAAAACCTGATCGTCTTGGTACGGGTAATCCTCTCGGCTGTTTCCAGAATCTTGACCGGTTTCTCCTCATAGGTCAAGTCATTCTCAAGCTGAACCTCCTCTAGCGGTACAGTGTCTCTCAATGGTGTATCCACCATCTCCGGATGGCACTTCTTCAGCTGGGACACGTGGAACACACTGTGAACAGCGGACAGAGCCTCTGGCAACTCCAACTGATAGGCAACTTCTCCTTTGCGTGCTAAGACCCGATAAAGTCCAATAAACCGAGGTGCCAGCTTACCCTTAATTCCAAATCTCTTGATTCCACGAAGTGGCGACACTCTGAGGTATGCTCTATCACCTATCTCATACACCACTTCCTTGCGCTTGGCGTCAGCGTAGCTCTTCTGCCTTGATTGTGCTACCTTCAGCCGGTCCCTAATCAAGGCGACCTTCTCCTCAGCATCCTTGATCAAATCAGGTCCAAACAACTAGCGTTCCCCTACTCCATCCCACAGCAATGGTGTTCGGCACCGTTTCCCATATAGCACATCGAACGGTGACATCTTGATGCTGGTTTGATAGCTGTTGTTGTAGGAAAACTCAGCATACGGCAAATTCTCATCCCAACTAGAACCATGAGCCAAAGCGCAAGCTCTCAGCATATCTTCCAAAATCTGATTCACCCTCTCGGTCTGTCCATCAGTCTGTGGGTTAAACGCTGTGCTAAACTCCAATATAGTACCAAGTGACTCGTGCAGCTGGCGCCAGAAGTGTGAGGTAAATTGGGTGCCTCTATCAGATACGATACTCTTGGGAACTCCGTGTAGGCACACAATCCTGTCCATGTAAATCTTGGCCAACTTTGCACTCGTATAGGTCGTCTTCACCGGTAAAAAGTGGGCTACCTTGGTCAAATGGTCGACCACTACCCAAATAGAGTCATATCCTGATCTGGTCCTGGGCAATCCTGTGATAAAGTCCATTCCCACTCTATCCCACTTCCAATCCGGCACAGGCAATGGCTGTAGCAGTCCTGCTGGCTTCTGGTGTTCCGCCTTCACTCGGCTGCACACATCGCATAGGGCAATATGCTTGGCGATATCTCCCTTCATGTTGTTCCACCAAAATCTGCTCTTCAAATCCATATACATCTTTGTGTTGCCCGGATGTATGGAGTATGGCGAGTTATGAGCCTCCTGCAGAATTAACTCCCTTATCTCCGGGTCGCTGGGCACACACAAACGATCTCCATACCACAAGGTACCATGCTCATCCTCGCGAATATCCTTTTCCCGATTCTCCTTCATCTTTTCCTTTATCTCCTCTATTTCCTTGTCTCCTACCTGAGCCTTCATGATCCTGTCCTGTAACGTTGGTTGGACTTCCATTGTAGCCAAGTATCCTTCAGACACTACTTCCAGTCTGAGGTCCTTGAATTGCTTGCACAAATCCTCAGGCAATTCACCAACTGTCAATCCATTGGCATAAACCTTCCGGCTCAGAGCATCTGCTACTACATTGGCCTTTCCTGGGTGGTATTGTAGATTCATATCAGAGTCCTTGATAAGTTCCAACCATCCCCGTTGCCTCATGTTCAGTTCCTTCTGCGTGAATATGTACTTCAGGCTCTTGTGGTCGGTGTACACCTCACAGTGTTTTCCCATTAAGTAATGCCTCCATACCTTGAGCACATGAACAACCGACGCTAACTCCAAGTCGTGTGTGGGGTAATTCCGCTCATGGTGCTTGAGTTGTCGCGAGGCATATGACACTACTCTCCCATCTTGCATCAGCACACTCCCAAGTCCTTGTCGAGAGGCATCACAGTACACCTGGAAGTCCTTCTGAAGGTCTGGTAAGCACAGAACAGGCGCGGTCACTAGTCGACGCTTCAGTTCCTGAAAGCTGGCTTCACATACGTCTGACCATTCAAACTTCCTCTCCTTCTTCAGAAGTTCCGTCATTGGCTTAGCAATCTTGGAAAAGTTTTCTATGAACCTCCTGTAATATCCAGCAAGTCCCAAAAAGCTTCGAATCTCTCCCGCATTCTTGGGTGCTTCCCACTCGGTTACTGAAGTCACTTTGCTTGGATCAACAGCGACTCCTTCTCCTGACAGTACGTGTCCAAGAAACCCAACAGTGTTAAGCCAGTACTCACACTTGCTAAATTTGGCATACAGCTGATGTTCCCTCAGCTTCTCCATAATTAGTCGCAGATGTTTCTCATGCTCAGCATCATCCTTGGAATATATCAGTATGTCATCAAAAAACACCACCACGAACTTGTCCAAGTACTCCATAAATACCTTGTTCATCATGGTCATGAAGCATGCCGGGGCATTCGTTAGTCCAAAAGACATAACTGTATACTCATATAAACCATACCTAGTGGTGAAGGCGGTTTTTGGTACGTCCTCCTCTCGGATCTTAAATTGAAAGTAGCCTGATCGCAGATCAATTTTGCTGAACACCTTCGCTCCTTCCAGTTGATCAAACAAATCATTTATGTTTGGAAGAGGGTACTTGTTCTTGATGGTTACTTCATTCAGCGAGCGATAGTCCACTACTAATCTCTTGCTGCTGTCTTTCTTCTCCACAAACAGAATAGGTGCACCCCATGACGACGAACTAGGCTGAATGAATCCCTTTTCCAGCTGCTCTTTCAACTGCTTCTTCAATTCCTTCAGCTCATCCACATCCATCTTATATGGTTTCTTTGCTATTGGTCCTGTTCCCGGCATCAGGTCGATAAGAAACTCTACTTCCCTGTCAGCTGGCATCCCTGGCAGCTCTTCCGGAAACACGTCAGGGTAATCCCTAATCACTGGCACAGCATCCATGCTAACCCCCTTAAGAGAATTCAACTTACACCTTCCTGGTCGTACAACTGACTTGAATCTAATCCTCTTACCATCCGGGGTTTTGAGTGAAACAACTCGCTGTGCACAATCTATGTGTCCCCCATGCATAGACATCCAATCCGTACCCAGAATAACATCTAATCCCTGTGATTCCAATACTACCAAATGCGCACTGAAGTTGTGTGTTCCAATCCTCACAGTCAAGTCGCGGCATCCCGCGCTAGCTATCATATCTCCTCCAGGTGAACTCACTCTAATAGACCTTTTCATAGACTCAGTAGGTAACTTATACTTATCCACAAATGCCCTTGATATGAATGAATGCGATGCACCAGTATCGAAAAGTATAAGTGCAGGGTAAGTGTTGATTGGAAACTTACCAATCACAAGGTCAGGCACATCTGGAATCTCCTCCACATTCATGTGGTTCACTGTGGCCTTCTCGTTGCTGGTTGGCTTCGGTCCTTTCCTCTCCGGGAGTTGTCAGCATAGTGTCCCTTCTGTTTACACTTGAAGCACGTCACCTCACTCAGATCCTTCTTCATAAAGCTGCGATCACGGTTGCGGTCATGTCCACCGTGTCCTCCAGAGTGGTGAGAGTGTCCTCCCTTGTGGCTGTGGTGGCTGCTCCTATGGTTGTCATGGCGATGCCCATCACCTCCATGGTGGTGGCGGTCATGGCTCCCATGGTCACTCCCTCCATGCTTGGAGTATCCATCATATGAAGTGCGAGACTTGTGGTGTGAACCAGAGTGGTGATTGTTGCTCTTTCTCTTGCGGTTCTCCACCTTCTTGTGCTTCCCTTCCAAGATCCTGGCCTTGTCCATAAGCTCCTGGAAAGTGGGGCAATAAACCACCAGTAGCTGTACTGAAAGCTCATCACTGAGGCCATCCAGTAATCTCTCCCTCCTTTTTGCATCAGTGTCAACATCCTCAGGTGCATAATGGGACAGGTTGTTGAACTCCTCAATGTACTCGGCCACGGAGCGATTGGTTTGGCGCAAGTTGCGGAACTCCTTCCTCTTCAGGCTCAGAACTCCTGAAGACACGTGGTTGGTCCTGAAACCTTCCTCAAACATTGCCCAAGTCACAGTATCCAGCGGGTGGGTGATCTGAAAAGTGTCCCACCAAGAAGCGGCTGGTCCCTCCAGTAGGTGAGCGGCAAACCTCACCTTCTCAGCATCAGTGCATCCGACAGTTACTAGATCCTTGTTGACTGAACGCAACCAGTCGAGAACAACCATTGGTTCCGTTGAAGTAGAGAACTTAGCTGGCCTTAGCCTCAGAAATCTGGTGAGAGCATCTCCCTGAGGCTGATTGTTTCCATTGTTGTTGTTCTGATTTGCCATGAACTGAGTCATCACTTGGGTCAGCTATGCCTGAGCTGCCATGAGCTGCTCCAACTCAGTGGGGTGATGGCGGGGAGGCATCTGCGGTTCAGCACAGGTAAGTTTAGAAAGAATCAACTACGACAATAGGATTCTACCCATGCATATGATCAATCAACAACAAACAATAGCAGACAATCACAAGCAAGCAACACATCAACAAACAAGCGATCCAGCAACATCCAGGGGTTATCCTAGCAGTATATACCTACTGAAATAGTTTTACAAGAGTTGGCAATGGTTAACTAAACAGTTGATCAACTAAACAACAAAACAGCAACCTGCCAGAACAGTCCAGCAGCGTTCGCGAATTTTTCCGCCTGACTTAAACTCGTCAAAAAATTTAGCTGATTTTTGCACATATAGTACAGAGAGTTTCGCATCAGCCCAATTGTTTTCAGATTTTTCCGAGTTACCAGAAAAATATGAAAAATCGCGCAGTACTGCTGTATCAGCAGAAAACTGCAGCGAAAATAACACAGATATTAACCAAACTTGCCATAACTCTTTCATAAAATTCGCACAAATAATTCCTGGGATATTGGAGTACACAAATAAGAAACTAATCACTCTTAAACTAATATGAACTAAGCTTCACAACGATCGAGACTAATCCTAACGAATTTGCCTAACGTGGACTAATTGGTGGACTTCTATCTACTTCTTGAAGAGGTTGCAGTAGGTCCTTGCTGTCATGCGTTGGCGCTTCGGTTCGCGGTACAACCATGGCGGCGGAGTGTACACCTCTCCTGAATCATCACTTGAGATTTCAAAATCCACCTCCTCTGGATCCTCCTCTTCTTCTTCACTCTCAGCTGCAACAGCTTCATCTCCTCCACCATCATCGTCTCCATCATCATCATCCTCGTCCTCATCATCATCACTTTCTCAGCTAGAGCTCCATTCTCCCTTTCCATGTCCTCTATGTGCCTCCGACGGGGCGGCATGTTGTTCCTGTCGCCCGGGGTAACCACAATGTGCCAATCTTCATCACGCCTTCCATAGTCACGGTAGGGTGAATCTGCTGGCAGTAGGTGTCAGACATTATGGCACTGGCGAGACAGGGCTTCATGTATGGCCAAGTTGATTCCAAGTCCCTAGTTGTAGTATGTCTTGGTGTAGATCAAGTGCACGGGGTTTGGCAAGGCGGCATCTCTGAATATGAAGGTAGTGATCTCCCATGCATCCTCTCCGTATCCATAGGTGTACAGCCTTCTTCCCTTGAACATGGGCAGTGGCAATCCCAATGACTGCGAGAGTTGTGCTAACTGCCTTGCAAAGGGCCTTGGTGACTCCATGGTTGCATACTCAGTCCTGACTTCTCCCATCTATCAAGTAAAAGAGGAAAGTGTGAGAATAGCATATGGTAAGAATTTACGAGGGTGAAAGGCATAAGATGAAAGACAGAGTTAATATAGGCTTTAATAATTCTATGGCTTCCTAGTCCAATCCTAGGTCACGATCCTACAGTCGACACACGGGCTTTGATACCATCTTGTAACACCGCGGTTCTGAAAAGACTGTGGCTTCTATGTGACATGCCACTCCCTGGATCGGTTCATTGGCCCACAATAGAATGAGATGAATAACATAGAAAAATACCCGTGTATCATGAATAACGAAGATCCAGAGTACCATTATTACAATAAAAGCTTAGCCCAAAGCTAGCTCAAATTATTCAGGTAGCAACATAAATAAAGTAAATCCTCCATTCTTCAAATTGCCCACAAGTGAACAAGTGCCGAGTGGAGTACGTGGCCTATATCGATTACTCAGAATCGGAATAACCTGCAACATGAAACGTAGCAGCCCCGAAGGGTCAATACATGGAATGTATGGAAATTAGAGCTAGTAATGGAGACAATAGTACTAACATCTACATGCATATTTGGCAAGTGGAGCTGTGTCTAGCTTGCATTTGCAAATAACTTTGTCCTACTTTCATAAACAGTTTTTGATTTTCTTTGAAAAGATCCCAATTAAGTTAACCCAACAATATTGAAACAATTATGAAATTAGTATGAGCGAGAAACATGTCATGGAATCAATATCAAGCAACTCAGATGTCCATAACCGGGGACACGGCTAATCGATTAGATTATACACCCTGCAGGGGTTAGTACACTTTACCCATGTGACTTGGCCAGCCCAGCTCGTACCATCACTCTCATTTTGAGTGATGATAGTGAGAAGTCCAAGAAGAGAGTGTTCGGGAAGTAGCTCCTCAATCCCGACGCGCACCGGTCCAACCTACCAATATTCTACATCTCTGGATACGCGGGTTCGAGTTACCACAACCTACTAAGTCCAACCAACCGCCCATTCCATTATTGGCACATGGTTGTACACGTAAGCTACACAATAAAGAAGCCAATCATTCTCTTTTGATACCTGGGTGCCTTTCCGCAATGAAACCGCCAAAAATTATCAATACCATCACACCCAGGAGATTCATTGATTAAGTTGTTTTAGTTTTCACAAACCAATACTTTTAGAAACAAGTCTCAATGATGTAACCCAGCCCTCGTTCAACATAGCAAGTCTAAGCACATCTACCCACGGTGGTTCATCTACAAGGAAAGCCCTACCACATAATAGGACATAGCATAGCGATAGTATCATCCTACACATGAATCTACAAAATACACGACAATGCATTGAAAATAGTAGGACGATATCATGAACAAAGTAGCATCTACTTTCCTTGGTTGTAGCGGTCGGAAGAACAATCCACACACGAGCAAGCGTTGCACTCGTCACAATCTACACGATACAATTGCAATCATAAACAAACAATCCATAAGCATATGCAACAAATATGATGCATGAAGGTATGCAAGGCAAGTGAATTGGTGCTACAGCTGCACCACATAATAGAAATCAGTAGAGGTACTGATTGCATGCATGGAAAATAGTTTTAGCGCAAGGAAAACTATTACGCAAAAAGTAATGCTCAAAACTAGAGCTAGAACTCAAATAATTCACTACCGATAGTATACAATTTGTAAAATCTTGGGAAAATTCTACCGCATAGGCATAGCTAATTAGAAACAGTACCAATTGGAATTACTCAAAAAGGAATTATAAAACTCCCCGAGTAATTAAAACACTGCAGAAGGCCACTAGACAGTTTCTGCAGAAGTTTTCACTGTAAGCCTATCTTTTTAATTCACGATGGGATTCCCCTCGTTCCACTGAATCCAGGGACATATCATACGCGATTTTTGGAGCTACGGATCTTTTTCTATGAATTAATTACTCCAAAAAGGCCATTAATTCAATTAATTAAACTGTACTAAATCTTGCTGCAAAAGTCTGAAACAAAGGTACAGCAAGATTCTACACGACTCACTGAATCTACACATATTTTATTTGCAATTTTTGGCCAAGCGGTTTAATTTCTACGCAATTTACAAGTTTCTACCGAAATCTGTCAACTAAAACGATTAACGAAATTAACCAGTCAACTGTGTCTGTTGACTGGTCAACGCGTCTGCTGACTGAGCGCTGACTGGGTGTCTGACTAGTCAACGCCTGAGTCTGACCGGTCAACGGCTGATCTGAACCTCTGATCTGAGATCTAACGGTGGCTGCAGACTTACCGGGAACGAACGGCGAAACGAACGGCGGCGAGTTCCGGACGGCGGTGGCGATCGGTTCCGACGTCGGCGTTTTTCCTGAGCGGAGGGAGACGGTCAACGCGTGGTTCGAGATAAACAACGCGACGCGAGGCGGCGACGTGCGGCACGCAGCGCGAGGCGGCAGCAAGCGCGCGGCAGCGGCGAGCAGCGCGTGCGGCGCGCGTAGCGAGCGAGCAGCGAGGCGGCGCGCTGCAGCGGCGGGCAGCAGCGGCGGCGGCAGGCGCAGCATGGCGCGCGGGCTGGCGGGGCGAGGCGACCGACGGCGTTGGCGGCGCGCGGTGGCGGCTGCGAGGCGGTGGCGCTGCAGCGGCTCGACGGCGGGGCAGGCGCGCGGCGGCGTTGGCGGCGCGCGGCGAGGCGAAGGCGGCACGGTGGCCTTACATGGTGGCGACGGCGGCGAGCAGCGGCCGAGGCGGGCGGCGGCGGCTAGGGCAGGGCGGTGGCGTGCGGGGCGGTTCCCGAGGGCGGCGCGTGGTGTGGGCGATCGAGGCGGGCAGGGGCGGCTCGGCCGGGTGGGGTCCCTTAAGTGGGGCCCTCTCGCGGGATCCTACGCGGAAATGGCGCGCAGTTGGACACGAACTCGGAAAACGGCCCGAAAATCGGTCCGTTTATCTATCCTTTAATAAAACGGCCACAACTTTTCCGTATGAGCTCCGAATCGAGCGATTCTTGCTCCTACGGTTTTGTAAAATCGAGGGGAACTATCTAGGGTCAAGGGTTGGACGAAACCACTATGCTACAAGGGTGGAAACACTAGTTCTTCTAAAGCCTCCCGCAGGAGCCTCGTAGAAAAATAGAATAGGGTTTCGAAAATAGCGTTTCGCCGATTCATTTCGATCGACGGTTTTGTATGAAAAAGCATGATGCAATGATATGAATGATATGCGGAACCAAATCTAAAATTTGGGATGTGACAAACTCTCCTACGTAGACGAGATCGTAGTCCTCCCCTTCTACGGCTCCATACAGGTTGGGCTCTACATAGAAGACCTCCTCTTGGCTCTTAGATGCATACATTGGAGTATCTTCGGGATTCTCAGAGTCTAAGCATGGATTCAAAGGAAAGGATGAGTAACAACGTTACCCAGCAAATTCATTTTATGCAAGGTAGGAAGTTTGATGCTCTATCTACCACCTCGGACTATCAGTCTTTGGCACTATGCAATTTTCGTAAATCTTTCTTCAAAGGTTGATTTTATTATGAAAATCTATGACCATCAGCCTTTACAGGTTGACTAGAACTTTCATGGAGTTCATTTCCTGCCGCGTTCATAGCTCCTTCCCGGAACAGGGAGTAACAAGTTACAATTCTTACACTCTTCAGAGGTGCGTTACTTTACCCATGAGAGATCAACTCCTTGTTGCACAATCGGGCGTACTTTCCCGTCCACAATTCCATGATGTGGGGCCTAGTAGTTGGTCCAAGCCAATCACTGCCCTCTCCGTGACCTCATATGTCTGCACGATCCTTCGGGGCTGGCTCACCTTCATTAAGCCCCCTTTGGGACAGGCTAAAACCCTGATGAGTTCCCGAAGACTCTATGACCTAGTGATGCCCGGAATAGTACCATTTACATGGACTATATCCCTAAACACCATTCATAGATAATCTAGACACCAAAAGTGTGGGGCATAAGGGTGCCCACCCATATGTTGGATCCGCACAAGGAATCACAACGTCACGTTAAGGTTGTCTTGCCTCCATATAAGAGGAAAAGGATACAACTGACTTCTCTGTCCCATTCCAAATCTCATGGTTAACGCGTAATATACGGCTCTAGAATCACTGATGTCATGGGTTATTAATCCCTAATTGTTCATCATTATTGCAATTAGAATCCTAAGTTCCATTGCTCCATCATATCATCTCTTAGGATGATATCTAAGATTTAGTATCTTGAGAAAATAATGTTTTCTTTTTCTATAATATAGATGATAACACACAATTCACAAATACTTTGATAAAGACTCTTCAAACGACATGAGCAAGTGATGAACTTGCCTTATGATTGCAAGGTAGTGAAGTCTGATGCTTGCACTAGACCTTGAGCTTCTGTGTCTACAAAAACATCATTATTGCCCGGTAAGGACAATATTTAAAGAAGCAAAATGATTATGCAAGAGTAATGTAATGCATTATTTAACTTTATATGTATTCTCCCCCATTATTTAAATTATAGAAAAATCCTTTTTTAATAATTAAGGATTTATAAATATTAATTTCTTTAATATTTATTGAATATTGTATTATTTTATTTTATTTCCTTTTTATTTGCATTTTATTTACTTAATAATTCCTTTAAGAATTATCCTTAAATACCAAATATTGGTATTAAATATTTGTTTAGTATTTTTCTAAAATACTACAATATTAATATATAATGAAAGTGATTTTTATTTATTTTTATTATCTTTCAATAATTTTTGTAAAATTCCATAAGGAATATACATTACAAAATTCTTAATAAAATTTATATGTCTAAAATTTTTATTTCTTAATTTATTTGGATAGTTTGGATTGTTGTGAATCCAAAAATATTTTATTTATAATTTTTGGATTTGTCTTTTATTTTCTAGAATTTATTTAAGTTTAGGGGCATTTTGGTCTTTTCCTATTTATTAAAAATAGCTTTTAGGTAAATGGGCTGCCTGTTTGGTTTATTGGGCCCTGGTGGCCCAATAGGACAGAACCAAAACCACACCCCAAAGGGGTTTTGGCCCAGTCCAGACCACTCCCTCTGTTACTCGATCGACCTTATCCTTCTCTCCTCCTCCTCGACCCCGTGGTCGATGGCGCCGCCGCCCTGCTCTTCTTGTCGCCATGGTCCTCCCTGGCTGCTGTCATGATGCAGGGCGAGGTTGTCGACCATGTGCTACCCTTCTGTCCAATTCGATTTGTCTATGGAACTTTCTCATGGCTAAACAAGCCTCATCCCGAACCCTAGGGTTTGGGGTGATGCGGTTGCTGTCGCCACTGTTGCTGCCGTGTGCTATGGTGGTGCTCCTTGCCTCCAGGCGTGGTGTGGGTCGCAGCGCCCTCCTTGGGGTGCTCCCCGTGCTGCCGTGTTCGTCGTCGACCCTCTGCTTCCTCTTCTAAACTATAGCGAGGACCTTCGGTAAGTTGTTCCTCTTCCCCTCGTGCTCTCTGTGCTAGGCCATCTCATGCTAAATGTTGGTAGTGGCCATTCCTGGCTAGTGTCATATCCTGATTAGGATTATTTGTTCTGCTTAGGGTTCAAATCCCTCTGTTAATTGAATATCTGATGAGTTGGATCATGTATTGATGATCCTTAAACCTGTTGAGTGGTGACTTGCTGTGGATTACTGCTGATGGTTAGCTTTGATGATGCTAGTGGCTTATCAACTGGGTCCCATTGTTAACTTTGATATGGGTTAGATGATAAGGTTGCTTTGGAATTGTTGTTTGGAGATTCTAGTGGTTTGAGAGCTCATCACTGACATTACTTAGGTGCTGACAGTGAGCTCTGAGTGATGAGGTCACTGTATATTTATTTATTGGCTTATAGATTCATATAAAGTTTGAGATCAAATGGTCTATTATAGTGATGATATATATATATATGAATATTCCTGGTTATGATTCCTGTGATTAAGAACAAGAAAATGATTTATAGTTGGTTGGTTGTATCTGTGAAGATTGGATGCTTAACCTTCTTAGTTCAGAACTGTTCTTGTGACACCATTCTAATATGGCACACAAGACTAGATTCTATTACTTAGCTTGGTTTTGTTCAAGCTTAAGATGAGTTTGGCATTAAAGATAAGTAGAAACTTATTTCCTTAAATCCCTAAGACCTATGATGTTGGTCTGAGGTTTAGGGATTAGACCCTTCTCTTATTATTTCTCATGGATTGGTTCTAGTAGTGATACCAGCTATTGATTCCTGAGTTGAAGTTTGGGAAAAATGATTTGTAGGCTTGATGAATTATATGAATTCATAAGATGAATTTCTAAGGTGCTACTCCTATTTAAGAGGTGTGCCTAGAAGTTTAGATTTTTGGCTATATTCATTCTTGAAATTTAAGTTGTAGCCTGATAACTAGGATCAATGATGTTGTCCTGAGATCCTAGGTAGATCTATATAGTTTTCTGGTTGCTTTAATATTTAAAACTTAAATGATGGATTCACCCCACTTGGGTGTTTTTCTGAGAAGTGGAGTATGAGACAACTCATAAATATTTGTCTAGCTTAGACAGATAGATTATGTGATGGTCTGTTACTACTCACCACACTTGGTTGTTGTTGTTGATCTTGTGGCTAGATTGATCTGGCGCTCCCCTTGGTACTTCCAGTTTTTGGCTTGTCCTTAATCTAGCCCTCCACCTCCTGGTCCTGGTGGCTTGATCTTGTCCTTGCTATCCACCTGTTCTACCCCCTCCTTATGTGACCATCTTGGTGAGATGATCTAGGGTTTAGTTGGTGTGATCTTGCTTGGCTTTGGCTTGGTTTAGCCGGGCTGCTGTTCTTGGTGTGTATGCACCAGAGAATGGTGTGAGGTTTGCTTCCCACGGCTGTGCTGAGCAGTTTTGTGTGATTGAACTGTTGTTGTTGGGTTGACAACACACATCATGCAGTTTGGTGTGTGTGCTGCTTGTGTGTCTGCTGCACACCTTGTGGATATGCTCTGAATGTGATGTTACTTTTATCTGGTTACATCTACTTGGCTGGTGAAACTTGCCCCTCCTTGCTGTTTATTTGAGTTATGGCTTAAAATTATGAAAGATATATTCTTTCATATTGGTGAAACTTGCCCCTTAAAATATTACTCATTGATGAACCTTGAAAAGTGCAACTCACTGTCAAGTCTGAGAGTAAAACAATTTTAACCCGAACTTTCTTTCTTTTTGTTTGTGTTTGTTTTGCAGGTACCAGACTTGGAGATCAAGACTTTAGTTTAGGTTTTTCTTTTTCTTTATAGAATAGTCACTTGTAATATTTCTTTTATTCCTTTGTAATTTTTCATTTATTCTTTTCTAATAAAGATTCTACTATTATTCAATATATAAAGATTATTCTTTTATTTATTTACTATTGTAAATTTTGTTGCTCATTTACATAAGTTACATTTTTTGTAACATATTTATTAAAGTTATGGAATAAATATTCATTGCATTGATTAATTTATTTCATTTTAAGTTTGATTCATTAATTGTTAACTCTTGATTAAATCAAATCAATCAAACCTAATTCTTAATCCTTTTGAATTATAATTCAAACACTCAAGTTTTAAATTCAAATTTCATTACCCAAAACACTCTAATCCACAAAGATCATATCAAAGTCTATAACAATCATTCTTCAAGACTATACCTAATCTCAAAGCATGAAAGAAACTTTGATCACTTTAGGTTTTTTATTTAGCGAAAAATTTACCCACATTTTCACAGATGAATGCATGCAATATCACAAATTCCTAAATCTACCCTTCGTTGGTTCCTAAATGATGGGATGTTATAGACTTCCCCCCTTAAATTAAACTTCGTCCCGAATTTGTTGAAATGTACCTGAATAGTTCTGGATAGGCTTTTCTTAAATCCTCTTCTTTCTCCGAAGTGGCTTCCCTTTCAGGGTGATGTTCCCACTGTACCTTGCAGTACTTGATTTCCCTATTCCTCAACCTTGGACTATGGGTCCATGTAGTAGCTAGATGGTTGTATATCCTCCTTTGTGCTTTCATGTATAGATCTTGTGAGCTCCGTTCATGATCAAGATCTAATCTATTTGTAATCATGCATGTTGTGTTTGCGGGGATCCAATGGATATTGAGATTATTATGTTAGTTTTATTAATGGTTCTATCTTTATGATTCTATCATGTCTGTGTTGTTTGTGATCTTCCATGCTCTCCGTTGCTAGTGGTTATCTTGGCCAAGTAGTTGCTAGTGACTCCAAGAGGGAGTATTTATGCTCGATAGTGGGTTCATGCCTCTAGTTTCCAAGGGAAGTGATAGAAATCTCTTCGGTTGTAGATGTGCTGTTGCTACTAGGGAGAAAACAACGGTCTCTTGTTCATGGAACATGTGGACTGTTTACCTTACACACTTTGCTTAAAGCAGTTGTCTGTTGCTTGCAACTTAATACTGGAGGGGGTTCGGCTGAAAACCTGAAGGTGGACTTCTATTCATAGATGCAGTTGGATTACGGTCTATGTATATTGTTGTATTGCCCAATCAACCTCATAGGATCTTTCTGGCTAGTAATCGCATTGTTATGCCTTGCTCAGTTCCTGTCAATTGCCCCGCTGTAATTTGTTTACCCTTCATGACATGTTGTTTATCTAAATAGAACACCTCTAGTGAACTATGGACCCCGGTCCAATCTTTACCATTGATACATCTTCCACTATTACTTGTTTACTTTCTGCAAACCATTACCTTCCACACCATACGTTTAATCCTTTGTTACAGCAAACCGGTGAGCTTGACAACCTCACCGATTCGTTGGGACAGAGTCTTGAGTTTGTGTTGTGCAGGTATCCACATTGCTTCCAACACCTGTGTGACGTTTCCTTCCTCCTTCTGGTTCGATAACCTTGGTTTCTACTGAGGGAAATCTTGCCGTTGTACTCTTCATACCTTGCTCTTGGGGTTTCCAACGAAGCACTCTTCCTCCCTATTGAGTGTAGCATCAAGTAATTTCTAGCGCCGTTGTCGGGGAGCTAAGGACGTCTACAGAAGGGGAGTCCTTCACTTCCTTTCTCTTTACTTTGTTTTTAGTTTGCTTTGTTTCTTTTGCTTGGTTTTGTTTGCCTCTTTTCAGAAAACCCAAAAAAATTAGGCTAGCTTGGTTTGCTTTCCTTATTCAAAGACACAAAAAAATTAGTTCCTTCTCTAGTTGCCACCCTGTTCTAGCTCACCATGTTGCTCCCTCAGTTCTCTCTGGAAAATCTTGCAATAGGTAGTGGCTCCATAATTGGGAAAGATAATATTGAAGAATTCTTTAATTATGTTAGCAAGCATGAGGATAAATCTATAGCAGAGCTTGCTCCTAATTATGAAATTTCTTCAGCTTCTTTAGTCCATATGTTGGAGGCTAGGTTTGTTAGCCTTAACCCCTTCATGCAATTCTTATTCCTAAAACTAAAAGAAGAGAAGGATGTTGAAAAAAGGGAATTCATCCTTGAAACTTTATCAAAAGAATTCCATGATGTTGCTAGGGAGGCCAAAAAGGTTTTTGAACGTTTCAATATGCTAGGTTCAAGTGTAGATATTGTGGGTATTTCTGATAAAACTAAGCCTAGAGAGGAATTCAATATACCCATACCCTATAAGCTTGTTGGAATGCATGAAGCCTTTGAAAATAACTTCGATTGGATTGCCCCTGAAAATCTTTTTGACGAAGGTAGTAGACCAAAGAGAGATGAGAAAGGATCCTCCAAAACCCATTTGGATGAGATACCTTTCATAGTTGAAGATTTTTCAAGTATGAATGTTAATGCTTCTTCATTTGAAAATACTTGATTCTTCTTGCTTCTTGTGCCTAACTTAAAGGCGTTTAAGAAAAGTACTTGTTGGGAGATAACCCAAGAGTTTCCTTGAGTTTTGGAAGTTATTACTTCATTAATAACCTCTTCTTATCCTTTTTGTTTGCTTTTTGTGCCAAGAATGACCTCTAATGAGAGGGAAGTAAGATTTGTGGAGTTGCTGTTCCGAAACAGATTTTTGTCCTCCACCAAAAAATTCGTGAGGAGGCTCTGTAACTCGGATTGAGCTCAAACTTTACGAATAAATCCCTCAGTATGTTGTATAACTTTAGTTAGTTCAACACTTTTTTATTTGAGCAACAGAAGATGTTCGAAAAAATTCGTTTCTACCTGCTGGTCTGTTTTGACAGATTTCTGCCATTATTTGCATTTGCTTCTTATTGATTCCTTTTTGAGCTCTCTTCAGGTAAATTGAGTTTTTTTGAAGGAGTTACTTCAGTAGCTTGTGTTTTTAGTGAAAAAAATTGCTGTTCCAAAGCTTTGCTTGTGGTCTAATATCTTTTGAATAAGCTAATGTTGCTAATCAAGATTATGTGAAGTTTTGTATGAAGGAAAAATTTCAGGTGTAGAGAGAGAATGATGCAATGAGATAAAGGATGGACAAAAGCTCAATATTGGGGATGCCACCATGGTGTCACCCCAATAAATATCCAAGAGGTACAAGCGTCAAAGCTTGGGGATGCCCAAGGCATCCCCTTCTTCATCAATAAAAAGCTCAGGTCTGTCTAGACACTTCACTTTTCTTGTTTCATGCACAGTTGTGTTGTTCTTGGAGCGTATTAGTTTTCATTTGTTTTGCTTAGTTTGCTTTAGTAGTTTGGACCCCCGTTCTCGCTGTGTTGTTTTGCAAATAAGTTTTCTTGGTGTTTGGAAAGGAGTAGTAAGTTCTTGCTTGAAGTGCAAGAGGAGCTTGCATTGACTGTGACTTAGACTTTAGCATGACATGCTAGGTGTTGTTTTAGCATTATGCTTAGTGATTATTGCTGTAGCATGTCTTGTTCCAAATAATTGGGATTGCTTAGTGTGCCTTGAAGAAATTATGCATTGTTTTAGCATGCAAAAGCATAGTATTGTGGTATTCTCCTTTGATGTTTTGCTTGGGTTGACTTGGCACATGCTTACACTATGTTATGACTATGAAAAGTCACCATTAGCCTCTATGATCATTTAGTCCTTGACTTGTAGTACCACTCTTTCCTTTCATTAGTTTGCTTTGTTGCATTGCATAATTATGGCCATTATTGCTCTCTTTGTTGGTTGCTCCCAGTCTTTTGCTAGCCTCCACTTGTATGAGTAAGTTCTACTCATGCTTCCAACTCCTAAGAAACCAAGTTATTCCAAAGTGTCCACTATAAACTCCTATGCATGGTGTGTTACACCATTCCAAGTATATTCTTGTTTTCATCTATCTTCCAATTAAAAACTATTTTGTTATGTGAAAACTTAGTGATTAAAGCCCTCACGAACTTGATGGCACATTTTATTCTTTGGCCCTAATAAACTTGAACCATTGAGGCAACTTTGTTGTATATGCTTGCACTTATAAGTTGGGATTAGCAGAACCGTGCTATCACGGGGAACGTTTTCAACATTGCACTTGTACTCTTTGTACTCCGTTGATACCATGCTCTTTTGTCTATGGATGTTACCGGAGTGAAATGAAGTGGGAACTTGTAAGTCCATGGAGTTTGTATTCTGTGTTAGAGAAACGCCTGGGCCGCTAGCCAAAGCCATTTCTAATCATGGTGGAAACTTGCAGCATCACCATAGTGACATCTATGAAGCATTCTTCTTATAAAAAAAGAGAAACAAATTGATAAAATAGGAAAGAGAGAAAAAACACCATATTCACATGGTACATAAGAAGAATTGCTGAGATGCTCATTGTCTGCTTGCCTTGTCATTTTGGTTATGGGAAAGCTCCTATACCATGTGCAAGGGGTACCCCGTTGGCGGTTCTCAATGATATGCAAATACTTAAGTGACAAGAACTTGCATGGGCCCTAAGTTGAGTATCCATGAGGTGTAGCCCTCATAGTCAAAGGACTTGAGATTGCCAAATTATACTTTGTCAAGCATATACTCCAGGTTTGGTACTTTAACCTTAACCACTTCAAGATGCTTATGATAGGGGCAATGAGGGCTGAAAGCTAGTAAGTACCATAATTTTTGGAAGCTCGTTTTGAAACTTGTAATCCTTGCTTCCTTTACAAAAGGCCTTTCTACCATCATTGTTGAGTCTCCACCTTCTACCTTTAGGCACCATTAAGAGAGCATAGTTGTCATTTTGTGTGCAGTGTTCCAAAGCTTATGAATTGATGCATATTGTGTTATTACTTGTTCTTGTGCTATTTGTTTCTAGTCACCCTTGTGAACTTTGCAGGTGTCCTATGCATTATATTCCTACTCTATGAGGGACAAGCTGATTGCCACTATGGTACGTTTTCTGCATGTGAAACAAACAAATGTTTTTCAATACATATTATTCATGATCTTTGTTTGTAGCTTGCCATGTTGCATGCATAATTACTATGTCCTTTTTTTAGAACTCCATCTTTCATGCACATGTTTAGAGTTCTTTGATCCCATCTTTCGATGTTTGAAAATGGTTGGATCTTTATTGTGAGGGTGCATGTCACCTCAAAAATTATTCTTTTTATCACTTACCTACTCGAGAACGAGCAGGAGTTAAGCTTGGGGATGCTGATACGTTGGAAATGTATCTATAATTTTTGATGCTCCATGCTTGTTTAGTATCTACTTTGCTTTACTTGTCTACACTTTGAGGTGCTTTTTACATGTTTTCTGGTACTAACCTATTAACAAGTTGCAACAGTGTGAGATGCCTATTTTCTATTGTTTTTGGTTTCAGAAAATTTAGTAAAGAAATATTCTCGTAATTGGACGGGACGAAGGACAAATTCAATAACTTTCCGTAGGGAACAAGAAGTCCAGAGGAGAGACGAGGAGGCATTCCAGGGCGGCTAAACCCCCCTAGGCGCGGGTGGGCCCTACCCCGCGCCTGGGTAGGGTTTGCCCCCTCTGGCCGCCACCTCGGTCTCCCCCTTCGCCTATAAGAAGCCCCCGATGCAGAAACTCTCACGACCCAATCAATATTCCACGAAACCGTCTGTAGCCGCCGCCACCATCATCCCTAGATCGAGGGGGGGATCTGAAGCTCTTCCCGGCACCCTGCCGAAGGGGAGATCATCCCTGAGGCCTTCTCTCTGGTATAATTTGTGAGTTGTTCCACCTTGGACTATGGGTCCATGTAGTATCTAGATGGTTGTATCTACTCCTTTGTGCTTTCATGTATAGATCTTGTGAGCTCCGTTCATGATCAAGATCTAATCTAGTTGTAATCATGCATGTTGTGTTTGCGAGGATCCGATGGATATTGAGATTATTATGTTAGTTTGATTAATGGTTCTATCTTTATGATTCTATCATGTCTGTGTTTTTTGTGATCTTGCATGCTCTCCGTTGCTAGTGGTTATCTTGGCCAAGTAGTTGCTAGTGACTCCAAGAGGGAGTATTTATGCTCGATAGTGGGTTCATGCCTCTAGTTTCTAAGGGAAGTGATAGAAATCTCTTCGGTTGTAGATGTGCTGTTGCTACTAGGGAGAAAACAACGGTCTCTTGTTCATGGAACATGTGGACAGTTTACCTTACACACTTTGCTTAAAGCAGTTGTCTGTTGCTTGCAACTTAATACTGGAGGGGGTTCGGATGAAAACCTGAAGGTCGACTTCTAGTCATAGATGCAGTTGGATTACAGTCTATGTATATTGTTGTATTGCCCAATCACCTCAAAGGATCTTTCTGGCTAGTAATCGCATTGTTATGCCTTGCTCAGTTCCTGTCAATTGCCCAGCTGTGATTTGTTTAACCTTCATGCCATGTTGTTTATCTAAAGAGAGCACCTCTAGTGAACTATGCACCCCGGTCCAATCTTTACCATTGATACATCTTCCACTTTTACTTGTTTACTTGCTGCAAACCATTACCTTCCACACCATACGTTTAATCCTTTTTACAGCAAACCGGTGAGCTTGACAACCTCACTGATTCGTTGGGACAGAGTCTTGAGTTTGTGTTGTGCAGGTCTCCACATTGCTTCCAACACCTGTGTGATGTTTCCTTCCTCCTTCTGGTTCGATAACCTTGGTTTCTACTGAGGGAAATCTTGCTGCTGTACTCTTTATACCTTGCTCTTGGGGTTTCCAATGAAGCACTCTTCCTCCCTGCTGAGTGTAGCATCATGGTTCTCCACCCTCGATATCTTGTTTGTGAGAACAAACATATCTCATGTGCCCATCTTGTTCGCAAGTATAATAAACGATATTGGTTTTTTATAGCCTCTCTTAATGTGTCCCAGAATTCCACAATTTCCACATATAGTTGAAAGGAATATGCACGAGAGGAAATAATGAAGTGTTTATTATATTATTCCGTGTTCAAAATAAATATTTATTTCTCATTCTAGAATTTTATTAATCCGAAATGTTAATACTTGTTTGTGTAGTAAAAAACCAAAGGGTTCATAGTAAAGCATCTCTTTTAACTAGCTCGTTGATTAACCGATGATCAAGGTTTCCTGATGATGAACACTGGATGTTGTTAATAATGAGGTCCCATCATTAGAAAAATGATGTGATGAACACTTAGAACCAAATTAAGAATACCAATACGATCAAGTCATGAAGTTTCATTGCTATATCAAACTCATATGAAGTAGTCCTAATACTTACACCATAAGATCATGTTAATCACTGGTCTCGGAAGGGTACTTTGATGATATCAAAAGTCATTCCATAATAGGTTGATTATAAAGGTTTATTTGGTACTCTCAAAGTATTAGTTGAGGCTCATGGATCAAGAGTGGGATTTGTCCAACCAGATGACGTAAAGATATACTCTGGTCCCTCTCGGTGATATTGCATTGACACTGCTTGCAAACATGTGACTAGGTCACGAGAATGTCATATCATGGAACAAGTAAAGAGTACTTCTCGTGAACGAGATAGAACTATGTATTGATGATACCAAATGATCGGATCTCGTAAAATTAATATATCGCGAGACAAAAGGAATTGACTACAACGTTAATGGTCCACACGATCACTAGACTCATGGTTGAGTAAGTGGGAGTCATCACGGATTTCTAGATCCAGCTGATGATTATTGATCAGAGAGGTGTCTCGATCATGTCCATGTTATTCACGAACTGTAGGGTGACACATTTAAGGTTCGCTGACGTGTTTTGAGTGGATTTGGAACTCCAACTGAATTATTGGACAACACAAGGGTTGTTTCGCAAAAGGGCTGAAATTGTTTCAAAATATCGAAATAACATAAGAGGGTAATTGTTAATGTTTGTTAAATGAATGAATTAACAAATATTAAATAAATAATTTTTTATTAATTCCGTAAGTGTGCTTTAATTGTTATGAATGTCATGCAATTAAAAAGGAAAATAAGAGAGGGGGTTTCCTACTTGATGGAGGGGGTTACCACCATGAAGTGTCAACACCCGAATTTTTAATCCCAGATGCCTGCTATGCTATACCTCGCAATCCCAGGATTACCATTTTTGCAAGACAGAAAAGAATTGGTACCACAGTACATCATCCATTACAAACCATAATAAAGGTCTTACAAATATAGGATCTCATGATCCAATCTTAATACAATCAATGCAGCGAAAACTAAACGTAGCTAGGCTTCATCTTCAGGGTCACATACAATGCTGACGATGGGAGATGATCCTAGTTGTCATAGACCTCCTACTGTCCATCATCCTGGTAGTCCTCCTCATAGTCTGGCCATGGGAATAGCCAGGGACAAAGACATGAGTACTCTTTAAGTACTCGCAAACTATCACTAACAAGTAAAGTAGTTCGAGTAGGAATCCTAAGCTCTAGGTTTATTTGTAAAAAGTCAGGTTTATTTCATACTCAGTTTAGAAGTAAAAAGAACTAGTTTAATGTTCTATAACACCTAAGTGGGAACTTAGTTTTCATGTTCACAACCCTGTTGTGGCCAAGTCAAAGTCATAGTTCATTTCAAAAGTCATTTTGAAAACATCTGACGACGGAACAGTATGGCCACTCCAACTGTCCATGACCACGGACACGGCTATTCGAATAGTTTGACACAATGCAGAGGTGGTACACTTTCACCAGAACATTTGATACATCCGTCAGGGACAACCCTGAATCATCATACTTAGTATGCGGATAATCAATCCTAACCTTTCAATTACACACCCTAGTATAGGCACCTCCCCTATGAGTTTGGCCTCCAAACCATGACCATCCACTAGTATAGAAAACCCTACGTCGGCAAACAGAAAAGGCTCATCGCCGGCGTGTCCGAGCTCGCCGGCGACCTCCTCGCTGGCAGTAAGTCCTCATCGCTGGTGCTTCTGAGTTTCGCCAGTGATAATATACATATACCGCCGGCGAGCAGAATAGAACGCCGGGGGTGCACCTATATCGCCGGTGCTTTCCTATATTGCCGGTGGTAATCTACGACAGCGCCAACGAGCAGCCGTAATCGCTGGGGGTAAACACAATTGCCGGCGTCTTCTCATATCGCCGGTGGTAGTTTAGTACATGCAATATCTGTTTCGCCAGGGATAGACAAGCTGTTTCGCCAGGGGTAATATTACCAGGAGTTCAAAAAATAAAATCAGTATACACACAGAATACACTATAATCTTCATAGAATACACAGGATAATAACAGAATACACATCAGATACAGGAAATACACATATGTTCAAACCATGCATCAATAACATTCAAATAGTTGACACAAGTGTAGAAAGTGACCATATATGACATAATATTACAAGTCTCCGGAGTTATATGACACATTAATTCAAACAGCTTCACACATTCAAACAGACTAGAGAGGTGGCGGTGGCTGCAAGCATCATCACGACGAAGGGGGTCAACCGACTCCTCCACATCTCCGTCCTCCACCCTGCTAGAAACCTCGCGTAGAGAGTTTATGCCTCCTCCAAAGTGGCATAGCCCATGTAAATATTCCCACAGAAACGATGGACCTGCCTCCTACAATCCTCCCAGTCGTCGTAGACTCCGGGAACCCTGCCTTCGTACACGGCATACCACGACATCTGCGCACACACACACAGGAAAGAAATGTTAGTGTTGTCACCACATATTCACAATAGAGATATAACATATAGATATGCAAAAAAGAAAAGGCATTGGATATAGCTAAGTAATTCTATGAATAACATTTGCATGGAAAGATAGGTATGCAAAAAGAAAAGCATAAAATAAACTAATCGTAATTCTATGACTAACATTTGCAGGAGACAAGTTTGTGACTCGATTAGGTTTTCGTCGGCTTCGGCGGGAAGGGATGGATGCCACCTAGCATGGTGAATGTCCTCCCATCGGCGACCGTAGCTAAGCGGTCCTCGATCTCTACATTAGTCAGTGGGATACCGCTGTAATTGAATGTGGCACCCCTAGTCAAGACATCCCTCTTGAGTATCGTGCCAATATCCTGCTGGATGGCAAGGAACTCGGCTCTGATGTTTGCATCGGTCGTTTCCGTCATGTCTCTGCACCTTTTCTCGAGACCGGATGGCATCAAAAGTTTCTTCTCATCCTTTGCGTACTCCCTCATCTGTAGGATGGCGAACCAGGGTTCCATCCCATTGTCGGTCGACGATTTCCTAAGGCAGGGGAAATTGGTTACGTGGGTGTTCACATAGATGCATTTGGATCTTTTCTCATACTTGAGTGGGCCAACCGCAGCTCTGAAATCGTTGAGGGCTTTATCAAGAGTAGACTTGACGTCAGTGTAGTCTTTCTGCACGTCTCACCCGGAGTCGAGATAGATGACATGGGAATAATACAGTTGAAAGGCAACAAGGATGCACCCATTCTCTCTGCGCAAAACAGTTGGAATAAACCATCATCCTCAGCTATTAAGGAAATTCACGAAAGAATGTAATAGTGGGAAGTTTAGCGACCGACTACTTACTCGGGAAAGTATGGAAGGAGAAAGCAAGACTTGTCCTTATTCGCCACCAAGAAATCTATGATATACTTCGCGACAAACGCTTGTTCCTTGTCGACGGTGCCTATGGTCATGTAGAAGGGGTCCATGATACCAAGGTGCGGGGTCTTCTCCACGATGATATCGTGCGCCATTTTTAGCGATACCAGGCGGACCATGTTTCGATCGAGCCGTAACATGTGGAAGAGCTTGAAGATATCTTCATACGTGATGAAGAACAACTCGCCGGGGTGGTGGTGATGAAGCCACAGTTAGTGGGGACCCTAATCGTGAAGAGCGGGTAGGAGGGATTTTTATCTTGGAGAAGCTGCTGCTCCAGATACCTAACAATATCATGCAGGCTGCTCAGGTCCGGCGATAGCGTCATGAAAATGTGGTTCGGCAGGATCGGTTCACCAAGATAATGTATCGTCCTCCACTTGGCCGGCAGCTTGTCGAGAACCACTTTCTTGCTTGCTGCGGCGTCTTTCCCATGCTTTGGCTTCTGCTTACTGCCCTTCTTATGGCACGGAGGGGTGCCGGTTTGTCTTATCACCTCCATGGACGTATCACGGAGTGTCCTCGAGGTAACCTTAGCATGCGGCAGAGCGGTGAAGGCGATAGCGTCTTCCTGCTCGGGCGTTTCTTGAGAAGGGAAGAGCTTCTTCTTCGTCATGGTATCACGGGCGAGTGCCTCAGAAGGAGCAACATCGATGGGAGCCTCCAAATCAGCGATGAACGAATCGATGGGAGCCTTATCGATGTCCACCGCGTTGTCGTGCTCATGTGTCTTGGGCTCGGGAGGATCATTGGCAGGTGGAGGAGTGACCCTTTGGCTTGCCGCCACAGGCATAGACGCTGGAGTGACCCTTTCTTGGCATGCCGCCATAAGCACTGATGTTGGAGTGAACATTTCTTTCGCGGTCTTCAGCCGAAGTAGGGCTTTCGGCCATATAAGGACATGATTCTTCAGTTGCTCGACCTTCAGCTCGTCTTCGGTACCCGGGGGTTGATGAGGAGGAACCAAGTGTGCGCATCCCGGGAACGACCGATCCACCTCAACCTGGTGCACGCTATCGTCCATAGGCTTGCAGTGCAACGTCTGGTGTGTTGGGTTCATGATGCGTCCCCTCGCAACATCCTTGAGCTTGTTGTCCACATACATGAGCATGGTGCAAGGAACACTTTGCTCTTGTGATGAAACATGCATGTGTTGGTCAGAGAGGGGCAGCGACGAAGTAATTAACTTGCATAGAGGCTCAATTAATTACCGTGAGAGCGATGATCTCGGCTCGCGTTGAGGGACCAAGGCAGGGCGTGCAAGTGATCGATGGGCTGCTGGCTTCCCCCATTGCCGGTGAATCCTCCCTAGCACCTGCATTGGCGCCGGCGGGTGGAGTCACCAATATAGGTGCGTCTTGAGCCCGTGTAGCAGGAGGCCGCATGTTGCCCGAGTTGCTGCCGCCTAGGCTAATGACCGGGAGTGGTCCCGTTTGGCCGTTGGCAAAGTAAGTGGAGATCGACTCCACCATTCCAGGCATGATCTCATTGAACCGGCTGGCCACCACGCCATGTACCTTGCTGGCCACCTCTGCCTAGACCCTAGTTTCTACCTCGGCTTGGACCGCGGCTTGGACGCACTGCTCAAAGGTTGCTTCTAAGTTGGCCACCTTCTCCAATAGAGCCGCGTGCTCTCATTCCTTCTTCGCCTGCAGCGAGTCCTTGGTAGTGGGCACGTCCAAGCCATAATCGACATGCTGGCGAACTCCTCTCGCGCCGGTGACACGGACTCTTGCCGGCCTCTTCAATGGCGGCTGCTCCTTCACAATGTTCAAGCCCATGATAAAAGGGTTGTCCCACAGGGACTTTGCCCGTCGACGTCTAGGACGAGGAGCCAGACTCGTTAGCTTCTTCCGCGAACTGCAAGTAGCATGAAGAATTTTAGAGATGGAGTTGTGGTGAGTATTATGAAACTAGTAAGCCGGGCAAATTGCTTACCACTGCGTTCTCAACTTGCACCACCTTTGGTTTAGTGACCAAGACAACACCCTCCACCACTGTAGGGCTTGTGACAAGTTTCCCATCCATCTCTTTACGGTACCGAGACCTGACAAATGCCCTGAAGAGCGGGTTCTTGTACTTGTCCCAAGGGTTCTCGATGCCCTTCTCTGCGTAGGTCTGGTCCTCCTTCTACCACTTGTCCGCCTTGCCGTTGTAGCCACGGCAGCCGAGACGGTGGTGACCGATGTTCTTCTCCGCCAGCTCCTTTCCCTAGACCGACTGATCCTTGGTGTAGGCTAGCTCCTCGTTTTCCAGGAAGCGCGTGTAGTCCTCGGGCGTACGCCGCGGGAAGTGGCGCTTGATCTCTTCCCATGGCTCGTCGTCAGCAATCATCCCCCTTAGCATGGTTTTATATCTGCTGAGGTTCCTGGTGAACCTACCGAGGGCGAACTTGTTCACGATGTTCTCCTTGGGATCCAGGCTCGTGAAGCCCTCGGGGAACAGGTACCGCGCATGCAGCCGCAAGAGGAGTTGGTCCTACAGATGCTTCTTCTTCTTCGTTCGGAGTTTTGTCTCGTTGACATTGACGATGTCCCGAAGGATAGCTCCCAGCTGGAGGTCGTACCCCCTCGCGAGATGCTTCGGCTCCGTAGGAATACCGGTCTTGGGGTCCACCGCTGTGAATGTCTCCTTCGTGGGGCCGACCGTGTTCGGTCGCCGCTTCTTCCGTTCCCTCTTGGCCGACGTTGTTGTCTACGAGCCACCCCCGATGACGCCACTGTCGCCCCTCTCATGACCTCCATCAAGGCGGTCATCGACGCCCATCTCCTCACCGCCATCATCGATGGTCTCGTCGTCTTCTTTGCCCCGGCCCCCTACCTCGTCCAGCTCTATCTCCTGGGACATGAGCCTGTAGTGCTCCTCTAAGTCTCGCTGGCCTCGATCGTCTTCGTTGTGGTTTCCACAAGACGACATGGCTATACCAAGCACTACACAAGCAAAAAGAAAGGATTTTAGATACACAAATTCACGGCGAAAATCCGGCATGACCTTTGCTAAAAATGGTCATGCCTGAGTGCCAGAAATTCGCCGGAACGGAAATTAATCGACATTCCGGCGAAACATTGGCATTCAATATACCTGCACAACATTCAGCTATAGCCACCATATTTGGCACCAAAACAGACCTGTACAATATCTAAAATCCTAAGGGAAACAGACCTGTACAGACCTGTACAATATCTAAAATCCAATGACAATATCCAAAACAGACTTTATATAAGATGCATATTTTATATGAATATCCAAAACAGTCTTTATACAATATCCAAAACAGACTTTATACAATATCCAAAACAGACAATATCAGATTCAGATTCATATAAGATGCAGATTTAGGGTTTAATATCCAAAATAGACAAGAAAAAGGCAGTAAGCAGACTATAGAACAAACACCGCATATTCGATGACCATAGGTAACTAATTATGCATGGGTTAC
Organism: Avena sativa; assembly: GCA_916181665.1. Taxonomy (NCBI): domain Eukaryota; kingdom Viridiplantae; phylum Streptophyta; class Magnoliopsida; order Poales; family Poaceae; genus Avena; species Avena sativa. The sequence continues at coordinate 331,932,329 of OV702285.1, forward strand.
CAAACTATTATTCCATTATAACTGAATCGTACCTAGTGATTAACTTTCATGAGAACAAAGATGAATTATCAAGGGAAGATAACATTGGTCATGGTTCTGCAAACAATGCAATGCAAAATAAAATCCTATGCAGAACAATCAGCATGTTCATCAAACAATGAAAGAAACCTATTGGAGCTAACAAATGTAGCTTCAGGCAACTCTTCTGCATTAGGGTCATACATGACTACTTAGGTCTAGTCTGCTACTACATTTGAGAGCATGCAGTCATTCATTAGTATTTGGTTACTGCATAAAGCAAGGAATAATGATGCACTCACATTTGGACCATAATACCCAACTTCTTTATAACTGCACAAAATATCCTATATCTAAGTGGCATAAGATCAGAACTCACAAGAACTCCTATAAAATTGTATAGGCAATGCTTGAACTAGCAATATGCAAAGGACATTTAACCATATATAAGTTCAACTCCAAAAATTTGATTAGTCAACCAAATAAGACTATGCACACTTGCACTGATATTGAACCAAGTAAAAACAACTAGGCCAGCATACATGCAGTCAAGTCAAACAGATATACACATCTCATCATCATTCGGTAAATAGGCAAATGATTGTGAATTTGGGACACCAAACATTCACATAAATTCTCCAGAGCCTACAATGAATAGAGTAGAATTCATATCGACACAATTACTAGTACTAGTCGAATCATTGGGTGCTGTCGAAGTGACGGAGAATAACTAAGTGAGTGTCTGGTTCATTAACAACAATGGCATGATGATGTATAAGATCGTAGACACTGCAACTTGAAATTAGCTGAGCAATGCAGATCTGAACTGGCAAAGATGCAGTCGATCAGGGTTACCGTAGACATAATTTGGAATTAGCTAGAACTGAAACATTTTCAAGGAGGAAGGTAATACGAACAATGACAAGGGTAAGTGAAGCCCTGGCTGATCGATGTTGAAATTTAAATCAAATGGCTCTTACATTCCTAGAGATGCCTCTCGGTTGGGTTGTAATCAGGACATATGATAAGAGTGAGATTGTAGCTTCTCTAGCAGGAATTAAATGGCTACTTATATATATCTTCCATATAGAACCAACACAAGAGCTACTGTCCTAGCTAATGAAAATGAGACACTATCATCTACGTTACCAAACAAGTGCTTGGGTGCAGAGATGGGGGAGAACAATACTAGGAAAGCACTATTACCAGGGGGCAGCAGCCATGGAGGTGGCCTCCGTGGAGCAGGGCCACACAGCCGCCTCCAAGTGCTTTAACGACGACGACCGCCTCAAGCGCACCGGCACCATGTGGATGGGAGAGGAGGAAGCTTGTACTTACGGGCGGCCGGCGGACGTGACAGCAACGGCGATGCGGTGGTCTCCTCCTCCTCCTCCGGGCCTCCTCCACTGTGGTCTCCTTCTCCACGGGGGCCTCCTCCTCCTCCGGGCGGTCGACAAGGGGGGAGCGGCTATGTCCTGCGAGGTGGAGATGGTTAGGTAATGGAGGGCGAGGGGGAGAGAGGAAGGGAGGGGAGAGGGGGCCGAGGAGACACTCACCTCGCTGACGGCAGACGGCGGAGGATCGATGGGGACGGCGGTGGATCGAGACGGCACGGGTGGGGTTCAATCTGTCCTGTGAGGTGGAGATTGTTAGGTAGTGGAGGGCGAGGGGGAGAGAGGAAGGGAGGGGAGAGGGGCTGAGGAGACTCACCTCGCTGTCGGCAGATGGGGGAGGATCGATGGGGACGACGGCAGATCGAGACGACACAGGTGGGGTTTGATCTGTCCTGCGAGGTGGAGATGATAAGGTAGTGGAGGGCGAGGGGGAGAGAGGAAGGGAGGGGAGAGGGGGCCGAGGAGACACTCACCTCGCTGATGGCAGACGACGGAGGATCGATGGGGACGGCGGCGGATCGAGACGGGTGGGGAACGACGGATCGAGACGGCGCGGGTGGGGTTCGATCTAAGTGGGAGCTAGAGAGGGGTAGGACAAAATCTTATCAAGCGGGTGGGACCCAAAGGCACTTACCCCCGGCGTTATCAAAAATACACCGGTGGTAATGTTAGGGTCACTGGCAGGTGGGGCCAGCCCATTCTACCCCTGGCGTTTCATGCGAATTTGCTGGTGGTATTGAAGCTGGCAGGTGGGGCCAGCCCGTGCTACCCCCGACGGTTTGATGCGAATTCGCCGATGGTATTGTTAGGTGGGACCAGGGTCACTGCCAGGTGGGGCCAGTGCACTTTCCGTCTAGGGCTAGCTGGACAAAAAACTCAAAACTCAACGAGTTTAACGAGCACTCTCATTTTCTCGACTCGTTTGTTGTTGAAGTGCGAATTTCGTCGGAGGCAATAAACACACATAAAATGATAGCACAATTCCGTCGGAGGCAACAAATAACACACATAAAATGATAGCGCAATTCCGTCGGAGGCAAACAAACACACATAAAATGATAGCGCAATTCCGTCGGAGACAAACACACATAAAATGATAGCGCAATTCCATCGGAGGCAATAAACACACATACAATGATAGCGCAATTCCGTCGGAGGCAACAAATTAATAACACACATAAAATGATAGCGCAATTCCGTGGGAGGCAACAAATAACACACATAAAATGATAGCGCAATTTCGCCGGAGGCAACAAACACACATAAAATGATAGTCTGTCGGAGGTAAACATGCACACATAAAATGATAGCGCAATTTCGTTGGAGGCAATAAACACACATAAAATGATAGCGCAATTCCGTGGGAGGCAACAAATAACACACATAAAATGATAGCGCAATTCCGTGGGAGGCAAAAAATAACACACATAAAATGATAGCGCAATTTCGTCGGAGGAAGCAAACACACATAAAATGATAGTACGTCGGAGGTAAACATGCACACATAAAATGATAGCACAATTTTGTTGGAGGCAACAAAAACACATAAAATGATATAACAAATAACACACATAAAATGATAGCTCAATTTCGTCGGAGACAACAAACACACATAAAATGATAGTCCGTCGTAGGTAAACATGCACACATAAAATGATAGCGCAATTTCGTTGGAGGCAACAAACACACATAAAATGATAGCGCAATTCCGTCGGAGGCAATGGTGCAATGTGGAATTATTTGACAACTCACTCCCGCCAGAACACCACAGCGTAATGGTGTATCCGAACATCGCAATCAAAATTTATTAGATATGGTACGATCTATGATGTCCCTTACCGATTTCCCACTTTCATTTTGGGGTCATGCACTAGAGACGGTTGCATTCACTTTAAATAGGGCACCATCAAAATCCGTTGAAGCGACATCGTATGAATTATGGTTTGCTCACAAACCTAAGCTACCATTTCTAAAAGTTTGGGGTTGCGATGCTTTTGTGAATAAACTTCAACCTGAGAAGGTAGCAAGGGTTATGCAAGTTTTAAGAAGGTACAGTTGACAATGAGGGTAACCCGCAAGGGTTAAGAAGGTACAGTTGAGTATGAGCGTACTCAGCAAGTTTACTAAAAATGAGTGTTTGATGCACTAACTACAGCCACGGACCATAGGTCGCTGGCTATGCAAGTTTTCATTAATATTTCTTCAAATGTTTGATTTTATTCTGAAGATCTATGTCCCTCAATCTTCACAGGTTGATTAGAACTGAGTGTAACAGTACAGTTGGTCTAAGTATAAATTCAGGAGTGTTACACTCAGTATAACTGCTGAGTACGCTCATACTCAACCGTACTGTTACACTCACAACCCCGGATAAGAAAAGGATTAGGTTCAAGTCTAACTTCGAATCTAAAGAGAGTAAGTTAAATTCTCTTAAGGGGTTAGCATAGACGGTGTACCAATAGTGAAGGAGTATCTAGATGTGTTTCCAGAGGAATTACCAAGAATGCCACCAGATAGAGATGTGGAGTTTCTGATTGACTTACTGCCAGGATCTGGACCAATAGCAAAGAGACCCTAAAAGATGTCAGTTGATGAGTTGAAAGAACTCAAGAAACAACTTGGAGAACAGTTGCAGAAAGGATTTATCCAACCAAGTTCTTCGTCTTGGGGTGCACCAGTTCTGTTTGTTGAGAAGAAGGATAGAAGTCAAAGGTTATGCATAGATTACCGTTCACTCAACGAAGTGACTATAAAGTACAAGTACCCTTTGCCTAGAATCAATGATCTATTTGATCAGCTAGAAGGAGATCGTGTGTTCTCAAAAATTGATCTCTGATCAGGCTACTTTCAGCTAAAGATTAGAGAGCAAGACATACCTAAGACTGCTTTTACCACTAGGTATGGTTTGTAGTGATGCCATTTGGATTGACAAATGCACCAGCTTATTTCATGAACATGATGAACAAAGTGTTCATGGAGTTTCTTGACAAGTTTGTTATCGTATTCATCGATGACATTTTGATCTATTCCAAGAGCAAAGAAGAGCATGAAGAACATTTGCGTTTGATACTTGAGAAGCTCAGGGAGCACAAGTTGTATGCCAAGTTTAGCAAGTGTGAATTTTGGTTGAGTGAAGTTGGATTTCTTGGACACATTGTGTCAGGAGATGGTATAGCTGTCGATCCCGCAAAGGTGTCAACTGTAACTGAGTGGGAATCCCCCAAGTCAGTTAAGGAAGTTTACAGTTTCCTAGGCTTGCCAGGATACTATAGAAGATTCATTGAGAATTTCTCAAAGGTATCTAAGCCAATGACGGAGTTACTTAAGAAAGAAAAGAAGTTTGACTGGACTAAAGGATGTGAAGTCAGTTTCCAAGAATTGAAGAAGAGACTTGTATCAGCACTAGTCTTATGTCTGCCAGATTTGGAGAAGGATTTCCAAGTCTATTGTGACGCATCTCACCAAGGATTAGGTGGAGTTTTGATGCAAGAAGGGAAAGCTCTGGCTTATCCCTCGAGACAACTCAAAACTCATGAAGTGAATTATCCTACTCATGATTTGGAGTTAGCCTCTATTGTCCATGCACTCAAAACATGGAGACACTATCTTTTTGGAAAGTGTTGTGAAGTGTTCACGGATCACAAGAGTTTGGAATATATCTTCACCCAGAAGGAAATTAATATGAGACAAAGAAGGTGGCTAGAGCTCATTAAGGAATATGACTTGAGTTTGCAATACCATCCCGGTAAACCAAATGTTGTAGCAGATGCTTTAAGCCGTAAGGTTTATGTGAATGGCCTTACTAAAGGAGAATTGCCAGATGATCTGTGTGCCCAATTCAAAGATCTCATATTGGAGATAGTGCCCGAAGGATATCTCAAGTCATTGGATGTTCAACCCACATTGTTGGACAAGATCAAAGAAGCCCAAAAATTGGACAAGGAAATTGAAGAGATTAAAGGTAAAATTAGTAAAGGAAAGGCTAAAGGATTCCATGAAGATGAGAAGGTACTTTGTGGTATGGAAAGCATATCTGCATTATGCAAGATCCGGAACTTCGAAAATTGATTCTGCAATAAGCAAACAATTCACCATATTCTATTCATCCAGGTAACACCAAAATGTACATGGATGTGAAGGAAAGATTTTGGTGGAACAATCTCAAGAAAGATATTGTAGAACATATTGCATTGTGTGATGTGTGTAGTCGAGTAAAAGCGGAACATCAGAAACCAGCAGGGTTATTGCAACCACTACCTATTCCTGATTGGAAGTAGGATAAGATTGGAATGGACTTTATCACCGGATTGCCAAGGACCAGATCTGGATATGATTCCATTTGGGTTGTTGTGGATCGCATAACTAAAGTGGCTCATTTCATACCCGTGAAGACTACCTATACAAGTGCTAAGTTAGCTAAGATCTATATGAATAGGATTGTATGTTTGCATGGAGTACCTAAGAGTATTGTGTCTGATAGAGGAACTCAGTTCACTTCGCATTTTTGGTGACAACTGCATGAAACATTGGGAACAAGATTAGAGTTCAACACATCTTTTCACCCCCAGACTGATGGACAGACATAAAGGACCAATCAGATTTTGGTGGATATGTTGAGGGCATGTGCCCTAGACTATGGTGCTAGTTGGGATGAAATTTTGCTTTGCGCAGAATTCTCTTACAATAATAGCTATCAAGCCAGCATTGAGATGGCACCGTTTGAATTTCTTTATGGGAGGAAGTGTACTACGCCATTGCTATGGAGTGGTGTAGGAGAAAGGAATTTGTTCAGACCAGAACTAATCAAGGAAGCTGAAGAGAAAGTCAAATTGGTAAAGGACAGATTGAAGATAGCCCAGTCCCAACAAAAGAGCTATGCAGATCCAAAGCATAGAGAAGTCACCTATGAGGCAGGTGATAGAGCTTATCTTAGAGTCTCACCACTTCGTGGTGCAAAGAGATTTGGAGTCAAAGGAAAATTGGCACCAAGGTATGTTGGACCATTCAAGATTTTGAGCCGCAAAGGAGAAGTGGCTTATGAGATTGAATTACCCGAATCACTGTCAGCAGTTCACAATGTGTTTCATGTGAGTGAGTTGAAGAAGTGCCATCCGGAGATGGAAGAAACTTCATTGCAGGATACTATACCTTTGGAAGAGGTTCAGTTGGAAAGTGATCTTAATTACGAGGAGAAACCTATCAAGATTCTTGAGACAGCAGAAAGGGTTACTCGTACTAAGACTATCAAATTCTGCAAAGTACAGTGGAATCATCATACTGAAGAAGAAGCAACTTGGGAAAGAGAAGATGACCTTCGGAAAGATCACCCACACCTATTTGCTAGACAATCCGAATCTCGAGGGAGAGATTCATCTTAAGGGGGTTAGATTTGTAACATCCCAAAATTCATGAATTATGAAAGCATGCATTGCATTCATATCATCATAGCATCTAGAACTTTCACAAAAAATTTCAAAGTTTGAAACCAAATAAAACCAAGTTTATGCCCATTTTATTATATTCATATGAGGAATGGTTTTATTTTTATTTTCAAAGTACCAAAATGTTTATGAGGGGACAGATGTGTTTGACACACTTTTGAGTGCAAGGCTCACTGTATAAAAATCTAGAAAATATTTAAATTCAAACAAGTTTGAATAGGGTTTCAAATTGATTCTTGAAAATCAAATTAGAAAAAGAAAAGGTTAAAGAAAAAAATAAAACAGCATGCTGCCCTTTTAGCCCAGTGCCAGAACCGGCCCAACAAGCCCACCCGGGTTCCCCCTCCCCGTCTCTCTCTCACACCCGCGCAAACCCTACCCTGCAACCGCTGACCAGTGGCCCTAACGCCACGTCATCATCGTCTTCCCCCAAATCTTGCGCGATGACCATGTCGTCGCCGCCCGTTACCTCTCCGATTCAATTCGAATCAATTCCATTGATTCTGGCAGTAATCCTCGCCCCGGACGCCTGCTACTTAACCCCCACCTCTCCATGGTAGTTTCCCCTCAACCCACATCGCCAGAGCGCCCCCAGGCTGCCAGCATTTGAGCTCGCACCGCCGCTGCCCGACGAACTTCAGCGATCAATCCCGGTGAGCCCCGTCCACCCCTTCCCCTCTGGTTGATGCTGTCTTGCTCTCCATCCTCTTGTGCTCCTTATGATGCTCGCTGTTTACTTTATTGTGCCCCAGAACGTCGCCCCCATCAAGCGTCGTGAGCATCCGACGCCGTCCTCAACTCCGACGGGTAATTCTGTCCAGGTTCGCACGCCCCTTGGCCTCTATTCAAACCAACTTTTGTGCCTTGTCCTTGTGCATGTCCCGATGCCTTTGGTTTGCGCTTTGATGACCTAGGTCGTCGCCTCCGTCACTGTTTGCAAAAGCCCGACGCTGTCCGCAGCTCCGACGAGCTCCCACGGTCGCAGCAGCCCACCCCTGTCCAAACCAAGGACACGTTGAGCATCCTCGCAACCGTGCGACGCTGGTAAGACACAATACCACCCCTCGCCCCCTCTGGATTCGTCGGAGCATCACCGGTAGTAGCGCCGCCACCGCCAGTACCCATTTGCGCCGCCCATCTTTGGTCGTGTGGTCGACAGCAGTAGGATTTAGATCTGGCGGCTTAGATTAGATCACCAGGCCGAAGCAGTATCGCCAGATATGGACCGCATGATCACACTTAGATCCAACAGCACACGCGCTTGATCCGCGCGAAGCGGCACGGGCCAATCAGACGACCACGTGTCTGTGTTTTTGTTTTAAAATCTGTTTTTGTATCTATTAGAGATTTAAACTTGTAAAATTCATATCTTTAGTTCTGTTTTGCCACATTTTGCAAATAATATACAAATAGATTTAGAAAATTAATCCCTACATTACTGTGGGCTTGAATTTATATTTTCTTCTGTAAAAATAGGATTATTTGCAGAACCAATTATATGCTTATTTTGACTATATAAAATGTTTATAAAATGGTTTTGAGGCAAGTTTGAGTTTGTTTAGACTTTAGATAGATTACTTTGTGTTCAGTACTGTTTGTTTTGATTTGTTTAGTGTAAATTCATTGCATTTGCATGCATTCATATATATTTTGCTTGAATATTTGATTGTGAATGTGCTGTTATTATTTTTATGTGTAGATTTTGGTGATAGTGGTGATTGTGATTGTGAGGATTGTTGCTACTCCCCCAACTATCAAGGCAAGTGGTGCTTCATGTATTTTGTCCTATTATTTTGACTGTGCACTAGTGATATTTTGAGTAGGGCTTGCATGGAATTTTTCTAAGTATATATACTATGCTATGCCTTAGGAAATCCTAGTAGTTGTAGTCTTAGTAGAATTTTATCTAAGTTAAGAAACTTGTTATGATATCATGCTTAGCCTAGCTAGTAGAAAACAAGGGTGGAATATTCATTCTATGGAATTTTGCTAAGTCTTTGACTTGGCTTTTGATTAATAAAACAACTATATGAATGAATCACCTGGGTGGAATGGTATGTTGGTTTATGTTGAGTGGTTACACAAGGCCCACGTCTATGGTTTACCTTGTGTATCACACTTGTGGAAAGCCACCCAGGAACAAATGGATTTGAGATGTTTAGTGTTGAGAAGCTTCTAGTGCAACCACATGGCATATGGGCTCTGCCTTGACCACATAGGTTGCAAGAACTTAGCCAGATGGAGAGTTGGTGGTAGGGTGATAGGATGGAACACGTCCATGGTGGTCTAAGGGAATGCTTCTGAAAGGTCTCGTCTCGATGCATGTCGAGTCTTGTGGTAAGCTCGAACCCAAAGAGTAAAATGCGTCTTCATAGGATACCCTAAATAAACAATTGGATACACCTTCTATCACCAATCCTAAGGAAAGGTTTTTGTTGCAAAGAATGGATCCTTTTTGGAGAAATAGTTTCTCTCGAAAGGTGTGAGTAGTAGGAAAGTAGAACTTGATGAGGTTATTGAACCTTCTCTTCCTTCAATGGCGAATGGCGCAGCGCCGGAAATTGTTCCAGTGTTCACTTCACCAAGTGAAGAGGGAAGTGATGATGAGGAACCCCCTCTTCATGAAACTCCAAAAAAGAATACTGTTGAGCCTTGCAGGTAGGGCAGGATACGTACAAATCCTGAACTGTATGGTGATCCAGTCAAGAAATTCATGATAGATGGAAGCAATGACCCGATGACATATGAAGAAGCGATGATGAGCCCAGATTCCAACAAGTAGTTTGAAGCCATGCAATCTGAGATAGGATCCATGTATGAAAACCAAGTTTGGACTTTGGTGGACTTACCTCACGACTGTAAGGCCGTTGAGAACAAATGGATTTTCAAGAAGAAAACTGACGCTGACGGTACTACAACCGTCTATAAAGCTCGAATTTTTGCAAAAGGGTTCCGGCAAATTCATGGAGTTGGTTATGATGAACTTTCTCACCCGTAGCGATGCTAATGTCTATTAGGACTATGTTAGCAACTACTGCATTTTTCGATTATGAAATCTGGCATATGGATGTCAAAATGGTGTTCCTTAATGGAAAAATCAAGGAAGAGTTGTATATGATGCAACCCAAAGGTTTTGTCGATCCTAAGAATGCTTGTATGCAAACTTCACCGTTCCATTTATGGGATAAAGCAAGGACCCCGAAGTTGGAATCTTCGCTTTGATGAGGTGATCAAAGGGTTTGGATTTGTCCAAACTATCAGAGAAGCTTTTATTGATAAGAAAGTGAGTGGGAGCTCTATAGAATTTCTAATATTATATGTGGATGACATATTGATGTATGGAAATGATATGGAACTTTGAAGAGCATGAAAGATTACCTAATTAGTAAATTTCAATGAAGGACCTTGGTGAAGCTGTGTATATCTTAGGCATCAAAATCTATAGAGTAGCGAGACACTTAATTGGGATATCGCAAAGTACATACCTTAAAAAAATTCTAAAGAAGTTTAGAAAGGATGAAAGCAAGAAAGGGTTCTTACCTATGTTTCATGGAAAGACATTGAGAAAGACTCAAAGTCCGACTACAGCAGAAGATAGAAGAGTAATGAATAAGATTCCCTATGCCTGTACCATAGGATCTATCATGTATGCTATGTTATGTGTAAGACTAGATGTGGGACATGTTATTAGTTTGACTAGTTGGTACCAATCTGATCGAGGTTTGGAACACTGGACGACGGTCAAGAATATCTTTAAGGGATTTCTATTTTTTTCCTTTGGTTCCTTAGTTGTACTCACTTTTCCCCAGCCGCTTAGCTTTTCCTCACTTTTGCCCATCTCCTATTATGAAACTCTCACACGGTCTGAAACTCGGTGTCCGTCAGCCTTGCCGTTAGATGCTGACAAGTGGGGCCGCATTCAGTCGGGTCCCATAGTGGACTCTCGCTGTTACGTGCTGACAAGTGGGAATGCAGTCTGTCAGGTCCCGTAGTGGACCCTTGTCATTACATGCTGACAAGTGGGGCCGCGGTAAGTTGGTTCCCATAGTGGACACCTCTCTCCACTTATCCAGATCAGCATGGGACCCATAGCTTATCCACATGAGCATCGGACCCACAGCCTATCCACGTGAGCTAGCCCCATGCCCGCGCTCGTGTCGTTGCCTCCCCTTTCATCTTCCTCTCTGGTGATGGCGACCCTTCTTCGGCAACGGTGGCCCTTTGTCGAGCTTCACTTTGGCCTCCCATTCGTCCTGACCGCAGTATGGTGTCGTCCTGTTGACCTATATGAAGGATGGCAATGGCAATCGTGCACAGAGAAGGTTAGATCTCGCACCAAAATGTTTCGATTAGACGGGGGCGCTTGCTGTGGAGAATGCGGCCAGCGAGCCATTCCGATGATTTAATTGGTTTATAATTAAAATTAGGGAGATGGATGTATAATAAATATGAAAATGACACAACTCTTGAACACTTCCAAATTAAAAAATTATACAACTCTTAATGTACAAGATTGTTTATAATTGACACAACTCTTGAACACTTTCAAATTAAAAAAAGTATACAACTCTTAATGTAAAAGAGTGTTTATAATTGCCACAACTCTTGAACACTTTCAAATTAAAAAAATACAACTCTTAATGTAAAAGAGTGTCTATAATTGACACAACTCTTGAACACTTTCAAATAAAAAAATTATACAAATCTTAATGTCAAAGACTGTTTATAATTGACACAACTCTCACTAGTGGAAACAGGGCCTCTAGTCCCGGGCCGTAAGGGCCTTTAGTCCCAGTTTTTGAACCGGGACTAATCAAGCGAGACTAGAGGCCCACCACTAGTCCCGGCCCAGTTACCAGCCGGTACTAGTGGATGTCCACGTGGCTGCCCCTGCGCGCTCGTGGTGCACCCCCACTAGTCCCGGTTGGTGTTAAGGACCGGGACTAGTGGGTCTCTGTCGTGGCAGCATTTTGCCCCATTTCTCTGCCGCAGCAGAGCATTACCTTGGACTAGTGGTTCTCTGCCGCGGTAGCATTTTGTGCCCTTTCTCTGCTGCGGCAGAGATTTCATTTTTTATTGTTTTATTTACTTATTTTTCATTTCAACATAGTTTTTGAATATTTCTACGCCACCACATATCGTACACATTCGTGCATATATAAGATAACTTGTATTACGATATCGAGCATACAAATATATACAATTTACATAGTTACATGGAGATCACAAAATCTTGGGACTAGAGCACGTCTGTTCGATTACATGGAGATCAGTAGCGCCTATTCACACTAAATCTCCTGCATCGTCTATGATCTCTTTGACAATAAATCCAGCCAGCTCCTCCGCAATTGCTAGTACGCGTTGCGATGGTAGTAGTTGATCCCGCATTCTCTCGAACTATATATATGAAAAAGGAGATCAATATGAATATCAATCATGATAACAAAATGTGACAACAATAAAATGATGCTGTGAATGCATTGCTTACATCGACTCTATAATCACTGCGTTCGGTGGTAAACGTGCGAATGAACTCGCATATGTAGAATCCACATAGATTCGACCCCCGTGGTGGCCTCGCGCACTTTACAAGAATAGAATTTAATCAAAATAATAATCTAGCATCATTATTGTATTGAAACTAGAAGTAAAGAGATGCGTACACATATCACGTGCTACTTACCAAGACCGTCCTAAACGCCAGCTTCTCACTAAATACACCGGTAACCTCGCGCTTGAACCGGATCCAAACCCTGCCCGACGAAGAAAATGAATGAATGAGTTATTCATTACCTGATATCTCAGGAAATCAACGAAAGAGACCGATATAGCGCGAAACTTACTTCTGGAGCATGTCCTGCATGCTGCGGAAATCTTTCAGGTTTCTCTTTGATGGGTCCATGACATTAACTCTTCCCTTATCAAGTTGAATGTCTTGCAGAACCCAGTGGAAGCTGCAAACACTTATATATACATCAGTAACTCATCAGTTACACTTATTAGCATTGACTAATCAAAAGTGAATGTGTACAACAGAGTAAGACCCTCACCTGAAATTTTAAGGAAACAGTATATGGTCAGAGGAATTTTGCTCCATTAGAAACCTTAGAATGTTTTCCTTCGTCTCCTCGGGGTTATCCGTTAGCGTGGTTATATGCACTTTATCTGGGTCAATGAACCCAATACTGTAGATTGTTTTCTCTTTTACATTCCAGGATCTTCATTCTGCATAATAAGGATAATTACATGTTCTGAACTAAACAACTGAAAAACTGAACATGTAGACAATGAATTCAACAACTTACAGACAATAGCAGCTGAGGATGGATTTTTCCAGGGCGTCGAGATGGTATAACTGGAACAGTTCTGAAAACTCTATGTACCTCTTCGGGTCTGAAGTAGTACTCGGGTGGGACTTTGGCTACGATCATTATTCTCCCATGCTTCATGACCGCCGAATACGATTGATGGAGATTCTGCATTTGTGTTGGCAGTTCTCTCAGCCTCTCTTTGATGACCAAATCCTCACCTGCGACATATTTAGGGGCTATTGTCATATTGGGTAGAAGGTCGAGTTGGGGGCCTAACAGTTCATCAAGACTAATTTCCATGCTGGCCGCCAACTCCGCAGCTATTGACATATCTACTAGCTATTGTGCGAGGAGTGGAAAGTTTTGTGAAACCACCTTGAGGGGTGCGATCGTTTGTTTTGTCTATTGTCCGAGAAGGGGAACGTCTTATTTTTTACTGATTGCAGTTTTGGTCCTGCTTGCACCTGTGCTTGCTGATTTTTTACTGCTTGCACTTGATTTGATCTTCGCCACTTCTTTCTGAAGTGTGCGTAGATAGTCATCTGGCTTATGGTGCAACTCATATTGCGATTTTTTGTTCAAAAAATCAAGTGCATATGCCTTTTGCTTCTCGGTGTATACCGGAGCGGGCTCGGGTTTCTTCTTCTCAAAATGTGCCTCCACTTCGGCCTTTGCTATCGTTGCAGATTCCGCATCAGTACGATCGAAGGTCTAATGGGAAGATTCTTATGAGGCACTGTTGGGAGGGGCGACATTTTCCGTTTTGGGATGCCGCGTCCTTTAGTACTCAGTGCCAGAGCATGCTTCCGCTTATTGTCCTTAGCGGGCGGTGAAGACTGCTGAGCCTGCGGTGGAGATCGAGATGGACTCGTGATGTGATGGTCGTAGTCATCATGAGGTGGGCTTCTCGGAGGTGATGGAGGTGGAGGTGAAGGAGACCTGTGACGACTCGGAGGCGGTAGTGTTATCCTTGGGGACGAGCCTTAAAACCGTATGTTGTTCTTGTCCCATAGAATGATCCCACCAAGTACTTCTCCGAGTGTGATCTCACCTTCAGGTCCAGGGATGTCAAGCTCCATTGACTCCCACTCCTTTACGATTTGATCCACCCCGACTTTAGCATAGCCAGGTGGAATCTCACGGCCATGCCAACGTGCGTCAGGCGGACAAGGCAAATCCGATCCGACCGCCACCTTCATAGATACGTTCTTCAATTTATTATGAAGCTCACAAGGTATCTACTCCTTAATTCCATCCACGGGGTAGACGGGACCACCATTTGTATAGGATGCATCGTTAGACGGGACCTCCGATTCAGCCACTCTGCTTCTCCGCTGAGATTGGTTGGCGGTAATATCGAGTGGAGGATCTTGCAAGCGCGCTATTCCTCTAAGTTCGTCGATCTGCTGCTGCTTGTCAAGTCTTGCTAGTAGCTAGTTGAACTTGTCTGCCTCCTCCTCCTCCCATCGCTGCTCTGCTCTTGCTCGGCTTCTATAGGTACCCTGGTCCTTAGGAAACCCAGTCTCCCACGTGAAACTCCCGTCAAAGCCTCAGACTCATCCTATATGTTCGCGATTCCCAAGGATGAAGGTCAGCAAGTCTTTCTCTCTATCAGGATGAAACTGTTTTATTCCATCTTTAATATCTTTCACCACTTTTATCCATGTACTCCTGGGTACCTTTATCCCGTCACTGCAAACAAGGTCCCCTGTAAGTTCGTCATATGTACTCCCATGCCCAAGGAACCAATTTCTTGCCCTCAAATCCCATTCTTTGCGAATTGGTTCTGGAATGATCCCTTTATCATGAAGCTCTTTCTCTTTTGCATCCCACTTAGGCATGGCAGCCGCGTAGCCCCCTAGACCCATGTTATGGTGATATTTATTTTTCACAGCATTTATCTTGTTTTTTTCAGACTTTTCCTCTACAACTCCTGACCCCCTATAATCCACAAATGCATCCCAGTAAGGTTGCTGCTTCGCTAGATAGCCTTCGAATAATGGGGTTTTCTTGTCCTTCTGATACTGTTGCCATAATGACTTCTTCCAGTTCTTGAATAGTTCGGCCATCTTCTTCAGTGCAAATTTCTTGACTTTGTTTCTCATTTCAGCCGTCTCTTCATCAGTGTCACATTCTGGCATCTTGAAATGTGCCATTAGGTCAGTAAATAGTTGCTCTTTGAATCTATCGTTGATATACACATCACTCCATTCCGCCTCTTTGGGCTTATTCCACTCTCGAATAGTGATCGGGGTGCAATCTCTAGCAACAGTTCCGCATTGTTGTACAAATATTTGTTTTGTTTTCTTCGGTTCCAATGGTTCGCCGTCTCCTGAAACCTTTGTGATTTCATAAATAGTACCCTGGGGCAAATTTTTGGCTGGGCCGCGCTTGGTTTTCTTGCTCGATGTAGAGGCCTAAGAGAAGAAACATTCGTCAACATAATATATATATAACTAGGTACATCTAGTGATGATCATCGGACATCATATATATATATATACATACCTCGTCGGTATGTGTTACGCGTCCATGGGCTTCTTCCTCTTGTCTATTGGTCTCCCCTCCCTCACCGGATGAGTTCAGATACTTCGAGGGAGATCCCTCATCGGCATCGTGAATCATATCCTCGAGCAAGTGTTCTAAATCTAGGTCTCTGCGGATTAGACTAGGTGGATCCATAGTTCCTACAAAATGCACACAGTATAAACCCTAAACCCGGAGGTGTGGTGGCGGTGGCCAGTGATGGTGGCCGCGGGAGAGGCGGACGACTAAGCGGCTTGCCGCGAGAACCACCACCCTAACCCTAACTCCGATCACCACTGAGCACCAACACCCTAACCCTAACCCTAACTCCGGTTACAAAGAGGGTCTTACAATAAAAATACTATATTACACTATTATATTACAATAAAAAACCCTATTATAAACATAACTTACAATATTATAAATCTCATACCCTAAAAATAATAATCCTACACTACATAATCCTAAAATCCTAAACTAAAAAAATCCTACACTATATAATCCTAAAATCCTAAACTAAAAAAATCATAAACTGTATAATCCTAAACTAAAAAAATCCTAAAATCCTAATTAATCCTAAATATAATCCTAAACTACATACACTAATATAACCAAAAAATAACTATATACATACACTATATACACTAATCCTAAACTACATACACTATATGCACACTAATTAACTATAATCCTAATAAACTATATACATTAATAAACTAAAAAAATTAAATTAAAAATCCTAACTAATCCTAACCCTAACACTCACCGGCGGTAACAGGAGTGGCGGGAGGTGGCGGCGGTGGCGCGACCGAGCTCGGGGTCGCGCGGTGCGCGGCGACAAGGGAGCGGGCGCAGGAGCGGGGCTCGGCGGTGGGCGGCAGGCCGGCGGAGAGAGGGAGGCGCGGCGGGCGTGGAGGTTTCCTCGTCGGAGTTTCGCGGGGGCAGCCTGGCGGTGTCTGTCGTCTGCTAGACTCCACTTCTCCCGGTGCATGGAAGGCACCGGGGGATAAGGGCAACTTTTATACCCCCCCTCTAGTCCCGGTGCGTGGCACCAGCCGAGACTAAAGGGGGTCTCTAGTCCCGGCTAGTGCCACGCACCGGGACTAGGGGGTGTTTCATTTCGCGCGTTGGGGCCAGACCTTTAGTCCCGACTGGTAACCTGGGCCGGGACTAAAGTCCCAAATTTGCGCGCGCTGGGCCAAAATCCCCAGTGCGCGATGTGCTTTTTTTTTGAAATTTTCGAATATATCATTTAAAATATTTAAATTATACTTTTTGCATACTTATGAATTTGACAAAACTTTCAACATGAAAAGTTCTTGAATTTGAATAATTAATCCAAATCCATTTTCTGTTTTATACAATAATTATTTTAAAAAGTCAAATTATTAACCATTTTGCCATTATCAATTTAAAAATGCATTAACTATTATTTTTTTGCATATTTTTGAATCTCACTAAACTTTCAACATGAAAAGTTCTTCAATTTGAATAATTAATCCAAATCCATTTTCTGTTTTATAAAATAATTATTCTAAATAGTAAAATTATTAACCATTTTTCCATTATCAATTTAAAAATGCGTTAACTATTATTTTTTGCATATTTTTGAATCTCACTAAACTTTCAACATGAAAAGTTATTGAATTTGAATAATTAATCCAAATCCATTTTCTGTTTTATAAAATAATTATTTTAAATATTCAAATTATTAACCATTTTGCCATTATCAATTTCAGAATGCATTAACTACTATTTTTTGCATATTTTTGAATCTCACTAAACTTTCAACATGAAAAGTTATTGAATTTGAATAATTAATCCAAATCCATTTTCTGAATAAGCTTTAGTCCCGGTTGTATCCACTAACAGGGACTAAAGATATTTCCCGCTATTTCTCACCGCTTCCCGCCAAGTTTTTCCGCCCTTTCCTCTGAACCGAGCTTTTAGTCCCGGTTGTAGCCACTAACAGGGACTAAAGATATTTCCCGCCATTTCCCACCGCTTTCCGCCATGTTTTCCCGCCCTTTCCATCTATATATAGGCCGACCACGCCATGGTTATGCACACATCCACACCTTCCTCTCTCACAGAAATGGATAGCGCCTACTGGGCCATTTTGACCCTCGAGGAGACCGAGGCGCTGTGCGCGTCAAGCTACCCTTGCCTAGGCTACCGTTCGCCTGCTGGCTGGATGCTGAGCGCTGGAGGGGTTCCTGTCCCTCCTGTGCTTCAAGGCTTCGCCCGACAGATGGCTATCACGAACCACTTCTACCATGAGCTCACGCCGGAGCAGCGGATGGATCCCTAGTGGGATCCCAACAACTATGACACTTGGAATGCCTTCTTCGCTAACGGGCGGGAAAGGGAGCTCGCCAGGTACGATGGTGATGGCCCGCCCCCGGTGAACCACAATGAAGCCGGCCGCCGTCTGTGGTGGGCGAACCGTACTATCATCGACGTGATGCGCTACATCGCCGGGGGAGACCATTCTCGCCTGCGGTGCCTACAAGTCCACCCGCCATAGAGCCACAAGAAGGCCCCTCCCCCGCCCGGCAATAGCGGCATCATCTTAAAGGAGACCCCTCCCCCGCCCGCCGTGAATCTGAGGACGGAGTGGCAGGTGCCCTCGGTATATGCCATGGCTAGGCTGAGGATCCCCGGAGTGGCAGGTGACGATGATGATGACAAATAAGACCCTGAAGCTGCGTACTATAGGAGTAGGCATGATTATGACTAAAGGGGTGGCTTTAGTCCTGAGTGTTAGCTAGTCCCGGTTTGTCACGGTTTTTAATATTAATAAATGTATTGAGTGTTAGTCCCGGTTTGTGGTTGGACTAGGACTAAAGGGGGCCTTTAGTCCCGATTCCGTAGTCTCAGTTTTTAAATATTAATAAATGTCTTGAGTGTTAGACCCGTTTTGTGGTTGGACCGGGACTAAAGGGGGGCCTTTAGTTCTGATTCGTACTACAACTTTCCCAAACTATGAAGATGTTGTCCCGATTCGTACTTACGATGACGATTTGATCTCCAAACACGTGCGGACACACATTAGGGAGTGCCTCTATGACCAGTTTCTTGGAGATGCCGGAGGACTGGGCTCCGGCGGCATCTCCCTGAAACTGGCCATAGTGGTGTCCCTGCTCTCGAAGACCATCCTGTCGCTTGTAACTTCTCTAACTAGATCAATATGTCTGGGAGCTAACCTAATTTAACATATTAGGGAGTGCCTCTATGACCAGTTTCTTGGAGATGCCGGAGGACCGGGCTCCGGCGGCATCTCCCTGAAACTGGCCGTAGTGGTGTCCCTGCTCTCGAAGACCATCTTGCAGCTTGTAACTTCTCTAACTAGATCAATATGCCTAGGAGCTAACCTAATTTCACATATTAGGGAGTGCCACTATGACCAGTTTCTTGGATATGCCGGAGGACTGGGCTCCAGCGGCATCTCCTGAAACTGGCCGTAGTGGTGTCCCTGATCTTGAAGACCATCTTGGAGATGCCTCAAACTGGCTGGAGGACTGGACTCTCAAGGATGCCTATTTATAGTGTCGACACTCACGACATAATGTCGACACTCACCCATATTATTAGTGCTCACTCGTGTTTTGTCCCGGTTGGTGTCTCCAACCAGGACTAAAGGTTCAACCCCTATTATTAGTGCTGCCTGGCCCAGCCTGCCACAATCCCTTCAGTCGCAGTTGGTTTCTCCAACTGGGACTAAAGGTTCAACCCCTATTATTAGTGCTGCATGGCCCAGCCTGCCGCAATCCCTTCAGTCGCGGTTGGTTTCTCCAACCGTGACTAAAGGTTCAACCCCTATTATTAGTGTTGCCTGGCCCAGCCTGGCGCAATCCCTTCAGTCGCGGTTGGTTTCTCCAACCAGGACTAAAGGTTCAACCCCTATTATTAGTGCTGCCTGGCCCAGCCTGGCCCGCCCTTTCCCTCCATTTATAGTGCGACCATCATGGCCACCCACACATACACATATTCCTTGCCGCCTACTTTAGGATGCCCATCCCGCATCCTTGTAGTCGACTCGGCGGCAATGATGGAGTACTGGGATCCGCCGGGCATGTCCAAGACTAGGCTCCGCCAGGCTGGCACTAGATGGTGCTACCTTCCGGGACGCGTAGCTTGGTGAGGAATCCGGGTGTCGTCGAAAACCCGGAGCTTCTTTGGTGGAGGTCGCCTGGTCCAGGAAGGGTGCATAGGGAGCCGGCCACCGAGGAGGTGGTACGTTGTCGTGTCAGGGAGGAGGACGAGCACGTCTGATGTCTACGCACTTCTATTCTTGTAGACAGTTGTTGGGCCTCCAAGTGCAGAGGTTTGTAGAATAGTAGCAAGTTTCCCTTAAGCGGATTACCCAAGGTTTATCCAACTCAAGGAGGAAGTGGTCAAAGGTATTCCCTCTCAAGCAACCCTGCAATCAAGATACAAGAAGTCTCTTGTGTCCCCAACACACCAAATACACTTGTCAGGTGTATAGGTGCACTAGTTCGGCGAAGAGATAGTGAAATACAAGTGGTAACGGTGCCAGAAAGTAGCTTCTGACTTGTTGTTGACGTGGGTAATGTGTATGAGTGAAGTAAAGACTAAAGCAAGCAAACATGCAACAGATCTAGTAGCAAACGGTGTTTCAACGCTTAGAAACAAGGCCTAGGGATCATACTTTCACTAGTGAACACTCTCTCATATAAATATCCTCTCTTCATGATACTACTCTTAACTACTCTCCGGTTGGACACTCTAATCATCGGTAGGGCTATAACATCACTCCTCAAAGTCCGCCTTCCCCAATCTAGATAACCCCACACTGTCACCTTGTGCGCTAGATGGTTCCAACAAACTCCACAATTTCATAAAGACATCCAACTCCAAATATAACTCATAACAAATATTCAATCTAGCCAAAGTGCCACACATAGTATGCACGCTGTCACTCTAAAACACATGGGGAAAAGCATAGATCTATTAAAGCACAAAGAGTATTTATGTAGACTCAAACCTAAGTGCCACCATGGCATGCACGCTGTCACTTTCGCACACATGGGGAGAGCAGAGATCTATTAAAGCACTTGAGTAACAAGGTAGATCTACTCCATTACAAAGCTCATGATCACAATATGGCCATGCATACAGAGAGATGAACACATAGCTACCGGTAGAGCCCTTAGCCTAGAGGAAGAACTACTACCTCCTCATCATGGGAATCAGCAACGGTGATGAAGATGGCGATGGAGATCGATGGAGATGGCTCCAAGGGCACTTCCCCGTCCTGGCAGGGTGCCGGAACAGAGACTTTCTGTCCAATGAATCTCCCCTTCGGTGGCGGCGGTGCTACGGAGGTTTTCATGGATGTCTTATGGATGCTTTAGGGTTTTTGGGTCGGAGGCTTCATATAGGCGCAAGAATCAAGGTCGGTGGGGGTCCAGGGGTCCACACCCCCTCCAGGCGCCCCTAGGGCTTGCCCGCGCCTAGGGGGTTTGTCCACCCTGTGGCCCCCCTCCGGCTCTGCTTCGTGGTTCCGTGTTGCTCCGGTAAAAATAATAACTTTGGCTTTTGTCCAGTCCAATTCCGAGAATATTGATTTTCTGCCTTTCTGGAACCAAAAACAGAAGAAAACAGGCAACTAGCACTGTGGTAACTTGTTAATAGGTTAGTTCCAGAAAAGTTATAAAAACACCTCAAAGTGTAGACAAAGCAAAGCAAAGTAGATACTAAACAAACATGGAGCATCAAAAATTATAGATACGTTTCCGACGTATCAACATCCCCAAGCTTAACTCCTGCTCGTCCTCGAGTAGGTAAGTGATAAAAAGAATAATTTTTGAGGTGACATGCACCATCAAAACCAAGATCAAACCATTTGCAAGCATTGAAAGCTGGGATCAAAGAACTCTAAACATGTGCATGAAAGATGGAGTTCTAACAATAGGACATCGTAACTCTTCATGCAACATGAAAGGCTACAAACAAAGATCCTGAATAACATGCATTGAAAAACGTTTGTTTGTTTCACATACAGAAAACATAGCATAGTGGCAATCATCTTGTCCCTCATAGAGTAGAAATATGGATGCATATGTCACCTTCAAAGTTCACAAGGGTGACTAGAAACAAATAGCACAAGAACAAGTAATATTATAATATGCATCAATTAATAATCTTTGGAACACTGCACATAGAATGACAACTATGCTCTCTTAATGGTGCCTAAAGGTAGAAGGTGGAGACTCAATAGTGGTGGAAGAAAGTCCCTTCATAAATGGAAGCAGGGATTTCAAGTTTCAAAAAGAGCTTCCAAAAATTATGGTACTTATTAGCTTTCAGCCCTCATTGCCCCTATCATAAGCATCTTGGAGTGGTTAAGGTTAAAGTGGCAAAGATGGAGTATATGCTTGACGAAGTATAAGTTGGTAATCTCAAGTCCCTTGAATACGAGGGTCACACCTCATGCATACTCAACTTTGGGTCCAGGTAAGTTCTTGTCATTATAAGTATTTGCATATCATTGAGAACCGCAAACGGGGTACCCCTTGCACATGGTACAGGAGCTATCCCATAACCAAAATGACAAGGCAAGCAGGCAATGAGCATCTCAGCAATCTTCTTATGTACCATGGGAATATGGTGCTTTTTTCTCTCTTTCCTCTTTTCTCAATGTGTCTGTTTTTTATAAGAAGAATGCTTCATAGATGTCACTATGGTGATGCTGCAAGTTTCCACCATGATTAGGCATGGCTTAGGCTAGCGGCCCAGGCGTTTCTCTAACACAGGATACAAACTCCATGGACTAACAAGTTACCTCTTTATTTCACACCGGTGACATCTATAGACAAAAGAGCATGATATCAACTGAGTACAAAGTACAAGTGCAATGTTGAAAACGTTCCCCGTGACAGCACGGTTCTGCTAATTCCAACTTATAAGTGCAAGCATATACAACAAAGTTGTCACAATTGTTCAAGTTTATTAGGGGCAAAGAATATAAAGTGTGCCATCAAGTTCGTGATGGCTTTAATCACTAAGTTTTCACATAACAAAATAGTTTTTAATTGGAAGATAGTTGAAAACAAGAATATACTTGGAATGGTGTAACACACCATGCATAGGATTTTATAGTGGACACTTTGGAATAACTTGGTTTCTTGGGAGTTGGAAGCATGAGTAGAGCTTACTCATACAAGTGGAGGATAGCAAAAGACTGGGAGCAACCAACTAAGAGAGCAATAATGGCCATAATCATGCAGAGCAACAAAGCATTACTAATCAAATCAAAGAGTGGTACTAAAAGTCAAGGACTAAATGATCATAGAGGATATGGTGACTTGTTCATAGTCATAACATGGTGTGAGCATGTGCCAAGTCAACCCAAACAAAACATCAAAGGAGAATACCACAATATTATGCTTTTGCATGCTAAAACAACGCATAATTTCTTCAAATCACATTAAGAAATCCTAATTGTTTGGAAGAAGTCATGCTACAACAATAATCACTAAGCATAAGGTCAAAACAACTTCTAGCATGACATGCTAAAGTCTAAGTCATAGTCAATGCAAGCTCCTCTTGCACTTACAAGCAAGAACTTACTACTCTTTTCCAACACCAATCAACCTATTTGAAACAACTCACAAAGATAATAATCAATAAAGACCAGTGAGCTTGTCTCACAAATCCACAAAGAAGAACTAAAAAGTTCTAAGCTGAAAGCACAAGAAAACTAAGGCTAAACACAATGCTAGCAAAAGACAACACTGACAAAACAATAAGAGTGAAAACTAGAGTGTTCTAGGCAATGGAAACAGAGTGTGTCTCTCTCCAAAAGAAGTGTGGTGTAACCAACCAACTTACTCAAGCAAACTAAGCAAATGAAACCAAAAACGAAAACTAAGACGCTCCAAGAACAACACAACAATGCATGAAACAATAAAAACGAAGTGTCTAGAAAGACCTGAGATTTTTATTGATGAAGAAGGGGATGCCTTGGGCATCCCCAAGATTTGACGCTTGTACCTCTTGAATATTTCTTGGGGTGACATGGGGTGGCATCCCCAAGCTTGAGCTTTTGTCCATTCTTCATCTCATTACATCATTCTTTCTCTACACCTGAAATTTTTCCTTCATACAAAACTTCACACAATCTTCATTAGCAACATCAGTGTATTCAAAAGATAATAGACCTTTAGGAAAAGCTTTGGAACAGAAAGACTTTTCACTAAAAACTCAAAAAGGAATCAATAAGAAGCAAATGCAAATAATGGCAGAAATCTGTCAAAACATACCAGCACATAGAAAAAGATTTTTTCAAAGACCTTCGGTTGCTCAAATCAAAAAGTGGTGAACTAACAAAAGTTAGATAACATACTGAGGGATTTATTCGTAAATTTTCAGCTCAATCCGAGTTACAGAGACTCCTCACGATTTTTTTTGGTGGAGGACAGAAATCTGTTTTGGGATAGCAACTCCCCAAATCTTACTTCTTGTTTCTGTCCTGCACTCTCTTCTCCTGATTCTTGAACTTCTTGTCCTGGCTCTCGAATCTGGCCTCCATCTCCTTGACGATCTCGTCCTGCTCCACGAAGATCTTGTCATTCTCCCTCAACTGAATCTAAAGCCCGTCATTACTAAGCATGACGTTGGTCCTATATGTGTCGAGGTGTCTAACTAGGCTCTCGAGGTCCTGGAGATAAAGACACACATGATCAATCGTCTCTCTAGTAGCGTCATCATACACTATAGCCTCACCCTGCTCATCACATCTCTCGAACGGGTGAAAGTAGAGGCCCCTGAGCTCGGTGGAGTGTCGTCCGTAGAGGCGTCCAACTAGCTCATGCATGACTACGTCTAGTCCCTTCTCCTTGTCATCATGCATTAGCCTGAAGGTAATCTCCTCCGTGAGTGGATCCGTCTGGCGTCCTGGCTGCGAGACTCTAAAGCCCCAAAGATCCTTCCTCTCGAACTTGGTGAGCTGAAGTGCCTTAATACTAGGGAGTGGGAGGTTAAGCACACTAGTGACCTCCACAAGACGAGAACCGAAACGAGTTCCCTTGAACTCCTCGGCAGTGCTGATAACAAGGCTAGGCATATATTGCATAAGATAGAGAAAAATTAGAAACAATACAAGTAGAGAGAAAAACACAAGATAGTGAAATAAAGCCAAAAACATACATTCAAAAATAGAACATATAAGTCATGGCATACAAAACCTATCACAAGCACTAAGGTTCAAACATAACTTAGACAAATTTTTGCGAGAAAACAACAAGTGTGGTGGTCCAACTATTGCAATACGTCACAATTCTCACTCATATGCTAAGTCTATGATATCTTCCCTTAGACGTTTTATGGCGGTATCTAAGTCTTGGGTATACTTCTTCTCCTCACTAAGGTCATTTTGAGTGTTGAGCATTCTACACTTGGGTCTTTCACCAAGCTTCTTGATAGCATTCCAATCTGCATTTTTTGCAGAGTCAAAGAATGACATATACATTTCTGAGTTGGTGACCATGTAGAAGCTAGACTCTGTGGTTGTCTCCCTTGTTTTTGTACAAGTGAAGTTGCACCCACCAATATTATTCTCCTTCATCCATCACTGGAAATCCTTTGTACACGGCTTCACCATGTATTCATAAGCTAACCGTGAGGTTTTTGAGTGCCTTGGGAAACTCCGTCTCACATTCTAAGATCATGGTCATGAGTGGTCCCTTCTTGACGGCTTCGTTGATGGCAGCCATCTACATATAGAGATGAGAAATAAGATTAGAAGAGGTTTACGAGAAGAAAAAGACAAGTGTGAAATTTTTGCAAGAGTTGCATTTTTCATCCTAGTAGTTTCCTTAGTCTAATCCAACTTAGGGTCATAATCCTACAGGCAACACAGTGCTCTGATACCATCTATAAGACCCCACCTTTTAAAGGTAAAGGCCCCTGTGATTACAATGATAGTCCCTGGATCAAATGCTAGCATCCACAGTTTAAGATGAAGTACACAGATACAAAGGTCATTATTACATCATCATACTAGAGATAAGATAGTATTTACAACTCAATAGCCAAAGGCTAGTATAAGAGTTCATAACATAAAGTAAATAACTATAAGTCTTCATCTTCATGTGCCACAGGCAAGCATGTTGAGTGTAGACTCACAACCCTAATCTCCATCAGAGTATCCTACAACATCATAAGTTACAGCCACAGTGGGTCAATACATTTGGAATCATATTGGCAAGTGATACCATAGTAGAATAGTAGTATCTAACATCTATATGAATTTGGCTAAGTGTAGCTTAGGCGTGCTTTGCTCAAAATAGGTTTTTCTTATCAGTTGTAAACACTAAGTTTTTGTTTGTCAAAAACTCCCAAGGAACCACCAATAGACATTGGTGAACCTTTATCCTTGTTCAAGCACAAGTTTTTAACTTAGAAATTGGGATGAGGACCTCCTTGATAGCTTCAATGTCTTTGATTCTCAAATTGTCCGTTGTCGTGGACACGGCTAAGTACTTAGGTTTTAACCTCTCGAGAGGTGGTGCACTTTCCCCATAAGACTCAACATGCATCGAGACGAGACCTTTCAGAAGCATTCCCTTAGACCACCATGGACGCGTTCCATCCTATCATCCTACCACCAACTGTCCATCTGGCTAAGTTCTTGCAACCTATGTGGTCAAGGCAGAGCCCATATGCCATGTGGTTGCACTAGAAGCTTCTCAACACTAAACATCTCAAATCCCTTTGTTCCTGGGTGGCTTTCCACAAGTGTGATACACAAGGTAAACCATAGACATGGGCCTTGTGTAACCACTCAACATAAACCAACATACCATTCCACCTAGGTGATTCATTCATATAGTTGTTTTATTAATCAAAACCCAAGTCAAAGACTTCGCAAAATTCCATAGCATGAATATTCCACCCTTTTTTGCTACTAGCTAGGCTAAGCATGATATCATAACAAGTTTCTTAACTTAGAGAAAATTCTACTAAGACTACAACTACTACGATTTCCCAAGGCATAGCATAGTACATATACTTAGAAAATTCCATGCAAGCCCTACTCAAAATATCACTAGTGTATAGTCAAAATAATAGGAAAAAATACATGAAGCACCACTTGCCTTGATATTTGGGGGAGTAGCAACAATCCTCACAATCACAATCACCACTATCACCAAAATCTACACATAAAATAATAACACCACATTCACAATCAAATATTCAAGCAAAATATATGAATGCATGCAAATGCAATGAAATGATTTTTTTACACTTAACAAATCAAACCAAACAGTACTGAACACAAAGTAATCTATCTAAAGTCTAAAAAACTCAAATTTGCCTCAAAACCATTTTATAAACATTTTATATAGTCAAAATAAGCATATAATTGGTTCTGCAAATAATCCTATTTTTTGAGAAGAAAAATACAAATTAAAGCCCACAGTAATGTAGGGCTTTATTTTCTAAATCTATTAATATATTATTTGCAAAATTTGTCCAAACAGAACTAAAGATATGGATTTTACAAGTTTAAATCTCTAATAGATACAAAAACAGATTTTAAAACAAAAACACAAACACGTGGCCGTGTCTGATTGGCCTGTACCGCTTCGTGCGGATCAAGCGCGTGTGCCGTTGGATCTAAGTGTGATCCTGCGGTCCATATATGGAAATACCACTTCGGCCTGGCGATCTAATCTAAGCCACTAGATCTAAATCCTACGGCTATCGACCACGCGACCAAAGATGGGCGGCGCAAATGGGTACTGACAGCGGCGCTACTGCCGGTGACGCTCTGGAAAATCCAGAAGGGGCTTGGGGTGGTGCTGTGGCTTACCAGCGTTGCACGGTTGCGATGATGCTCAACGTGGCCTTGGTTTGGACAGGGGCGGGCTGCTGCGGCCGTGGGAGCTCGTCGGAGTTGCGGACAGCGTCGGGCTTTTGCAAACGGCGATGGAGGCGACGACCTAGGTCATCAAAGCACAAACCAAATGCATCAGGACGTGCACAAGGACAAGGCGCACAAGTTGGTTTGAATCAGAGGCCAAGGGGCATGCGAACCTGGACAGAATTACCCGCCGGAGTTGACGACGGCGTCGGATGCTCACGGTGCTTGACGGGGGCGACGTTCTGGGGCACAATAAAGTAAACGGCGATCATCACAAGGAGCCCAAGACGACGGCGAGCAAGATAGCATCAACCAGAGAGAGAGGGGGTGGATGGGGCTCACCGGGATTGATCGCCGGAGTTTGTCGGGAAGCGGCGGTGCGAGCTCAAATGCTGGTAGCCTGGGGCGCTCTGGCGATGTGGGTTGAGGGGAAATGACCGTGGCGAGGTGGGGGTTAAGTAGCAGGCGTCGGGGGCGAGGATCACTACCAGAATCAATGAAATTGATTCAAATTGAATCGGCGAGGTAACGGGCGGCGACGGCGTGGTCATCCAGCGAGATTTGGGGGAAGATGATGACGACGTGGCGTTTGGGACACTGGTCAGCGGGTGCAAGGTAGGGTTTGCGTCGGTGAGAGAGAGAGAGAGGGGGATGGGGAACCCGGGTGGGCTTGTTGGGCCGGTTCTGGCACTGGGCTGAAAGGGCAACGCGCTATTTTATTTTTTCTTTAACCTTTTATTTTTCTAATTTGATTTTCAGGAATGAATTTGAAACCCTATTCAAACTTGTTTGAATTCAACTCGTTTCTAGATTTTTTATACAGTGAACCTTGCACTCAAAAGTGTGTTAAACACATATGTCCCCTCATACACATTTTGGTCTTTTGAAAATAAAAATAAAACCATGCCTCATATGAATATAATAAAATGAGCATAAACTTGGTTTTATTTGGTTTCAAACTTTGAAAATGTTTGTGCAAGCTCTAGATGCTATGACGATATGAATGCAATGCATTCTTTGATAATTCAAGAATTTTTTGGGTGTTACAAGAGGCCTCTTCACTCTCACTCATCACTTGCTCACTCACTCACGCAACCATCTCCACCGTCCCATCACCTTCTGCAAACCCCCAAGAAGACCCCAACCACGCTGGCGATAGATAAGAACGGCGCGGTGGCCATCATCACCTCCAATGCCGTCGGCGAGGAGGCCCCCGTCCCCGTACAGGCCCTCGTCGAGGCTTCAAAGGTAGCATCCGTCCCCGTCCAGACCCCTGTCCCCGCTTCCTCCATAGCCACAGGCGAGGAGGCCCCTGCCGGTCTCTGGCAGATCCCGCACGGCTGAGGCCCCCGCCGGATGTTCGTATTTTGAATCGTTGGATGCTAGGTATTTTTACAGTACCTAATCCTCTTGTGTTAGATCTCGTATTTCGATGAATGCCCCTAGTTGGGATTAGTACTAGCACCGATCTGTAGTTGGGATCAGTATTCGATTTGGTTAGAGATTTGGGGATTGAGGAATAATCAGGGGATCTCAATCGGTTAATTTATGCAAGTAATCAAACCAGATAATCAAGGTATCTCAATCATGTCCTTATTGCACTCTACTTTTTTTCCAACAGGTAGATAGCAGCTACATCTGCCGCGACGACGAGTCCACGGACACCAAGAATCGTCAAGTGCTGAGGAAGCTGAAGTCCGACCAATACAACAACTTCTTTGCCGGCGACGTCTATAGGTGCCCCTTCTGCACCAGGGGCCTCGCCACCGACTTCAACTCCCTCGTGAGGCATGTCGAGGACGTGAAGACCTGCGTCCTGTCAAAGAACGTCCACACCTTCATAGCCAAGCACCAGGCGCTCGGTTTTCACCTCCGCAACCTCCAGAAGGTGGCCATCGAGGAGGGTCGAATGCCCCCGATCAATCCCAAGGCGCCCAAGGTTAAGGGACTAGGCAACAAGAAGTGGAGGAAGCGCTAGAGGGAGGAGGCGGAGGCCCTCCTAGCGGAGGCCATGAGGGAACACTGATCTTGTGCTGATGCTGCTGAGCAGCCTAATTGTCGAACCTCATTTCATTACCGTACTATATATATCCTATATTAGCTGCTTTATCTATATCCGCTCTGCTTATGTATCATATATTAGCTGATTTATCTACATCTGCTCTGTTTATCTACATATTTATGGTGCTAATTAGATTTGCTGCTCTAGATTTGCTACCATATTGGGAAAATACGAGGGTAAAAATAAACCATGAATGAAGAGAGAAGCTGCTCTAGATTCACTGCCTTTTTAGGAAAAAATTAACACAACTATTAGCGACATAAAGGGGAAAAGGCGCTCTTAGAAATTCCAATCATAAAAATAACAAAAAAGAAATCTTCCAATTTAGGCAACAGGGCGCATGTAACTACTAAACGCGCCCCACATGGTCCCAGACCACATCCCCCAAAACGTGTTCCCAACAAGCTGGCCCCACGCAGTCCTACATGGGGGGTCCTACTACAAGACCCGACTGAACGTGGCCCCACTTGTCAGCACGTAATAGGGGGTCCTACTTGTCAGCATGTAACAGCGAGGGTCCACTACGGGACCCGACTGAATGCGGCCCCACTTGTCAACACGTAACACGGAGGGTCCACTAACGGGACCCGACGGACAGCGAGTTTCAGACTGATGGGAGAGTTTCGGACAAGGAGCTGGGCAAAAGTGACGAAAAGTTAAGCGGTTGGGGAAAAGTGAGTACAACTAACGAACCAGAGGCACGGAAATAGAAATCCCTATCTTTAACTACTTATGAAGGACTAAAGATATGTTTCTTATGTATTAGTGAAGAAGAACTCGTTGCAAAGTGTTACGTCGATGCTATCTTTGACACTGATCAAGGCTCGTGCTGGATTTTGACTTTGTTAAAGTTGCATCCTGAGTCTTAGTAGCCGTCTGACGGCACTCCATCTTTAACTTACAGAAAGTTGCATATTACAACTAGGATTTGCTTAAGAACATTTGCAATAAGGGCAAGGAGATTAAGGCCTTGCGTCTTGAAAATTCCAAGCTGCAGGTTGAGAAGGATGAGGCAGAAGGTAATCTTTTCCGACATTAACCTTAGTGATTGTCATAGTCGAACTGTTTAGCTGACTGATAGTTTTTCCTTTGCAGAATTGCTGAACGAATCCAGCAAGATGGTGGAGGAGGCCTAAAACTTCAAGGTCTTACAAATGGAAAATGCCAAACTTCGGGATGACCGAGAGGATCGAGAAGCTGTTGCCCTCTGGGATAAACAACTTGATGAACTGAGGAAGGATTTCGACAGCTAGAGGGATCTAGCCTAGGCCACAGAAGTAGAACTGAAGAGTCTCCAAGAGGAGCATTCTTATTGGAACCACTATGTGCTGGGTAAGATTTCTGACTTTACTCTTACTTTGATTTTCTACTTTCTTTTAGTCATATTTTGATATTTGATTCTTTCCAAGATCCTCTGCATCTTTCTAACTCCTCTTCCTCTGAACCTCGTCTCAAGCGCATCAAACTTGTCAGAGATGTTCTTTTCGACTTCCGCCAGACTCTTGAAGAGGCTGGCGAGTCGGTTAGACTTTCCGGCTTAAGCAATTTGCCAATGTTCATGGTGAGGGATAAAGTGAAGGAGATTCCAAAGCTCATCGAGGATTGGAAGATTTCCTACACTCGGACCGCTGCACAGAATGCCCTCACTATGGTGATTAGTCACCACAGTGATATGGAAATCTGGCATGTCACCAAGGGCATCACCGGCAAAGACGATGAGGGTAACCCGCAAGACATCAAGGCCATCCAAGAATCTTGCGCGGGTTATGCTTATCGCCTGGCAGAGATGACGAACAATTCGACGCCATTCTTCCAATCCATCGATGTGCCTCCTTCTCCCGAAGAACTAGAAGATAGCCTCGTCGATTATGAAGACGCTTCCGAGTCTAAAGAGCAAGGTGGAGACGGGGTCGACTCTAGCGCTCCAAGGTCTCCACCACCACCGCCTAAATCTACAGCATAAAACATTTGATGCATTATCCCAAACTTTTTCATTTGGTCTGTAATGATGGGAACAACATTTTGATTTAAATGTGCTGGTATGTAATAACTAATGCTTTACTACTTAGCACTTGTTGTATAAAGTTTGATGTGTGTGCTCGAAATTTTCTTAAGCATTGCACATTTATACTTTTCGTTTTATCTGGCTCTCTACCTCGTTCCTTTCATGAGCCGGCCAACCTTTAGCACAGAAACTCTGCCGAGTCAACGGAGCGCAATTGCTAAACCAGTTTAAACTCGAAAACAGAGACGCTTCCAGTACCAACAACCCATTACTCAGAATATGCCCGAGTATAAGAAATCAGATAAAAAACAAAGTATAAAAACAAAATTAGATTTACACCCTAAGGTAACATTTTATGGATATTCAAAAAGCATAACCAGAACGAACATGAGCATAAAGTTCTTTCAAGCATCCTGGGATTTCTGAAAACGACATGCTCTTCTGGAAATAAGATGGCAAAAAACTTCTCAAAAATAATATATGAGGAAACCAATACCTTATTTCTCTTTGAACATGTACATATATGATTACAAGGAAATATAACTAAGGATAGAAGGGTCGTAGATGTGCAATGTTCCATGGCCGGTCTAATTCATCCAGTCTGTACTACCGCCAGCTCTCTTTCTCTTCCGAGTATCAGGTCTTTCCTTGATAGGTCTCATATCGGTTAAATAATATGACCCGTTATGCAAAACTCTACTAATCATAAAAGGTCCTTCTCAAATTCGGGAAAGTTTGAGCTTTCTCTTTTGCACGAGTCGGAGAACCAAATTTCCTTTCCTGAAAGAACGATTTTGCACTCTTTGACTATGATACTTGCGTAACTTCTGTTGATAGGCTCAAGATCTCTGCTCAGCAACGACGTGAACTTCTTCGACTATGTCAAGATCACCCTGTTGGGACGCTTCTGCATCTTCTTCGATATATGCTTTGACTCGAGGAGATTGATGAATTAAATAACTTGGAAGAACTGCTTATGCACCGTAGACCAAGAAGAAAGGAGTGTATCTAGTTGATCTGTTAGCATTTGTACGCAAGCTCCATATCACATATGCTAATTCTTCCGCCCAAGCCCCCGGGACACGATGAAGTGGTGCCTCAAGATGAGGTGGGAGTTCTTGTAAAATGAGACCATTTTCTCTTTCGACTTGTCCATTAGATTGTGGATGTGCGACTGATGCAATATCAAGTCAGATCCCTTGTCCTTCGCAGAATTCGGCTAATTCTCCCATGGAAAATTGCTCCCATTGTCAGTAATAATACTATGCGGCTATCCAAATTTGATGATTATGTCCTGGAAAAACTTTCTAGCTGTGGCTCCATCGCAATTTGTTACGGGTTTAGCCTCAATCCATTTGGTAAATTTAACCACCATCACTAGTAGGTGAGTAAATCCACACTTTGCCATAGAAATGGTCCTACCATATCAAGCCCCCAGATCGCAAATGGCCATTTAATAGGGATTGTTCGTAGCTGATCAGCCGGAACGTGTGCTTGACTGGCGTACTTTTGACACCCTCTACATGTTTTGACCAGTTTCTGGGCATCTGCCTTAGCTGTGAGCAAAAAGAATCCATGTCTAAAAGCTTTTTCCATTAAGGATTTGGCTGCAGCGTGGTGACCACACTCGCCTTCGTGGATTTCTCGTAAGATTTCCACTCCTTCCGAAGAAATACAGCTCTGGAAAACCCCAGAAACACCCACCATTGATTATCGTATAGGCTTTTGCTCGTCGGATGATCTGTCGGCCCAGAACTTCTTTGGGTAATTTTCTGTCTATTAGGAAGTCCAAATAGGGTTTTGTCCAGCTAGGAATTACAGCCAGAACTGCTACTAAAGGTGAGTCGGATTTCGTCGGATAGTCCTCATAAACTCCTATGATGGAAGGGACTTTAGGTGTTCTAGAAAAGCGCCATCCGGGACTTGTTTCCGCATAGAGCCTATTCTTGATAAAGCATCTGCTTCCTCATTTTCTGCTCGAGGGATGTGTTGAATCTCAAAACCCTCGAACGATTTAGATAATTCATCCACAACAGCTTTGTATGCTTCCATGTGTTTGTTTGCGTTGCAAATATCAGATACTTGCTAAGAAACCAAATCCGAGTCTCCGTAACACATGAGTCTAGTTACGCCAATATTTTTGTCCATGCGTATTCCATGTAACAGTGCTTCATATTCAACAATATTATTGGTTCTCGTAAAGTGTATCTGTAACACATAGAACATCTTATCTCCTTGGGGTGACTTGAGAACCATGCCAGCCCCCGAGCCTCCTCGTGCTTCTGACCCGTCAAAATGTAGGGTCCAAAATTCCGAGTTTGGAGGACTTGTATTTTCTACCGTCTCTGTCGAATCAGCGACGAAATCCACAAGTATTTGGGATTTTATTGCTGTTTGTGGCTTGTACTCGATGTCAAAAGCTGCAAGCTCTATTCCCCACTTTGCGACATGTCCTATGGAGTTGCGGTTGTTGATTATATCTCACAGGGTAGCAGTACTCACCACTTTGATCTTATACTCTGGAAAGTAGTGTCGTAGCTTTCTGGCAGCAAAGAATACTCCATAGGCTAGATTTTGGTAATGTGGATACCGTTGCGTCTACTCTTTCAGGACCTCAATCAGGTATTATGTTGGACGTTGCACCTTGTGCTCATAGCCTTCTTCCTCGCGCTCCATTGATGTTACCACACTTATGACTTTGTTAGTCGCTGCGATGTAAAGTAACATAGGCTCTTGTTGCTCTGGTGCTGTGAGAATTGGTGGATTCAAAAGTAGATCTTTCAAAACTTGTAGGGCAGAGTTAGCTTCCTAAGTTCAGACAAATTTGTCAGTTTTCTTCAAGAGTTTGTACAAAGGCGCGACTCTTTCTCCGAGTCGGCTGACGAACCGAGTCACTGCTCCAATGCATCTAGTGAGACGTTGCATGTTCTTCAGGCGAGTTGGCCTGGTAATGTTGAGTGTAGCCTTGATTTTTTCTCGGTTCACATCTATGCCTCTTTCAGACACGATAAAACCTAACAATTTTCTGGCTGGAATTCCAAAGAAACACTTCTTCAGATTTAGCATTATGTTAAATTTTCGTAGGCTAGCAAATGTTTCCTCTAAGTCAGAAATAAGTGTTTCCTTCTTTTTGGACATCACTGGTATATCATCTATGTATACATGGACGTTGCGTCCGATTTGATCGTTAAGGCAATGCTACATGGTGCGTTGATATGTAGCTCATGAGTTTTTAAGCCAAAAGGCATAGTTTTCTAGCAGAAGGTTCCGAAAGATGTGACAAAAGACGTCTTCAGTTGATCCAATTCTTTCATCGGTATTTGGTGATATCCGTAATATGCGTTGAGAAAATAGAGTAATTCTGACCCAGCCGTAGAGTCGATAACTTGATCGATTCTAGGCAAAGGGAACGAATCTTTAGGACAAGCCTTGTTCAAGGCGGTATAATCAACGCACATCCGTAAATCAATAGTGTCCTTTTTAGGGACGATTATAAGATTTGTCACCCAATCAGTGTGGATGACCACTGCGATAAATCCGGCTAATTCTAGTCAAGCTAATTCGTTAGCTATAGCTTTGCGCTTCTCATCACCAAACCGTCGTTAGGACTGTTTGATGGGTTTAGCATCAGGGTACACATTAAGAGAGTGCTCGGCAAGTTCCCCAGGTACTCCGGTCATGTCACAAGGATTCTATGAGAAGATATCTTTATTACCGTTGAGGAACTCGACAAGTGCACTTTCCTATGCGTGGTCTAAGCCTACCCCTACGTTCGTCGTCTTGGAGGGATCGTCTTCCTTCAGCGACGTCTTCTTTGTCTCTTCCGACTCCTTGAACTACAGGTTTGGCTTTGGCACCTTGTTCTTCGTGGTGGGCATCTCAGACGGGTCCATAGTCTTCTTGATCTCTTGGCACTCCAAGGCATGCAGCATGGCTTCAGCAAAGGCATCAGATACTTTCTCGCAGCGCTTTCTTCGGGTTTCCCCAGATGCTTGATAACGCCGTTTGGACCCGAAAGCTTTATCATGTTGTAGATGTAACAGGGCAAGCCATGAACGCCTAGTAAGTCAGACGCCCGAAGATGGCGTGGTAAGCACTTTTGAACGGTACCACCTCGAAGGAGAGTGGCTTGGTCCGGTAGTTGTCTTAGTTTCCGAATGTCACATCCAGAGTGATATCACCTAGAGAACCCGCCTGTCTCCCTGGTACAACGCCATGAAAAGTCATGTTGCTATGATTTAACTAGCTTTCGTGGATCTTCATGAAGTGGAGTGTTTGGATGTAGAGGATGTTGATGCTGCTACCACCATACATGAGAGTTTTAGGGAACTCATAGGCATGAATAAGAGGATTGATGACCAGAGGGTACTTTCCCTGACGATGTGTTTTCCTCGAGTGATCTGTGCGGTCAAACGTGATGGTTACATCTGACCAATCCAAGAATTGAGGGACAGTCGGAACCATGGCATTGAGCTCACGGAGAACCGCCTTTTTGACCTTAGCCGACTAAGTTCCAAGGAAGTAGACATGTGTGTCTTTATTCATGGGATAATCCTTCTTTCCATCCGACTTGGGCTGTGCGGCATCCACTTCTTCCATGTCGAAATCTTCCTTGGGCTCCTTGCCTTTCTCGAATTTTTACTTTCCTTTTTGTTGCTTGGCTCTATAGACAACAGATTCGTCTTTCTTGATGTTGTCATTGAAACGACACTCAACATTTGTATGGGTAGAACGTCGATCCGCGTCCAGGTGATGAACACAAGGGTTGTTGGCGATGTCGGCCCAGGAATATGATTTTCCGCACTGTTGATCTCCTCTACCTTGGACCCGAGAAGTTCCGCGACCTCGTCCCTGGCCGCCTCCGCACCCTCCTCGTCCTTCGGATCCGAATGTTGCATTAATAGCTGCATTGTCCGGAGCCGGTTTATCTTCCAAGTTATTCTTGCACTTCTGAGTTTGTTACTTCTGCTGCTTGGCCGCATTCGGATTGTGCAGATTTTTCAGAAGTCCATCTAAATCGTCATCGGTGTTAGCATATTTGCTCGCCGTTTCTATCATCTCTCCTAGATCTACGACGTGGATCCACTTCAGTCTATGACGCAAAAGTCCGACTGGGATTGCTACAATGAAATCTTTGATCGCAGTCTGCTCATTTACTCCTTCGCAGGAGTTCTTCGTGTCGATCCAGCATCCAAGGTAATCCCGGCAGGTTTCTTTGGGTATTTGAGTGCAACGCTGCAAGTCTCCTATGCAGGGCCTCCTATATGTTCCCTCGAAGTTTGAAAAGAACGCACTTTGCATATCATACCAGTTGTGAATTCAATTCTCTAGTAGTTTATCGAGCCATGA
The DNA here is from genome assembly GCA_916181665.1 of Avena sativa. NCBI lineage: Eukaryota > Viridiplantae > Streptophyta > Magnoliopsida > Poales > Poaceae > Avena > Avena sativa. Next base: position 331,969,328 of record OV702285.1, read on the forward strand.
TATTTAGTGGGAAATATCTAACTGTGACCAAGCTGTTTCCTCCTTTGGCGATGCAGCAAGCCTGGAAAAATCTTGAAGACAAGTATCTGGCCGAGCTGCGCTGTCATAGGGTTGAATATGTTTGGCAATGCCGAAGTCAACTGGAAATTTAGTTTGACGGATACGTGGGCCAAAGCATTTGGGTCCCACATACATGTCCTCTTCCTCATACTGCATCGCTGCAATATTAGACTTGATGTGATGGCAAGTGTCATTTGGCGAGAGAGATCTGCGCCTTGGAGGCTCGCGGCTTCTGCGTGGAGGAGTCGGATTCCTTCTTATCCTTCCACCGTCACCGCCTCAGCCTCTGCAGCTTCCATGTATATAATGAGATCCTTCATGGCGCTGTCCTGCGGTGATGGTGGTTCTGGCGGGTTATTTCTGGCTGAGCGACGCGGTCCTGGAGCCTCATTATGCTGACTTCGAGGTTGATTTCTTTGGGCTCCGTCCATACTTTATTCAGGATGATCCGAGTCGTTTCTTTGTCCGGCGTTGCCAGATGGACGTCTGCGGGGTGGCATCCTTAGCCGATCTTGCTCTCGCCGTTGGCGCACCTCCTGGTCTTCCCTGTGTCGATTATTCTGCCAACGATGGCCCTGGTGAGGCACCAATGCCCTGATGGCATCTTCGGATACAGCCGGAATAACTCCCGACCAGTTATCGACCCCTTCTCATGAATTGTATCTCTGCGGTACCGAACGTTTAATTACCAACTATATGGCGATACACTTTTTTTCCTCCCGTATAGTTGCGGCCGTATAGTTTGGATCTGGCAAAAAGAAACCCTAGTTTTCGCTATCGTTGCAACTTTACAGCGGGAACTACATAACTCGCCCGTATAGTTCCGGCTGTATAGTTCGTGCGACTAATTAAACACACCGACAGAGCTAGGGTTCCTCCTCCTCACTTTTTCTCTCATACTATCTCTCCAAAGTCCTCAAAATCCACCTAGAATTCTCGATTCTTCATGGATTTCGTTCATTTGAGTTGGGGAATCAACAGATCGGTATGTTTCTCTCCCTATCCATGCTTTATTTTCAGAATTCCATGGTTGAAACTCTCACATTGATCTAGTGGATGATTTTTTTTTGATTTTCCCTTTTGATTTCTCACGTTAGGGTTAAATTTTTCCACGTAGAATCGCTCGTATATCATGTAGAAGCTATATGACTAAGGTTTTATGTTGAAAAATTTTAGTACATCAAGATGAACAAGCTTGGTAGCATTCTCCGCAAGAACAAGCGCCAATGTGGTGAGGGCTCGGGACTCCGGGCTGAGCTCGACAAAAAGTACGCCATGGTTTCATCAAGGCAGGTGATGCCCACACGTTGGGCCGATGATGCATTTCTCACCGCGGCAGGGTTGAGATCGTATTTCGACCACATGTGTGTGAGTGCAGGGTTATTGCTCCTGGCCTACACAAGCCACTACAACTATGCTGAGATCACCTGGGATTTCCTTGCCTCCTTCTACGATGACTACATGGAGAAAGGTAATGCATGCATGGTGAGCTTCACCATAAACCATCAGCCAAATCAAATTTCTTTCCAAGAATTTTGTAATGCTTTTGGTTTCCTCATGATGGGGAACCAGCTGTTACAAATTTGTATGGCATTTCAAGCGGAGAAACTTGGGAGGTTATTTCTGTTAACGGTGGCAAGGAATTCTACCAGAAGAAGATGCCACCATTCAGAACCCGACAATCCACTACTTCGCCTTGTTCCTCGCCAACACTCTGTTGGGAAGAGGAGATACTGGTTCCATGGCCCATGCAGACACCGCTGTGATCACCAAGGCACTCTTCCCCAATGCACCACTGAGTCCCAATCTCGTGGCTCTACTCCTCCAGCACCTCCACCACCAGAGCAACAAAAGAAAAGGTGACATTCGCATTGGTGGATTGGTAACCCACCTTATCCAAACCTGTGAAATTCCACTAGTTATTATGCAACCTGTTGACGACTCCATACTTATGGATGTCAAATATATAACTTCTTGTGGCTTCCTTGGTATCTATCAATCTGACAAAAAGCTTCGAGCATATCAGTTTGGTTATCTTGATGCCTCACAGGATGAGCAGGTGCCGCTACCTTGTCCACAAGCTTTCTCGATTATTGGGAAGAACAACTAGATCCTCACCCAAGACCAAGTGAGGGAGATCATGGATGAGCTCTAGCCTGACTCCAAAGAGGATGAAGAAGGAGAGAAAGAGTAGGAGCAGCACAATCCTGCTTGGGAAGGAAAACAGCAGCAACAGGAAGGACCCTACTACCCATGGCCCAATCAGCAGCAACTACAGGAGGGGTTCAATGGCGTCCCCAACACGTGGGGGAGATCGACCACACTCTTAAGGGAGTGGCTAAGGATGTCAGTTCACTCACTAACACCTTCAGCCACTTCATGACCAACTTCCCCAACTACTAACAGCAGTACCCGTACCAGCTGCCGAATGATGGCAACAACTAATCCTGGCAACATCCTAAGCTTGGGGAGGTTTGAAAACCTCCAAACTTTGCATTCTTATTTTTATTTCTTATTTTGATTTATTTTACTTCTTTAAATATTGCATGTTTACTTTCAGTTTTTGCATTCATAAATCAAAAACACAAAAAAATTAGTTGTAACTTCTATTGCAAATTTGTTTCTTTGTCTCTCTCGTAGATTGCTCAATTTTAGGTGACATGGCAATAGGGAAATATAGTGGGGTTCAACACAAATATAAGAACGAATAAAGTAAGAGGAGGTATCACATTCCTTTCATCACCTCTTCTGCAATTTTAAATTGACCCTACAACTATTTGCTCACTTGCACTTGAGTCACTCCCCACTTAGCTTGTTATCTTATAAATTCTATTCCTTTGCTAGTGTCTCCTTTTTAGCTTTGAAATAATGAGTAATGAACTTGGTTAAAATATTTACAACGTTTTTACAATAAGAAAAGAATCGAAAAGATGACTTGAGTCCATGTTTATCCCAAATGATTTCATTTTAGAAACTACTCAACCCCATTGAGCTTAATGTAATAGACATGATAGCACTTTTGAATGAAATTGTTTGATAAAATAGACACTTTGAAGTAGCAGAGATTATGCCACTATTTTTCTAGTAATTAAAGTAAGATATTTCTTTACACATGTCATTACAATACTGTCATGCTCCATGAGGAGCTACTAACTCCGCTGGCCAATGAGCGATCTAAACATTGGAAACCACTTAATTTCGGCTATTGAGTTATTTAAGCGTCTATAGCTGCAATGCTATGACGAGTAAATTTTTTAGTTTCATCGTGGTCTCACGTTCCAAGTGAAGTTGTAGTACTCCTCTGGCTCATTATTTCTCAAGAGTTATCTATTGGCATGGTCCCGAGTACGCAACAAAGTCCTGATTAATATGTTAAAAACATTGGCATGATTTCTCTATGGACGAGATGAAATTTTAAAAAAGCAAGGAAAGGAAAAAGGTTCTTTGAGAGTCTTTAAATTTTGACGTGGGACTAGATGAGTTGCTCTTAAATTGAATGTTTTTGGTGCTAACTTGAGAACTCTTAATTGATTAAAGAAACAAGATCAAAAAGTCTTTCATCTCTCAACAAAGAGAGAAACCAAAAGAATTTGTTTAACTTTCCTAGCTAATCTATTGACACTGGCTCAGGCATATAATTTATTTGATAGCAAGATATAGGTGGCCAGGAAGTGGACTCAGTGCAATCTTGTGAATACTTGTATGATCATGTCTAAGATTGCAGGAATTGTGAAGAAAGGAATTTGGCACCAATTCGAGCTTGTAAGTCCTTTTATTTCAGTTTCGAATCTCCGCTATTCTTCTCTATTTTCTTGTCACTCGAGGGCAAGCAACATCCGAGCTTGGAGGAGTTGATTTCTGTGAGATTCGATACATTTTTAATGGTTTTTATTGATAGTTTTCATCTTGATTTGATGGTTTTCTAGCTTTACCTAACGCTAATACTTAGGTAGCAAAGAAAACTTGGTTTTCAGTGTATATATCAGGTTCTGAACATCAACATAAGGTTTCCATAACAAAAATACAATATTCAGGCGAAAACAAGCAATTCTCTTTTTGGAAGCAATCGAGGACAACAACCAGATGGTTTAACGACCAACTATATGGCTGGAGTATTTCTCCGGCCATATAATTTCCGCCGCCTTCGTCCTGTTAAAGGGAACAACTTTTGTGAAGGAGGCAAGAGCGAAAACAGAACACAACAGCCACCATTCCATCTAAAAGGGAGAAAGAAGAGATCCGAAGAAGAAGTGGAAGACGTTCTCCATCTCACTCCACGATCTTCAACCTCCTAGCCACCACACCCCCATAGCCATTACTTGTACAAGAGAGAGATCTTCACTTGCAAGATTAGGGTTTGAGATTGTTTCTTCCTTATGTTGAGTTGTGTTGGATTGATTTTCTATTCTTATTGTGGATCTCCCCCATAGCCTGTTGTTGTGCATCGCCCCAAACAAAGGGCACATCCTTCTTGGTAAGTTCATTCAGCGGCGCGACAATTGATCCAAAGTCTTTGAAAAAGCGCCTATAAAAACTAGCCAGGCCAAGAAAACTCCTCACGTGTGTGACCGTCTTGGGCTGCGGCCAATGCTCAATAGCTTCAATCTTGGCTGGATCCACTTCAATACCCTGTGATGTAACAACATAGCCAAGAAACGCAACTCGATTGGTGCAAAAGGTGCACTTCTCAAGATTACCAAACAAACGTGCATCACATAAAACATTGAAAACATCACGTAAATGGTCCAAATGATCCTCTAAAGATTTGCTATAAATCAGAATAGCATCAAAGTAGACTACCACAAAACGTCCAATGAAAGCACGTAAAACTTCGTTCATTAATCTCATGAAAGTGCTGGGTGTATTAGTTAAACCAAACGGCATCACTAACCACTCATATAAACCGAACTTAGTTTTAAATGCTGTTTTCCATTCATCTCCCAATTTCATACGAATCAGGTGGTAACCACTACGCAAATCAACTTTAGAAAACATGGTAGAGCCACTCAATTCATCAAGCATGTCATCCAAACGTGGCATAGGATGACAATATCGAATAGTAATATTATTGATAGCTCTACAATCAGTACACATGCGCGAAGAACCATCTTTGTTAGGTACCAAAATAATAGGAACATCATAGGGGCTAAGGGACTCACGAATATGATCTCTGTCGAGTAGTTCCTGAATTTGGTGTTGTATCTCCTTTGTCTCCTCTGGATTGGTTCTATATGGCGTGCGGTTGGGCAACGTAGCACCAGGAATTAGATAAATTTGGTGCTCAATTCCTCTAATAGGAGGTAGTCCTGGTGGCATCTCAGCGGAAAAACGTCCTCATATTCCTGCAAAAGGTTAGCAATAGAGGGTGGCAAAGAAGGAGGCATATCCTCAAAAGAAAACAAAACCTCTTTGCAGATAATTGCATAACATTGACTATTGTTTACATCTAGTTCAGCAATATCAATTTTATTTGCAAGCATACATGGACTCTTCAAACGAATGTCAGTAGCATGTTTAGAATCAGATTTAGTGTTCTTTGGTGGTACAAAATCTGCAGCAACAATCTGATTCTCACTTTTATTTTTCTCCTCAGTTTTAGCTCTACTAGCTATAGCAAGATCATCTTTTAAAATCTGTTCGGGAGTCATAGGTTTTAGACCAATTTTCTTTCCATCATGCATAAGAGAATAGTGATTAGTTTTGCCATTATGAACAGATTCTCTATCAAATTGCCATGGTCTACCAAGTAACAAAGAACAAGCTTGCATAGGTACAACGTCACAATCAACAAAATCAGAATATGTACCAATAGTAAAATGCACGCGTACCGTTCTTGTTACCTTGATCTTGCGAGAACTCTCAAACCATTGGATGTAATATGAATGTGTGCGTTGTCTTGTTGGAAGTGCAAGCTTCTCTATCATGTCAACACTAGCCAGATTATTACAACTCCCTCCATCAATGATGATCCTTATAGCTCTTTCCTTGACAACACCACGTGTTTGGAACAGGTTGTGGCGTTGATCATGCTCAGATTTGCTAAATTTCACACTCAACACACGTTGTGTAACTAAGGTCTTGTATTGATCAGCAGTTTCATCTCCCATTACCTCTATCTCTTCATTAGAATCACAATTGTCTCCATCTCGAGCAGAAATAAGAGCTAATGTATCTTCATCAAAGTCACTCGCTGAATCATATTGACCATCATCACGCACCATTATAACACGTATTTTTGTGCACTGTCCCTCAATATGACCAAAACCCCAACACTTGCGGCATTGTATATCCTTTGTTTTACCCGTGGAAGCCATAGAAGATGCACTACGAGCAGGAGCATTGGATGACAGTGGAGGAGCAGCTGACGGAAATCTTGTGGTGGCCTTGGATGTGGTAGTAGCTAGTGGAGAATCACGAGAAGAAGGCGCTGATTGTCGGGATGTCCAAGTGGATGTGCGACCTTCAGAATTATTAGTCCTCCATGGTGTTTGGCAATCCTGCACTTCACGTTGAGCTTTGCAAGCAAGATGAAACAAACGAGTGATGGAATTATATTACTTATAGTCTAATATGTGTTGAATGTCCTTGTTTAATCCACCAAAGAAACGTGCAAGCATTTGTTCATTAGTTTCAACAATACCACACCGAACCATCCCCATTTGCAATTCCTGATAATACTCTTCTACAGAATTTTTTCCTTTTTCCAAACGTGTCAAATTCTTTAGTAAATCACGTTGATAAGTGGGAGGCACAAAATGAACATGCATAGCAGTTTTTAAAGCAGTCCAAGTATGAGGAATAGTAGTAGGATTGAAACGACAATACTCAGACCACCAAAGGGAAGCAAATTTAGTAAATTCACATGTAGCAGCACTAACACGCATATTCTCAGGATATTTTAAACATGCAAAATGTTGTTCTACTTCCATCTCCCATGTAAGATATGCATCAGGATTATATTTACCCTCAAAAGATGGAATATTTAATTTAAGCTTTGCAACATGATCATCATCACGTACCGGTGATCGAGCGTTGCGGTGGTAATGTCGGGGTCGGCCAGCAGGGTGTGGAGGTTGTTCAACCTCCTCGTCAAACAGATCGTCATCGTCGAGGTCGTAGTAGTACCCGTCGTCTGCCCCCAATGTTGCAGCAGCAGCAACCGTGGTGGAAGCCTGAGGTGCCTCAGATGCAGCGGTAGCCGCCTGAGGTGCGGCAGCAACTGAACCAGCAGTACGACCCGTGATGGGAATGCGCCGTGCGCCATGCCGAGGTGCCAATGGGGCGGGTGCGGGTGCCGGCAATCTGTGCAAAACCTCCTTGAACCGAGCGTCAAGCTTGTCGCTGAAGGATTTTTCGAGTCCATCGATCTTGTCCATGGCTTTGGTGAGCTTGGTGCCAAACTCTTCTAGTCGTGCATCCACATCTTCAGCGCGACCGACCAATAGCTCAGAGAAGTGGGCATGTAGTTCTTGGTTCGTCATTCTGGCAGGGTTACACGAAGTATCTGCCATGGTTAGTCTTTTAAAAAGCACAGGTATTTATGCCTATAACAACAGAAATATGGTGGAAGGCACGCGTAATCCGTCAAGCAATATACGAAGCTCTTACAAGTTCTTACAAACAGCAGGAAAAGGCGATGTGCAACCGCGAGGAGCAGTGGGTCCAGAGATTGAACCGAGCGATTACCAGGAGTGGAGACACCGCATGTGGAAAAATCTGTGGAGCTCTAGGAAGGCTTAGCAAAGGGGTTAGCAATTATCAAAACAGCAATGCAAATGTTGAAACAATGCTCAATGATGGTACTCTGCTGGTCCTAGGCTAGACCGTACTAGACACGCGAGCCTAGATCACCAACAATGTCACGACGCGACACAACAAGCAATGTATGATGATATGGCACCCTGAAAAGCGAACCGAGATGTCGAAAATCACTATTATGGCGAGTGTCTAGAACTGATCGACGGGGTCTAGAAATAGGTTAGCCCCAAAAAAAATTGTCGAAATTTTTGTATTATGCTCCGGAAAGCGCGCAGGCGCCAAAAAAATATCGCTATAACGACCGATGGAGAATTTTTTTTGCTCTCCTTCTGGACTTACGACTGAAATTTTAGCTCGACACGGACTTTAGCTCAACACGGAAACAACAAGGAAGCAGAGTAAAAAGAAATAACAAGGAAACAATAACTCAACTCGGACTCGTGCCGCGGCAGGAAAGGTGATCGGATCCATGTCACGGTAGGAAGGCGGTGGCGGAGTTTTAGGGTTTATGGTGGCCGGGTGTATGGCGGCGGAATATGGTGGCGGAATATGGTGGCAGTGATCTGCGAGTGTGGCGGTGACTACTGTGATCAGAACTCGAAACTCTAAGGGACGAGACACTAAGACCAGCAACTCGTCGCGACGATGCAGACACAAATTCAACAATGCAAAACTGAAAAGATAATGCAAGGCATATATTGGTGATGGGATGGATCTAAACTCTAACTATGTTTTTGGCTTTTTCGTGGGTTATAGGTAAAACAGATCTAATCTACGAAAACAGTAAAATCTCACCGAGCAACCTGGAATCTGATACCACTTGATAGGGCAAAAGTGTCCGATCTTTCGATGAGATGGTAATGGTCATTTTGGTGGAGTTCGGGCTTGACGATCCGACTACACGTGCGGGCACGAGCACCAATGCAATCGCTAGGCCAATCTCCTGGAGGTTACTGATCCTGCGGAAACACGATCAGCCTGACCAGCGAGGTTCTTAATTCCTACCTGAAATCGAGAACAAGTAAGAAATAATATTGCAATCAAGATATTGCGGATTAAGATGAAAGCTTTATTGAAAAGGTGGGATCTTGTATAGGTGCGAAGTACAAGAGGCCTCTGCAACGCTCGAGCCTTGGCGAAGTTGCTATGATGTCTAACTTAATGTCTAAACAAAATCCGAGTCTATGGTGACGGCTATGGTGAGTATTTAAGGAGGAAAAGGTGGGGTTTCGGCCAGCCATAGAAGTGGTGGCCGAATCCAACCCTAGAAGTCATTTTCTCCTCAAATACGGACTCTAAAAAGTGGCTAATTAAAATCCTGCGAAAATTACATGGGCCTGGCCCAAAATAAAGGTGTCGCAGCACCATATTAAGCTATGGATGAATTTGTGAAGTATTAATCTTGAATATTTCGTCCAAGCCTTCTTTCTTCATTATGGTGGCCTCAAAGTTCTGAAATCTTCATCTGTGGCCTTCTCTTGAATCATCACATGCTTGCTGCCATCTCCATGCATGACCATGCTCCAATGCTTGTCCCTCTCATCCATGCTTGGTCCATCATTCCTAAGAGTAAGAAATACATCTGATTTAGGCAGCATCATATTCTCATGTATGTGAGGAATAGTTCCAAGAAACTAAAGTACCTGATAGTTAAGTTGTTTGGCACGAGATCGAGTGATAGGTCCTTGTATGTGTGTAGCTGTAGGTACAACGGTTGTATCAATAGATGGGATGTCCACATCACCAACTGTCTTGGAGGTCTTCTTCAAACTCAAACTGGATGTTTTCATGAAATGTATAAAATGACAAAAGTATAAGTACAGGAAGAAGCAATGCAAGAGGCAAAGTCGGAGGAAGAAAGACTTACAAAATAGTTAGAGACTTGGTTAGAAGCATGCCAACCTTCTTTCTTTTATCCCCCTCCAGGGAGGTGGTGGATTCCTTGGAGAGTTCACTCTCACTTCTTGCCTCCAGCAGCAGCGTTAGAGGTGGAGCTCTTCCGTTTACGCGCCGCTGGAGCATCGTCATCGAACACGGTAGTGACATCCTTCATCTTGGGGTTATAGACTTGCCGAGCCATGCAGGTATCCTCCAAATCCCCCACCTATTAAGTGATCATGGTGTTAGAAGGACATGTGCATTAAAGGCAGGAAAATTGGAGTATATGTCGAAGCAAAGCAAAGAATCAGAATTTACCTTTGGGAACTTGTGGTCCTCCAACATGTCATAGGTGATGGTGAAGCCACGCTTTCGGTCCTTCACCTTGATGATGTCCTAGAGGCGGAGCTTGATGGAGTCACTAGACCCGTGTCAACGAGCCACTCGATCCGCCTTACGACACGGGAGGCTTCATCGTCAGGGCGAAGGATGGCTTGGTACCTCCATTTGGTGGCTTCAGTGGTGGCCCCATCAATTAAGTCTGGGTACGTGATTTCTCTACCGGCCAGAGGAATACCTAGGCCGTAGAAGTAGCTATGCTGCCAGTTCTTGCAGGACTCGTGTCCCACGATGTTGGGGAACCTCCGGCCAGGCTAGATCTTGAAGCTAATTGTTCCGCAGTTCCTAAGTTCGTCCTTGTTTACTCTGGCTTCCCTCTTCATGGTGAATAAGTAGATGAACAAGTCTAACCTAGGACTAATCCCTATGAATACTTCGCACAAAGCTACATAGTTGCTAAGTGCTAAGATGCTATTGGGGGAAAGGTTCTGAGGTTGAACCCGAAAGTGATGGAGGACTTGGATGCACAAGTCGGAGATTGGCAGGGATATGCCACATACCAATTGGGGTTTGAGATATACCTTTTCTCTGGATTGGGGAGAAGGGACCATCTCGCCGGCCGGCACCGGCCGCCAGGCTAGATCCTTCGTCGCCGGGAGGTACCCCTCAGCGATCATCTATTTGATATTTCCGACGGAGATATCAGAGCCTCTACACACTCCTTGTGGGAGTCTGTTCCCTCCTCTAGTGGCTTGAACGCCACCGAATTATGGTCACCGCCGTGGATTACACCACCGCGGAGGCATGTACCTCCACCCCCTCCGGCGGGATCCGTACCACGCTAGTCGGCCTCGCCGAGGCATCGCTGGTCGCTGCCATGGGGGAGGGAGTGCCGCTGACAAGGATATACCCTATCGGTGCCTTATGTTGGTATACCCGGTCTAGCCCAGGGAAGTCCCACATAAAGACTCACTACCAAAGAAGATTGCGGGTGGGCCAAGCCCACTACAAGTTCGACTCCTTGGAGGACAAGTCTAACTGTAGATAGAATTTCAAAGGGTTCAACCCTAATTTGTAACCGACTCGACCTATCCCGGGACCTGGCCTATCTATATAAGGGCCAGGAGCGCACGGCGAGAAGGATCTCTTCACCTCATACACACACCTCACACCAGATTGCATCTACGCACCCCTGTAACCTTTTGGTTTTGCCGTAATCAAGAACAGACAAGTAGGAGTAGGGTTTTCCCTCTGGGGTCCTGAACCTGGGTAAACCTCATGTCCCCGTGTTGCTTTCCTATTAACCATCTCGCGACTTCCAGCATCCCCATCTTCTGAAAAACCCAAGTCGGTAACAATGGGCATTGATGAGATCGAACCTTGGAAATTGGCGCCGTCTGTGGGAAGCAGGGACACTGATCGTGCGGTCACGACAGTCCCATCCGGGGCGATCTACGATTCCTCAACGTTGGTGAACCACCTCCTATTCGGCACCTTCGACTTCACCGCCCACTCTCCGACCACTCGCAAAGATTTCGAGGCCGTAGGCGTCAAAATTGAGATTCTGTTCTGGGCCCTCTGCTTCCAGGTGGGCCAGATCGGCACCCTCCGCCTCCCAGAGGGGGTGCCACTTTAATCAATAAGGCCCGCTTCATGGGTCCCACCCATCGACGCCCTGCGCACGTCAACACGGATAGGCGATTCGGATGACTGCAACAACTACAACTCCGATCTGTGCAATCCCCCTTTGGATGAGGGAACCTACAGTTCCGGATCTGAGAGCTGCGGGAGCAGCGACCCTCTCCGAGAGCGCTACATGTGCACCGTCATCCACGGCGGAGACGTCATCAACGGAGCCGATCCACCGCTGGATCAAACACCCAATCCCCCTCCCAACCCTCAGGTGGAGAACAGAGGAAGCAGGGTGAACCCGCCTAACAGGGCGGCTTGAGGCACTGAGAGCGTTAATCATGCCCACAACAAAATCCACCTCAATGAAGAGGGCTGGGAGATCGCGCGTGAGGCTGTACGGGGCAATCACATCTTACCAGTCGACGCTTCCTGCGATATGCTGATGTCCTATCACTGGCTCCTCATCGAGGAACGCAATCAATAGGTCAAGCTACAAGGTAACCTCGAAAAGCGCAAGCGGGCAGCTGGCGAATCAAGCATGCGAAGAGTTGCGCTCTCCACAGCTGGCGGCTCCTCTTCGCACGGGAACAACTCCAACAAGTACCACCCTCGCCTGGAGCGCATGGACCCAGCCGTATGGCGCGAGGTCACCAAAGCACTTATCATGTCCTTCATGACGATGGACTCGCAAGGCAACATCATGCTAAAAACGCCGCAGGCTGCGATCATGGCGGCCACCACCTATCTCACGTCCAACCCACCACCGGTGGGAGACCCGAAGAACACGATCCATAAGTCTGTGCTTGCAGGCCTCGGACTCGTCGGAGCTGCGCTCAATGACGAAACACCCGTAGAGCCAAAGAAAAAGGTCGCGATTAGGTTCACTCGAAGCCGCACACCCTCATCTGAAGAAGAGGAGCATGACCTACCTTGACGTTGTCGGAGCCCACGGTGATGCAACAGCAACTACGTTGCTCGTAGTGAGCTCACACAGCGCAAGATCGAGAAATCACGCACTAAGCACGCATGCTCAACTGAGTCTGAAGAGGACGACAGAGAGCTGTGTGGAGCCAGATGCTTCAGTAGGTCCATTCGGCAATCACAGATGCCGAAGAATTTTCCAGCTCCCTTCAGACAACCCGAAGTTTGATGGCGCGCAGGAGCCGAAAACATGGCTTGACGACCATATTTCAACAGTCAATCTCCACGGCGGGAACAAGAACACCGCCCAACAATACCTTTAGCTGTAGTTGACAGGCCCAGCCAGGGGCTGGCTGAGCAGCCTCCCCTCCGGTCCATCCGAAGCTAGGAAGAGCTGGCGTACATCTTCATCCATAATTTCAAGGGCACGAGCAAGAGTCTAGCCTCAATCGAAGATTTACGGGCTTGCATCCAATGAACCAACGAGTCCATCCGCTCGTACATACTACGCTAGTCAGTCATCAAGAACTCCTCCGCGAACATCTCTGAGGAGAGGGAAATCGATGCCTTCAAGGACGGCGTCAGGCGCCGTGAGTTCAAGGAGGATCTCAGGCGCGTCAAGCCCAAAACCCTCGACCACCTAATGGATATCGCCAATCGTTGAGCAGATGGCGAGGATACCGTGAAACGAACACATTCGGATGACGAAAATGACTTCGAACGCAGGCGCGATCTCCGCGGAAAGAGAAGACCACACATCCACGACGATCGCGAGGAGGTCGACATGGTTGCGGCTGGCTATACCGATCGCCGCCACGACAACAATCACAACAGTGGGTACCGTGATGGTGGATAACCCACCCAAACGTGGCAGCGTCGCAACCACAACGATGAGCCTTCGGCATACGACAAGCTATCAGGTCCCTACACCATCCACTTCTACATCGACAAGCAAGATGGTAAGAAGAAGGCTAAACACATACTCAAGGACTACCAAGAGTTCCGGAAACTCAGCGAGGGCCTCACCCAGATGCGATGCCAGGCGGTGAACCCAGGATTCGCACCGGCCCCAGGAGCCGTAGATCACGAGGCTCCACTACCACCACCTGGAGGACCCTCGCAACCTGCGGTTGCACCAGCGCAGAATAATGGTGTGGACGGATACCCACCACCAGAAGGGTCTGTGATGATTCAGAAGGGGCGTTTAACCAATAGGCTGCAGAAGAAGATCACCTGCCAAGTCAATCTGGTCGTGACCTTCCCACCAGCCATACCTGAGTACCTGAGCGGCTCGGAGTCCTGCATCACGTTCAACCGTTCAGATCACCCGCGCTAGATACCTCGCCCAGGTCACTTTGCCCTGGTGCTCGAGGGCCAGATCGGTGGATTCGAGATGAGTTGCGTCTTCATGAATGGCGGCAGCGGCATCAATCTAATGTTCGCCAGTACACTCGCAGCCATGCGGATCCTGCTATGCAGTCTAGAGTTGTTAGACACGACGTTCCACAACATCGTCCCAGGGAAGGACATATACTCCCTTGGCAAGATATGGCTCGACGTCATCTTCGGCAAGCCCGAAAACTTTAGGCGTGAGCGGCTGGAGTTCGAAGTGGTGGACTGGCCCTCACAGTACCACGCCATCCTCGGGCATGTGGCATTTGCAGGATTCCTGGCAGTACCGCACTACGCGTAACTTCTACTAAATATGCTAGGATCCAGGGGCGTCATCCCCATCCTAGGAAGCTTCACCAGGTCGTACAACTGCGACATAGACTTCAACATAATCTCCTAGTAGTTCGGCATGCAGGAGGATCTCACAAGGCTCAAGGAGGTCACAGACAACGGGGCACCCCGAGTCACCAGGAAAAACGCACGTGATATGTCGTTGGACTCCACAGTCAACACAAGAAGGTGAAGGTTCACCCGACAGACGTCTCCAAGACGGCGTTGATCGCCAATAACCTGAGTCCCGCATAGGAAAGCACGCTCATCGAATTCCTCCATGAGCGCTGGGAAATTTTCGCCTGGTGTCCTGCGGACATGCCAGGAGTTCCTAGGGAATTCGCCGAGCATGCACTCAATGTGTTTCCAAATGAGAAGCCAGTCAAGCAATCAATGCGCCGACTGTCCAAGCCGAGATCCGAAGCCGTTGGTATCGAAGTCAACAGACTCCTCAACACCAAATTGATCAGGGAGATCAAGGAAAGCGAGTGGCTGGCCCACCCCGTGTTGGTCCCCAAGAAGGACACGAACATCCTGCGAATGTGCATGGACTCCACATCGCTTAACAAGCACTATCCCAAGGACCACTTTCCTCTCCCACGGATCGATCAAATCATCAACTCCACTACAGGATGCGAGAAACTCTCCTTCCTTGACGCTTACTCAGGCTACAACCAAATTCGGCTGAAGGCCGATGATCAGGAGAAAACGGCGTTCATCACGCCGTTCGGGTGTTCTGCTACAACACAATGCCTTTCGGATTGAAGAATGCAGGTGCCACTTACCAGAGATGCATGCAGGCATGTCTGAAGGACCAGATTGGTCGCAGCGTCCAGGTCTATGTCGATGACATAGTGATCAAGACCAAAGAGGCCATGAAGCTCATAGATGATCTCCGCGAGACATTCAACAACCTTGATCGCTACAAGATCAAGCTAAACCCAGACAAGTGCGCTTTCGGTGTCCCGTCTGGCCAGTTACTCGGGTACTTCATCTCTCAGCGTGGCATCAAGGAAAACTCGAAGAAAATCAGGGCTATACTAGCCATGGAGAGGCCCAAGAACCTCAAAGGGGTCCAGCAGCTCGCTAGGCGAATCGCAACACTCAGCAGTTTCATCAGCCGCATGGGCAAGAAGGCTCTACCTTTCTAACAGCTGATGCGCATGGCTAACACATTCGAGTGGATGGCCGAGGCAGACGATGCATTTGAGGACCTCAAACGTCTGCTCTCCACATCACCTGTCCTGGTGACGCCGAAGGAGAGAGAGCCTTTGCTGCTATACATAGCAGCCACGCATCAGGTGGCCAGCACCGCACTCTTGGTCGAACGACCCGAAGATGACATCCCCTCAAGGGGACACAATGAGGTATGTTCTTCGGATGAAATTCCGTGCATCCAACAACGAGGCCGAGTACAAGGCACTCATACACGGCATGTGGATGGACAAGGTGTGTGGTGCCACACGCCTCGTCATCTACGGCGATTCCAACCTCGTCGTCCAGCAGACGATGAACGAGTGCGACGCCCATAGCGCCAACATGATCGCATACCATGCGCTCTACAATTCACTCGAAGGGGACTTCGACGACTACGAACTTTGGTATGTTGGCAGAGAAAGCAATGAAGAAGCCGAAAATCTCGCCAACATCGGCTCCACCTACGCCTGAGTGCAACCAGGTGTGTTCCTCGAACAAATCTGCGTACCCTCCATCAAGCAGAAATTTCCAAATGGTACAGACGAAGCCGCAGAACACTCGGGGGTGCCACCTGAAGGAAAAGAAGGACCCGAAAAGCTCGACACAGAGATCAAACTTGTCAGCCTTATGCAGGTCATGGCGGTTGAGGAAACATGGACCCAACCATACCTCCGCTACCTGATGAGAAAGCAGCTACCCGAGGACCCGACAGACGACCGGGGCATATCTCGCCGATCAAAGGCCTTCACCATCATCAATGGCGAGATGTACAAGCGTAGAATTTAGGATGTACTCCAACGATGCATCACCATCAGCGACAGCAAAAGTATGCTCCTAGACATCCATGAGGGTATATGCGGCCACCACGCAGGCAGCCGCGCTCTGGTCACCAAAGCTCTACGAGCTGGCTTCTACTGACCATCCACAATGAACAACGCCAAGGAGATAGTCCAGAGGTGCAACGCCTGCCAATGGTACGCAGACAAGCCACACGTGCCCGGATCGGAGCTGCGGCCCGTACTGCTGGCATGGCATTTCGCCTAATGGGGGCTCGACATGATTGGCAAACTGCCAAAGTCCTCACCAGGAGGGAATGTCTTCCTCCTGGTGACAGTCGACAAATTCTCAAAGTGGATCGAGCCCATGCCTGTTACTAACCAAAGCGGCTCCACCGCCGTCAAGTTTTTCGAGTCCATTGTCTACAGGTTTGGAGTACCCCATAGCATCATAACGGACAACGGCTCAAACTTCATCTCGAAGGAGTTTCGAGGCTTCTGCAAAAACCTCAGAATCAACCTGTCGTACGCCTCTGTGGCGCATCCGCAGACCAATGGACATGTCGAAAAGGCCAATGGCCTCATCGGCAACGTCATCAAGAAGCGTCTGATGTGCCTACTCAAAAGGCTTGCATACGAGCTACCCTCCGTTCTCTGGAGCCCGCACACAACGCCAAACAGCTCAACTGGCTACACGCCCTTCTTCATGGTGCACGGAGCCGAAGCTATGCTACCTGCTGAGGTATGATACAAGGTTCCATGGGTCATCGCCTAAAGCGAAGCCGAATCATCGGTTGCACTCGAAGACAACGTAGACACGCTGGATGAGGCATGTGACATCGCCGTGGATCTATCAGCAGAGACTCCACAACTACCATAGCTGTCGGCTGCGTCCAAGGTCCTTCGTCGAAGGAGAACTCGTCCTGAGACTGAAGAAGGAAGGGCACAAGAAGCTCGAGTCACCCTAGGAAGGACCCTACATCGTCACCGAAGTCATCCTAGGTGGCGCCTACCGCCTCATGGACGTCGAATCAGGAGTCGAATACTCCAACCCCTGGAACGTCAGAAGACTGCGATGCTTCTACCCCTAGTTACCTTTTACTTTCAATAAGTCTATTCAGCTAGGATATTCATTGTGCCTTGGCCCTAATCTTTCTCCCTTATATTATTTATTGTTAAAACACGCTCGGGTGCTATGCCCCACCTTACGACTTCGTCGATTGACAATAACGCAAAGGACATGCATACTCTATAATCATACAACGCACTACGTGCATACAACTTTACAAGGGCATTACAAGCCCACTCGAAAATATACATGCTTTACATTATCTCGTTTTTTGTTTGCAGGACTCAACTATGATAGAGCAGAACGTTTGTTCGCTCCTCAAACACATCTATAATTTCTTCAGCATATTAAGCCACAGCCGCGTAGTGTGGACGCATATCCCACGTCATACCATCTGGAGGAGGTGTCCCAGCCGCTATCTCCGCAAGATTGACATCGCGGAGATGCAGTCGAATAAGAGACAGGGCTTCCTTCACGCCCGCAACTAGTTGATGGCGCATAAGCTCCTTCACGTGACCTGCATCTCGAAACTTCCCAAGCAAGCCTAGAAAGCTAGAAGGTGCAGAGTCTAAGGGAAACATGGTGGCCCAAATCGCTGCGAACGATGACCTTGCCCGCCTTAGCACTCAAAGATCTTGATGGACGCGATCTTGCATCATCGCAAGGACGATCGCTCGATCATGGTCCACCCAGAAGAAGCTGTCGGCCTCCAAATCTTGTTGCGTCAGGCAATTCATGCGAATTGCAACACACTCTTTCTCTTCCTTGGTAGAAGATTCACAACTGCACAATACAATGGGTTAGCTGACATAAAAACAACCGACACACTCAAAAGAGATAAAGGGTCAAGATGACTTACATTGGAGCTGCTCGCCCACTTTCCGCAATTCCTCCAGCAGAAACTCTCCTCTCGCAATGGCTCGCTCGGCCTTGGGCTTCCACACGTCCGCATGACCTCGGATGCTGACGATGTCCTTCTCCAAGCTTTGGACGCGATCATGGCAACTGCGACGACTTGCTCAACGATGGGCGAGAGCCAGGTGCAGGAGAAGGTGTAACCACCGCACTACTAGGAAAATGGTCGTCTGTGGCGCACCTAAAAGGCCCATCCGTGGCGCACTGGTGGTGCGCCATGGGCCTTGGGCTACGGCTATCTCCTAGCCGTGGCGCACTGCCTGGTGCGCCACGGTTATGTGGAGATAGGCGTAGCGCACCTGCTAGTGCGCCA
This sequence comes from Avena sativa, assembly GCA_916181665.1. NCBI lineage: Eukaryota > Viridiplantae > Streptophyta > Magnoliopsida > Poales > Poaceae > Avena > Avena sativa. The sequence continues at coordinate 331,987,908 of OV702285.1, forward strand.
CTGATATGTTGGCAGGTGCGCTACGCCTTGGATCTTCTGTGGCGCACGTTGCAGTGCGCCACTAAGCTGCGTAGGTGCGCTTTAGTTGCAGTGTGCCACAGAAGCTGTGCCATGTGCGCCATGGGTGTCTTTTTTTTTAATTTCAGGGCCAGATGATATACAATATAGATTATATAAGCAGACATACACACATATATAAGATATACAGTTATATATATATACACAATTCGCAAAACAAGATTGAAACAAATACATATAGATAAGTCTCATACATGAATACATAAGTTATACATTGTTTCGATCAAGTTACAAAGTAGTTGGTGACATGCGAATACATGTGTCGATCGAACAAGTTAGAGCTCGGAAGCTCGCCTAGACATCTAAACTAGCTAGACACAAACGCGGGATAAACAACCAAAGAAGATAAGCATGATCACCGCGACGAAGGTGTAGGTCTTCATCTGGTTCCTCGTCCTAACTCCCGCTAGATAGCGCGTGTATCTAGCTTCCTCCTCCGCCATAGTGTTGTACCCTTTGTAGCTATTGCCGCTGAAACAGTGCACCTGTCTCCGGCAATCTTCCCAATCATCGTAGACTCTGGGAACCCGTCCCTTGTACACGACGTACCACGTCATCTACAACTTGACAATAATAATTAACCGATGATTGAAAAAACATATATAATTAAAGTCGCATATGAAGATACACTTATAGAAAGTACTCCTAAATCAAAAAGACCAAACTCAAAAAGCATGCCTCATATATAACTAGGTTGTTCGACACAGGAATATGCTACGATGGAACTGTCCGCCAAGTAGGATGCACAACACCTGGACCTGTGCATAGCACAAGGCGGACAATCCCATCGCAGCACATTCACATATAGTGTGCCACGACATTTCAACCATCAGCATTATTCTCGAAAAAGACCAAAGTAACTCGAAAAGAATGCCTCATATATATATATACATAGGTCGTTGGACACAGGAATATGCTACGATGGAACTGTGAGCCAAGTAGGATGCACAAGACCTAGACTTGTGCATATCGCAAGGCTCACAATCCCGTCGTAGCACATTCACATATATATTGTGCCACGACATTTCAATCATTGGCATTATTCTCGAAAAATACCAAAGTAAATCAAAAAGACTAACTAATATATATACATAGGTCGTTGGACACAGGAATATGCTACGACGGAACCGTGAGCCAAGTAGGATGCACAAGACCTGGACTTGTGCATATCACAAGGCTCACAATCCCGTTGTAGCACATTCACATATATAGTGTGCCACGACATTTCAATCAATGGCATTATTCTCGAAAAAAGAGTAAGGAAAAAAAGAAGGACCAAAGTGAGCAAAGGACCAAAGAGTAAGCAAAAAAAACAAGCATTTGATTGATATATAATAATAATAAGCAAAAGAAGTAAGCGATGATTCATAAACCTAATAAGATAAGTATAGTAGCATGTACACTTGTCCACACACACACACAAAGGTAATCTATAGTTTGTAACTACAACTAGGCCAACATCAAGCCTTCTGGCTCGGCTTAGGGAACGGGAGGACGCCTTGTCTCGTCATGAACTTCCTATAGTCACCCTGCATCTCTAGGCGATCTTCTATGTCACGGTTATTCGCGATATTTCCTCCGTAGAAGATCCCCCCCGAAGTCATGACATCACGAAAGATGATTGCCCCAAACTGTTGCTGGATGCGATACATCTCTTGTCTAATATCTGAATCAGTGATCTTGGCCTTTGCTTCGGCCCACTGTTTGAGATGATCTGGCAGCGTAGAATTCTGCTGGTCAAGTAGGAATGCCCTCATGTGATGGAGTGCATAGTAGGATTCCTTCTTACTGTTTTCCGGCTTCTTCACGCAGGGGAACTCCGTTACGTGGTTGAAGCCGTGCCTGCCGAACTTGACCTTCGTACGCACGAAGGTGGTGCCTTCCGTCGAGGCAAAGCCAGTGAGAGCATCATCCAGAACTTCCTTGATCTTGTCGTAGTTTTTCTTCTTTTCTAGACTCCTCGAGTCAAAATATGTGGCGTGGTAATGCTTTGGCGATAAGGAGATGAGCGTGCAGTGTTCATCTCTGTGCAAAAAATCAAATGGAATGTGTTGGAAAAATAATGATGATAATCTAATAAACCCAATCGATGGTGGCGAGTGAATAACGACTTACTCGGGAAAGTAAGGCACGAGAATGTATTCCTTTGTCTTGTTCGCCACGAGGATTCTTTTTAGGTACGAGGCCACGATACGTCGTTCGACGGGGGAACCCAAGCAGCCGTCACGCATGTAGTAGGGGTCCACTATAGCGATGCCCGGTGTGTTCTCTCTAATGATCTGCATGGCCAGGCTGAGAGAAAACAGACGGACCATGGTACAGTGCAGCGGGTATAGGTGGAACATATTGAAGATGTCATCGAACCGCAGGAAGAACAGATCCGCAGGGGCATTGTCGATGAAGCCCAAGCCTGGTGGCACCTTCACCACGAATACTGGGTGCGAGGGATCTTTCTCCGATAGAAGGCGTCTCTCTATCGTCAGCACGTCGTCATGCACACTCTGCAGTTCCGAACTGGCGAGCCTCCGCAAATTCTTAGGTAGCATGGGCTCACCTGCCACATGAATCCTCCACATAATACCCTCGGGTCTTGGTGGCCCGTCCCAAAACCTGATCGGATTTGCAGTTGTTGACGCCACTGCTGGCTCGAGATGCTAGATTTTATTTTCCTGCCTTTTTTCCTTTTGGAGAGCGGGCAGGCACCGCAATCTGAGCACCAGCCGCCCTATGTAGTGTGTCAGGGCTTAGAATAAAGGGCCGGTTGGTTGTATCAGCTGGCTCTGTAAAGGCGCAAGTTGGAGGCCTCTCCTGAGAACCAAACAGATGCTTGGTGATAGTGGCTTTCTCTGTGGGGCCACCATCTAGGTATTCGTTGCTAAACTAAGTGTTGAAGAAGTGATCATTCTAGTCTTCGTCATCCTCGGACGGATCCTGCGCCATGTGCATATCATCAACATGATCATCCGACCCACCGCGTGGAGGTGACGGCGAGGGCGGTAAGGGGGCCTTGCCACCGCTTGTCGCTGGCACGAGTACAGGCGGTGCTGTTGTCTGTGGCGTGATGGCCCCTGCTGTCCCCAAACGTATCATGCTCTTTGGCCATTGCAAGAATAAGCCGAAGCAACTTCTGAGGATAGCTGGCTCTTCTTCATCCGCTCCTGGGGGTTGAATGGGAGGTTCCAGGTCGTCGCAGCCCCTTAGCACCCGATTAATTTTAACCCTGTGCACGCTATCTGGCATCGGCCTTGAGTGGAACAGGCGCTGCAAGGGTTGAACGATGGTACCCTTGGCAACATCCCTTAGCTCGTTGTTCACGTAGCATAAGAGAGTTCAAGGAACATCCGTCGTCAGAGATGACATAAGAGTAATAGATGGCGTGAAAGGTGGTAAAGCAATTTGTTTACCGTGATGGCATCGAGATCGGCTAATATCGAGGCACCGCATACGGCGACGGGCGTGCAAGAGACGGAAGGGCTGCTTGATGGCGCGGTGCTGGCCGCCGGTGTATTCTCCCTACCGTCGGGTGCTTGGAGCTCCGGTGCCGCCGCGACGATGGTAGGGGGGCCACACCAACATGTACTCCGGCGCCGCGGTGATGGCAGGGGGAGTCACCAACACTTGCGGCACCGCGGTGCTAGCGGGCGGAGTCACGAACACGTAGTTCGCCTGATTCGTCGGTGCCAAGTTGTTTGAGTGGCTGCTGGCCATGCTTGGAATCGGGCACGACCCTAATCGACCACCCGCACTACAGTTCGCTATTGACTCCAGCAAGGTAGGCAGGAAGGACGTGAGGGTGATTGCCAGGTTGTCTTGGACGATCTACGGGATCCGCGCCACTTCTTCGTAACCGGCTCTATTTTCTTGGCCCGGTTCATCGCCCTGTTAAAAGGGTTATCCCACTGGGTGGCCGCCGTCGACCCCTGGGATGAGGAACCCTGGGATCCATGACTAGCAACGATTTCCTCCTCCTGCAGAAGAAGTAATAGTGAATCGTTTAGATCATCGATTAGAATGCAACCGAGTTGATCTGCAGTAATTAGATTATACTTACCACAATTTCCTCGAATTCCTTCAACGCAGGATCTGTAGGGTTTCGTAGCATGGAAAACAAAAAATTTCTACCGCATACAAACAAACAAGCCAAGATCTATCTACTAGATTGTAGCAACGAGTCGATGGAATAACTCACCCTCGAAGATTCCAAAGTGTTTAACAAGAGAGGATTCTCGTGGGTGATGTAGTCGTACTCTTCCCGATCTCAAGATCGCGTAGACGATCCTTCCGGCGCTGCGTTCCGGCAGCGCTCCCGCAGTCGGTCACACATTCGGTACTCGACGAAGACCTTCCTCTCCCTTGTTCCAGCAGGCAGCTGAGGTTGTAGCACTCTCCTCGCGATTCCGGCAGCACAACGGCGTGGTACCGGAAGTAGAGGGGAGATCTCGCAGGGCTTCGCCTTAAGCCAGAGCGAGTATGGTGGACTATGAGAGAGCTCCTCGGCGATCTAGGGTTTAGACACACCAAGGAGGAGGTGCTAGGGCCGGCGGCTAGGGCTTGGGGCTTGCCCAAGTCGGCGTCTAGGGGAGACCTAGGCGGCGGCAACAGGAGGTGGCGGCGCCGGGCTAGGGTTTTGGGGTAGGGAACTTGTGTGCTAGGAGGGGCAGCCCTGCCCCTCCCTTTATAGGTGGGGGGCGCCGGCCAAGGGGAGGGAGTCCCTCCCAAACTCGGATCCCTAGTGGGCCGGCGGTGGAGGAGGAACTCCTCCCCAACTCGGTTTCCCACTTCCCTCCACTTTCCAAAATAGCCGTTTGACTTTTCAAATTGGCGTTTGACTTTTCAAACTAGGATTTGATTAAACCCTTTTTTTTGTTCAGAGATGACACCTAGTACATGATGCAATCATTCCAACTTGGTATGACACATTCATGTACCCTTCCCCTCCGGAGTGCCGGACATTCCGGAACCTTCTAGAACATTCCCGATGAAAACACCGGAACCATTCTCCAACTCCGAAACAGGACTTTCCTTATATGAATCTTATTCTCCGGACCATTCCGGATCTCCTCGTGATATCCCGAATCCCATCCGAGACTCCGAACAACATTCGGTCTCTGTCTCATCATTTCATAACTACTCAAACAACGTCGAATCCTTAAGTGTGTCTCCCTACGGTTCGTGAATTATGCGGACATGATCGAGACACTTCTCCGAACAATAACCAATAGAGGAATCTGGAAATTCATATGGCTCCCACATATTTCTACGATTACTTTGCGATCGAATGAACCACTTACATACGATAACAATTTCCCTTTGTCTCACGATAGTTTACTTATCCGAGGTTATGATCGTCGGTATCTATGCATACCTAGTTCAACCTCGTTACTGACAAGTACTCTTTTCTCGTTCCCGTGATATGTGATCCCTTGTGAGCCACTCACATGCTTGCAAGCTAATTGGATGACATTCCACCGAGAGGGCCCAGAATATATCTATCCGTCATATGGATGGACAAATCCCACTCTTGATCCTTGTGTCTCAACCAATACTTTCCGAACACTCAATTCCACCTTTATAGCCACCCAGTTACGGTGTGGTGTTTGATGTCATCAAAGCATCCATCCGGTAAAGGTGATATGCATGATCTCATGGTCGAAGGAATTAGGTTACTATGTATCAGAAAGCATATAGCAATTGAACTATTAAAATGACTTGATCTTTATGCTACACTTATCTATAGGAGTATGTCCATCATATCATTCTCCTAACGATATGATCTTGCTGTTAATGACATCTCAATGTTCATGATAGGGAAACCACAATCATTTATTAACCAACAAGCTAGTATTATAAAGAGGCTTTACTAGGGACTTCAATTTAGGTTTACAAATCACACAAGTATTAATGTTTCCTTGTTAATACTATTACAGCATGAATGTAAACATTTATCATAAACACAAAGATATAATAATAACTACATTTATTATTGCCTCTAGGGCATATCTCCAACAGTCTCCCACTTGCACTAGAGTCATCTAATCTAGATTACATGGTAATATACAGAACACCCATGGCAGTTTGGTGCTGGTCATGTTTTGCCCTCGGGAGAGGTTTAGTCAACGGATCCGCCACATACAGATCTGTGTGTACTTTGCAAATCTTTATGTCCCCATCCTGGACATGTTCTCGAATAGCGTGAAAACGTAGCTTAATGTGCTTCAGCTTCTTATGTGACCTTGGTTCTTGCGCATTGGCTATGGCGCCCATGTTATCATAGTAGATAGACATTGGGTCCAGCGCACTAGGAACCACACCCAGCTCTGTAATGAACTCTTTCATCCATATCGCTTCTTGTGAAGCCTCCGAAGCAGCCATGTATTCCGATTCAGTTGAAGATCTCGCCACAACGCTTTGCTTTGCACTCCTCCAGCTAACTGCTGCACCATTCAAAGTAAATGCGTATCCAGATTGTGATTTAGAATCATCCGGATCGGTGTTCCAACTAGCATCGGTGTAACCATTAACAACGAGTTGTTCATCACCTCCATAAGAAAGAACCATATCCTTAGTTCTTCTCAAGTACTTAATGATGTTTTTGACCGCTGTCCAATGATCCACTCCTGGATCACTTTGATATCTGCTAGTTAAACTAACACCATATGCAATGTCGGTTCTAGTACATAGCATGGCATACATTAGAGATCCTATGGATGAGGCATAGGGAGTCTTACTCATCCTTTCTCTATCTTCTGCCGATGTCGGACTTTGAGTTTTACTCAAGGTCGTATTGGGCAACATGGGCAAGAACCCTTTCTTGCTATCTTCCATTCCAAACCTCTTTAGAACTTTGTCCAAATATGTACTTTGTGACAATGATATTAGGTGTCTCGATCTATCTCTATAAATCTTTATACCCAATATGTAAGCTGCTTCGCCAAGATCTTTCATTGAAAAACTATTATTCAAATATTCCTTGACACTATTAAGAAGGTCTACATCATTCCCAATCAACAATATGTCATCTACATATAGTATTAAGAATGCTACAGAGCTCCCACTCACTTTCTTGTAAATACAAGCTTCTCCATAAGTTTGTATAAAACCAAAACTTTTGATCACCTTATCAAAATGTTGATTCCAACTTCGGGATGCTTGCTTCAATCCATCAATGGACCGTTGAAGTTTGCATACCTTGTTAGCATCTTTAGGATCGACAAAACCTTTGGGTTGCATCATATACAACTCTTCATCAATGTCTCCATTAAGGAATGCTGTTTTGACATCCATCTGCCATATCATAATATGCAGCGATTGCTAACATAATCCTCACAGACTTTAGCTTTGATATAGGTGAGAAAGTCTCATCGTAGTCAACTCCTTGAATTTGTCAAAACCCTTTTGCGACAAGTCGAGCTTTATAGACAGTAACATTACCATCAGCATCTGTTTTCTTCTTGAAAATCCATTTGTTCTCGACAGCCTTCCGGTAAGTCCACCAAAGTCCATACTTGGTTTTCGTACATGGATCCAATCTCGGATTTCATGGCTTCTTGCCATTTATTGGAATCTGGGCTCATCATCGCTTCCTCATATGTCGCAGGGTCATCGGTGTTCTCCACCAACATGATACTCATAACGGGATCATACCAATCAGGAGTGGTACGAGTTCTCGTTGACCTGCGAGGCTCTGTAGCAACTACAACCGAAGTTTCATGATCATCATCATTAGCTTCCTCTCTTATTGGTGCAGGCACCACAGGAACTTCTTCCGGTGCTGCGCTACTCGCAAGTTCGAGAGAAGGTTCGACAACCTCGTCGAGTTCTACTTTCCTTCCAGTCACTTCTTTCGAGAGAAATTCCTTCTCTAGAAAGGATCCATTCTTGGCAACGAAGATTTTGCCTTCGGATCTATGATAGAAGGTATACCCAATAGTTTCCTTCGGGTATCCTATGAAGACGCATTTTTCCGCTTTGGGTTCAAGCTTCTCCGGCTGTAACTTCTTTACATAGGCTTCGCAACCCCAAACTTTAAGGAACGACAATTTAGGTTTCTTCCCAAACCATAATTCATACGGTGTCATTTCAACGGATTTTGATGGTGCCCTATTTAAAGTGAATGCGGCTGTTTCTAATGCATAACCCCAAAATGATAGCGGTAAATCTGTAAGTGACATCATAGAACGAACCATATCTAAGAGAGTTCGATTACGATGTTCGGACACACCATTACGATGTGGTGTTCCCGGCGGTGTCAATTGTGAAAGTATTCCGCATTTCTTAAAATGCTCGCCAAACTCGTAACTTAGATATTCACCTCCATGATCAGAACGTAGAAATTTAATCTTCTTGTTACGTTGATTCTCAACCTCACTTTGAAATCCCTTAAACTTCTCGAAAGTTTCGGACTTATGTTTCATGAAATAGATATACCCATATCTACTCAAGTCATCCGTGAAGGTAAGAACATAACGATAACCACCGCGCGATGCTACACTCATTGGACCACACACATCGGTATGTATGATTTCCAATAAGTCCGTAGCTCGCTCCATCATACCAGAAAATGGAGTCTTAGTCATTTTACCCATTAGACATGCTTCGCATCTTTCAAGTGATTCGAAATCAAGTGATTCAAGAAGTCCATCGGAATGGAGTTTCTTCATACGCTTCACTCCAATGTGACCAAGACGACAGTGCCACATATAGGTCGAGTTATCGCTCGATTTCAAACGTTTAGCCTCAATGTTATTAATATGTGTATTTCCACTATCGAGATTCAATAAGAATAGACCATCTATCAAAGGTGCATGTGCATAAAACATATTACTCATATAAATCGAACAACCATTATTCTCGGACTTAAATAAGTAACCGTCTCGCAATAAACAAGATCCCGATATAATGTTCATGCTTAACGCAGGCACCAAATAACAATTATTTAAGTATAAAACTAATCCCAATGGTAGATGAAGGGGTAGCGTGCCGACCGCGATCACATCAACCTTTGATCCGTTTCCCACGTGCATCGTTACCTCGTTCTTCGCTAGCTTCCGTTTATTCTGCAGCACCTGTTTCGAGTTACAAATATGAGCAACCGAACCAGTATCAAATACCCACGCACTACTACGAGTACTAGTGAGATACACATCAATAACATGTATATCGGATATACCTTTCTTCTTGATGTTGCCGTTCTTCAAATCCGCCAAGTACTTTGGGCAATTCCGCTTCCAGTGACCTTCTCCCTTGCAGTAAAAGCACTCAGTATCAGGCTTAGGTCCAGCCCTGGTCTTCTTCATTGGCGCGGTAACTTTCTTACCACCCTTCTTGAAGTGTCCCTTTTGCTTAGACTTGCCTTTCTTGAATTTGGTGGTCTTATTGACCATCAACACTTGGTGCTCTTTCTTGATCTCCACTTCTGCAGATTTCAACATAGCAAACAGTTCTGGCAACTGCTTGTTCATGTTTTGCATATTGTAGTTCATCACAAAGTTCTTGTAACTTGGTGGTAGTGATTGGAGGACACGGTAAATCCTCAAAGCATTAGGAATCACTATACCCAAGCTTTGAAGTTTGTTTGCGTGCCCAAACATCTTAAGCACATGCTCACTAACGGAGCTGCCCTCTTCCATCTTGTAGTTAAAGAACTTTTCAGAAGCCTCATAGCTCTCAATTGCCGCGTGGGTATCAAAGATCAATTTGAGATCACGGACAATATCCTGTGGGTCTGAATTCTCAAACCTTTTCTGAAGCTCTGATTCTAAACCATACAAGATAGAACACTGAACTGTGGAGTACTCAGTCTTCCGAGCGAGGTAAACATTCTTTACTTCGTCGGCAGCATCAGCTGCAGGCGGGTCACCCAGCGGTGCATCCAGCACATAGGTCAAATTACTAGCTGTGGGGACAACCCTCAAATTGCGGAACCAATCCGCGAAGTTGCTTCCATTGTTTTTCAACTTTTCTTTCTCTAGGAATGCATTAAAATTGATGGTAGGGGCCGCCATTGATCTACAACATATTTGCAATAGTTTAGACTAAGTTTATCACAAATTGAGTTCTAATTAATAGTTAAATTAATCTAGGTGAACTCCCACTCAAAACAATATCCCTCACATTGTTTTAGTGATCACACGAACCAAATCCACCACATCAACACCGATCATCACGAGAGTTGATATAGTTTCAATGGCAAACAATCGACATGTTCATCATATCTACTATATGATTCATGCTTTACCTTTCGGTGATCCGTGTTCCAAGACCATGTCTGTACATGCTAGGCTCGTCAAGATCAAACCTTAGCTTCTGCATGAGCAAATCTGGCTTGCTCACGTTGTATACACTTGCAGAATCTAACACACCCGATCATCACGTGGTGCTTCGAAACAACAAGCTTTAGCAATGGTGCTAACTAAGGGTGAACACTTTATGACTTGAAATTCATGTGCATGAGGGATCATCTTATAATGCTACCGTTGTTAACTAAGCAATACAAGATGCATAAAGGATTAACATCACATGCAATTCATAATATGTGATATGATATGGCCTTTCTTCTTTGTGCTTCCGATCTCCATCTTCAAGCACGAACATGATCTCCATCATCACCGGCATTGCATCAAGGTCAATGACGCTTCTCCATGGTTGTCGTCCACCGGCTTCAACTATTACAACTACCTTGAATAGACACGCGGGTCTTAACAAAATTAAAGACAACCATATGGCTCCTGCCGGTTGCCAACTTACAATAAGGAACATTGCATACATCAAATATAATCACAATCATGGGTATATCACATCACTGCACACCCTGCAAAACAAAGTTAGACGCCTCTACTTTCTTTGCATGTTTTACGTGGTTTGGGGCTTTCAATAAGTGTCGTTCTAACTTACGAACATGAACCACAACATTGATACTAGTATTGACAATCACCCGTTGTAAATTGAATCTTAACTATGCTGGGAGAAACAGGCACCCACAAAGCCACTTATGCAATACAAGTTGCATGTCAAGCGTGGAGCAAGTCTCATGAACGATGTCATGTAAGGTTAGCCCGGGACGCTTCATCCCAACATCCCGCAAGATGCAAAGTACACAAGAAGCAATCGACAATAAAAGCATCAATGCCCACAATGACCATTGTGTTCTACTCGTGCAACAGATCTACATATAGACACGGCTCTGATACCACTGTAGGGTTTCGTAGCATGGAAAACAAAAAATTTCTACCACATACAAACAAACAAGTCAAGATCTATCTACTAGATTGTAGCAACGAGTCGATGGAATAACTCACCCTCGAAGATTCCAAAGTGTTTAACGAGAGCGGATTCTCGTGGGTGATGTAGTCGTACTCTTCCCGATCTCAAGATCGCGTAGAAGATCCTTCCGGTGCTGCGTTCCGGCAGCGCTCCCGCAGTCGGTCACACGTTCGGTACTCGACGAAGACCTTCCTCTCCCTTGTTCCAGCAGGCAGCATAGGTTGTAGCACTCTCCTCGCGATTCCGGCAGCACAACGGCGTGGTACCGGAAGTAGAGGGGAGATCTCGCAGGGCTTCGCCTTAAGCCGGAGCGAGTATGGTGGACTATGAGAGAGCTCCTCGGCGATCTAGGGTTTAGACACACCAAGGAGGAGGTGCTAGGGCCGGCGGCTAGGGCTTGGGGCTTTCCCAAGTCGGCGTCTAGGGGATCCCTAGGCAGCGGCGGCAACAGGAGGTGGCGGCGCCGGGCTAGGGTTTTGGGGTAGGGAACTTGTGTGCTAGGAGGGGCAGCCCTGCCCCTCCCTTTATAGGTGGGAGGCGCCGGCCAAGGGGAGGGAGTCCCTCCCCAACTCGGATCCCTAGTGAGCCGGCGGTGGAGGAGGAACTCCTCCCCAACTCGGTTTCCCACTTCCCTCCACTTTCCAAAATAGTCGTTTGACTTTTCAAATTGGCGTTTGACTTTTCAAACTAGGATTTGATTAAACCCTTTATTTTGTTCAGCGATGACACCTAGTACATGATGCAATAATTCCAACTTGGTATGACACATTCATGTACCCTTCCCCTCCGGAGTGCCGGACATTCCGGAACCTTCTAGAACATTCCCGATGAAAACACCGGAACCATTCTCCAACTCCGAAACAGGATTTTCCTTATATGAATCTTATTCTCCGGACCATTCCGGATCTCCTCGTGATATCCCGAATCCCATCCGAGACTCTGAACAACATTCGGTCTCTTTCTCATCATTCCATAACTACTCAAACAACGTCGAATCCTTAAGTGTGTCTCCCTACGGTTCGTGAATTATGCGGACATGATCGAGACACTTCTCTGAACAGTAACCAATAGAGGAATCTGGAAATTCATATGGCTCCCACATATTTCTACGATTACTTTGCGATCGAATGAACCACTTACATACGATACCAATTTCCCTTTGTCTCACGATAGTTTACTTATCCGAGGTTATGATCGTCGGTATCTCTGCATACCTAGTTCAACCTCGTTACTGACAAGTACTCTTTTCTCGTTCCCGTGATATGTGATCCCTTGTGAGCCAGTCACATGCTTGCAAGCTAATTGGATGACATTCCACCGAGAGGGCCCAGAGTATATCTATCCGTCATATGGATGGACAAATCCCACTCTTGATCCATGTGTCTCAACCAATACTTTCCGAACAATCAATGCCACCTTTATAGCCACCCAGTTACGGTGTGGTGTTTGATGTCATGAAAGCATCCATCCGGTAAAGGTGATATGCATGATATCATGGTCGAAGGAATTAGGTTACTATGTATCAGAAAGCATATAGCAATTGAACTATTAAAATGACTTGATCTTTATGCTACGCTAATCTATAGGAGTATGTCCATCATATCATTCTCCTAACGATATGATCTTGCTGTTAATAACATCTCAATGTTCATGATAGGGAAACCACAATCATTTATTAACCAACAAGCTAGTATTATAAAGAGGCTTACTAGGGACTTCAATTTAGGTTTACAAATCACACAAGTATTAATGTTTCCTTGTTAATACTATTACAGCATGAATGTAAACATTTATCATAAACACAAAGATATAATAATAACTACATTTATTATTGCCTCTAGGGCATATCTCCAACAGGATCCGCGGTGAGTTGTTTGGTTTCTGGGTACACATGGTAACGGGCCCTGATGAAGTTTCGAACCTGCCCGGGTTCAAATTTCGCAAAGGGGTTTTCTATCCCCTTGGATCTATACTCTTCGTCCTCCTTATTCCATTTGGCCTCCGCGGTTCTGTATCCACCAGATCCGAGATGGTGATGACCTATATTCATCGCCTGCAGCACCTTTCCCTGATTACTATTGGCCAGGGCTCTTTCGGATTCACACCTCTCCTTGAACTCCCGGAACTGATCTTCGGTGATCTGCGGGTCAATCTTCTGGATCTCCTCGAGACTTTTGCCTTCTTTATAGATCTACTTCTTTATCCGGGTTCTCCAGCTGGCCAGGGCGGTGCTCATCTTTGTGAGGGCGGATTTGTTTACTTCGTTCCCATGATAATTTGTGTTCTGATACTTAGCGGGGAAATTGTATCTTGCGTGCAGCTTCTCGAAGAGGAGTGTGCACAAGTGGCCATTATTTTTATGCCGGAGATTCTCGGTGTTGATCGAGATGGTTGTCCGGGTGATCGCCGCCACTTGCCCACCGTACCCTCTGACGAAAAGGTCGGGCTCCAAAGGAACCCTTGATGGGCTCACTTCGGTAATTTCCTCCCTGACCGTGTCGGCCGTGTTCGGGCGTCGTTCCTTCGGCTTCTTTTTCTTCTTAGAAGGATTGCTACCACTCCCTGTGCCCTAGCCTCCATCAGTGGTTTCATCGTCCGCCGTTCCTTCGGCTTCTTCCTCCGCGTCATCCATCTCATCATCCTCGCTCTCCGAAGGATGGTATTCTCCATCGTCTTCTAGCCGCTGGGCGGCCTCCCAGAATGTCAATTGTTTATTCGGAGGTCTGAGTTCTCCTTCAGCGCTGATGCGCTTAGAACATCCAGCCTCGCCGTTGTCACACATCTTTGCACTAATAAAAAACAAATAATTGGTTAAATGCACGGAAAAATCCGGCATGACCTTTGCTAATTTTCTTAAACTAGGAGTGCCCGATTTCTGCCGAAACGGAAGTTAATCAACATTCCGGCAAAAATCGGGACTCATTTCATACAAGAACCTGCATACACTACATAATAAAGTGCTTCATCCAAGCACAAGCACAATTTCAAGGTGTTGTTGTCCCAGCACAGATAGTAGTAGAAGCACAGTAGCTCCACAGATAGTAGTAGCCAGAGCAACACTAGGATGGATATAAGGAACAGATAGTAGTAGCAGCACAGATAATAGAAGTAGTAGCATCTCAAGTAGTAGCATAGAAGTAGTAGCAGCTTCCAGATTTAACAAAAGGGGTGACAGACCACAAATTGCAAAGCAGATCAAACAAGCCAGGTGAAACTTGCTTATGCTGGTTGACCCATGTTTTACAGATTCAGCACAAGTCATGACATCCAGATAAGCCACAAAATCAAACAAGCCAGCAAACAGTTTCCTACATGTTGAGTTAAAGAATCCTCCCAAGTCCTAGCTCGGCTTTTTCTCCGGATCTCTATTCCGCTCAAGAAAGTCAGAAGACCACAAGCCAAAGACGAGGCAGTGACATCATCTCCAGCGACCATCTACTAGTGACCCTGGAAGCCAAAGTTCACGCAGTGACATTATCTTCAGCGACCATCTAGGCGATGTTGGAAGGCCACCAACTGGCAGCCCAGCATGACCAAGAGAGAAAACTAAAACTTGGATGTCAGTGCCGGCTGACCCCTACTAAGATCATGCCAGTCCATGCCGATTTCAGTTTCTAGCTCTACTCGGGGCAAACCTAGAAAACATTTCACCAAGTCTACAAGCAGTCTTGAGATTATTATTATTTTAACCAGAAAATTTGGGCATCTAATATTTGCAACATCTACATTCCTGCAACACTAGTTCCAAATTCAACAAAAGCATTGAACTTGAACATCTAGATAAGATTGACAAATTTCAGAGAATCAAACAAGCTATGTGAAACTTGCATACTCTCCTCTCTGCTACCGATTAAACTTCCAGGCAAAAACTGAAACTACTAAGGAAAAGATAGATCTTGAGGCAAACATCACAGGTGTCGAACTGACAACACTCTAGATAGAAAATGTTTCACATTGTCTACAAGCAGTCAAGAAAAAATTCTAACCAGGACATATATAACTAGCAACATCACAATGCTACCACGCTGTCGGTTGACCCCATGTCAGTACCAGGAGGCCTGGTTGTATTCAAGAAGCATGTTATATTCCCCAAATAAATTGCATCAGGAGGACACGGGGCATTGCATCATTTTGAAGAAAGAAACCAGATTCAAGAGTTGTAGATATCAGTAATCATTCAAATAGCAGCAGCGGTTGTTACAGGAACCCTAACCATGGCCTGCAGAGAGAGGGGAGAGAGGGAGAGAGAGGGAGAGAGGGAGAGAGAGAGGGAGAGAGGGGAGGGGCGACACTCACATCTGAGATGAGGACGACGATGGCGGGCGGGCGGGCGGACGACGATGGCGGGCGAGCGGGCGGACGACGATGGCTGGCACGCGTGCCTCCTCCTAGGGCGGCGGGGGGCCTCCTCCTGCTCCTGCTCCACGGCCTCCTCCTCGAGCGACGGCGGCTGGCGAGGCGGCGGATCGAGAGAGCGGCCGACGACGGATCGAGAGCGCGGTGAGAGAGCGAGGCTTGATTGAGATGTGTCTGAGATGGAGGAGGACGTGGTGCCGTTGACCAAGCCATGCCCAGATAGGCGTAGCGCACTTGGGCATAGTGCGCTACGGATATCTGTAGCGCACTTGGGCATAGTGCGCTACGCCTATCAGCATTTATCGACTGTATAAGATGGCTGTATAGCTCCACTGTGTACTACTACACTAGTCTATCCCACTGGTTCAACCCACTGCTCTAATGTAAACCTGTGAGGACCCGTTCGAATCCTGGTGCCCACCTTTTTTATTTTTATTTTAAAAATATTTTTAAATGTTCCAAAGAATGCCCAAAAGTGATGATATATTCCATAAAAGTTTTTTGTTTTGTTTTTAAAACACTTTTAAATATTCCAAAAATTCCCGAAAGTGATAATATATGTCATAAAAGTGGTACAAATTAAATATGATTCAAATATGTCATAATAATTTGTCCATGATACAAATATGTCATAATAATTTGTCCATGAATATTACAATATTTTTCGACCACGCGTTTTACAATATTTTTTGAGCTAGCGTTTTACAATCTTTTTTCCCTTCTTTGTCGCGGTTGAATAATTTAGCCCCGGCACTTTAATGTTTCTTCTTTCGAACAGGCTACCTTTTTTAGGTAGGGTTGTCCTTTTTCTTCTTGTGATGTATGTTGTTGCATCGTAGTCGTCGTCATCTTCAATCTTTGGATCGCCGTACTGGTCGAAGTCTTGCTCGTCGGCGACTCCATCCATTCCGATGATGTTTCTTTTTCCTCTCCTCACGACAACACGGCTAGGCTTTGTCGGGTCGGTAATGAAAAAACATTGGTCCACTTTGGTATCCAGTACCCACGGTTCATTTTTCGCGGCCACGTTCGCACCGGCGGCCTTGGATTTGGCTGCTTCGGGTATAACCATGGTTGTGAAATACCGGTCTTCTCTTTCGACGCTCTTTGCCCATCTGACACGGAACATCGACACCTTTTCTCCATAGTAGTCGAGCTCCCAGATCTCCTCGATTCTTCCGTAGAATCTTTCCTTCACGTTGTCATCGGTGTAGAATTCCGACGTTACGCCTGAGTTCTGATAATCACACTCGTTGTCCTTTTCCTCCGTGTAGAATGTGTAGCCGTTGATATCATACGCCTGATAGGTCACCAGGTTTTGCATCGGTCCCTGCGACAAGGTGAATATGATCTTTTCTGTGTCAAAAGAATGCGATCGCGGGGGATTATCAAGGAGCGTCTGCCTAAACCAACGCGTGAAATCTCAGTTGTGCTCTTTGATTATTTCTCCCTGCGTCCTCTATATGCCCCGGTCACTGTACTTCTTCTCGATTAACCTTTTGTGCTTCTGTACCCAAGGATCGACCAGTTCTAAATGTTGTAGCTCGACGAGGTTTGCTTGATCAACGTCTGCGCGTCGAAAATTGAAGTCTGCATGCAGTATGCGACGACCCTCTCGGTGACCAGATCCGTCGAGCTTGCCAAGGTGCCTGTTGACGGGAAGACCGACAGGGTTATCGATGTCTAGATAATTCGTGCAGAAAGAGATGCACTCTTCGGCCAGAAAGACCTTGGCTATGCTTCCATATGGACGGGACATGTTGCGAACGTATCCTTTGATGTGTCCGTTCATCCTTTCGAACGTCATCATGCTGCGGAGGAACATCGGCCCGAGTTGGACGATGTCCTCCACGACATGGACCAGCAGATGCACCATAATGTCGAAGAATGCGGGTGGGAAGTAGACCTCAAGCTCGCATAGTATCACCACGATCTCCTCCTGTAGCCTCCTGTGGCATCCCGCAAAACCACTACTAGAAAATCGCGTTGTTTTGTGTTGTGCATCATCATGTCATCAGCATGCATCTATATGTTTAAAACTATTTTTGCTAGAAACCCTATTTTGCTTTCTATATTATTCCCTCCCTATTACTTTAAATCAAAACACCGGTGCTTCCGGATATCTCAGTTTGTCTAAAAACAATTTATAAAAGGCTTTTAAAATAAATTAGAAAACCCTAGCCTAAAATATCTAGTCCTAATCCTACCTAAACCCTTTTGCTACCAGATAACCTACCCAGCCCTCCCCTCCACCTCACCCCGACCAATCCCCTCCCTCCACCTCACCGTTCCCTCCACCTCATCCTCCACACAGCCACCTCACCAATCCATGCTCCACCCCTCTCCCTTACACCCCGGCCCCACCTCCTGCACCCGGTCCCACCCAGCAGCCCACACTCCCTCTCTCCTCCTGGCCCCACTCCCTCCCTCTCCCCACCTGCCTCTCACGCACACCACGCACGCCTGCCCCGCATCGCACCCACCCGGCCCCGCTCCTCCCACCTACCACCCGGCCCCGCCCCTTCTTCCTCCCCTCCGGCCGGCGCCCCCCTCTCCCTCCTCTCCCCTCGCCCGACCGCCTCCCTCTCCTTCCCCAGGCTCCTCTCCGCCCCGCCAGCGTCCGCCGCTCGAGCGCCCTCCTCTCCCCTGCAAGCTCCCTCGCCCGAGCTCCTCCGCTCCGTCGCCGATGCACCCTCCTCGTCGGCCTCCTCCTCTCCGGCCGCCCGCCGTCGCCAAGGCCACCTCCTCCCGTGCGCGCCGCCGACCCAAGCCGCCTCTCCGTCCGCCCTCTTCTGCCGTCCTCGGCCAACCTCCTCGCCTCTCTCCTGGCCACATCTACCGCGGACGCCAGCGCCCCCCGCGACCCAGCGCTGGCCTCGCCTCCCTTCCTTGCCTTCTCCTGCGCCCGTCCGCCCGGTCCCGCGCTCCTCGTCGAGCCCGGCCACCACCTCCGTCCGCTGCCCCGGCTGCCGCTCGTCCTCGCCTCGAGCCCAAGGCGCGCGGGCCCTTGTCGTTGACCTTGCGGCCTGGCCCTGCGTCGCCCTGCTGCCCGTTTTGTTCCGTGACACCGGCGTCCACGCGACCCTCTAACCCGAGCCCTGCCTGGCACCGCCGACCCCCGCCTCGTCTGCCTCCAGTCGTGCCCGTGTGTGCGAGTGAGGAACACCAAGTTGGACAAGAACCACGCCTCTCACAAAATACGGACGAACAAGTACTTCGTCATGGGACGCCAAGATCTCCGGGCGAGACGACACGACCGACGACAGGGCCGACGACCGCGGATGTGACAAGATCGTCTCTCGGACGCCAAGTTCTTCGACCCCGGGGACCGATCCATCGGAACGCCAAGACCTCCGTCACGGAAACATCAAGATCTACTTCTCGGGAATCCGAAGACCGATCCCTGAGACCGAACCCTCGGCACGCCAAGGCCTTCTCCTCGGAACACCATGACCGTCTACACGGGCCTGAAGACCACGGAGGCGACAAGTACCTCTTCCCGGATCTGATGCCCGAGACCCGGACGCCAAGGTCGCCGACACGGATTCGCCAAGTACTTCCCCGAGGATGCCAAGTCCTTCTACCCGGAGGCGACAAGATCTACTCTGTTATCCGAGAACGATCCCGCCGAGACCGAATCCCAGATCCGGACCCTGAGACCCGATCCTGATCCCTTGGAACCCCAAGATCGTCGAGCCCCTCTAATGTGTGATTCCCCTCCCGAGCCCTATTTTTATAATAATATATAAAACTTGTTGCATTAAATTGTCATACTCGCATGCATATTGTCATGTGGTTTGGGGGCGTTAAGCCGATTCACCATATAATTAAATATGGGGCCCATATGCGGGCAAATCTAGTCGTATATTGGACCCATTTAAGTTTGTGTAGTGAACCGATGCCATGTTTTTGCCTTGTTAATACAACATTTAAATTGTGGGGTATCTAAACAACATGAACCGTTTAATTAAATATCGGGACCCCGGTTCCTCTTAATATGGCCTAATTGCATCGCATCCTTTGCCATGTCATACATCATACATGCATCATGCCCGATCTTTTGCCGCAGTATTAAATAGTGCATCCGGTGTTTATTCTAGTGTTTTGCTTCTTCGCGGATAAGGACGTTGAGTTGATGCGAGTGTCGACCCGATCTTCGGATGAACCTTCGGCAATGTTGTCAGGCGAGCATCCCTTCCCCTTCTACCTATTTGGCATTTATAGTCTTTATTCCCTCCTGTTGATCTATTGCTATCTGTGTTGCGTTGCTCTAGCTTTCGTACCCGTGATATCCCTTGCAGCCTTATATTGCCTTGGACACCTCCTATTACCGTTGTTTGGTAGATAGTTGGACCTGCGCGTCGTAGTCGCTTGCTCAAGTGCTGTTGCGTGTCGTCAAGTACCACAGTTGTTGGAGCATTACCGCATGTTTAATGTTGGAGATGATCATGGCTTTAATTATCGTTCACTTTAATTATTGTTTAATAACTAAAATTGAAGTAGGTAAGCAGAGGCACAGGTGGGCAATAGATGTTATTTGGTTGTTAACCGTCCACTTGTGTCCCGTAGGACCCCGAGTACTTGATACCTGTTCCTTGAATATTCGCGCTATCCACATACGGGGGAATTATGGGACCCCCCTGAGCCAGAGCTTGATTCATTCTTATTTCTTGGGGCCACAAACTAGTTTGAGGTTTTATTTACTATCCTGTACTTATGCCATGCTTTACTGCTTTATTTACAATTGTGCGAGGAGCACCTGTACTGTTTAGGTAAGCGGAGTGTTTTCGCGGTATCGACAAGCCCAGTTTTGGGTTCCCAGTCGTTTACAGCCATTGACGCAAACCTTAAGTCCGTCTCGGAGTCAGCTAGCTTCGTTGCGGGTGTACTCAATGGGGTGGCCCCCTGAAATATTTCTGAATCTTGTGATTGCTTTGTCGTGAAGGCCTCGTTGGGTTTTGATTTGGTTTTTCCGAGGTTGATCGAGTGTGTGTTGCTATTTGTGCACCCCTGCAGGGTAAAACTTTTTGAAAGCCGTGTCCGCGGTTATGGACGACTTGGAGCATAGTATCTCGATCATAGACAACTATAACTAAAGTAGTGCTATAAATTTGACTTTATAATGACTAGTAATCAGCTTCATTATAATGGAATGGCTAAATAAAACTGCCAACAATTGCTTGTTTGGGTTGTCACTTGCGACCATTGTATCTGACTAGTAAGTATTGCAACTATAACGGAATGGCTAAATAAAAGTACCAACAACTGCTGGGTTTTGGGATATCTCATGATAATTGTATCTGAATAGTAAGTGTCGCAACTACAACGAAATGGTTAACTAAAATTGCCCACTGCTTATTATATCAGGATGACTATCTATACCTGACTAGTAATTGCTGCAACGATAACTGAATAACGAAAACTGCCAACTGTGTGAGTTCCTCGGTTGACTTCCTCGTTTGGTCTCGAGGGGGAAACACCAGGATGGGTGTGTTTGGTGGTAGTATCAGGATGGTTCCGAATAGGTCTTTCTTACCCCTCTCTGATAGCCGCTAGTTGTATCGAGTCTCTATAGGTTGTTTAGTGCATGTTGCGCTGCCGCTTCAGTCCACCATACCTATGTAGGCGAGGACCGCCGAATTCTAGCCTCGCCGTGTACTGGCCTCAGTACTGACGCTCCTATTTTTCCTTTGCCCTTTGTCGGCACCCCTTTTGTTTTAGCAGGTTTCGACGTCGTTAGCAGGGTTACCCTTCCGGCTTGGCCTGGGCAGGGTTATGGACGCCATTGGTTATTCTTCAGGGCTCTTAGCCCCATTTGCATCTTGTCCGTAGCTGGACGCTCTATCGTTTTCAAGGTGATTTGGATCTTTGTTCTGTATATCTGTATTCTTGACTCATGGAGTCGTGTTGAATATATATCTGTTCTGTGGGTCCCATCGAGGACTGTTGTGTAATGTTATTACTTCGTTTTCCACCCGCACGCAAGTGCCTGGTGGGCACCTTTGAATCGTTTCTATGCGGGTTTGGCGGGTTTCGCTAAAACTTGCATGGGGCCGATTTTGAGGGTGTTACAGAGTGGTATCAGAGCTCAGCAGTTGCGATACCCCACAAGTCCAGCCTGTAGGATAACCTAGCTAACGGCCAAAGTAGAGTGTCAAAACTATTTTTGAAAAATCGGTTGGATAGTTCTGATTAGGTCTGATTTTACTCCTTACCCCTCTGCTGCTCTCCTCTCACCTCGGCATGTTTTGAATCCGCTCTCTTCTCTCTCTTCGAGTCCAGGATTTCTCGTGGTTGGGTTCCATCGTACCTTCAGGGTTTCGCTTCCTCCTTTGATAACGGTGTTCTACCATCTGGTCTTCATGCTATCCGAGGAATCCTTCGTCTGGTGGACTTCTCTTTGTTCCTTCTCGTGCCTTCCGGTTTTTTCCGACGCGACGACATCATCTACGCCAGATCCGATGCAGAGTCTGCATCACTCCTTTGTTTCTGAACCTCGATTGTCGAGATCTTCAGTCTGATTCCGAGAATGGTTGCACACTTTTCTACTGATTGTGCAGAGTAATAGTTTGGGTGCGTGATGGATTGGCCCCCATGCCGACTACCCCTTCTATTCGCTTTTGTACATTGAAGTGGATGAGAATGCATCGGTTCCCTCTTTCCATCGAAGCTAGAGGTGGCTTTATTTGTTGATACCTCTGCCTTCGACCTTTTGTTTCCGGAGTGTTTCCCTCGACGATCACGGACAACGACCTCTTGTTAGTTGTGTCGCGAGGATCTACACGAAGCGAGAAGATGCAGAACACCGACCTTCTTTCCGATACCATGAGGCGGATCTCGAGGGCGAGATCCATTGTTAGTGGTGTCGAATTGTGGCATCCCGCAAAACCACTACTAGAAAATCGCGTTGTTTTGTGCTGTGCATCATCATGTCATCAGCATGCATCTATATGTTTAAAACTATTTTTGCTAGAAACCCTATTTTTCTTTCTATATTATTTCCTCCCTATTACTTTAAATCAAAACACCGGTGCTTCCGGATATCTCAGTTTGTCTAAAAACAATTTATAAAAGGATTTTAAAATAATTTAGAAAACCCTAGCCTAAAATATATAGTCCTACTCCTACCTAAACCCTTTTGCTACCAGATAACCTACCCAGACCTCCCCTCCACCTCACCCCGACCAATCCCCTCCCTCCACCTCACCGTTCCCTCCACCTCATCCTCCACACAGCCACCTCACCAATCCATGCTCCACCCCTCTCCCTTACACCCCGGCCCCACCTCCTGCACCCGGTCCCACCCCGCAGCCCACACTCCCTCTCTCCTCCTGGCCCCACTCCCTCCCTCTCCCACCTGCCTCTCACGCACACCACGCACGCCTGCCGGCCCCCGCATCGCACCCACCCGGCCCCGCTCCTCCCACCTACCACCCGGCCCCGCCCCTTCTTCCTCCCCTCCGGCCGGCGCCCCCCCTCTCCCTCCTCTCCCCTCGCCCGACCGCCTCCCTCTCCTCCCCCAGGCTCCTCTCCGCCCCGCCAGCGTCCGCCGCTCGAGCGCCCTCCTCTCCCCTGCAAGCTCCCTCGCCCGAGCTCCTCCGCTCCGTCGCCGACGCACCCTCCCCGTCGGCCTCCTCCTCTCCGGCCGCCCGCCGTCGCCAAGGCCACCTTTTCCCGTGCACGCCGCCGACCCAAGCCGCCTCTCCGTCCGCCCTCTTCTGCCGTCCTCGGCCAACCTCCTCGCCTCTCTCCTGGCCGCCTCCGCCGCGGACGCCAGTGCCCCTCGCGACCCTGCGCTGGCCTCGCCTCCCTTCCTTGCCTCCTCCTGCGCCCGTCCGCCCGGTCCCGCGCTCCTCGTCGAGCCCGGCCACCACCTCCGTCCGCTGCCCCGGCTGCCGCCCGTCCTCGCCTCGAGCCCAAGGCGCGCGGGCCCTTGTCGTTGACCTTGCGGCCTGGCCCTGCGTCGCCCTGCTGCCCGTTTTGTTCCGTGACACCGGCGTCCACGCGACCCTCTAACCCGAGCCCTGCCTGGCACCGCCGACCCCCGCCTCGTCTGCCTCCAGTCGTGCCCGTGTGTGCGAATGAGGAACACCAAGTTGTACAAGAACCACGCCTCTCACAAAATACGGACGAACAAGTACTTCATCATGGGACGCCAAGATCTCCGCGCGAGACGACACGACCGACGACCGCGGATGCGACAAGATCGTCTCTCGGACGCCAAGTTCTTCGACCCCGGGGACCGATCCATCGGAACGCCAAGACCTCCGTCACGGAAACATCAAGATCTACTTCTCAGGAATCCGAAGACCGATCCCCGAGACCGAACCCTCGGCACGCCAAGGCCTTCTCCTCGGAACACCATGACCGTCTACACGGGCCTGAAGACCACGGAGGCGACAAGTACCTCTTCCCGGATCTGATGCCCGAGACCCGGACGCCAAGGTCACCGACACGGATTCACCAAGTACTTCCCCGAGGATGCCAAGTCCTTCTACCCGGAGGCGACAAGATCTACTATGTTATCCGAGAACGATCCCGCCGAGACCGAATCCCAGATCCGGACCCTAAGACCCGACCCTGATCCCTCGGAACCCCAAGATCGTCGAGCCCCTCTAATGTGTGATTCCCCTCCCGAGCCCTATTTTTATAATAATATATAAAACTTGTTGCATATTAAATTGTCATACTCGCATGCATATTGTCATGTGGTTTGGGGGCGTTAAGCCGATTCACCATATAATTAAATATGGGGCCCATATGCGGGCAAATCTAGTCGTATATTGGACCCATTTAAGTTTGTGTAGTGAACCGATGCCATGTTTTTGCCTTGTTAATACAACATTTAAATTGTGGGGTATCTAAACAACATGAACCGTTTAATTAAATGTCAGGACCCCGGTTCCGCTTAATATGGCCTAATTGCATCGCATCCTTTGCCATGTCATACATCATACATGCATCATGCCCGATCTTTTGTCGTAGTATTAAATAGTGCATCCGGTGTTTATTCTAGTGTTTTGCTTCTTCGCGGATAAGGCCGTTGAGTTGATACGAGTGTCGAACCGATCTTCGGATGAACCTTCGGCAATGTTGTCAGGCGAGCATCCCTTCCCCTTCTACCTATTTGGCATTTATAGTCTTTATTCCCTCCTGTTGATCTATTGCTATCTGTGTTGCGTTGCTCTAGCTTTCGTACCCGTGATATCCCTTGCAGCCTTATATTGCCTTGGACACCTCCTATTACCGTTGTTTGGTAGATAGTTGGACCTGCGCGTCGTAGTCGCTTGCTCAAGTGCTGTTGCGTGTCGTCAAGTACCACAGTTGTTGGAGCATTGCCGCATGTTTAATGTTGGAGATGATCATGGCTTTAATTATCGTTCACTTTAATTATTGTTTAATAACTAAAATTGAAGTAGGTAAGCAGAGGCACAGGTGGGCAATAGATGTTATTTGGTTGTTAACCGTCCACTTGTGTCCCGTAGGACCCCGAGTACTTGATACCTGTTCCTTGAATATTCGCGCTATCCACATACGGGGGAATTACGGGACCCCCCTGAGCCAGAGCTTGATTCATTCTTATTTCTTGGGGCCACAAACTAGTTTGAGGTTTTATTTACTATCCTGTACTTATGCCATGCTTTACTGCTTTATTTACGATTGTGCGAGGAGCACCTGTACTGTTTAGGTAAGCGGAGTGTTTTCGCGGTATCGACAAGCCCAGTTTTGGGTTCCCAGTCGTTTACAGCCATTGACGCAAACCTTGAGTCCGTCTCGGAGTCAGCTAGCTTCGTTGCGGGTGTACTCACTGGGGTGGCCCCTTGAAATATTTCTGAATCTTGTGATTGCTTTGTCGTGAAGGCCTCGTTGGGTTTTGATTTGGTTTTTCCGAGGTTGATCGAGTGTGTGTTGCTATTTGTGCACCCCTGCAGGGTAAAACTTTCTGAAAGTCGTGTCCGCGGTTATGGACGACTTGGAGCACAGTATCTCGATCATAGACAACTATAACTAAAGTAGTGCTATAAATTTGACTTTATAATGACTAGTAATCAGCTTCACTATAATGGAATGGCTAAATAAAACTGCCAACAATTGCTTGTTTGGGTTGTCACTTGCGACCATTGTATCTGACTAGTAAGTATTGCAACTATAACGGAATGGCTAAATAAAAGTACCAACAACTGCTGGGTTTTGGGATATCTCATGCTAATTGTATCTGAATAGTAAGTGTCGCAACTACAACGGAATGGTTAACTAAAATTGCCCACTGCTTATTATATCAGGATGACTATCTATACCTGACTAGTAATTGCTGCAACGATAACTGAATAACTAAAACTGCCAACTGTGTGAGTTCCTCGGTTGACTTCCTCGTTTGGTCTCGAGGGGGAAACACCAGGATGGGTGTGTTTGGTGGTAGTATCAGGATGGTTCCGAATAGGTCTTTCTTACCCCTCTCTGATAGCCGCTAGTCGTATCGAGTCTCTATAGGTTGTTTAGTGCATGCTGCGCTGCCGCTTCAGTCCACCATACCTATGTAGGCGAGGACCGCCGAATTCTAGCCTCGCCGTGTACTGGCCTCAGTACTGACGCTCCTCTTTTTCCTTTGCCCTTTGTCGGCACCCCTTTTGTTTTAGCAGGTTTCGACGTCGTTAGCAGGGTTACCCTTCCGGCTTGGCCTGGGAAGGGTTATGGACGCCATTGGTTATTCTTCAAGGCTCTTAGCCCCATTTGCATCTTGTCCGTAGCTGGACGCTCTATCGTTTTCAAGGTGATTTGGATCTTTGTTCTGTATATCTGTATTCTTGACTCATGGAGTCGTGTTGAATATATATCTGTTCTGTGGGTCCCATCGAGGACTGTTGTGTAATGTTATTACTTCGTTTTCCACCCGCACGCAAGTGCCTGGTGGGCACCTTTGAATCGTTTCTATGCGGGTTTGGCGGGTTTCGCTAAAACTTGCATGGGGCCGATTCTGAGGGTGTTACACCTCCCGAGCTGATTCACGCCAATCGACTTCCTAGAGATGACGTCGAAAAACTTGCAGAGGCCAAATAACGTTTCACGGACGTGCTTGTCCATTATCCCTCTTAGTGCGACCGGAAGTACCTGTGTCATTAGCACGTCACAGTCGTGAGACTTCATGCCACTGAACCTCTGCTTCACCTCGTCTAGGTATCTACTTATCTTGCCCGCGTAGCCGTAAGGAAATTTGACTCCTAGAAGGCACTTGAAAAACTGTTTGATCTCATCCTGGCTTAGAGTGAAGCAAGAAGGAGGGCAGTAATATTCGTTCTTCTTGAACTTTTTACCCTTCCGACGACCTTGTGTCGTCTCCGAGTCATGATCATCATCATCTTCCTGATCATCAGGAGTAGTGCGTCTCCGTGAAGCTCCTTCCGGATACCCAAGCATATCAGGTCGTGCCTTGCTTTCGGACCATCTTTCGTCCTATCTGGCATGTTGATTATGGTGGCGACCAGACTCTCGCACACGTTTTTCGTGATATGCATGATGTCGAGGCTATGAGGCGTGCGGAGAAACTTCCAGTATGGCAACTTCCAGAAAACAGACCTTGTTTTCCATACCTTCATCAGCGGCTTGTCTTGTTGTTGCCTCTTTCGCTTATTTCCAGGCTTAGGACAATCTTTCCAGTTTTTCAGCAACTCTTTCACTTCTTCGCTGCTCCTACGCTCTGGGATTCCTCGGGTCTCGGATTTGCCATCGAATAGGTCTCCACGTTATCTCCATGGATCATTCTTGCCGAGACACCTCCGGTGCGCCATGAACACGGTTTTCGATGACCCTAGATCTTTCTCTAGTTGGAGATAGCTTGTGTTATCCATGCACCTAACGCATGCGCAGAATCCTTGGATAACCTGCCCCGAGATATACCCGCAACCTGGATAGTCTTGCACCGTAGTGACCAATGCGGCTCTCATAGTGAAATAAACTTGTGTGACGGCGTCGTAAGTATTGGCTCCAGAATCCCATAACATGGCTAGCTCCTCTTTCAACAGCCCGAGATACAGATTGATGTGGGTACCAGGTTGTTTCGGCCCTTGAATTAGCATACTCATTTGTATGTACTTCTTCTTCATGCACAACCATGGAGGGAGGTTGTACATCCATACAAACACGGGCCAAGTGCTGTGCGTGCTGCTCTGGCTACCGAACGGATTGAGTCCATCGGTGCTCGCACCAAGCCTGATGTTCCTCGAATCTCCACCAAATTCTAGGAATTCGAGGTCCAATGCTTTCCACTAGCTAGCATCTGAAGGGTGCATCAGCAGCTCATCCTTTTCGGGGTCATCATCGTCATCTCCTAGCTTCTTCCTTTCCGCATGCCATCGCATAAGCTTCACTTCCTTAGGGTCCACGAAATAGCACTGCAGACGAGGAGTGATAGGAAAGTACCATACCACTTTTCGAGGTGCTTTCTTCCCTTTCTTGTATCGACTCACGCTGCACACCAGACATGTGGTTTTCTCCGCGTCCTCGCCCCGATAAATGAATGCAATCGTTGATGCATACGTGATATCTAACGTGCGGTAGATCGAGAGGACAGACGATTTTCTTGGCGTCCTCGATACTAGTTGGACATGTGTTCCCCTCCAGGAGACGATCGTGCCAGAATGCCATCATATCGTCGAAGCTTGCGTCGCTCAATTTGTGTTTTGCCTTCATCTCCATAGCCTTGAGCGTTACATTCAACCGGGTATCATCGGGCCTGCATCCTTCATACAATGGAGTAACCGCGTCTTTCTCAATTTGCGCAAGCTTGGCTTTCTCTCTCGCGGCAGCCCTGGCGTTACTCGTCTACTTGAGAAACAGCTCTTGCACATAAGGGTCCCGCACCCAGCCTGACGTTGTTCCATCGTCGTCTCCTCCTCCGGCATCTAGATCATCATCATCCTGGTCTGCTTCCGCACCTTCACCATCTCCAGGAGACTCTTCATCATCTCGCCCGTTCTCGCCATGATGATGATCATCGTCATGTTGCCCACCTTCACCGTCTCCATCGTCTTCGTCATCGCTTATCCAACGAGTGTATCCATCCATGAAACCATGGTGGAGCAGGTGCGCCTGCAGATTCCCGGAATCTGGGTCGATCACCCAGTTGAGTTTGCATCTTCTGCACGGACATCTTATATCCGTCTTTTTATTTCGTATCATGTCGGCCGTCGCACATTTCAAAAATCTAGCCACAATGCCTTCGCTCATTATGCGGACCATTTTTGCCTGCACGGTGTGTACATGGTACAATTAGAAGTCTATTAGAACCACATAATGAATGCATGCATGCAATGGTCGATAGAAAATTTCGGCATGACCTATCCTAAAATTAGGACCTTTGCGAAATGCCAAAGTCTTACCAAAATGGAAATGAATCAACATTTTGGCAAAACAAATGGCAAGTTGTTCACACACAAACACAAGAGAGAGAGAGAGAGAGAGAGAGAGAGAGACCGATCCATATACACATGAACATATCATTATCCTCTCCATACACACATGCATATGAGCATCGATACTCTCCATATATATACACACACATGACCATCGATCCTCTCCATACACACATCATGAGATCAATCATCTACATACATATGAGCACATCCTTACATGGACAACTTACCGATATGAGAGACCGATATCGCGAGAAGATGGAAAGGAGATGTGCGCGATACTGGAGAAGGAGATGCGAGAGACCGAAGAGCTTCCTCTATTAAGTATGTAACATCCAAGGCAAGTTCCACATGCTAAAAATGGTGAATGAGTGGAGAAATTGAGGTGGGAAGGAGAAGGAACCAGACTAGATCTAAGGAGGAAGAAGAAGGGGAAAGTGAAGTGTGAGGTGGTAGTGATCACACATGTGCACAAAGTGGAGCTACCAAAAAAATACTGGTCGACACAACAGTGGCGCACATGCACCTAGTGCGCCATAGGAACAAAACACAACCGTGGCGCACATGGCCCTAGTGCGCCACGGATGTGTCTGTCCATTTACAGAACAGAGAGGCATCCACTTAGGCGTAGTGCACCCCCTCCACGTGCGCCACGGTTAACCATAACATCCATAGCGCACCTTCCCCATGTGCGCTACAGATATGCGGCATGCGGCCAGCAGGGCCCTGGCCCACACACATCTATGGCGCACCATCACCATGTACGCCACAGTTGTTGTAGTTACTAGTAGGGCACTACCCACAGGTGAGCCACGCCTGTTTTACCCGTGGGGCACTTCAACCACGTGAGCCACGGAAGTTTAGATTACCTATAGCCGTTTTCCTAGTAGTGCCGGAACCGCACCCGAAGGACCCTAAGGGTGCACAGGCAAACATCAATATCACAACATTCGACAACAGTCAAAAGATGCATTCATATATACACAAATAAGGCCACTACGTGGCAGAGTGACACTTGTTCATCCAAAAGACGTTACACATGCAACAGAGAAAGAAAGCTAGACTAGCTACAAGGCAGAAGGGCCTAAGCGCCAGCACCCGAATCAGCTTCAGATCCAGACTGTCTACTCTTGGCCGCTCGCTGCTGCTCTAGCGAGTAGTCAGCCAGAAGATCTATCAGCTTAGGCCCAAAGTGATTGCAGCCAGAGGCGAAGGTGGCAAACGCTACCTTGGTGCCATCCGCCACCGTCGGCATCCTGGACGTGACATGCGGTAGATCCAGCTGGGCTCCGGACACCATTTCCATTGCCAGCCACATCATAGTGCCGACCCCTTTCTACGTCTGATTGTACTTAACAGGAGAATCATCTCCCAGAGCCTCCACGAGGGAGTCGACGTCCTCAAGGGCAACGCCCTTGGGATTGATCTTGTAGAAGCGAGCAAGCACCTTTTTTGCCTTGTCGAGCGACTCTAAGGACGAGGTGCAACGATCTACGATCGCTGCAACAACATCCGCCAGATGGTCACCGTGCTCCAAGGTGTCACAATCAAATGTAACACCAGAGGCATCTGCAAAACATAGACGGCAAAATTTTCGGATGAGGAACAAGGAATCACACCGGAAGAATCTAATACTCAAGGGAATATCATGGTGGCTTACCGAATATAGCCTTGGTAGAAGCCTTAAGCTTTTCAGCCATGGCTTTCTCCCGGGTCACTGCGACGGCCGTGAGCTGCTGCTCACGGTCTTCAGCCTCCTTCTGCTGACGCTGGAGGGCCTCTGCAGCGTCCTTTGACTCTTTCTACGCTTTGCCGAGACTATTTTCGAGTGCGTTCATCTTGTGAAGGGCATCGTTGTTCTCATCTGCAACATTGGGCAATAAAGGATGAACATAAGAAAATATTCTAGGAGCACTCGAAATCAAGAAAGAATAAAAATGCACCTTGGAGCTGCCAATTACTATAGAGCCAGCAACATCCCCTAAAGCCAATGCCACTCTCATCCTTTTTCCAATTCAGATTTGGTAGCATGTTGAAGTTGTGGAATGGTGTTTGTTGGTGAGTCAATTTTATAGAGATGAAGCAATGTTACTTTCTATTTTTTCACTTCGTTCATTACTTTCCAGCTTCAGGAGCTTTACTATAGTAGGTAGTAGGAAGGCGAGTGATGGGTAATCTCGATCGGTAAAGAAAGGTACTACGGATTGACCTAAAGCTACGACGTTGGAGATGTTCATAGGTTCACACATTGAAAGAAGAACATCGGATTGAGACGAGAAAGCAAGTGCAAGGCATTCAATAAGGTAAGCTAGGGTTGGCAGAGAAGAAGGATAGAGAAGAAATAGAAAGAATCGAATACAAAACAACTCCGTTGATTGAATATTTCCAGAGAAAGGTGGTTCTCGATCAGACGGTTGGCATCACACACAAAGGGCTGCGAAGAAAACAACAAACTTTATGAATAAAGGGCACAGGGGCTACCCCACGCAAAGAAGAGCAGCACTTACGTGATCAGGTGTGGACTCCGAAGGTTTCGATTGGATCGTCGTTAGAGTTGGCCACCATCTTGGGAAACGAAGACATAGGATTCAATTCCGCAAACATTTGTTCGGGCTCCTCATCGAGGGACTCCTCTGAATGATTGCTACTAGCACTTACGAAGAACTAAATCAAACAAAAAGGTAATACTTAGCACATCCGCAAACTAACAAGACTCGATCAAGAGCAACTTACGATGGTATGTCTGACAGGTTGAAGACATGAGTCTCGTTCTTCTCCTTCTTCTTCTTCTTCTTCTTCTTCTTCTTCTTCTTCTTCTTCTTCTTCTTGGCCGGTTGCTGTGGGGCCATCACCTGAACAGGCACACCCGCGATAGGGGTGGAGTTCGCACCCTCATCCCCGCTGTGGTGCTCGAGGAAGGAGGGACCCTTCGGTGTTGGTGGCGTCGCCCCATCCGAAGTTTTGCTCCGGGACCTCTTTCGAGTCCACCCTTCGCTTGGCTCGGGGGTTTCCAGGGAAGGAGACTGCGCCGGGGGGAGCTCGGAGTTAGATTCCACCTCCTCGTTGTCTGGCGCATCCATATACTTCTTAGGTAGAGGAGGCACCATACCCACTACCTTGTAGCCATGCAAATTGAAGACACGAGATGAAACAAGATAAGTAATAATAACAAGCAACAAGCATTCAAAAGCGTTACGTGCAACTACAGGTTTCACCTGGGGGACCGCTTTCTTGGCACTGAACGGAGAAGTCAGGGACTTCCCTGGAAGGTCCTCAACGGCTTTGTGCTTCAGCAGAGGCCTAAGTGCCCTATCAAGGTCAGACAAAGACATCTCCTCCAGCAGAACCCTTGTCGGGTCACTAACGCTAGCATACAAGAACATCGGGTGCGCCCTCGCTTGGAGTGACTGCACCCGACACTGCAGGAAGGTGCGAATGACGTCAACACTGTTGACCTCCTTTCTTGGCAGCAGCTGTAGGGCCTCCACCTTGTTGTAGAGCTTCTCCACCTCTTCAGACTCACTCTCTAAAATGTCGTTCCACCACGACCTCTTTCGGATGATCTTCTGGGCGGAGTCGAAGGGACAAGCCCGTAATGCTGACCATCCAGCTTGACGTCGCGGATGTAAAACCACTTCCTCTTCCACTACTGGACGGACTCGCAAAGATGAAAAGAGAAGAACTAGACGAGGAGCGGATGGAAAATCCGCAACCTCCTAGTGGATAAACACCACCGATGCCAGATTGCCTCTTCATGGAGTAGAGTCTCCGGAAGAGGCCAAAGTGAGGCTCGATACCGAGCCAGCACTCGCACAGGGTAATGAGGCAGGTGATGTAGAGAAGAGAATTGGGAGACAGATGGTGAAGTTGAATCCCATAAAGAAAAAGGCGAAGAACATAACCCAAAACCCTTCGGGTGGGCACGGGATTACCTCTTGGCCAGGATGGCGTCATCCTTGGTCTTCGTAATCAAGCCGGCCTCACATAATTTGTGCAAGTCCGACTCGCGCATCTCCGTGCGCCGCCACCCGCCATCGATGGTTCGTCTAGGAGCAGCAACTTTCTTGGCGGCGCTGGCGGTGCTCGAGCCTGCCGTGGCAGAAGAGCTTCTCTTCGGCTTTCCAATTGAGGAGCGGCGAGCATGGTGGTGCGCACAGAGAAAGGAGGAAGGAAAGACATGAAGAATGTCCAGTGCGCAAGAGCTCAAGAAATGGCAGCAATGGTAAAAAGTAGAGGCAAATGGCGAAGGGGTAAACTTCTTTGTTTTCCCCACAGTATAAAAGGGGAGAGGACGATGAAGAAGAACCGTCGATGTAGAAGCCCTAACGCGTGCCCCAAATCTCACCGTTGCAGTGACCCAGCATACCACTACATGATGTAGTACACTATAGTCGTTGACATAACACCAATGAAACACCGTTCACTAGTATTACATCCCTCAGAGTGGTACAACAGAAACACAATAGGTCCAAGACATGACTATAGGTTACAACTCGACTCTTTACACAATATCTAGAGAACACTCTAGGTTAAAGAGAGAGAAATAAACTTCTTACAAAGAAGAATCAGAAATCATCAACTCATAACTACTATGCTAATAAGATTAGCATCTAACTATTTGGTTGGTATTGCTGCTATTGCAATACTCCATAGAAGCAGGTTCTATGGCAAGAGATTATATTTCTATCTAATCAGCAACTTCGTCTTCACTTTAGTTGATGTATACGTTGTCTTCCTTTACTTCATTGAAGAGCTTGAGGTTTTGATGATGAGTCCTGGAGCATAACCTAATGTAGACATCGTCTTAATGGCTTCAGAATGTAGCAAGGGTTAAGAAGATACGTTGAGTACGAGCATACTCAGAAAGTAGATGATCCAAGCCAATCACTGCCTTCTCCGCGACCCCGCATGTCTCCTTGGTGTATGCCAGCCCACATATTGAATTACGGCAATTGGCAGTATAGACCGTTCAGATGCCGGAACTATCGTGGGACGTTGAGGGTTCCCACCCATATGCTGCTTATCTCCTACGAATTACCAATTAATGCATGCTACGGAGATAACAGCCACGACGCGCACATCAGGATCCATGAGAGAGGGAAAAGATACAGCTGACTTCGCCGTCCCATTCCAAATCTCATGGTCAACACGTAATATACGGCGCAAGAATCACTGGCGACATTGGTTGTTAAGTCCTAGGTAGTATGTTCCTTTACCACCGGAACTTTCATAGTAGGTTATTAGCTCAAGGCAAATAACCTATAATCATATTATTATGAAAATAATGTTTTCTGACCTTCTTGGAAATGAAGGTGATGACAGCACTGGATTTGCAAAATACTTTACAGAAAATAATCAAAGGACATGAGAAAGTGTGAACTTGCCTTTTGTGATTGCAAGATTATGCACTCACGGTCTTCGAGACAATATAAAAGATCCAATATATGAAATCAGCATCATTGGTCCGGTAAGGACTAATGTTTAAAGAAGCAAGATGTTATTATGCATAAGTGATGTAATGCAATTTAGCAAACTTGAGTTCCCGGAATAAACATTGTCCTAGGGTTTGGATACTGGAAAGGTTTTTTGTAATGTGTTGTTCTTTTCGATAAGTTTCACACTTTTGCTTCTTATTAAGGCTTGTGAGTGTGTGTGAAACAACATGCATGTATAATAAAGTACACACAAAAGTAGAACATTCAACTTTGGAATGGTATCTAAAGACTCCTTATATAAAGGTTGTTACTTAAGTAAATTTATTTCGGAATGCTTAAGAATTACTTTTAGTGTATCATAAAAGAATAACTTTTGAAGAAAAGTTTACTTAACTAAATAAAAGTATTTAAACTTTAAGTATTAACAATCTAAAATATACAAGTAGTGTATGAAGTAATGTGATTGTAATTAATTGTCATCTGGTGTTTACTCGGTTAGTTTGGTCTTGAGCTGCATTAGGTCTTAATTGAAACAGACCAAAGTAAACTATAAAATACATAGTAAAGTCTTTATCATAATGTTTATAGTTTTGTAGACTAAAGTTAACTTTAAGGACATAGATGGACTTAAGATGTAATGCTTATGATATTTGTACTTTGTTTACTACATAATGTTTTCTTAAAGTTACTTAAAAGTGGTAATACTTCTATTTGAGTAGTGGTTTATTAACATTATAATGAAATAGAAACATTTATCTCCTTATAAAGGTGTGTTTATGGTTTATGAATAAGTAAACAATATTATTAAACTACTTATAGACGAATGATAATTCTTCAAAAATTGTAATTAAGATGTTTTGGTTTATATGAATTTCATACTATCAATATTTAAGTCAAATACTATTATTAGGCCTAAGATGTCTAATTGTAGAATTATTAGCAAATTTTATTTATCCTTATATGAATTATCAATTAAGGAAATAGGTTCAAATTCAAGTTATTAGCGTATTAAGTTTTTATTTACTTTAAAAGTGGAATGTTATATTTTTAACATGTAGGTATTATTTTTGTGATCATTTTGGTATATGATATGTATTTTTATGAATTTTAAATAATAAGATATGATTTTTATAAGATCTATTACTTTATAAATACTTAATAAATAATAAATATTTAATTAACTGATATAATAATACATGGTTATAGTTTTAAATTATAGTTCTTATTTTTCTAAGATTTTTGACATACTATTTATATTTTTATTTTTTACCAATATTAAAATATGAATTTTCAAAGTTTTATTACTTCTAAAATCTTTATTAAATAATAATTATTTAAATTGTTAACATAATAATGTTTGATAATAAAGTTAAATTATAGTTTTTATTTTTCTAAACATTTACATATGTTATATATATTTTTCTAAATTATAAAACAAAAGTTATTGATTTAACAAGATTTAATCATTTTATTTAATTTCTGGAATATTTATATTTGAATTTATATTGTCTTATCTATTTACTAAACAGGAATTATCTTTTTACCGTAGCTAAGCCTAGACCTAGTGGGCTCATGGCCACGTCGGTCGCCACGCGGAAGAAAGACTTGGTCAAACGACGCTGAGGTGGCTGAGTGACACCAGCATGACGTCATGCTCTCGTCAGCGCCGCATCCACCACCATATCATGGTCGTTGGCGGCAATCTACGGTGTTTCAGCTAGCGTGATTAGGTGCGTTGGAAAGAGGACGCAATGGGGAGTCTAACTATGGCTGCGCCGCCAAGGATTGGTCATCGGAGCATCGGCTCCGATGAGCTCCGACAGTGGAACGATCTGGTCTCCGTGGGCAAGGCGATAGAGAGAGCTAAGAGCAAACCAAAAAGGCTGGAGAGATGCGCGAGCTCACTAGGATCGTAGCGGGAGGCTCGGCAAAGACACGCGTTGCCGGATGAGGTGGCCATCGTCGACGGCGAGCGGCAGAGTTCGAGAACGGTGTCAATGACAGAGGGCGTGGGGGTTCGATTCCTTCTGTAGGTTGAGTTAGAACTACGAGACGAGTCCAACGGTGCACTCAGGGAGGCCAGGGAAGCTTGGGATCGACAATTTCTATTGATCTCCAACGAGCTAGGGTTTCGTCTATAGAGGAAATTCGGGAGAGACGAACGGATATAGCGTGTAAGGCTTCTCCACTGCAGCGAGAACACATCTTATAGGCCCTGAAGAGCGGCGACGCAGATCTTGGCACGGGCGACGGCGGTGCGGCTACCAGCGAGCTGCTTCTCTGATCGGGAGGTCGACGGTGACGCGAGGAGGACGATGAACAGAGTCAGGAACGGGTACGGGCCGGTCTTGGGCTGTTCTTGGGCCCAAGCGGGTCATAGCGAAGTGAGCGAGGTGCGTCTGCTACTGCTTGTAGGCGGTAGAGAGGTGGATAGGGAAATGGGCCTCGGGCCAGAATCTGCCGATTTTCTTTCTCTTTTTCTTATTTTCTTCCTATTTTCTGTTTTCTTTTTCTAGTTTTGTATGAACACATTTGTTTTAATTTTTCTAGAAATTCTTCTTTAGAAAATTGTAAGTTTATGGAAATGTACTTAAGATTCTGGTATGAATTATTATTATAATAATATAATTTATTTATTTACTCTTTTTCTATTCTCTTCTTCATAATCATATGAGAGGTTCTTATATTAAATAGAACTAGTAGAAATTAGGGTTTTAGGGTTTCTACAAAAAAAATAGAGAGACTTTATATATAATAATTATTATGTATATTTAATGCCTTAATTTGTTGTGAATAATGTTTTAATAATATTGGTTATAACATTAAATATACAGACTTTATATATAATAATTATTATGTATATTTAATGCCTTAATTTGTTGTGAATAATGTTTTAATAATATTGGTTATAACATTAAATATACATTGATATTTATGGTTGAAGAAGAAGTTAGGGTTTTGAATTATAAGTATTTACCATGAGTTTTAGGGAATTTAATATACTTATATCCTTTTATTGATATGAATAAAGATTAATGGTTAAAACATATTTCCTTTATATTTATGATCATTAATTATATCACTTATTAAAATAGAAAGTTATTACCTGGAATGACTTATGGAAAAGAATTGATAAAGATAAGATAACTCTTAAGCACATATGGTTATGATAGTTGGAAATGACAAAGATGTGCTTAAGTGACTTGCTATAGGAAAATATTCCTATAAA
This sequence comes from Avena sativa, assembly GCA_916181665.1. Lineage (NCBI taxonomy): Eukaryota > Viridiplantae > Streptophyta > Magnoliopsida > Poales > Poaceae > Avena > Avena sativa. The sequence goes on from OV702285.1 coordinate 332,025,677, forward strand.
CCAATGAGAAATAGGATGGTGGATCAAACAAATGAGATAGATATTAAGTTTGATTATAGATTTAAGGCTGAGAGTTTACCAAGAATTCCTATCTTCCATACTTCATAATTCTTGTCTTCTAACTAAGGAATTCCTTTCCTAGGTATATTACTTTTTCAAATGCATCATCATGTGTTAATATGATGAGCTTTACTTCACAAGAATATACTTATCAATGTAATTTACTTTACTGAGCTAGTGTAGCTGTTTGGAGAACCCGGATGGCATGCAAGGCGATGTACATGTCGGTGACATGGAGTAAGACGGCAAGTGACAAGAGTCAGATTACAGGCTTTGTGGAGATGGAGATCGCCATGAAGAGAGCCATACCATTTCACATTATAATTGCTTTATTTTGTGCTATTGATATGTCTCTGTTTTACCTCTATTAGATAGTCGGTAAAATTTAATCCCTCAAATAATGTCTAGTCGGTTTTCCCGCCAGTGTTTGCACCATCACAAGTCGGATATTCTTAGTAGTGGGCTCATAAAATTGAGGTGCTGCCAATTATTTCCGACTAGGTGGGTTCGAGTCGGACTCTTACTGCGGAAACAATCGGTAAACTAGACGGGTCTATCACAACGGTTGTGGGGCTCGGGGAAAAGTTGGATGGGAGCCGGGGCATATGATGCCACCTGTCCAACAGGAGTCGTATGAGATACGATTGACAAGGAGTTGTGTACCTAGATCACTTGGCGGCTAGCAGTGATGCTAAAGCTCACTAGCCGACTTGCTTATTTAGGATCCTGAATCACTAAGTAACCATCAGAGGGGTGTTGGTTCTAGTGGGAGCATAAAATATTAAAGTGTTTAATATGCTTGCTCTTTTATGAATACATGTCTTAAGTGTTTTGCATATTTATGTTGTAGATCATGACACCAAGTAGCGGTCACTCTTAGATATCCGGTTTTGCGTTGAGAACCATTCTTGAGAAAGATAAACTGAACGACACTAATTTTACCAACTGGTATCGAAATCTGAGAATTGTTCTCAAACAAGAAAAGAAGGACCATGTCCTAGACAACCCACTTCCAGATGAGCCGAATGAGAATGCGACTGTCGCTGCCACCAATGTCTACCGTCGGGCTAAGGATGAGTCCACTGATATTAGCTATCTTATGCTTGCTCACATGGAACCGGACTTGCAAAAGCTGTTCGAGAATGTTGAGGCCTACGATATGATTGAAAGCCTCAAAAGTATGTTCCAGGCTTAGGCGAAGACTAAGAGGTATCAAGTCTCTCAGGCTTTGCTGAGTTGCAAGCTTAAGGATGGTGATCCACTGAGTCCGCATGTGATCAAAATGGTTGGTTATGTTCAGTCTATGGAGAGGCTTGGCTACGCCATTAGCGAAGAGTTTGCTACGGATATAATTCTGAACTCTCTTCCTAGTGCATATGGGCAGTTCATTTCGAACTACCATATGCATGGTATGGATAAGAAGCTCACTGAATTGCATGGGATGCTTAAGCAGGCAGAGGCGGATCTCAAGAAGGGCGACAGTCAAGTGTTGATGGTGCAGAATAAGGCTAAGTTCCAGAAGAGTTCTTGGACTAAGAAGAAGGCTAAGTCGAGAGGAAAGCTGGCTCAGGACCCGGTCCCAAGCGCTTCCTCAGGGACTAAGCCATCTCCTTCAGCCGGATCCACTTGCTTCTGCTACTGGAAGAGGAACTACAGCAAGTATTTGGCTGATAAAGCCAAGATTGGAGGTATGACTTCCAATTTAGGTACACTTGTTTGCAATGTTATAGACATATATCTTGCTGATGCACCTAATAGTTCTTGGGTATATGATACCGAATCAGTTATTCACATCTGCAACTCGTTGCAGGGACTGGTAAGAACTAGGAGCGTAGCAAGAGGCGAGGTTGATATTCGAGACGGCAACAAGGCAAGAGTTGCTGCGTTGGAAGTCGGCACTATGCAACTTCATTTACCTTCTGAATTCATTATGGAACTGAATAATTGTTATTATATTCCAGTGCTCAGTCGAAACATTATTTCTGCTTCATGTTTGATGAGGCAAGGCCATGAGTTGAATATCAAGAATAATGGTTGTTCTTTGTATTTGAATGATATGTTTCACGGCTTTGCACCCATCCAGGACGGGTTATTTATGTTGAATCTTGATGGTGAGTTGGTTTCTAACATAAATGTTAAAAGGTTGAAACCAAATGATCTGAATATGACTTACTTTTGGCACTGTCAGCTTGGTCATATAAGTTGGAAACGCATGAAGAAGCTCCATGATGATGGACTCCTAACTTCGTTCGACTTGGAGTCATTCGAGACATGGGAATCTTGCCTACTCGGCAAAATGACCAAGACACTTTTTGCAAAGAGTTGCGAAAGGGCATCCGACTTGTTGGGACTAGTACATAGTGATGTATGTGGACCAATGAGCACGACAGCCAGGGGTGGTTATGAGTACTTCATTACCTTCACTGATGATTTGAGTAGGTATGGATATATCTACTTGATGAAACATAAGTCGGAAGCCTTTGAAAAGTTCAAAGAATTCCAGAATGAAGCACAAAATCAAATCGGCAAGAAAATAAAGTTTCTTCGGTCAGACCGAGGAGGCGAGTACATGAGCCATGAGTTTGATGACCATCTGAAAAGTAGTGGAATAGTTCCTCAACTTACTCCAGAATCGGACCTTGTTGGACATGGTACGATCAATGATGAGTCGGGCAGATCTTCCTTTATCATTTTGGGGATATTGTCTAGAAACAGCGGCGTTCCCACTAAACAGAGTACCATCAAAGTCGGTAGAGAAGACACCGCATGAGATGTGTACAGGCAAAAAGCCGAGTTTGTCTTTTCTCAAGATTTGGGGTTATGAAGCTTTTGTCAAGTGACTTCAGTCGGACAAGCTTACAGCCAAGTCAGATAAGTGTATTTTCATGGGGTATCCGAGGGAAACCCTGGGTTACTACTTCTACAACCGAGAAGAGGGCAAAGTGTTTATCGCTTGGAACAGTGTCTTCCTTGAGAAAGAGTTTCTCAGTCGGGGAGTCAGTGGGAGTATGGTGCAGCTCGATGAAATTCGAGAGAAACCGGCTAGTAGCGAGTCAGCACAAACCTTGGAGTTTGAGCCGGTCGTGGTAGCTGAGCTGGCATCAACACCTGTACTACAAATATCGGCAAGATTACGAAGTGTTTGTGATGTATTACTGTTAGACAGTGATGAGCCGGCAAATTATTCGGAAGCGATGGTGGGATCTGGTTTTGAGTCATGGCTTGGAGCCATGAGATCCGAGTTAAAGTCCATGTATGAAAATCAAGTTTGGAACTTGGTTGATCTGCTAGACGGTGCAAGACCAGTCGAGTGCAAATGGGTCTTTAAAAAGAAAACTGGTATGGATGGAAATGTTTCCGTCTATAAAGCACGCCTTGTCGCGAAGGGTTTCGACAAGTTCAAGGAGTTGATTACGACGAGACTTTCTCACCCATAGCGATGCTTAAATCATTTCGGATCATGTTAGTTATAGCAGCCTATTTCTACTATGAGATATGGCAGATGGATGTCAAAACGGCTTTCCTTAACGAAAATTTAACCGAGGACGTGTATATGATACAGCCCGAGGGTTTTGTCGATCCGGCTATTGCTGACAAAGTGTGCAAACTTCAGAAATCCATTTATGGGTTGAAGCAAGCATCCCGGAGTTGGAATATTCGCTTTGATGAGGTAGTCAAATCATTTGGCTTCATCAAGAGTGATCATGATTCTTGTTTATACAAGAAGTTTAGTGGGAGCAAAGTAAACTTTCTAATCTTATATGTGGATGACATATTACTGATTGGGAATGATGTCCAGATGTTGCAAGAAACCAAGGAATCATTGGAAAGGAGTTTCTCAATGAAAGACTTGGGTGAGGCAACATATATTCTCGGAATCCGGATCTATAGAGATAGATCAAGACGGCTCATTGGATTGAATCAGACTACTTATTTGGACAAAGTGTTGAAGAAGTTCAACAAGGAATCGTCTAAGAAGGGGTTCTTACCGATGTCCCATGGTGTAAAACTTAGTAAGACTCAGTGTTCTTTGACAACTGATATGCGAAGTCGGATGAGTGCGATTCCGTATGCTTCTGCAGTCGGATCCATCATGTATGCCATGATTTGTACTAGGCCAGATGTTTCCTATGCTCTAAGTGTTGTGAGCAGACACCAGGATGATCCTGGAGAGATCCACTGGACAGCGGCTAAAAATATCCTAAAGTACTTGAGAAGGACTAAGGATATGTTCTTGGTTTTTGGTGGTGAAGATGAACTCAGTGTAAAGGGTTACACGGATGCGAGTTATCTTACTGACTCTGATGATTCTCGTTCGCAATCCGGATATGTGTTTATTATAAACGGAGGTGCTGTGAGCTGGAAGAGTTCCAAGCAAGAGACTGTGTCTACATCTACAACAGAGGCCGAGTATATTGCCGCCTCGGAGGCAGCAAAGGAAGTTGTTTGGATGAGGAATTTCCTCATAAATCTTGGTGTGGTTCAGGGCTCGTCCAATCCGTTAGACGTGTATTGTGACAACAATGGTGCTATTGCACAAGCCAAGGAACCTAGACAACACCAGAAGAACAAGCACATACTCATGCGGTACCACCTGATTCGCCAGTTCGTGGATCAGGGTGATATCAAGTTATGCAAGGTACACACGGATGCAAATATTGCGAATCCGTTGACAAAGCTGTTACCACAGCCGAAGCATGAGGCGCACCTGAGAGCTATGAGCATTAGATGCCTAGACATGTGATGTCGGAAGATTGACTCTAGTGCAATTGGGAGACTGTTGGGAATATGCCCTAGAGGCAATCATGTATGATGATATTTCCCATTGTATTCATAAAGTTATTAAGTTATCCTTGTATGAGCATCTGATGTATATCATTGAATATGTGATTCAGTTGTGGAACTATACATTCATGTTGTTTGTACTAAATGTCCTTGGTCAGTGAGGTTGTGCTGGACACACAACTTAGACCTTTGTGAAAGTCGGCTTGATGACTCGGTTCCACTTGTCATGGGCATGGAGATGCCATTCCGACTTACACGGATTTGGCTAAAGAGTTTAGTGGATCGGATTGACCCATCTTGAGGTACAACGAACAAGTTGTCATTTGTATATCTCAATCAATGTAATCCTTAGACCTGAGGTTATTGCATAGTCCGAGTTGAGGATCACCGACTTAGGTTCTGTCAAACACTGATCCGTAACTGGGCAGTTATAAAGGCAGAGTTCGGGTCGACTGAGAATCAAGCTGCGTGATATAAATAACCAAGATGGGTTTTGCCCCTCCACTTGGAGAGATATTCTCTGGGCCCTCTCGGATGACATGATTCGGAAAGCATGACCATGCACGACTCGGTTAAGTGTTAACCAATGCGATCAGCTAAGAGTTAGTCGTGTGAATCCCTTATCTTCGATCGAGAAGAGAGTCGGACTATTTAAGGGATGACAAATATTCTCCTATAGTCTGACAAGGTATATCGTGAGGCAAAAGGGACTCAGACGTAAGTCACATTCGAAAGGCAAGTCATCATGACTCTTTGGTACTTGGGAGTCGGCACGTTCTGCTAGAAGTCGCTACCGACTGATCAATTGAGAGTCAGACTCTAATCGTGTCCAAGTAGCCAAGAGCCTGCAGAGTCACACACTTAAGAGCGGGAGAAAGTTCGGATTGGATTTGAACCATAAATCTGGTTGGGTTGGACCCGAGCCGGATTTGGACTGAGTCAGTGAGTCGGACTCACAGGGACTAATATTATATGGGTTTTAGTGAATGGGCCACATGAGTGGAGCTCACATTCACTCCCTATATATAGTGGAGCACAGTAACCCAGAAGGGTTAATCGTTGATCGGTTAGGTCATTCCATGTGTTGGAAACCCTATCTCCACAGTAGTCCTGCCGTCATAACGAACCTAGTAGTTCGCCGCCGGTTCTCCTCCTTGTACGTGTGGATACCAGCAGACGTGTTGTACGATCAGCACCAGGATGATCGGATCACAAAGGACTGCACTGCATCAACAGACGTGCTTCATCAGTAATCTGCAACTGCGCGTCTAGTGGTAAACCCCGTGGCCTTCTACCTCAGCTAGATCTTGGGATCACCGTGTTAGAGGAAAAAGTTTTGTTTTATCTATATGTGTCCCAACAGTGTCAATGACAGAGGGTATGGGGGTTCGATTCCTTCCGCAGGTTGAGCTAGAACGACGAGATGAGTCCAACGGTGCACTCAGGGAGGCCAGGGAAGCTTGGGATCGACGGTTTTTGTTGATCTCCGATGAGCTAGGGTTTCGTTTATAGAGGAAATTCAGGAGAGAAGAATGGATATAGCATGTAGGGCTTCTCCACTACAGCGAGAACACATCTTATAGGCCCTGAAGAGTGGCGGTGCAGATCTTGGCGTGGGCGATGGAAGTGCGGCCTCCAGCGAGCTTCTTCTCCGATTGGGAGGTCGACATCGATGCGAGGAAGACGACGAATAGAGTCACGAACGGGTACGGGCCGGTCGTGGGCTGTGTTTGGGCCCAGGTGGGCCATAGCGAAGTGAGCGAGGTGCGTCTTCTACTGCTTGTAGGCAGTAGAGAGGTGGATAGGGAAATGGGCCTCAGGCCAGAAGGTGCCCATTTTCTTTCTCTTTTTCTTATTTTCTTCCTATTTTCTGTTTTTTTCTAGTTTTGTATGAACACATTTGTTTTAAGTTTTCTAGAAATTCTTCTTTAGAAAATTGTACATTTATGGAAATGTACTTAATATTCTGGTATGAATTATTATTATAATAATATAATTTATTTATTTACTCTTTTTCTACTCTCTTCCACATAATCATATGAGAGGTTCTTATATTAAATAGAACTAGTAGAAATTAGGGTTTTAGGGTTTCTACAAAATCATTAGAGAGACTTTATATATAATAATTATTATGTATATTTAATGCCTTAATTTGGTGGTGAATAATGTTTTAATAATATTGATTATGACATTAAATATACATTGATATTTATGATTGAAGAAGAAGTTAGGGTTTTGAATTATAAGTATTTACCATGAGTTTTAGGGAATTTAATATACTTATATTCTTTTATTGATATGAATAAAGATTAATCGTTAAAACATATTGCCTTTATATTTATGTTCATTAATTATATCACTTTTTAAAATAGAAAGTTATTACCTGGAATGACTTATGGAAAAGAATTGATAAAGATAAGATAACTCCTATGCACATGTGGTTATGATAGTTGGAAATGACAAAGATGTGCTTAAGTGATTTGATATAGGAAAATATTCGTATAAATCAATGAGAAATAGGATGGTGGATCAAACAGATGAGATAGATATTAAGTTTGATTATAGATTTAAGGTTCAGAGTTTACCAAGAATTCCTATCTTCCATACTTCATAATTCTTGTCTTCTAACTAAGGAATTCCTTTCCTAGATATACTACTTTTTCATATCCATCATCATGTTAGCTTTACTTCACAAGAATATACTTATCAATACTTCCTCCTTCTAAATCCATTTGTAAATCCAATGAGCTTGACACTAAAGCTCCACATGATCTCCTCATAGAGATAATTATCATCTTTAGAATAATTCTTATGAATCTAATCACTTGGATGATTACTCTCTTACTTCACAAATTACTCTGTAATCTCACTTATAAATCTCATAAGCTTGTCACTGAAGCTTTTCATAATCTTCTCATATCTATTCTTGGTTATATCAAACTATTCTACTACTGATAACCCCCAATCCAACAAGTAATTACTTCTAACTCCATTCATACTCTTCCTTAATCAAGCACCCTAATATTACTCCAATAGATTTATATATCCAATTTTACTTTCCTCAAAAGCTTACTATTCCCTAAGAGGGATAATACCACTCCTACATGTCAATGTTGCTCTAGTATCAGCTTTATCTTATTGTCTTATCTTTTAGTTGTCTTAGTAACTCATACACCAATTTCTCATTATCCATTAGGTCTTGTCAGGACTAACCTAGTATAACATATCTACACTAAGACGTAATCATGTTCTATCACCAATATCACTTATACATGATATAATCATTCACTCTTAATGTCTTGAGTATGATCATTATAATCCTTTGATCATTTATGGCTTAGGTTTCTAGTGGGCTAATCAAGGCTTTATCAATACAACATTATAGTTGTATTATAATTATCTTCTCAGTATCTCTATTTGACTAGGATATTTATTCATTGACTATACCTACTTGATCAATAGGATTACTCCTGGTAACTATCTTTAGAATTCATCCTTATAATCTTCTTGGTTAACATATATATCTTTATCTAGGATAACTCTTCTATCTATTCAGGAGTGAATTAACCCCATCAAGTATTGTATTAATTTGATTATCTTCAATCATTCCCATCTATAGATGGTATCTAAAGCTAGCATTACTATTTACCTGATCTTACTTCATTCTTTATAAGCCTTAAGTAAATGCTATGATAAGGAAAAGAGTTGATAGATCAAGAATTGATAAGCTAAGAATTGATATATCAATAGTTGATTACTCAACAATGATATTCAACAGATGTTAAAATATGACTCAATAGAGATGATAAGGATTTTTTATGGAAAGAAAGATATGTGGTGAATGGTCTTGACTTGATTTACTTCCTCCTCAACAAGTGATAAGGAATTAGTGGTTAAGAACTACCATGATACTCATGGTAGAAAATGGATAAGAATAAAAGAGATCAAGATTTGGTTATTGGATTCTTGTTACTTGAGTTATATTAATAGCTTTTCATTCATGGGTTGTTGGAATGAATACTATGAGCTGGTCTCCTAAGGACCTAATGTTAATTATTAAGCAATATATTATGTTATATTTATTATATTAGATCTACCATTAGATAAAATCATCTTTACCCAAAAATAAGGTTTTTAACAAAGATCAAATTGAAACTTATCGGAGTCAACTTGATGATCTACTTCAATTCCATCAAGTTGAGAGAAACTTCAATCACTTTGACAAGTTTTATTCAAAAGTGCGAAAATTATTCGGATTTTCTATGCATGAATGCAATGCACACATCTGAATTCCGCTTATTTCTAAGCTCTAATGCTGGAATGTTACAACCGTCCACGTGTCAGCACCAAACTGAATCGTCGCAAGCACGTCGTCCACTATGCATGGAAATCAAGGAGACGTCGTAACTTTCGCCATGATTATGCGTGACTAGTAAAATTCAAGTCAGGCGGCGGGACCCATGATCATCCTATTGCATCGTCTCTTCTACCGCAGACGGTTGAGGCCACCAATCGTCAGCAATGACGTCATCAAAGCAAAGCCAGCAACGGCTCAAAGATTTCGACTGAGCATAAAGTACTTACTCCTATCAAAGCAAAGCCAACTAATCAAAGAAAAGCCAACTAATTAGGGGCTACTCCTATCAGGAGCACTGGCCGTGCATCTGAGAAATTACAATGTTAACATCACCTCGAAAAGATCTTTGAGTCCTAAGTCGAGTCTGCGACTCCACTACGGACTCGGGGGCTACTCCCATAGGGAGCGTTGGTCGCGCATTCAAAAAAATACATCCTTTGGACAGGTAACTGAAGAAACCATAAATGACTGAATTAAAGTCTCCGTTCGAGTCTACGACTCGAAAGGACACTCGGGGGCTACTCCCATAGGGAGCGCTGGTCATGCACCCTATGAACTATTCGAGTGAGATCCTTCGGATCAAGTATGAAAAAAAAATCTTTTTGGCAACTTTGCCCAAATTAACACTAAGTGAGGAACAATCTCCTTGATCACCCGAAACACCTCCGCGGTGATAAAATTTCGAATGTTGTGTCTACGACGCAAAGATAAGCCCTACAAATATCATCTGATGGCCTGGTAACACACCAGATTGCGCTCTTCCAGTAAACTCCTATGTTAACATGCACGATGAAAATTCTAACGGACGCGTTGGGTACATCACTTGAAAAACACTGGGATTCGACTCCTATAAGACCTCAACGGCCTGAGTCGAATTACACCAGTATTTATTCCGAATTCGAGTCTGAGGACTCGAATCTGAAGAAGATCGTGTTGTTTTGTCCTATGATAGTTAACTGGCCCTGATCCGTCGGGTGAGTCAGGCACACACATCAACAATCCCTATGAACTAACATGTTTATTCCTAAAGATAGGTTCAAATGCAAAACACCCGAAAGATTATAGAGTCTCCAGTTGAATATACGATTCGACTGAACACTCAGGGGCTACTGACAAGGATATACCTTATGGGTGCCTTACGTTGGTATACGTGGTCTAGCCTAGGGAAGGCCCACGTAAAGACTCGCTGCCCAAGAAGATTCCGGGTGGGCCAAGCCCACTACAAGTTCGACTCCTTGGAGGACAAGTCTAGTTGTAGATAGAATTTCAAAGGGTTCAACCCTAATATGTAATCGACACGACCTATCCCGGGACCTGGCCTATCTATATAAGGGCCATGAAGGCACGGCGAGAAGGATCTCTTCACCTCATACACACATCTCACGCCAGATTGTATCCGCGCACCCCTGTAACCTTTTGGTTCCACCTTAATCAAGAACAGACAACCAGGAGTAGGGTTTTCCCTCTGGGGGCCTGAACCTGGGTAAACCTCGTGTCCCCATGTTGCTTGCCCGTTAGCCATGTCGGGACTTCTAGCATCCCCACATTCTCTAAAACTCAAGTCCTTAGCAATGGGCATTGATGAGATCAAACCTCGTCAGCCGCTGCTAGCCATTGGAGGTGGGACAATGCACTAGAAGGAGGAGGGGGGCTAGGGTTTTCTCTATGCAAGGAGCTCGAGGAGGTTCTTGGCGAGAGGAAGAAGACGATGTGGGAGCGAATGCCCGTGAAAATAAATTAACCCACATATTTAAAATTATATAGCCCTGACATCATGATTTGTGCAAAGTGATCCAACGGTCGACGTGTAGACAACACGTGTTCGAACGTTCACAGAGATTTCTCCACGTCCCCCCTCCCCCCCCTGCCGCCACTCGACGTTTCAGATTTCACGCGCGGGAAAATCGCTATCTTTATGTTTGATGCATATGTGAGTTTCAAGGCAACACCAGCTACAGTCTATGTTACCCCACTAACAGTTGCAGATGAACAGTCCCATCTGAAGGTTCTGGTATAGACAGATCATGTCCAGCTACAAGAAGAGTAAGATGGAAGACTTAGTGATTCTCTAACTTATGTATTAAAGATGGAGAATATTGCAGGGTTTTTTGGAGGACTACAAGATATTTCTTGATGAATTGCCAACATCACCTAGACGGAGCATTCAAACTAAGGAGGCAAGACGACCCAATATCTCGGAATTCTCCGAGGGCTACTGTTAGGGATATGCAAAATGGGTATCACCATTGCATGTCTCTAATCCGGCTAACCTGAGTGGCCCATAGTTGGTAGAAAGGTCGATGGCTTGCTGGGCGGCCTAGTTAGACAGATACAGAAGGGATACACATGACGGATAAAGGAAGGCTACGACATAGTCACCGACCGACCTGGAGCCTTGGAGTGCAAGACACGAACACTAGTTAGTATCAGTGTAGAACTCGGTAACCTGTTCGTCTAGGACTTTTCTCTATAACCCTAGGTTTTGTCGCCTTTATAAGCTAGACCTCTAGGAGCCTTTAGGGCACAACCGAGATAACTCATATCATCGCGCACATCGAACCAGTCCTTATAATTCGGTGTATTACCATTACATTGATTTATAGCAGGAGTAGAATTCCGCCACCATCGTAGGATCTGAACCTGTGTAAGCTGTGTTACCTCATACCCGCTAACTCGCCGCCTTCCTCCACGTCTCAAAACATTGCGTACTCGTCGGCCATACCACGACAGACTCGTGATCTCGAGAAGTAGTCTAGTCTGAACTCAGTATGGCACGACACCTGCAGATACCGACTTGGGAAGCTCACACGAGAAATCGATTGCATCGCTAGTGGCTATTATTTTAAGGCACCATGTCGCTAAATCCATCAAACAAGACAGAGCTATTATTTTATATCAAATAAGAAGGCAATAATAATAATATACACACCAGAATGTGCAATCCTGCAATCCCAAGTCAATCTGAGCCCAACCTGACGTGCGTAGAAGCGACGACTATATTGTGCACGGAAGAATAAACCCGATTCAACTCATAATGTACTATGCATGCGGGTCATGAATTAGTTGTTCGGATTAAAAAAACACAATCAAGAACTTTAACCGACCAAAAGGTGGAGCGGATTATTCGTTTGGAGCAATCAAGGTTGAAAGAGACGCAATCGTTTACAAGTACGATATTAGTCTAAGATGGATATATCTGTCCATGGAAATGTTGTATATAAACACACATGGACCAGATTCCCAAAAAAAGATGATTGATCAACTCGCTTATACATGTGTGCGCGTCTTTCTGGCCTTGCTGAAGAAGATCAAATTATCAAACTACATCATGAGATGCTTGGATCAAGGGCTCGCTGCAAGATATTTTTTGAAGCTTGTCATCACCGCGAGGAGTGACTTGAACAACCATAGCTATCGAGGCCTAAGCAATCGTGGCTAAAGTACTCCATCCGGCTCTGCTCTCAGCTGAGAAACGTTCACATAGACGACGCTTCTTCTACTCTCGACCAATGCATCGACTCGGGCCTCAACGTCGACACCACCTGCCACGTGCTTCATCTTCTCCATGCCTTCGACTCCGCCAGGCCGCATTGGCTCGATACTCGGGGCTGCGCGTGACTCGGGGACTACACCGACGTCGCCGCGCGACCCTCTGCGTTCTTCGACTTTGGTGACTCGGGGGATCCCTCCGCTTCGGCGATCCGCCATGGTCTTCGACTGCGGCGACCCGCTGCGGTCATCAGCTGTGGCGACCCACTGTCATATCGACTACGTCTGCGACATGACTCGTCGACTTGGACCACACGTCCGCTTTGTCGACTCTGTCGACCGCACTGACGCTACACACGGGGGCTCGTTCTACTTCGGTGACCCACTGTGGTCTTCAGTTCCGGTGACTCGGGGGCCCCTTCAACTCTGGTGTCTCGCTGTTGTTTTTGACTGTGGCTACCCACTGTTTCCATCAGCTCTGATGACCTACCGCAGTCTTCTACTACAGTAATCTGCTATAATCTTTGGTCGTGGCAAACTGCTGCCACCAGCGGCTTCGACCCGCTGCCACGTTGACTTTGGTCTGCCACATTGGCTCTCGAACGCCGCCTAGACGACATCGACCACATAGAATCTACAAACAGGGCCTTCACCCACTCCGCCGCTCGACACGTGATGACCATCGATTGCGATAACATGTTGCGGTCTTCGGTTGGGGTGATCCGCTACGGTCTCCGAATGCGGTGAACCGGTATTTCGACTGTCGTGACCCGTTCACCTCGTCGACAACCAATAAAGCTAAGTTTTCCTATACTTAGAGCTGATTATTTTAACTCGCACTCGAAACACTTGGGGGCTGCGCCCTCTTTGGGTAACCTAATGTCTCGTCGGCTTCATGCACTCGAGCACCTCATATGCAATTGTCCGAGTAGCTGATTCTGCCTGATCATCGAATCCTTAAACTCCGAGTACCTCGGAAAGGTACTGAGACTGAGGGTAATCAGGCTAACAAAAAGGCCTAGCAAACAAGGCAAAAGCGTTGACTCAATTGTCACTATAATTTTACTTTACAAGCTGACAAGTAAATAATCTTTACAAAATACAAGTACTTCATGTTTTTGTAGCCTACAAGGACGTCGACTGCATTTTATCGGATTCTTCAACAGAGTCGACCAACACCAGTCGCGTCAACAGACGCCAAGATCCAAGTCGACACTGTCCTCGGATGACCATGTCAGTTGTCAAAACAGAAGCGGCACTGGTCGTGCACCCGACAGTGCGGTCGCGCACCCGACATAAGTGATTGCGTTGACTCCATCCGCATGGTCGACTATCAGGAGCGCTGGTCAAGCACCTGATGTACTTCTGGGTCAACGGTATGCCCATGATATTGTCGACTACGACTACGCAGTACAAGATTCGAGTCTCTGCCCCAAACTATGACTCAGCTAGACACTCGGGGGCTAATCCAAACTGGAGCGCTGGTCGCGCACATACAAGATCTACTAGTGGCACGCTTTGATTCCTCACTCGAATCAATGACCCGAATGAGGACTCAGGGCTACTCCTATAGGGAGCGTTGGTCACGCATTCGAAAAGCGCCGGTGTTGACGGCATTTGGAAGATCATCCGAAGCACTTCTGGATCGTTGTGTCTATCTAACTGACGAATATAAGTCTCTGCTCGAGTCTACGACTCGAACAAACACTCGGGGGCTACTCCCATAGGGAGCGCTGGTCGCGCACCCTATAGTCCATTGTGCTGACTGCGTCCACAATGTCGACTCTCTTATAGAAATCGAACTCATTGGCAACTCTGCCCACTCACATTGCAATGTCAAGTTCAGAGACAACGTCTCCTTGGCCACCCGAATCTCCTCCGCGGTGACAAAAATTCGGATGTTGTATCTACGACATAAAGATAAGACCTATAGATCTAATCTGATGGCCTGACAACCGCATCCGCTGCGCTCTGCCCGATAAATGTTGCGACTATAGGCGTGATTAAATCCCGACGGACGTGTTGGGTACATACTTATGAACTAGAGTTCGGATCAGTAAGGCCTTCACGGCATGAGTTGAGCTACGCTAGCAATTTCCGGATTCGAGTCTAGGGACTCGAGTTTAAGTAGGTGACGTTGCTTTTTCCCTAGAGAAATTAAGTAGTCTCGATCCATCGAGTGTACCAGGCATGTTTACCATCATCCCTATGAACGACTACAAATTTGGCTAATCCGATAAAGCTCTGGGTGAAGTGCTTCGCACTCGACACAACTGGTGATTCCGACATCCTAATGCAAGACTCAAGAAAACTGAGTCTCTATCCGAATATATGATTCAGTTGGACACTTAGGGTCTACTAACATGGGTATGCCTGCCAAGGTACCCGACTATAGCCTACCTGGTGCGGCTCAATGGAAGGCCCACTCGACGACCTGCCAAGGGCCATGACGCCCATGGCGGTTCGGCTGGTACGAAGCCCAGATGGACATGGACTCCAAACATACAAGACAAGGAAATCTTAAGACTAGAGTTTGAATACAACTTGTAACCTACTCGTATTGGTACCTAAGACCTGAAGGGAATATGCCCTGAGAGGCAATAATAACGTTGTTATTATGTATATTCCAAGTATATGATAGATGTTTATTTTGCATGCTATAATTGTATTAATACGAAAACATTAATACATGTGTGTTTAATAAACTAACAGAAATTTCCTAGTTATGCCTCTCTTGTAAACTAGCTCGTTGATTAACATGACGATCAAGGTTTCCTGATCATGGTCATTGGATGTTGTTAATAACAAGGTCAGAACATTATTGGAATCATGGGATGAACATGCATCCAAAGTATAGCATTACCATAAAAGTCATTGTTTTTATATTGCTATTACATCATACAAATTAATCCTAATCCTTAGACCATGAGATCATGTCAATCACTAACACTGGAAGAGTATCTTTATAACATCAAAGGTCACACCGTAGCAGGGTGACTATAAAGGTGGGTTCAGTTCTACGAAGGTGTTATGTAGAGGCTCATGGATCAAGAGTGGAATTTGTCCATCCCAATGACGGAGAGATATAATCTGGGCCCTCTCGGTGATATCACATTAGTTAGCTTGCAAGCAAGTGATGAGATCACTAGAATGTTATATCGCGGGAACGAGAAAAGAGTACATGTCGGTAACAATATCAAACTAGGTATGGAGATACCAATGATCGAATCTCGGACATATAATATATCGCGAGACAAACGGATTAAGTTACTAGCGTAAAAGATTCTCATGATCACAAGAAGTCATCGTTGAATGTGTGAGAGTCAGTATGGATCTCCAGGTCACGCTTCTGATTATTGATCCGAGAGGGGTCTCGATCATGTACGCATTATTCACGAACCGTAGGGTGAAACACTTAAGAGACACGAACACCATTTGGAACAAATATGTTCTAGACGAAAGAATTGTAAAGCGCTGGAATTATTTCAATTGACACCGGAATTGTTTCAGGCAAAATTGCAGAAGCTGGTTCTTCATGTGATATTCAAAAGTAACAAGGGGTTTTATGTTAATGTTTATTAATTAATGTAATTGACAAAATCCTGAATAAATAAAGAAAAGGAGTTTTATTTAAAGAGAGATTACATTAAATTTGGTGGAAATTTAATGGGAATTTGAGTGGTTTTTTGGGTGGAGAATATGGAGAGACTTTTGGTGAGTGGGAGTTCCACACACATGAATGGAGGAAGGGGTGGGGGCAGCCACCATGGAAGACGGACACACCCCTTGGGGTGCTCCCTCCTCCTATAAAAGTCCCCTTATTCCCTCTCTTACACTCACACCTCCTCGTGAAGTATCTCTCTACCCCTCTAGTTTATTCCCCATGGTCTCGGACTAGCGAGATACATGTTCTTGGTGGATTTTTGTTAGAAAGAGTTGTTGTTTCTGCTGCATCACTGGAGCGAGGAGGCGGAGGTTGTTTAGTGGCTTGAACGTGTGTGTGAGCATGGATGTGCTGCTGATTTGCAGCGTTGGACTTCTTCTCGATCTTGAGATCGACAAGCGTTCGTCTAAATCATCCACGAGTACAACCTCATTAAACTTTGTCGGTCTATAAGGGTATGTTCTCTATGGATGTATATCCAACCGTTGCTTGTATCTAGTATATAGATCTTGGTACCTAGTTGTTCCCATCGTAGGAATTTTTTTGTTTTCTATGCTGCGAACCCAACAGTGGTATCAGAGACGGATCTATGCGTAGATGCTTTGCATGGGTAGTACACATATGAGTATGTGGGCGCTAATGATCATGTTATTGCTTCTTGATTGTACTTTGGATATTGGTGGCATAGTGGGATGAAGCGGCCAAATTTACTTGTCCTCACACATGAGACTTGTTCCACGCTTGACGTGCAACTAGTTTTGCATAAGTGGCTAGCAGGTGTCTGTCTCTCCTACTATAGTTAATATCCGATTTAAAACGAGTTGTTAATAATTTGGTTATCATTGTTGTGGTTCCATGTTCGTAGGTAAGAACAGTTCTATCTTTGAAAGACCTGATCCACGTAAAACATGCAATGGATAAATTAGAAGTGTCTAGTTTAGATTGTATCTGGGCTAGTGTCATGATATGGTAATGTTGTAAGTAGATGTATATTTGATACTCTTACAACACACCTAACGTGTAAGTTCCATAGACCTTGGCCTTACACATAAAGGAATGATAAAGATCATACCACGATGCACATGATAGTGATCAAGTGCAAGAACCATATCATTTAACTTTTCACATATAATGTGGATATCAAGATAAAAATGTGTTCTCCCTTAAGTATGCACTTATTATGTTTTGCTGCTTGAAGACATCACGTGATGATTGGGTGTACTTGAATCCACGATCATATTTCGGGTGTAAGACAGTTTTACACATGCAAAATACTAAGGTTCTTACTTGGTGAACCTAGCATGTACAAACATGGCCTTGGAACACGGACCAAAAAAGTTAAGCATGAGTCATATGTTTGATATGATGCCCATATAGGTGATCGCCTTTGAAGCTACACCGACTCACGTGATGATCGGACTTGGTGTAGTGGATTTGGTTCATGTAATCACCAAAAATACACGAGGGGTGTCATTTTTGAGTGGGTGTTCATTCATAATTTGGATTAGTTGAACTCGATCTATCATAAACTTAGTCTAAACTTTACAAATTATGTTATAAATGGCACCACCTGCTTTTAATTTCAATGTGTTTATGGAGAAAAAGAGAAACTTGCGATGAATGGTAACAACTTTACCAACTGGTTCATGAATTTGAGGTTTTTCCTCAATGCTCCACAAAAGCAATATGTGTTGGATGGTCCAATAGGTGACGCTACTGCAAGCACTGCATCTCAGTATGAGCGTATTGTGTAAGACACAAAGCATGATGACTTGTAGCATCCCAATTGTCTAACACTGGAATGCTACATAAGAAATACCGATCAACACTACCTTATGCTTGTCATTTACTGCATCATCATTATATCATGCCCATGTCACCATGCCACCTTGTATTTGAGCATCATATATAACCCCTTTATTTGGTTCTCATCCCATATGCATTATATATTGTATTACTTATATTCGCCTCTTGATATATTGTATTTGCTTCTTGATAAATTGCTTCATGCCCAAGTTGAGTTGTGGGCATATCTCTTTTGCAACTCCATCACCTTTTCTTGTCACCACTTTATAATCCCACCATCCAAACTATATATGGGAACTTGTATTTCTTCTTGTTTTTTTGTCTAGCTCGTATACAATAAGATGGATCCACTTCTAATCTACATGGTCCCTATTGTTTTCACAAAATCTCTTTTGCAAGCTTACCTATGGTTTTATCCTTTATATGCCCATGTATGATGTTCTTTGACTCAAACCAATCATCTAACATGAAATCCTATTCACCATCTTTTGGAGAAGCACATTTCTTTTTCTTCCTAGCTTGCTAGCTAACCTAGACTTCTTTTTGTGCACGTTCTGTTGCACATAGCTGCACACGCGCTGCTGCCAGGACCTCTCTCTGAACCTGAACTGTTTGCATGTCTCTGAACTAGCAAGCTGCACCTGCCGTGTGCGCGCGCCCACACCCAGCTAAACCCTCGACCAAACCTTCCCTGCCTCTCCCTAGCTCGGTCGTTGGCCTGGCTCTACCCAGCCAGCAGAAGCGCAAACCGGTGTCCCTGTTTCTCTTCCTTGCGGCGGGCGTGTCGTGCACGTGAATGCGAACACGCCGAGCGCGTGAGCCCCTGCCACCCTTGCGTGTCCTGGACCCAAAAAGGCAGCTGTCGTGTCCTCTCCTCCCTGGCCAACCACCCCTCTCTGATTCATCCTTATCCCCATCGTTTCCTTCTCTTCCACGAATCCACCGACGGCCGGACCATGTCGCCAGGAAGAGAATCACGCAAAGCTGCTGCAGTCTTGGTCATGGAGGAGACCCCGAGGCGCCTGGAGCCTCCCCACGTTCGTCGTCGAGCTCACCCGACGCCCCCCGCAGCTAGGACTCCTTCCCGGCGGCAACTCCTTCCTTCCTCGACTCCACTGCTCCGATAGCAGCACGCCGGTGAGCACCTACTCCTATGCAAGTCACCCCCGCTTCCTCTCATTTGCTTGTTGCGTATATCGTCTCCGCGTCCATCCGCTCCGGCCGCCGTCATCTCTCGTAGCTCGTCGCCGTTTGGACCGCCGCCAAGCCAAGCCAGCTTGTCCCCAAGCACGACCTTGACCTAGACCACCTCCCAGACCACCCCGTTATCCACCTTCTTCGCCGACAGCGCCATTACGCTCTGCCGTCGCGCGCTCGCTGCAGCAGCATCTACCTCGCAAAGCTTCTTTGTTCTTGCCTGTTTTATGGCTCCCTCCGACCACCTCCATCCAAACCACCTGCACCTTTTGGAAGCCCTACCTCCCCTCTCTTAATCAAAACAAACCCCGCTCAAATCCATGCCCTGTAGTTCTCGGCATCGACCTCCGAAATCGGATCGCTATCTCGGTTGCCAAAAATTCAGTTACAACTGCAGTTTTACCCTCTGTTCTTGACTAGATCCCGACCGATACATACCTCCTTAGGAGCAACCTAAAACATAAAACTTGTAGCCCTACCTTTCCTCTTCACTTTTGGTTTTTATGGTTTTTCCATATACGCTACCGTTTGCTCGACATCTTCGCCTGAACATCAGATCAGCTAGCAGTTTTCACGAATCAATATCCAGTTCATCAGACGCGACCCCAAACACTTTTGCGTAAAAACCCCCAGCATTTTCCTACAGCCAACCTGCGGTCCCTCTCCTCTGTAACTTTTCACCAGAGTCCTTGAGCTTCCCTTTCTTCCTAACCCGCGCCCAACCTGGTCCAGTCAGCATGCGTGGCCCACTCGTCGGTGTCCAGGGTAGCTATGCTCCTGCATAAAAAGTTCAAGAAAACTTTCCTAAATACTAAAATTTTAGAAATGTTTTAACATGCTTTTAAATTGAGGAAATCATAACTTTTATTTGATAATTCCAAATGTAACAATTAATATATTTTTTTGAATCAGAAAAATGTGAGAAATCTGTTTATGCTACTTATAATATCGTTTGGAAAATTTAAGAATTTCGAAATAATTTAACAGATAATAAATACTTTTCCTTAAATATCGCATAACTTTAAATTCATAACTCCGAACTCGACAAATGATATGTCCAAAACGATCAGCGCGACGAGACCTCTCCAATCATGATATCCATGTTATTATTTGCATCATGCATTAAGAGAATTTTTAAAATCAGAATTGTTTATGCAAGGTAAACATGTTGAATAAAATGAGAAAATAATTATTTCTTGGTAAGAATGTCTTACTAATATCATATCATCAATATGACATGCTCATGCCATATTTTCAACATAGTTTGCATCATCAACTTGCCATGTCATGCATCATATCATGATCATGATGATTCTTCCGTATTAATTGTAATTGCTGCATCGCTTGTGCCTTTTAGTGTTTGCTTCTTTCCGGATAGGACGATGAGATGTTGTGAGCTTCGATAAGTTCTTCGGTTATGAAACTTCGACAATATTTTCAGACGAGCATTCTCCCCCTTTCTACCTATTTTACATTTCTAGTTTTTACTTCCTCATGTTGATCTATTGCTATCTGTGTTGCGATGCTCTAGTTTTCGTACCCGTGATATCCGTTGCAGCCATTAAATTGCCTTGGACACATCCTATTACCTGTTATTTGTTAGATAGTCAGCCTTGCGACTCGTAGTGTATTGCGCAGGTGTTGCGTCGTGCCGTCGATGTTCCACAGTTGTTGGAGTAATGCCTTATGTTTAATGTTGGAGATGATTATAACTTTAATTACCGTTTAATAACTAAAATTGAAGTAGGTAAATAATGCAGAGGCATAGGTGGGCAAGAGATGTTATTTGGTTTTTAACCGTCCACTTGTGTCCCGTAGGACCCTGAGTACTTGATACATGTTCGTTGAATATTCGCACTATCCGCATGTGGGACCATGAATCCTCCTAGCCAGAGCTTGAGTCATATATTATTTCTTGGGGCCACAAACTAGTTTGGGGATTTATTACTATCACGTACTTATGCCATGTTTTACTGCTTTATTTACGATTGCGCGTGGAGCGTCTGTACTGTTTAGGAATTGTGATACGTTTATGCGGTATCGACAAGCCCAGTCACACTTTCGGCTTCCCGGTCGTTTATAGCCGTCGACACAAACCTCTGGGTCCGCCTCGGAGCCGGACAACTTCGTCGCGGGTAGCTTAGTGGGGTGGCCCCCTGAAATATTATATGAATCTTGCAATTGCTCTGTCGTGATGCCTCGTTGGATTTTCATTTGGTTTTTGTCGAGGTTGATTGTGCGTGTGTTGCTATTTGTGCCCCCCTGCAGGGTAATTTTTTTTAAAAGCCATGTCCGCAATTATGGACAACTTGGAGCACAGTATCTCGATCATAGACAACTATAACTAAAGTAGTGCTAACTAGTAATCAGCTTCACTATAATGGAATGGCTAAATAAAAGTGCCAACAACTGCTGGCTTGGGCTATCACCTGTTACCATTGTATCTGACTAGTAAGTATTGAAACTACAACGGAATGGCTAAATAAAAGTACCAACAACTGCTGGGTTTTGGGATGCCTCATGTTATATGTATCTGACTAGTAAGTACTACAACTACAACGGAATGGTTAACTAAAACTGCCCACTACTTATTATATCAGGACGACTCATGCTATCTATATCTGACTAGTAATTGTCGCAACTATAACGAAATGAATAAAACTACCAACTGTGTGAGTTCCTCGGTTGACTTCCTTGTTTGGTCTCGAGGGGGAAATACCAGGATGGGTATGCTTGGTGATAGTTTCAGGTTGGATCCGAATAGGTATTTTTTGTCCCTATCTGATAGCCGCCAGCTGTATTGAGTCTCTATAGGTTGTTTAGTGCATGCTGCGTTGTCGCTTCAGTCCATCATACCTATGTAGGGAGGACCGCCGAATTCTAGTCTCGCCGTGTACTGACCTCAGTATTGACCGCTCTCTTTTTCCTTTGCCCTTTGTCGGCACCCCTTTTGTTAAGCAGGTTTTGTGATCGACGTCGTTAGCAGGGTTACCCTTCCGGCTTGGCCTGGGCAGGGTGATGGACGCCATTGGTTATTCTTCAGGGATCTTAGCTCAATTTGCATCTTGTCCGTACTCGGACGCTGTATCATTTTCAAGGTGATTTGGATCTTTGTACGGTATATCTGTATTCTTGACTCATTGAGTCGCTGTTGTATATATATGTTTGTGGGTTCCATCGAGGACTATTATGTAATGATATTACTTCGTTTTCCATCCGCACGCAAGTGCCTGGTGGGCACCTTTGAATCGTTTCTATGCGAGTTTGGCGGGAAGCGCTAAAACTTGCATAGGGCCGATTCTGAGGGTGTTACAGAGTGGTATCAGAGCTCAACAGTTACGATACCCCACTGGTCCAGCCTGTAGGATAACCTCGCTAATAGTCGTTGTAGGGTGTCAAAAACTATTTTCAAAATTGGTTGGATAGATCTGATTAGGTCTGCTTTTACTCCTTACCCTATGTTATTCTCCTCTTACCTTTACGTGTTTGAAATATTCTCACTTATCTTTTCTTCGAGTCTAGGAATTCTCGTGGTTGGGTTTTCGTCGTACCTTCAGGGTTTCGCATTCTTCCTCTTGTAATGGCGCTTCGACATCTGGTCTTCATGCTATCCGAGGAATTTTCCTCCGTTGTACCTTTCAGCGGACCAAAAATCCACTAATTTTTTTTTCATATCCTCCGGTGTTTTCCAACGCGACGATATCATCTATGTCAGAACTGACAAAGAGCCTACATCATTATTTTCTTTCCAAACCTTTGATTATCGAGATCTTCAGTCTGATTCCGAGAGTTGGTTGCACAATTTCCCTATTCATGTGCAGAGTAATGCTTTGGGTGCGCGATGGACTGATCACCATCCGACTACTCTTATCATTCGCTCTTGTATATTGAATCGGTGGATCAAGCAATTTACTCCTTCCAGAGAAGTTAGAGGTGCTTTATCTGTTGAGACCTTTACCTTCGTCCTTTGTTCGCCGGAGTGTTCTCTCGACAAGTTTGCCAAGGCGCAGTTGCCGCACCATCCCCTTGAAGGAGCTACATGGGATCGTGAAGATTTCTTTCCTAGGAATCTCGAGGCGAGATTCTTGTTTAGTGGGGAAGAGTTGTAGCATCCCAATTATCTAACACTGGAATGCTACATAAGAAATACCGATCAACACTACCTTACGCTTGTCATTTACTGCATCATCATTATCTCATGCCCATGTCACCATGCCACCTTGCATTTGAGCATCATATATAACCCCTTTATTTGGTTCTCATCCCATATGCATTATATATTGTATTAATTATATTCGCCTCTTGATATATTGTATTTGCTTCTTGATAAATTGCTTCATGTCCAAGTTGAGTTGTGGGCATATCTCTTTTGCAACTCCATCACCTTTCCTTGTCACCACTTTATAATCCCACCATCCAAACTATATATGGGCACTTGTATTTCTTCTTGTTTTTTTTTGTCTAGCTCGTATACAATAAGATGGATCCACTTCTAATCTACATGGTCCCTATTGTTTTCACAAAATATCTTTTGCAAGCTTACCTATGGTTTTATCGTTTATATGCCCATGTATGATGTTCTTTGACTCAAACAAATCATCTAACATGAAATACTATTCACCATATTTTGGATAAGCACATTTCTTTTTCTTCCTAGCTTACTAGCTAAACTAGACTTCTTTTTGTGCACGTTCTGTTGCACATAGCTGCACACGCGCTGCTCCAGGACCTCTCTCTGAACCTGAACTGTTTGCATGTCTCTGAACTAGCAAGATGCACATGCCGTGTGCGCGCGCCCACACCCAGCTGAACCCTCGACCAAACCTTCCATGCCTCTCCCTAGCTCGGTCGTTGGCCTGGCTCTACCCAGCCAGCAGAAGCGCAAACCGGTGTCCCTGTTTCTCTTCCTCGCGGCGGGCGTGTCGTGCACGTGAATGCGAACACGCCGAGCGCGTGAGCCCCTGCCACCCTTGCGTGTCCTGGACCCAAAAAGGCAGCTGTCATGTCCTCTCCTACCTGGCCAACCACCCCTCTCTGATTCATCCTTATCCCCATCGTTTCATTCTCTTCCACGAATCCACCGACGGCCGGACCATGTCGCCAGGAAGAGAATCACGCAAAGCTGCTGCAGTCTTGGTCATGGAGGAGACCCCGAGGCGCCTGGAGCCTCCCCACGTTCGTCGTCGAGCTCACCCGACGTCCCCCGCAGCTAGGACTCCTTCCCAGCGACAACTCCTTCCTTCCTCGACTCCGCTGCTCCGATAGCAGCACGCCGGTGAGCACCTACTCCTATGCAAGTCACCCCCGCTTCCTCTCATTTGCTTGTTGTGTATATCGTCTCCGCGTCCATCCGCTCCGGCCGCCGTCATCTCTCGTAGATCGCCGCCGTTTGGACCGCCGCCGAGCCAAGCCAGCTTGTCCCCAATCACGACCTTGACCTAGACCACCTCCCAGACCACCCCGTTATCCACATTCTTCGCCGACAGCGCCATTACGCTCTGCCGTCGCGCGCTCGCTGCAGCAGCATCTACCTCGCAAAGCTTCTCTGTTCTTGCCTGTTTTCTGGCTCCCTCCGACCACCTCCATCCAAACCACCTGCACCTTTTGGAAGCCCTACCTACCCTCTCTTAATCAAAACAAACCCCGCTCAAATCCATGCCCTGTAGTTCTCGGCATCGACCTCCGAAATCGGATCGCTATCTCGGTTGCCAAAAATTCAGTTACAACTGCAGTTTTACTCTCTGTTCTTGACTAGATCCCGACCGATACATACCTCCTTAGGAGCAACCTAAAACATAAAACTTGTAGCCCTACCTTTCCTCTTCACTTTTGGTTTTTATGGTTTTTCCATATACGCTACCGTTTGCTCGACATCTTCGCCTGAACATCAGATCAGCTAGCAGTTTTCACGAATCAATATCCAGTTCATCAGACGCGACCCCAAACACTTTTGCGTAAAAACCCCCAGCATTTTCCTACAGCCAACCTGTGGTCCCTCTCCTCTGTAACTTTTCACCAGAGTCCTTGAGCTTCCCTTTCTTCCTAACCCGCGCCCAACCTGGTCCAGTCAGCATGCATGGCCCACTCGTCGGTGTCCAGGATAGCTATGCTCCTGTATAAAAAGTTCAAGAAAACTTTCCTAAATACTAAAATTTTAGAAATGTTTTAACATGCTTTTAAATTGAGGAAATCATAACTTTTATTTGATAATTCCAAATGTAACAATTAATATATTTTTTTGAATCAGAAAAATGTGAGAAATATGTTTATGCTACTTATAATATTGTTTGGAAAATTTAAGAATTTCGAAATAATTTAACAGATAATAAATACTTTTCCTTAAATATCGCATAACTTTAAATCCATAACTCCGAACTCGACAAATGATATGTCCAAAACGATCAGCGCGACGAGACCTCTCCAATCATGATATCCATGTTATTATTTGCATCATGCATTAAGAGAAGTTTTAAAATCAGAATTGTTTATGCAAGGCAAACATGTTGAATAAAATGAGAAAATAATTATTTCTTGGTAAGAATGCCTTACTAATATCATATCATCAATATGCCATGCTCATGCCATATTTTCGACATAGTTTGCATCATCAACTTGCCATGTCATGCATCATATCATGATCATGCTGATTCTTCCGTATTAGTTGTAATTGCTGCATCGCTTGTGCCTTTTAGTGTTTGCTTCTTTCTGGATAGGACGATGAGATGTCGTGAGCTTCGATAAGTTCTTCGGTTATGAAACTTCGACAATATTTTCAGACGAGCATTCTCCCCCTTTCTACCTATTTTACATTTCTAGTTTTTACTTCCTCATGTTGATCTATTGCTATCTGTGTTGCGATGCTCTAGTTTTCGTACCCGTGATATCCGTTGCAGCCATCAAATTGCCTTGGACACATCCTATTACCTGATGTTTGTTAGATAGTCAGCCTTGCGACTCGTAGTGTATTGCGCAGGTGTTGCGTCGTGCCGTCGATGTTCCACAGTTGTTGGAGTAATGCCTTATGTTTAATGTTGGAGATGATTATAACTTTAATTACCGTTTAATAACTAAAATTGAAGTAGGTAAATAATGCAGAGGCATAGGTGGGCAAGAGATGTTATTTGGTTTTTAACCGTCCACTTGTGTCCCGTAGGACCCCGAGTACTTGATACATGTTCTTTGAATATTCGCACTATCCGCATGTGGGACCATGAATCCTCCTAGCCAGAGCTTGAGTCATATATTATTTCTTGGGGCCACAAACTAGTTTGGGGCTTTATTACTATCACGTACTTATGCCATGTTTTACTGCTTTATTTACGATTGCGCGTGGAGCGTCTGTACTGTTTAGGAATTGTGATACGTTTATGCGGTATCGACAAGCCCAGTCACACTTTCGGCTTCCCGGTCGTTTATAGCCGTCGACACAAACCTCTGGGTCCGCATCGGAGCCGGCCAACTTCGTCGCGGGTAGCTTAGTGGGGTGGCCCCCTGAAATATTATATGAATCTTGCAATTGCTCTGTCGTGATGCCTCGTTGGATTTTCATTTGGTTTTTGTCGAGTTTGATCGTGCGTGTGTTGCTATTTGTGCCCCCCTGCAGGGTAATTTTTTTTAAAAGCCGTGTCCGCGATTATGGACAACTTGGAGCACAGTATCTCGATCATAGACAACTATAACTAAAGTAGTGCTATAAATTTGACTTTATAATGACTAGTAATCAGCTTCACTATAATGGAATGGCTAAATAAAAGTGTCAACAACTGCTGGCTTGGGCTGTCACTTGTTACCATTGTATCTGACTAGTAAGTATTGCAACTACAACGGAATGGCTAAATAAAAGTACCAACAACTGCTGGGTTTTGGGATGCCTCATGCTATATGTATCTGACTAGTAAGTACTACAACTACAACGGAATGGTTAACTAAAACTGCCTACTGCTTATTATATCAGGACTACTCATGCTATCTACATCTGACTAGTAATTGCCGCAACTATAACAAAATGAATAAAACTGCCAACTGTGTGAGTTCCTCGGTTGATTTCCTCGTTTGGTCTCGAGGGGGAAATACGAGGATGGGTATGCTTGGTGATAGTTTCAGGTTGGATCCGAATAGGTATTTATTATCCCTATCTGATAGCCGCCAACTGTATTGAGTCTCTATAGGTTGTTTAGTGCATGCTGCGCTGCCGCTTCAGTCCACCACACCTATGTAGGCGAGGACCGCCGAATTCTAGTCTCGCCGTGTACTGGCCTCAATACTGACCGCTCTCTTTTTCCTTTGCCCTTTGTCAACCTCTTTTGTTAAGCAGGTTTTGTGATCGACGTCGTTAGCAGGGTTACCCTTCCGGCTTGGCCTGGGCAGGGTTATGGACGCAATTGGTTATTCTTCAGGGCTCTTAGCTCAATTTGCATCTTGTCCGTACTCGGACGCTGTATCGTTTTCAAGGTGATTTGGATCTTTGTACGGTATATCTGTATTCTTGACTCATTGAGTCGCTGTTGTATATATATGTTTATTGGAGACTGAAGAGAATATGCCTCGAGAGGCAATAATTAAGTTGTTATTATGTATATTCCAAGTATATGATAGATGTTTATTTTGCATGATATAATTGTATTAATACGAAACATTAATACATGTATGTTTAATAAACAAACAGAAAGTTCATAGTTATGCCTCTCTTATAAACTAGCTCATTGATTAACAAAATGATCAAGGTTTACTGATCATGGACATTGGACAACGGTGATGATCCGGACAACGGCTTTTTATCGCGGCGACGGGGAGCCTAGGCGTGGCGACGTGCGGGATGCTGGATCTGGCTGTTCCTTTCTGAGGCTTCGATGACGGACGCTGTGACGTGGTCTGGTGTGGTGGTTTGGCCAGTCCTTGCGAGGTGGGCGGGTGGTTTGCGACTCATAGATGGGTGAAAGCCTTGTCCTGACGGCTGGCTAGGACTGACGACGACGCCGCCTTTGCGCGCCATGTGCTCCTTGAAGTCTTCGTCGAAGCGGTGTGTTCGCTCCTCCACCCGGGTTCTCCGGGGAAAACCCTTGATCCCTTGCGGGTTCTAGCGAGTGCGGCGGTCTTCCGTCGTTTTGCCTCTTGAAGGCTTGCTCTGGATGTTCTGCCTGCCGGAGGGACCTGTGGAGTGTGTTGGTGTTGGCGTTTTCGTCTTTGTGTAGAAGGAGCGCGGCCCCGGGGTCGGCGTGGATGTCGGAGCGGCGGCTCCAGTCTTTGCCTCCGCCTTGTTGCGTTGAGGTGTTTTGTGTTTAGGTGTTGACCTTGTTCGCTTGGGCGTCTTAGCCGTCTTCAAGCCTCTCGCTGCCGTCTTCAAGGGAATTAAATCATAATATCTTCAGACAAGGAAACGCATAAAAACTCATGGTTCCTACCCGCATCGGTCGCCACTCCTTCACTTGTCGAGCACACCCAAGCCGTAAGCACCAAAGATGATCGGGTATGAGAACCAAGATGATGCTTCCAAGGCAGTGAACGACACCCTCGGTCACCATCCTATCTAGTACTGACTAAAGTCGGGACAGAGCTTTCACTCGTTCCGCGATCTTCCCCCATTAGCCAACCACAAGCAGGAGATGGGTTCCTCCACGACACCTCCAAAAAGAATAGCATCAAAACAACCCCCGTTTCCTTTACAGCATCAGAACAACCCTCGTCACTGTGTTAGAGCTTGTGTAGGTGCAGAGGAGTCCGACTGCCTACAGGATAAGGACATTCATGAGAAGTTCGGGTCATGATCCATGGCGAGACGGAGGAAAAGCGGCGGAGCAATTGCGAGCTAGACGAATGATGAATGATGGGTATCATTTTCCATAAAATAATGGGAGTATTATTTGTATTGACAAAGTAAATATTTTGGCAATAAATTATTTAATAAAAGTATTAATAAACAAAATTGAAACATAGAAATAGTATTTAACAAAAATATTTAAATAGACAAAACCAAAAATGAGGACAAGTAGTAGTCGAAGCCTAGCTGAGTTCACGATTTTGCAAGTCCCAACCAATTGAACTACGAAGAGCTACTAAATATTGGAAGACACCAGATTATTTGTAACAGGCCGACCAGGTGAGGATAATAAAATCAACTCTTATATTCTTTATTTATATACTCTCAATACAAATGAAATTGAATCATAATATTTCATCAGCAAAAAAATTAAAAAAAGAAAAATATGGGCATGTAGCAATCGAACTCCGGATGAATTCACGTTTCTAGAAGTCTTAATCATTTGAACTTGGAAGAGCTGTTATATTCAGAAGACACCAAATTACATCTAAAAAAAAGACACCAAATTATTTGTAACAGACCGATCATGCAAGGATCTACTGGTCCATCCACAAACGCCGTCTTATTTTTTACTCTTTTTTTTCGTTTTGCTTCCCCAAATCTCGTTGTCGTCTCTGCCCCCGACTCTACGAGACTCCGCCGCCAGTGCCCTCGACTCCAGGAGCCTCCGCCGCCGCACCGCCAACCGCGTCGACCCTCAGCATCGAATCTCAGCTGCTTCCCATTCCACATCGACCCGATCCAACTCTCCACGACGGCTGCTCGTCAGTCTTTCATGCCTCTTCCCTATTCTAGGATTTGCTTGACGTGATCTATGTGAGCATTCTCTATTTCCCTGATGATTTGGTTGTCGATCCTTCCTAGGACTATGGTAATGGAATAAAAGGAATTTCCCTAGATGCTAGACCATTGCAGCACTCTAAATTGCTTAGAGGTAAACTTATACATGGTTATTGATTGAGAACGTAGAACAGTACTGTAATTTTCCAAGATATATACCCGTACTGGTTTTATTGACTAGTACAGTTAGTTCTGGGCATTATGTCTGAAGTTTGGTTTAATTGAAGTTGGGTTTGGATACGCTATTTTACTGAAAGTGGGGACTGTAGCAGTAGAATCAGGGGGAAGGGCCGTCCTAAATTTTCTGTATTTATTATTGTGATCTATTTGAGCAATCTGTAGTTACATGAAAACTTATAAAGAATAAGTTAATAATATATTACAAATACAATCCATATATGTATTGAATTTAACTTGACTGTCCTAATTTCTAATGAACTTATATATATACTGTTTCTTCTAAGTATATTTGCGGTCTGTAAAATAAAGTTATCAACTAAAACAATTCAAGCTGAAACTTGCAATAATATCTAGTTGCTCCTGCATTTACATGTTAATTTAACTCATTTTGCAACCCTTTTCCAGGAACATCTAGAACATCCAGGTGGACGTCCCTAACATAATACTTTGAGTTTGGTAACGGTCATGCCTCCATGGAGACACGGAGTATGCATGTGCATTGTTCTTCAGATTTCAGGTTGCACTTGGTAGGTTTCACATCGTTTTGACACATTAATAAATCACCGTACTCTTCTTGCATGTGGAAGTCAAGTGATATGTATATGCTGCACTTTTCAGGTAATTCATGACTCTTTGCTTCCAGAAATGATTCCAATGTAACTGCATGCATTTATCGATAATGCCTTCGTTTGTCTACGCAACCCTGTAATCGACATAGTACGATGAAAAGCATATAGTCGACATTTTAGCTTCTTCAGTTGCAATCTAGACTGTTATGGTAGGATAGGATTTCTCAGGACTGGTTGTATCTTTCTGATACAGTGTCGATCTTCTCAAATGATTCATTCAATCTTAATTTTTTTGAAAATTTTCAAGTGGAGATTAGGACTATTTCTGGACCGACGGATGAAGCTATGTGTTATATTAGCAAATTGTTACTGTAGTTGTTTAGAGATTGGTATTGCTCTTTGAACCTGAAGCTTGGAAGAATCCATAAAATTATGTACCTGGACAGATTGTCGTTGGAATAAATATACTATTTTTTAAGGAAGTGTTGTCAGATTTACCATATTGTAAACTGAAATTATGTGTTTTTGAAACAGATGCTTCTTATTTATGTGGGATATTTTTCTGGTGTCAAAAACCAGACGTCTGATTCAATGTTTTCTTCCTTGTTCTTCTGAACCAGCCCGACTTATGTGCCTGTCAGCTAGGTTATGTACCTGGACACCTGCTACTTGTTTACTTGCTGCATCTCTTGTTATAATGTTATTCTTGTACGCGTGACTTCACTTAGCTCTATAGACGATACATGCGGACTTGTGGTGTACTGTCGTGACTATGTACTGTGTTATCTAAGGTAAAAATTACTCCCTCCGACTCATATTAGTTGATTTGGATTTGTCAAAATTTATATGAATCTATATACTAAATAGTGTCTAGATTCATTCAAATCTAGATAAATTTGAGTCAACTAATATGGGTTGGAGGGAGTATTGCTACCGGAGTATATAGCACATGAACAGTTTCTTTCCTTTGTTTTGCTAGTACAAGACTACCAGTTAGTCTGAGATTGTTGCTTGTAGTTAGGGATGAATCCATCTCTAGGGGCAGCGTTTCAAGATGAATGGCGGCTCCTCCTGGCTGCTTGGGACCAACCGTATAAAGACTGAAGTTAGTGAAATAGGCTATAATTATGTGGTTCATTATTGGCCCAAGATGCAATTCAAGCAAGTGGGCTTTAATTTTGTGGTTCATTCTTGGACTAAGATGCAATTCAAGCAGCATTAGCTTGTCTAGCTGATATTGACTAAAAAAAGACTACATTGTTGCCTCTTTCGCTCCTTTCATGAGTATTGATGTAAATTATTTAACTTTATATATGACTAATTTAAACTATGCATATTTGACATGCGTCAAATTTGGTTAATACGGTATTTTACCGAAACGGTGCCGAAATAGTTTGGTATTTTAAAAAACCGAACCGTACGTTGTTTCATAGTGTAAGTCTCGCCACACAAAAACAATTTATCAGTTTTACTTAAGAAGTTTTACATTGACATGTGGATCTTGTGTGTAATGGTGATATATGATTTTGGTTTTTCCTATTCTCCCTATAATAGAGTTTGTACTCGTCACTAGTCTTGGTAAACTTTGCAACACACTCTCATCACCATATTTATATGTTACTATGTCAATATCCTATTAACACGATATAACAAGTTTGTAACACACTCCCATCACCTATTTATATGTTACTATGTCAATATCCCAGTAACACGATACGTGCAACACACACACACACACACACACACACACACATATATATATATATATTTTAGGCCTTATATAGTTTGTGTTACTGTTGATTGTGGTAACACAAATTATGTGTTACTTTAATTTTACTTGTAACATATATTACTATGTGTGACATCATTGTGTTACCAAAGCTATGTCTTGTTGTAGTGGTGCCCCCTCCTCCTATAAAAGCCCCCTACTCCCTCTCTCACACTCACACCTCCTTGTGAAGGATCTCTCTCCCCCTCTAGTTTATTCCCCATGGTCTCGAACTAGCGAGATACATGTTCTCGATGGCTTTTTGTTGGAAATAGCTGTTGCTTCCACTGCATCGCTGGAGCGAGGACGCGGAGGTTGTTCGGTGGCTTGAACGTGTGTGCGAGCACGGATATGCTGCTGATTTGCGGCGCTGGACTTCTTCTCGATCTTGAGATCGGCAAGCGTTCATCTACATCATCCACAAGTACAACCTCGTTATACTTTTTCTGTCTACAAGGGTATGTTCTCTATGGATGTATATCCACCTGTTGCTTGTATCTAGTAGATGGATCTTGGTACTTAGTTGTAACC
Source organism: Avena sativa (assembly GCA_916181665.1). NCBI lineage: Eukaryota > Viridiplantae > Streptophyta > Magnoliopsida > Poales > Poaceae > Avena > Avena sativa. The sequence goes on from OV702285.1 coordinate 332,058,740, forward strand.
ATCGTAGGAATTTTTTGTTTTATATGATGCGAACCCAACAAGACGTAGCCTCCCCCATATATAAAGGCTAGGAGAGTCCAACAAGGAGGAAACCCTCTCCCACAATAGATCTACAATCCACAACCCTAGCATATGCATCGCCAGATCTCATCTATGCACCCCCTGTAACCATCGGCTTTGCTATAATAAAGAGCAAACAAGCAGGAGTAAGGTTTCCCTCCGAGGGCCCAAACTTGGGTAAATCCTGTGTCCTGTGTTGCTTGTTTGCTAGCCGTTCCATGATCTCCAGCGTCCAAAACCCAAGTCCATAACAATGGGCATTGATGAGTCGAACCCTTGTCACTGCCTTCTTCACGACCCCGTATGCCCACCCTTTTGCTAGCTCAGGACAACGATCGAGCCAGTTTACATTCCCGAAGAGAGAAATCCATCATAGATAACAAGTACTACGGAATTGATGGTTTCCACCCATGCATGTTCCTAATATAGGAACTCCGTTGACACACGGAAGGAAGAAGATCCAGCTGACTTCCCCTGAGCCATATAGATCTCATGGTTAACGCATAATATATGACACATGAGTCACTAGCAACATTGGTTATTAAATACTAGGTGATACATTCCCGTTCAAATGGAACCTCTGCCAATAACATACCATACCGTGGTCCCATTGCCATCCATAATAGATTATCACCATTCGGGCTGATAATCAATAAGTTATATTATTATGAAAATAGTATTTTCTTCCATCCGTTTTGAAATGTAGGTGATAACAATATTAGTTTGCAAATACATGATATAAAATAACCAAAGGACATGATAAAGTATGAAATTCCCTTGATATCGCACAGTAACGCATTCGAATGTATCAACTTGACCCTGGACCTCGGGTTCTACAAAATACCATCATTGCCCTGTAAGGACAGTGTTTAAATAAGCAATTAGCTATTATGCATAAGTAATGATATGCACTTTTATAAATCACAAAGTAAACCCTCTGTTTAAGTAAGAGTTGAGTTTGGTGATTTCTTAAGATTTTGTTTATACTTAAGTTTACTTTTACAACTAAAAGTAATCTTTTAATATTCTAAGTGCAACACATAAAATATGGAAGTAAAGAATAATAGTAATCGAAGTTGGATGTTGTTTAGTATCAACCCCTTAAGAATGGTTATGTGTTAAGTTGATGGCACTTGAGCTCTTGATTAATGTTTTTTGTCTGAAGTGGCAAAAGAATAACTTCCAAAGAAAATGTTTCTTGTGTGAACTTTATATACTTCTCAATATTTTTAAGATGTAACCAATAGGTACTTGTTTGTCTTAATGCCCTTGAGTTAGTATGCTTCTCATTGATTAAGTCTTAGACCAAAGTTAACTATGAAACACAACTAAAATTAAGATATAGTATGGTTATAACTCGGTTGCATTCTAGGTTCTCCTAAGTTGGATCAAAGACGTAATCTTATAGTTATTATGTACCATTTTAATAATCTAGATCTAGCATTTCTATTATAGGTAGGTTACATGCCTAAAGCTAATTATGAGATATAGGTGAATTTAAGACATGGTATATTCATGTTAATTATGGTTAAGTGGGGTGAGATCATTCACTGATGTAAGTGAAGGATATAAGCTCAAGTATAAGAAAAGTGATTTCAAGTAGGATATAATAAAGTATTAGTGTTTTACTAGGAAGGTAGTAAAGGTATTATTTCTAACTTTTAAAGTAGTGATGGCATTCATAATATACGTCACTATGTTACCTTTATAGGATGTTCATTTGATTTCTCTTTCAAGAAACAATTGGCGTAAGTGGTTTTAAAGAACAATGTCTTGGTAACCTTAAATAATTATTCTTCTTTGGATGTTTAACCTAAGTAATTAAGGTAAAAATCCTTTAAGATGTTAAAATTATTATTTTTAAGAACAAGTCATTATTTATTTCTTATAAAATAATCTTCACTAATTTACATATAGATAAAATATAATACTTTTCTTTTAATAAGGAATAACCACTTTAACACTCTTTTGTTTATTTATTTTAAAAATCCTAAAATATTACAGAACAATACATTTAATATTTTTCTAGTGAAATTGATGACCCACAAGTGTAGGGGATCACAACAGTCTTCACGGATAGTATTACCCAATTTATTGATTTGATACAAGGGGAGCCAAAGAATACTTACAAGCCTTAACAACTGAGTTGTCAATTCAGCTGCACCTGGAAATAGTTCTTGATCACAGAAGTTTATCAGTAGTAATAGTTTGTAGTAGCAAAAGCAAAGCAATAGCAACAGTGAAATAGGAACAATAGTAACAGTAACGGTAATAATAGAATTCGAGTGCGGTAGGCATAGGGATGGATGGACGGACGTTGCATGGACGAGTCTAAACATGTAACTTCAAGATCTAGGGCATTGCAGATAAATAATAACAAGCATCCAAGTACTAAACAATCCTAGGCATGTGGTCTAAATATAGTCATACGTGCTCGCAATGAGAACTTGCACAACATCTTCTGTCCAGCCAGCCCGTGGCAGTGGGGCCTCTAGGGAACTACTGGCAATTAAGGTGCTCCTTTTAATAGAGCACCGGAGAAAAGCATTAACACTCCATGGACACATTTGATACTCACACCACAGCCATCCCCTCCGGTTGTCCCAATTATTGTCACTTTGGGGCCTTTGGATCCGGACAATGATATGTGTACACAACTTGCAAGTAAGATCACAAACTATACTATCATAATGATTCAATAATAAGTTCAGATCTAAGATCATCACACTCGGGCCCTAGTGACAAGTATTAAGCACAACAAGTTGCAACAAAGTCAAATAGCACTAATAGAGATACTAGGCACTATGCCCTAATAGATCTTATTCGATTACATGATAGAACTCATTCAATCCCTACCATCCCCAAGCCTACAGCAGGGGATTACTCACTCATGGATGAGGAAAACATCGGTGGTTGATGGATACGCGTTGGTGATGACGATGGTGATGATCCTCACCAAATTCCCCGTCCTGGCAGGGTGCTAGAACGGAGTTTCTGGATCCGAATCTTGGTTTCTGGTGGCGGCGGCGGAGCGGAACTCTTTCTAGAAAACTATCGACCCCCCCTGAGTTTTTAGGTAAGAAGGCAACTTATAGGCGCGGAGGGAGGCCGAGGAGTTGGCTGGGGTGGTCAAACCCCCTCCAGGCGCGGGGTCAGGTGGGCTCGCACCTAGGGTGGGTCTGGGCCCCCAGGCCTCCTATCTGTCTCCCCTTCTGGCTCCGTGGATCTTCCGGTGAGAAATAGTTTTGGCATATTTTCCGGGATTTTTCCTGATAGTTCATTTTCTGCACAAAAACAAGACACCAAGGTAATTCTGCTGAAAAAGCGTCAGTCCGTGTTAGTTGTATCCAAATCACACAAGTATAGAGTAAAAACAATAGCAAAGTGTTCGAGAAAGTAGATACGTTTTAGACGTATCAACTCCCCCCAAGCTTAGCTTATTGCTTGTCCTCAAGCAATTCAGTTGAAAACTGAGTGCGATAAAAGAACTTTCATGAACACTTTGCTTCATATGATGTAAATATTCTCAGCATAGGAGTAGATGCTTAGACAATTCATAATAAGGAGTATGCAACTAAGTCTACTCAATAGTCATTGCAAGCTATGAAGAGAAACCAACTCAATAATAATAAGTAGCATGAAACATAAACATAAGCAACATTGCAATGCTCATAATAAGGTATGATAGAGTGGTATCTCGCTTGCCTTTGTTTGAAGAGCACAATATAAATGCCAAGGCACCTCTGAAGTTCACATGAAGACTAGAAATAAAGATATCAGAGATACAAGCATCAAAGTCATGATATAATTAACCAAGTTTTGAAACAAACACAAGAATGACAACTATGCTCTCAAGAAGGTGCTCATAGAATAAGTGGTGACTCAACAAAATTGTGAAAACGGTTTTGTGAAGGTTTGAAAGGTTTCCCAATGCTGAAAGGAAGGTACTCATTAGCTTTGAGCTCTCATTGCCCCTATCATAGGCATCTTCATGTGGTTAAGGTGCAAGTGAGGTCCACTCTAAATCATATGCTTAACAGACCATAGTCTGGAAATTCCAAGTTCCTTGAGTACGAGGGTCGCTCCGCATGCTACTCAACTTTGGTCACCTGAAAGTTCTTGTCATTGTAAATACATGCATATCATCGAGAACCACCAACGGGGTACCCCTTGCACATGGTGCATGAGCTTTCCCATAACCAAAATGACAAGGCAAGCAGACAATGAGCATCTCAGCAATCTTTTTATTTACCATATGCATAGATTTTTATTGAGGATGCTTCATAGATGCTCATTATGGTGATACTGCAAGTTTCCACCATGATTAAGCATGGCTTAGGCTAGTGGCCAAGGCGTTTCTCTAACACAATGTATAAACTCCATGAACTCACAACCTCCCCTTTTATTTCACATCGCCGACATCCGTACACAAAAGAGCAAGGAATCAACTGGATGAAATATCCAAAAAGTGTTGAAAGCGTTCCCCGTGACAACACGGTTCTGCTGACTCCCAGTATATAATTAGCAAGCATATAACTTTCATGGACTAGTCACTATGGTTCAGAATTATTAAGCGCAAGGAATAAAGTGTGCCATCAAGTTCGTGAGAGATTTACTAACTAACTTTCTCAAAACAAACAAACATTTTATTTTGGAAGAAAACACGGCATATGGAATATGCACTGAAGTAGAAAATGATGCTAATAGGTAGGCATGGTGGACACAACTGGCAATATTGGTTTTGGGAATTTGGAATCACATGTAGAGCACATACTCAGTGCAAGTGAAGGCTAGAAATAGAGAGGGAGCGACAAACGAGAGAGCAATAGCTGTCATAATCATGCTTGTAATAGAACATGACTAATTATGGCATGAAAGTGATACAAGAACTCCGAGGCAAAATAAATCATCGAGGCTTACTGACTATTGATTAGTCATATGCATGCGTGAACATTTTCCAAGTCGATTCACATGAATAGTCAGAGGAGGATACCACAATGTCATACCAAAGTATGAATAAAACAATGCAAGCAAACATTCATATGACATGCTACAAACTATTAGCAAGTTGGAGCTAATCATAGACAAGCAAGAACTACTAAGCATTCATAATGACATACACCTTACATAAACAGGCTAAGCATGCTCACAATGATGAGTATATGTACAAAAATGAAACAAATAGAGTTCGTTACCAGCCTCTTACCACACCTCAAGTTGTCTTAATCTTCATTATTGCCCTTCACTTGTGTGACTTGAATAATTAAGATGAAACCAAAATCCACTGAGGACGGCTGGAGCCTGCAAAGAACTCACAAAACCAAAGAAGAACGACAAATATTTTTGGTGTTTTCGATTTTTTTAGAAACAAGCAAACAAAGAAAAACCAAACAAAAACAAAGAAAAATCTTTTTGGATTTTTCTTTTAAGGCAAACCAAAGCAAAGAAACAAAGAAACAAACCAAGAGAAACAACGAAAATATTTTTGGTATTTTTGGGTTTTAGAAAAAGCAACAAAAACCAAAAAGAAAGCGAAACAATGAATATACATTGAACCGACCGAACATGATATATAGATGAGTGTGATGTCGGTATACCTCTCCCCAAGCTTAGGCTTTTGGCGTATACCTCTCCCCAAGCTTAGGCTTTTGGCCTAAGTGGGGTTCAATCCTAAGGTGCCCAAGTAGATGCACCTCCATAGTATGTCGAGGAAGCTCCCTCGTCCTGGTACGAGATCGAGGCCTCCCCTATATAATGTACTGCGGGGTCATATGAGGGCGCTTCCTCCTGATAGTGCCCGTGGAAGTTGAGAGAGTGCAGCTTGTCATCCATCTCCGCCTTCTTACGTGACCAAGGTCCCTGAGAAATACTAAACAAAGTGGTTTGGGGTAGAGGGATCTCTCTCTCTTCCCCGTCAGTAAACAGCATTCTATAAACCAATTTCTCAAGAGTAGAGCTAGAGGTGACAAAGTGGTGCGTCTGCATGGCAGCAATATCAAGCCTTAGAGGAGCCAAAACTGCATCATGTGGATCAACAACAATGTCCAAGGTAGCAGCAATACGAGTAGCAATAATTCCCCCATAGATGGGTCCCTTAGCAGCTAAACAACGAGCAATGAGGGAACCAAGATTATACGTATCCTCACCATAGAGCACAACAGCTAAGAAGGCCAATTGATAGTTGGAGATATTACTAGTGTTCTCCCTACCAAGAACACTGGTGGTAAGATAGTAGGCAAAGTACCTGATGGCTGGAAGTTGAATATTCTTTATCTTCCCTCGTTGAGCTCTGTGGTCATCATCATTGGTTATTCCTCGGTATAGTTCCAACAAATCAGCGGGAAGGGCTGGAATCTTCTTTGATGATCCAGCTGTACCAAGTCCCAGGGCTTTGCAAAATTTCTTCAAAGACATTGAATGAGCCCTGTCATAAATTTTGAAAGACACAGAGGGCTTGAACAAACTGTTAGTAAAGGAGAAACTCTCCACAAAATGTTTTAGTAAGCATAGTATATTGTGCACTCTCATCCTGCATGAAACTTGTTAGACCAGCCCTCTCAATCAAAGTCATGAAACCATTAAGAATCCCAGTAGCTCGCAAGAAAGTTGGACAAGGAAAGGTGGAGGGGTGCGCATCCCCTTCATCTCCCTCGTCACCAAATCGCGGAGTGATGAGATCCTCATTGTATGAGGGTCTAGAACTTGTGGATGACCATGGAAGCCTTGCCCTTCTAGGTGCATCACTCTCAAATATGTCACCAAAGGTGTGGTGGTCCATGACTTCACTATTCTAAAATTTTAAGCAACCATCAAACCAAGTGATTTCTAAGTTGATAAATGATGACCAACTACCATAGGCACTTGCTAGAGGACTACACATGCATCAAAACAAAGTTCCTAAGCATAGAAGAAGCATGATCTCAAACAACCAGTCACCTATAGTAGCAAAATACTCAAGATACAATCTACCAATGACAAATCTAATTGGACAAGTGGAGGAGGCACATACCAAGGAGCAAACCCTCCAAAAAAATCAGCACTTGAGATGGGCTGAACAAGGAGATCGAAAATCGCGAGCAAGAACAGCAAGAACTCGAGCTTGAGCAAGTTTTCCGGTGTTTTTCGGGAGAGAGAAAGAAAGTGGCTTTGAGGAGGCAGCCTAGAGGGGCCCAGCTGGGCCAAACCACCCCTAGGCGCCACCAGTGGTGGGCTCGCGCCTACCACATGTGTGGTGGCCTGGGGTGGCCCCCTAGGTCACCTCTGGTACCTCTGTGCCCCTTTTTCGAGGAAAAAAATATTTTGAATTTTTTAGGATTTTTCGGGAAACTTTATTTTTGGCCAATTTTCAGGGTATGAAAATTGATTTTCTCGCAAAAACAGTTTTTCAGAAGAAGCAAAAGCAAACCAAAATCCAAACTACAGGAGCTCTAAGAAACTCAAACAAGCAAACAACTAGCAAAACTAAAGCTAAAGCAAAGACTAGGAAGGAGAAAGGAAAAAGAAAGCAAGTATAACCACATTGGAAACATTACTTTGTTCATTAAGATCCTTTTGTTAACAAGGTTGATCAAGTCTTGTTACCAAAACAATCTTATATGAAACAAAACTTTGCATTCCACAAGGTGATTATTACCTCATACTTGATAACAATGGTCCCAATCATAATGGTTTCAAAATTTTCTTGTGGAATGGGACAATATATTTCTCCAACCTTGATGCCCTCAATATTTTCAATAGAATTCAGGCAATAGCTCTTAACAACCTTCTTGGGGAAATAGAAAATGTGCTCTTTGTCATTAATATTGAATGTTACTTTTCCTTGATTGCAATTGATGATAGCACCTGCAGTATTAAGAAAAGGTCTTCCAAGAATAATAGACATATTATCATCTTCAGGCATTTCAAGCACAACAAAATCAGTTACGACCATGCAATTAGGAGCAACTTGAACAGGAACATCCTCACATATACCAACAAGAATAGTAGTTAACTTATCAACCGTTTGCAAAGATATAAAAGTTGGTATCAACTTTTCTAGCTGCAGTCTCTTATAGAGAGAAAAAGGCATAACACTAACTCCAGCTCCCAAATCACATCAAGCAGTTCTAACATAATTATTCTTAATGGAGCAAGGAATAGTTGGTATACCTGGATCACCAAGTTTCTTTGGAACCTTACCATTGAAGGAGTAATTAGCAAGTAGACTAGAAATCTCCTCATTAGGAATCTTCCTTTTATTAGAGACAATATCCTTCATATACTTTGAATAAGGAGGCAACTTAATAGCATCAGTCAAAGGAATTTGCAAGAATAAAGGTTTCATCCACTCACAAAACTTGTTTTAGTGTTCTTCCTCCTTTTAATTGTGTTTCTTACCTGGAAAAGGCATAGGTTTCTGCACCCAAGGTTCTCTCTCTTTATCATGTTTATTAGCAATAAAATCTTCCTTTGTGTACCTAGTGTTCTCAATGTGCTTCTCAGGTTCTTCCTCAACTTCCTCCTTATCAGGAGCATCATTATTATTACCACTCTTAGTTTCAGCATCAGAGACAGAATATACTATTAGGATCTACAGTAGGTTCAAGTGGTTCGTCTACTACTTTATGTTTCTTTTTCTTTCTCTTACGAGGACTACCACTATCTTCACCTTGTTGGGAATCCTGCTCTATTCTTTTATGGCGTCCTTTAGGATATAAAGGATCTTGAGTAGCTATACCACTCCTTGTTCTAATTCCATAAGCATGTTTATTTCCTGAAGCATTAACTAGCATATCCTTTTGTACCTTAGCAAGTTGATCAAGTTGAGTTTGAACCATTTGAAAGTGTTTACAAAGCATTTTAATATCATTAGAAGTTCTTTCCACAATATCTTTCTGATGCAGCCCGTCCTACGGATGCGTCTACATCCCCACCAACAAGTCCCCCAAGTGGACCGATGACCCGCGCTCGAGCCAAGCTCCTACAAGCTAAGGTTAACTCGCTCCTTTCCTCGTGTGATTTCGATACACCCTTGGATGGCTTGCTACTTCATTCCCAAACTTTGTGCATTCTCAGCTATTAACCCAATGAAGCACCGTAAAGGGAGGGACCAAAGGCAGCCCGAGGAGATATGCTAGAGCAAACCGGCGCCAGGCTCGATGAACCGGTTCCCTCGCCGGAACTTCCGGCGACAGGCCTGGTTGACCGACCTCCTAGCCAATAATCCCGGCAGCGACCGAAATCTTTCGGCAATGACCTAAAACATGTTCTATAAGGCTTTCCACTTCGCGACCGAAAATATCGACGGCCACCGGAATTTCCGGCTACCACTCCGGCGCCGCCGGGCCTCTCGCCAAAATCCCCAGAGTCAAGTCAACTTTCGGGCTTGACCCGTGTAACCCCTTCTTTCACCTAGACTTTACCGTTTCGTACCCAAACTACCCCTATTTATGTGGCTGGCCTATAAATAGCCCCCACCCTCTATTGTAAATCCTAGACTTGGATAATTGTAATTGAAGACACCCCTAGAGGATCTATCAATTACTAGTCTCATGCTCCTTGACAAGGAGCACCAATTATCCCCCACCTCCTGTTGGATTTTGCCTCATGTGTTCAAGTTGTACAAGTCCTTGGAGTTCGGTGTTCGTCTCCAAGTAGTCAAGATCTCATCAAGCCTCTCACCCCCGTTGTTGGCCGTGGGAGAGTGTCTTGCCCAACGCCGATCCTAGATATTGTGTTGGACCGATTGCCACCGACGTGAGCTATCGGTTTGTATCGTGTTTTCGCGTGTGTGTTCATCTAGTTCTTCGCGTGTGAGTTCGTGGATTTCGCCTCCCTCCTCATCCCCCTCTCTCCCTCCTTGATTTCCTTGGGATTCGTGAAAGATCGGTCCTCCCTAAGGGGTCACCCCTAACATATTGGTATCAAGAGCAAGGTTGATCACGACTTCCCCCTCAATTTTTCTTGTATCCACCATAAAATCAAAAATTCCCCAAAAAGAGCCCCAAATTGCCTTCGGATCGATCTATGGATTTGGTGAGTTTTTCGTGGTTTTGGTCCATAGATCTGTTGCTTTGGGTCTTGATATACATCCCTTGACCTTTCGCCAGCCCAAGTTTTTTCAAAATTTTGACGGATTTATTAGTTTGACTTTCTGGAGTTCGTCACGAACAGGTTTCGGCACTAGATCTGGCGAACGGAATTTCCGGCGGCAGACCCGGCTCCGCCGGTTCTTTGCGCCGAAAATTTTGCAGATCACAAATTTTGCCAGTTTTCTTTTGTTTGTTCGTGTTTTGTGTACGTGTCGCCCAAAACTAACAACAAGCTTCTGCAAGTTAATAAACAACGCGCTCCTCAACACTGTGACACCCGAAGATCTTCTCCAACACCGGTTGCAAGTCGTCAACAATACCAAAGGTATAACTTGCGCCACTTTGACAGCCCCATATCTTCCTTTGTGTGTATCTATCGTATGAGAGCAACTCATTTTGTGTTTGTCTAATGATTGTGCACTTGCCATTGGAAAGTGAGAGTGTGAGGGCAAATACAAAAGTTAACATAGTAGTATAGAAAGGGAGAAAAAGAATAAAAAAATAGAAAGATAAAGTCTCCCAATACAAAAAGAGTATCAATCTTGTAAGCAAAGAGAGAGGAAAAAAGCGCACCAAGGAAAGTGCACAAATCCATTGCTTAACCCTCTTTTGGCAAACGAATTGCGGTCTCTCCTTGCGTTGGCACGACACCGAGCTTAGTCTACACTAGGGTGCTCACTTTCATAGTCGTGCTAACCCCTTTCTGTTGGAATTATGCCCTAGAGGGAATAATAAAGATGTAATTATTATAATTCTTGTTCATGATAAAGTTTATATTCCATGCTAGTGTAGAGGTCCCAACCTTTAATAAGTTAGGTTCCTCCTGTGTTTACAATGCTAGTCCCTGGATCAATAGCTAGCATCCACAGTTAAGATGTAATATCAAGATACAAAGGTCATAATATAAATTTATAACCAGGAATAATATAAGTTTATTACATCAAACATAGCTCTTTTGGCTATTACAATACATTGCAGCAGAATAAATAAAATCATGGGTCCTTCATCTTCAAAATGCCACAGGCAGATGTTGGTTGTAGACTTTGTAGTCCTAGTCAATCAAACAATCTTCATTTAAAAACAATCAACCTGCCACATTACAAGTTACAGCCACAAGGGTCAATACATTTTGAATTGTATTGGCAAGCTTCACTTTTATGTGTACTAAGAGTGGATCCTATCATTATATGCAAATTTGGCTAAGTAGAGTTTAGGGCTTATTTGCATAAAGCATTGTTTTATCCTATCTTTTCAAAAAGAGTTTTGAAATCCTTTGTCAAATTTCTTTTCCAAGTTCCTTGAACTCCTTGGTAGAAACTCAAGTGTTCAAATCCTTGTCAAAATCTCTTGAGCACCTTGGTAACCCCAAGGGCAACAAGTTTTATCAAAACCCATGAGTTCCTTGGTAACCCCAAGTACATCATGCTCTTGAGCACCTTGGTAACCCCAAGTGCATCAAGCTTAACAAAATCTCTTTGAATTCCTTGGTAGACACACAAGGGCACCAAGTTTTTATATTAGAAGTTGGAATGTCGAGATCTCCCATAGTTCAAACTTTAGTTGCTCAGTATTGTCCATAACCAGGGACACGGCTAAGTACTTAGATTTTATTAACTTCTGCAGAAGGAGTACACTTTACCCACATGACACAATCCCATCTTGTTGCCACCAGTGGCCTACTGGATTAGTGCTCACCAAGATGGAGTACTGGCAGATTGAGAATGTGACGAAGTCTTTCCAAGAGGTCCTCCCATACATCATTGCTAGCTTGTCTTCAGCCCCCATGAAGCATTCCAGATCCCCATGTCCGGTAACTAAAGACAATGTATGGGTCTTCCTAATGTAGTTGACTAAGCCAGAGCCATAATAGCATGTGGTTGCACACGAAAGCCACAATTGGAGAAACATGTTCAATCTCTAAGTTTCCTAGGTGGTTTTCATTTGGAGCACAACACAAAGTGATTGCCATAGACATGGTTCCTTTTGTTGCCACCTTCTCCAAAACTTCAAGTATCCTCCACCTAGGTGGTTCATTGAGTCCTTGTTTTATTATGTAAAACACAAGTCCTTTTCTCAACCTTTGTAAAGTCTCAACATGTATCTCTTTTCAAAACATAGCATGGCTAAGCATGTACAACTTCAATATTTTCACTAAGGAATGTATAGGGAATCCTATTAGGATTTAGCATAGCATAAGTACAGAAATATCTTTTCATGCATGTTTTCAAAATCCACTAAGTATAATGAAAATAGTAGGACTTTTGTATGATAGTGTAACTTGCCTTTTTGGTAGGGAATGGTGGTTCACTCCTTGATCCTGTTAGTCTCACACTTTGCTAAATTCACTACAAGTCAATCAAGCAAGACACAAAATCAACTAACATTCCAAACCAAGGTTTAAACAAACAATTTTCACATTCACAAAGCAATGGAATCTAAGTCATGCAAAAGAGGGTTCTATTGCAAGGTTGGTCTCCACTAGGTTTATAAACTTTGTAAGGTCCAAAATTGATCATTTACCAAAATGGCAAAGTCATTTGCAAATGGGTTTTATCTCAAGACCATTTTAAAATTCATTCATCATTTTATGTGGTGAAAATTATTCCTATCAAGGCAAAACTTTATGTTTTTCACCAAGTGAGTTGCCCTTGGCAAGGCTTGGTGTTTTGGGTCAGTAAGTTTTGGTCCAAAACAATTTTCCCAAAGTTTTCCTTGCAAAAACATTTCCATAATAAAATCAATGAGTTTATTTGGCTAGAAAATGGCTAGGTTAAATAATCCAACCTATATTTTTACCAAAATCATTTTTAACACCAAGGGTTGGTTCCTAGGGTCATTATGGTCACTAAAAACCATTTTGCAAAAGTTTTAATCCTAAAATCAATTTTAAACAATTTTTCTACTCTAAATAAGTGCACAAATGTTTCTGCAAATTCAAACAAGTTAACAGGTACTATTTTCTAAACTAAGTCCACAGTTGCCAAGGGCTTGTTCTCCTGAATCCAACGACATAAAATTTGTAATTTTTGGACGTGTGGTTTGAAAGTTACAAAGGTTTGAAGTTTGCAAAAGTTTCTGTTTTCAAAACTGTTTTTAAACAGAACTGGGGACACGCGGCAGGATTCTATTGGACGGTACCGCTTCGCTGCGGATCACGCTCTGTAGCCGTTGGATCTAAATGAGATCGTGCGACGCAGAACTCGTACCTCTTTGCGGTTAAGTGATCTATCGTAACCGTCAGATCCAGATCCTACGGTGCTAGCGTGCTCGACCATTTGCGAGCGGCGCTGCGGTGGCTACCGGCGGCGGAGCGGTCGGTCGATGACGGTTTCGGTGATACAGGAAGCAAGAGAGAAAAAGGGCATGCTCACCGGGCTCAGGGGGTCACGGCGAAGCTCAGGGTACTGCTGGCTTGACAAGGGGCGCTCAGAGGCAGTCGCAATTCCTCGTCGGAGTTGGGAACGGCGACGGACGGCTCTGTCCGCGGTTGAAGACGACGCTACAGGTCAAGAGAAGACAGACCGAAGGCAGGGTTAGACGCAGGAGATCATGACGGAGCTGTGAGCGTGAACAAGAGGGCTCGGGCGGTCGAGGCTTACCGGGGAACGTCGCCGGAGAAGAATCAGACACTGCGGCGCTCTGTGCTTGACGAAGGCGAAGATTGGGGGCGCCCTAAGACAAACGGAAAGTGCTGTTAGGTTCGTCTGAGCTTGGAGATCATCATCGTGTTCTCGGGGAGGGGAGGGGTGACCGGAATCTACCTGTGGGGCTCGTCGGAGAAAGAGGCAGACGGTGGTGACGGTGGTCGAGGTGGTTGTCGACGCTCTAGGTTGCTCGGGGGCAAGCTGGTGCTACGGGGATGATCGCCAGGAGGTGTGGATCACGAGAGCATGGTCGAGGAGGCAAGGGGCGGCGAGGGGATGCCGGAATTGCTGCGACAGCTCGTCGGAGCAGAGGGTGCTCAGGGAGGAATTGAGGCGGCCTGGGGCGAGCTTGGGAAGGGTCTGAGGGAAAACAGAGGAGAGAGCGAGGCGATTAAAAGGGCGTGGTTGCGACGAGGAATTAACGCGGCGTTAAGGCGAATTGATCTCGGCATTCATGGACAGCAACGGCAGTGTCGTCTGGGGGAGACAGGGTCGCGCGGGGAAGAAGAAGAAGGAGGCAGTGGGGTCCTCTGTCAGCGAGGTGAAAGAAGTGGGGATAGGTCCACCAGTCAGTGGCTTTGCGGGTCTGGGAATGAGTAGAAAACGCTTCGTCGTGGGAGAGGGGAGCTGGGCTGCGAGTTGGGCTGTTGGGCCAGATGGTGGGCTGGTCGTTTTCTCTTATTTTTCTGTTTACTTTATTTTATTCTTTTCTATTTCTATTTACTGATTTGAATTTCATCCAACTATTCAAGCATTCAAATAATTCAAACAACTCAAACAATTGTAATATTGAATTTAGTTCTGTTCAGTAATATGGACAAAAGCCCAAAATAAAATAAAATAAAATAATAATTTTATTGATCCATTCTTTAATTAAATAAAATGGAACTTTATTTATTTAACATGACTTGATTTATTCAATAAAATCCTCATTTAAATCCCAAACACTTTCAAATCCAAATCAGTAGGTTTTATTTGAAATTATAAGATACTTGAAATACTTGTTTAAATAACATGGGTCTTAGTTATTAAATCAAATAGAGTTTGATTTTATTAATAAAATCTTTATTTGAAACCTAAATATTTTCAAAACCAAATCAGTAGGTTTTATTTGGAAATATTAAATACTTGGAAACTTGTTTTAAAACAAAATAACATTTTATTTTAGAGTCCATTATTAAATTAAATAAATTAGACTTTCATTATTAAATCAACTAGGGTTTGTTTTATTGAGAATATTTATTTTAAAATCTAAAATAAAGCCAAAACATTTTAGTAGATTTTATGTGTGAATTTCAAATAATTGGGAAAACTTATTTTAAATAATTTTAATAAGTTTTGATGTTTCATTTTAAATTGGTAAAACCTTTTATCTTCAAATAAGGTTGGATGTTAAATCTTTATTACTTTATTTAAAATAAACTTTTATTATTTTAATCAAAGAAAACTCTTTTGTTTCAAAATTCTTGGCCAAGTTTAATTTGGCTTTATAAAATAATCCTTATTTATAAATCCATCTTTTCTTTTGAATACCAAATCTTTTATTAAAAGATCCAGAATAGTATTCCAAAAATATTTTATTTCCCTTTATCTAAAATGTTTATCTTTTTTTTAAATCCCTTTAGGATTTTATTTGATTCAAATGGGTTTGATGTTCCAATTGAATTCAAAGAGAATTTCTTCTGGCTCTGAAAATCCAACAAAGTTTTATTTTATTCCTTTATTTTTTCACATTACAAGATCTGGAAATTCTTGGGATGTGACAGCTAGAATTGTATTAAGCGGAAACTTTGATACTTGTGTGTTTATGAACAACACCGTGTCCCTAGTACGCCTCTATAGACTAGCTCATTGATTAATGATGGTTAAGGTTTCCTAACTATAGACATGAGTTGTCGATTAATAATGAGATCATGTCATTAGGAGAATGATATGATGGACATACTCAAATTAAGTAGAGCAATTATATCGTGTCATCGTGTTCATCTTTGCGAAGCTTTTTCCTATGTCAAGTATTGTATTCCTTAGACCATGAGATAATACAACCCCCTGGTATCGGAAGAAATATTTGAGGTCATCAAACATCATCCTATGTGAGGGTGATCATAAAGGTGTCTCTCAGGTGATCGGAAAGTATTTGTTGGGTTGTATGTATCGAGATGGAATTTGTCCCTCCCGAGTCGAAGAGATATACTTTGGGCCCACTCGGTAATCGATATCAACACCGCTTGCAAGCACGTGGTTAAGGAGTTAATCACAAAGTGATATCGTATTACGGAACGAGTAAAGTACTTGCTGTGAACGAGAATGAACTAGGTATGTCGATACCAACGATCGAATCTCGGGCAAGTAAAATATCACGTGACGAAGGGAATACATATATGGGATTAATTGAATCCTTGCATCGGGGTTCATCCGATATGATCATCGATGAATAGGTGGGAGTCAATATGGGTTTCCAGATCCCGCTGTTGATTATTGATAGAAGATCACGTCTGCATATTCTCGAACCCGTAGGGTCACACACTTAACGTGCATCGATGCTAGGATAGAATGGATAATTGGTTTATGAGTTTTTGTTTGGAGTCTCGGATGAGACCCAGGACACCCGAGAGGTTCCAGAATGGTCCGGAGAATAAGATTCATATAAAGGAAAGCAGTTTTTGGATTTCGGAATAGTTTCGGAATTTATCGGTATTGTACCGGAAGGTTCTAGAAGGTTCCGGAGTGGGACAAACGTGGGCCCAATTTTCGGAGGCCTGCATGGGCCTAAGGGGAAGTGCCCTGGCCACTTTGGGCCAGGGTCACAAGGCCCCTAAGGCCCATCCAGCCAGCCCTTAGGGGAAACCCTAAGGGAGCCTTCTAGAAGAGGGGGGGGGGTGTCTTGCCTCCCACTCCACCCTGATAAAGGGTTACCCTCTAGGGTGGCCCGATCTTCACGGATATCGTGGTCAAATTTATGGGAAAGCGAGGGGAAAGGGAAATATGTACAAGGAAACACACACGGTGGGATAAATGGGACTTGTGGGACGGGAAAGTGAGCTAAGAACCAAATGATTACCTAGCAAAGACTATAAGCTCGTGTCACACAAGTACAAGGAGAGACGCTAGTTCGATTGCATAAGATTGGTGGGCTACAAGATATGCACAATAAGTACCACCTATATGATGTTCATCGAGCTTGCGCTTCCTATTCTATGAGGCACATGTATTTTTTTTATTTTTTTTTCTATTTTTATTTTTTTTCTATTTTTTCTTTTTTTTTTCACTTGCCTCTTCCTTGTGCCAACAACTATACAAGATAACTATATGAGATAGCGCTCACACGTTTGCTCGGAATTCTACAAGGTATCAAATGTGCATAGCCCAAGCAATCATAAGAGGAACTAGTCTCAATAGATGTTTTTTGCTCGCAAAGATAGTGGGGTTCACAAAGGAATGCAAGTGGGGAAAGTCGCGGAATGTTTATACCTTTCATCGACGATCTTCACCCTTTATTGTTGGATTCTGCCTTGCTCACGGAATTTGTATGGAGTATGTAGCATGAACCAAGCGTATGATGATGTAGAGCTCCTTCTCCTCTTCGAAACGAGCTAAAGAACACCAAATCCGAGTTGAAATGCAAAAGTTATGCTCAAAACCGTGCTGCAGTTTTTCTGTATGCAGGGAGGGGCGGAGACTCCGGTCTGGAGGTCCGGAGACTCCGGTCTGGAGCTCAAAAAGTCCAGAAACTCCGGTCTAGACCGGAGACTCCGGTCCGGGTGATTGCAGAACGTCCAGAACTCGAACGGGACGTGTTTTGAGCGGAAAAACTCGAACCAAAACCTCAGATTGATGAGGGAAATCAAGGAATTAGGCCATGGGAACGCAGGAAAAGGTAGATCAACAAGTTTAGCAAGTAATCCACGGATCAAGACCTACCAAAACTCACTGAAATCACAGATCGATCCAAAACATGAATTGGGGCTGTTTTTGGTGGAATTTTCGAATTTATGGGGAAAAGACCAAATCGATGAGAAATCCATGGCAACCAAAAGCTGCTGATACCAGATGATAAAGGGTTACCCTCTTGGGTGGCCTGATCTTCACGGATATCGTGGTCAAATTGATGGGAAAGCGAGGGGAAATGGAGAAGGTAGCGGAAGCGAACACACACCTCGCGAAGAACACGATGAACACACGCAAAACTCACACGATACAAGGCCGATTGCTCCCGAACGGCAACCACGTGTCCAATAGAATCCTCGCAAGGAAAGATCGGTCAACGTGCTGCCTCAAATCCACATCGGAGAGGGAAGAACACCTTGGGGAGGGTATTGACAACTTGGAGACGAGACACCAAACTCCAAGGCCTTGTTCAACGATGGATGCGTGATGCAAAGTCCAATCGAGGTCGGTGACGATAGTCGGTCCCCTTGGTAAAGGGGATGAGGCAAAACTAGAGATTCCACAATGGGGGTTGTCTTTAGTCTATCATCTATGCATAAGGGAGGATACATGAAGGGGTGGGGGATCTATTTATGGGCCAGCCACATAAACAAGGGTAGTTTAGGGATAAAACTAGGGTTTGGACGAGCTAGAGGGGTACATGGGCCGAGGGCCCAGCTAGCGGCGTGCAGGCCCATCACGCAGGCCGGAGACTCCGGTGTAGGGGCCGGAGACTCCAGTGAGGGCCGAAGATTCCAGTCAGTCTCCGGTGTCGTCTCCGGAGTGGCGTACTGACTGTCCCCGGGTCGGTTGCTGAGGTCGGTCCGGAGGTCGGTCCGGAGACTCCGGTGCGCAGGACCGGAGACTCCGGTGTAGCAGGACCGGAGTTCAGCCGTGGCTTCTTCCGTATCCTCTTCGAAGCCTCCGTCTTGTCAGGCTTGATGTTCCGGGCTTCCTCCCTTGCCTCCGTACTTGTATGTGTGAACCTATCATGCATATGTGACGGAGTATGAAGTATCATACCATTCAATAGGGTAGGAAGTGGGCTCGCATAGAGGAACGGATTCACCTTTGGAGTCCATGACGACTTGGCGTAAGTTGGAGACCATGATGTGGTAACGACCGTAGGTTGGGCTACATCAGCTCCCCCCTTCAAAAAGAGTCGTCCTCGACTCTACATGCTCATCACCAAGTAGAAGAGGTCAAGAGACCTTCTTGATCCTTGGGTTCACCATATAGTCGTCCTCGGGAAGATTGACTTGACAACACTTCAATGTTCCTTCACCTTCAATGAAGCCTACAAAGCTCACAACAAAAGCGAAGCAACACTCAAAGCATAGCCAATTCATGAAGATTATAGCATGAGTCCTCAAGTAGAAGGAAGTCACCTTTGCTTGTAGATATAGCTCGATGAAGGGTAGCCATAGGTAACTCTCTTAGGTTCTTCTTGTAAACATATAGTCCATAGAGGTTGACGTGTATGCATTTGTACCTTCACACAACAAAGACCAAGCAAAATATTTTCGTGCGTGATAGAGGAGCATGTCAAATTTGGCATGTCCATTCTTGTTCACAACACTATTAGCACAAGACATGTATAACAAATGGAATGTATATGCAAGGTCAATGTGCATGGAAATCGTTTAAACATCATCCAAATGTGGGAACTCAAAAACTCCATATAACATAGTAGGGTGGCAGGCAAAGAAATTGACTAAATATATCGACATCTTTGATGCAAGAATAGGAGAATTTGGCAAAAATACACGAGGAAGCATATCCAAAACAAAATCATTACGTGTGCAAACCAACCATTGGAAAGAGAAATTGCTCAATATGTTGGATGCCATACACATATCATCAAAATCAAATATCATGGGAATATGAATATCACAAGCGGAAGCAAAAACAACAAGTTTGCAAACAAACCATATGAAAGAGCAAGTGGTCCTTATGTTTGATGCAACAACACGACGATATACTTGGAAGCTCTCATGACAATACATGCTCTTAATGGCATTATGGTTGCACACAAAACATCGGAAAGAGAAATTGTTCAACATTTTTGTTGCAACACACAAAGCATCATTATCCAAAAGCAAAGAAACATGATTGTCATAAGGGGAGATAATACCATTAACATGCTTGCAATCAAACCATAGGAAAGAGCAATTTGCCAACATGAAAGATGGAAAGCATGCAAAAGGTATCAGAGCTGGGTTCGATCTTGAACTCACTTGTGGGATGCTCTCAAGAGCTCTTTTTGTCAACTCGTGCTCAATCGAGGTTGACATGATAGTGCAGGTACCTACACACATCATACACAAAAGGAAGAACGTGTGTGCATGGTAGAGATACACATCATCCATCATGACGTATCTCTTCTTGTGCACATCACCATTAGTTTCAATCAAGTATGAAATAGGTGCATGGTGAGTATGCAAGTGGGGAACATGCTTATCATGGCAATCATCAAAATCTCCAAAAATTGAGAAAGCTATGGGGGCCATCTCATTATAACGCATGTGATCAATATTGTTGCAAGCCAAACAAGTGAAATAGCAAGCATTCATCTTATTGCAAGCAACGGGAGAAATTGAATGACTAGCATGACAAGGCAAGTCCAAAGCAATTGGAGGATACACACAAGATGCATAGCATGGCATGTTTATGGCAATGTTATCGCACTCAAACAATTCCACATGATCAATATTATGCAAAGGAAAAGCATCACATGGGAATATGAGTGAAGCATATGTAATGTCACAAGTATCATCCATAGCATGCATATCCTCACAATTCATCATGTCCACTAGTGGGATCATGGCATAATCAACACCCTTATTGTTACCTTGTTCATACCTCTCATATGAAGTGGGTGTTGTGGAAGTAGTGGCCTCCTTGTGGACGACTTCGTCTTCTTGATGTAGCCATGGAGTAGCATCATCTTCATCCACCATGTACATCTTCCCCATTCGAGTCATCATTGCTTCACGGCTTCGCGCGTCATCATCCATGGAATCTAGCACAACACAAGAGAACACACTAGAGGTAGAGGGTAAGTTGTTAGAAATCGAAATGGTCTCACTTGACCTATCAACTACCACTCTCAACTCACTAGGTGTATCACTCATGCCCTCAAAGTGGAAGCACTCAATCTCATATAAGGTGGAGTCACTCATCTCACTCTTGTGCTCACTCAAGTGGGCTAAGTGGCTCTCATACTCACATGGGATTGGTACCACATCATCACTCAAGCATATAGGGGTAGGCTCGGGTTCCTCAACTCCATGCGCCTCCTTTGGTGAAGGGAAAATCCCATGCTCACCATTCTTGACCTTGTCTCCTTCAAGGTTGGATGCCATAAGATGGGCATCATCGCTCTCCTCCATGGTCAAAGGGAAAATCCCATGCTCGAACGTCTTGTGGCCATCTCGTAGTAGTGGTGGAAATAGGCTCATGGTGTTGTCGAGAGAGGTGCTCGGATGGACTTCATCACATATGTGTTCATGGCTTCCTCCACCTTGGAGTGTAGACATCCTCTTGCCGAACTCAGCCAACTTGGCGAAGTAGAGGTCTTCATTTTCCTCGTTCGCGAGGTCGCGGAAGTCAAGCGTAGGCGTTGAAGCTTGATGGCGTGGAGGAAGGCTTGCTCTTGGTGCCATTGTGGTGGTGGCACGAGTAGTTGAAGGTGCCCTATGATGGTGTCGACGGAGGTCATTGGCGTGCCTTGCCGATGGTTGATGTAGGTGGTGCACTTGGTCGTCCACGTGACACTCGCGACGATGATCACTTGTCTTGGCACTCTTCTTGTGTTTGTGGTGCCTTCTTCAGCTTGATTGAGCATTATGGATGGAGCTCATCATGAATTCTTCGTCTTTATGGCGGAGATGCCTTTGACGATGTCTTGTATCCTCTTTATGGTGTCGATGCTCATGAGAGGATGTTTGTCGATGAATATTCTTGTTTCTTGGGGCCTCTTGATGTATATGATGTTTGGACGCCACTCTTGTTTGGATAGGAGGTGGATCTTGGCGCCTTGGAGGTGATGGAGCTTGGCGCCTTGGAGATGGTGGAGCTTGACGCCATCTAGGTGGTGGCACTTGATTCCTTGTCGATGGTGGCTCTTGACGCCTTGGAGGTGGTGGCGCTTATCGCCTTGGAGGTAGATCATCGAAGTAGGTGGTGCCCTTTGGTGTGGCACGCTTGGCCTTGAAGGTCATGGAATCTTGATGATGCGCCTCCTCTTGCTTGGCGTAGTAGGCTTCCATCTCCACACTATGGAGGAATTCTTCATGGATCATGGAGGAGCCATCAAAGTCGATGAAGTTCTCCGTGTCCTCCATGCTCGGCGAGGCATCGTCGATGTCGCACTCGAAGTCTTCCATGCTTGGGGAGTAATTGTTGGTGTAGTACTCCATATCACCCAAGCATGTGGAGCCATTATCGGTGTAGTGCTCCATAGTCTCCATGCATGAGGAGCCATTGTCGGTGTAGTGCTCCATAGTCTCCATGCATGATGAGCCATTGTCGGTGTTGTGCTCCATCATGTCATCTATACTTGTGGAGTCGTAGTCATGGTGGCTCATCATGGATTCTTCATAGACATCATCCCCGGTTCTGGAGTCCCTAGACATGATTCACAAGACCAAGTGTTGTATATGGAAGTGGTAGTGGGTGTTGGAGATGCAACGTCAAACCTTACTTTACCTTGGAAGATCGTATCGTGCAACTGGACACACTTGAGAGCAATAAACCAAGCAAAGTGAAGTTCACGTGGGACACCAAAACCAACTACTAACCAAAAAACACACACACACACAAGGCCTATGGTGGATAGGTATGGCAAGTGGCATGTCAAGAACCAATCCGAAATCAAGATGTTGTATTGGCAAGTAAAGAACCACAATGATCACAAAGCAAACAAGTCAATCCACAAGATAGGAAATATGTACAAGGAAACACACACGGTGGGATAAATGGGACTTGTGGGACGGGAAAGTGAGCTAAGAACCAAATGATTACCTAGCAAAGACTATAAGCTCGTGTCACACAAGTACAAGGAGAGACGCTAGTTCGATTGCATAAGATTGGTGGGCTACAAGATATGCACAATAAGTACCACCTATATGATGTTCATCGAGCTTGCGCTTCCTATTCTATGAGGCACATGTATTTTTTTTATTTTTTTTTCTATTTTTATTTTTTTTCTATTTTTTCTTTTTTTTTTCACTTGCCTCTTCCTTGTGCCAACAACTATACAAGATAACTATATGAGATAGCGCTCACACGTTTGCTCGGAATTCTACAAGGTATCAAATGTGCATAGCCCAAGCAATCATAAGAGGAACTAGTCTCAATAGATGTTTTTTGCTCGCAAAGATAGTGGGGTTCACAAAGGAATGCAAGTGGGGAAAGTCGCGGAATGTTTATACCTTTCATCGACGATCTTCACCCTTTATTGTTGGATTCTGCCTTGCTCACGGAATTTGTATGGAGTATGTAGCATGAACCAAGCGTATGATGATGTAGAGCTCCTTCTCCTCTTCGAAACGAGCTAAAGAACACCAAATCCGAGTTGAAATGCAAAAGTTATGCTCAAAACCGTGCTGCAGTTTTTCTGTATGCAGGGAGGGGCGGAGACTCCGGTCTGGAGGTCCGGAGACTCCGGTCTGGAGCTCAAAAAGTCCAGAAACTCCGGTCTAGACCGGAGACTCCGGTCCGGGTGATTGCAGAACGTCCAGAACTCGAACGGGACGTGTTTTGAGCGGAAAAACTCGAACCAAAACCTCAGATTGATGAGGGAAATCAAGGAATTAGGCCATGGGAACGCAGGAAAAGGTAGATCAACAAGTTTAGCAAGTAATCCACGGATCAAGACCTACCAAAACTCACTGAAATCACAGATCGATCCAAAACATGAATTGGGGCTGTTTTTGGTGGAATTTTCGAATTTATGGGGAAAAGACCAAATCGATGAGAAATCCATGGCAACCAAAAGCTGCTGATACCAGATGATAAAGGGTTACCCTCTTGGGTGGCCTGATCTTCACGGATATCGTGGTCAAATTGATGGGAAAGCGAGGGGAAATGGAGAAGGTAGCGGAAGCGAACACACACCTCGCGAAGAACACGATGAACACACGCAAAACTCACACGATACAAGGCCGAATGCTCCCGAACGGCGGCCACCGGTCCGATAGAATGCTCGCAAGGAAAGATTGGTCAACGTGCTCCCTCAAATCCACATCGGAGAGGGAAGAACACCTTGGGGAGGGTCTTGACAACTTGGAGACGAGACACCGAACTCCAAGGCCTTGTTCAACGATGGATGTGTGATGCAAAGTCCAATCGAGGTCGGTGATGATAGTCGGTCCCCTTGGTAAAGGGGATGAGGCAAAACTAGAGATTCCACAATAGGGGTTGTCTTTAGTCTATCATCTATGCCTATGGGATACATGAAGGGGTGGGGGCTCTATTTATAGACAACCACATAAACAGGTGTAGTTTAGGGATAAAACTAGGGTTTAGACAAGCTAGAGGGGTACATGGGCCGATGGCCCAGCTGGCGGCGCTCAGGCCCATCACGCCGGCCGGAGACTCCGGTGTAGGGGCCGGAGACTCCGGTCAGGGCCGGAGATTCCGGTCAGTCTCCGGTGTCGTCTCCGGAGTGGCGTACTGACTGTCCCCGGGTCGGTTGCTGGGGTTGGTACGGAGGTCGGTCCAGAGACTCCGGTGCGCAGGACCGAAGACTCCGGTGTAGCAGGACCGGAGACTCCGGTGTAGGCCGGAGGCTCTGGTGGTTCAGCCGTGGCTTCTTCCGTCTCCTCTTCCAAGCCTCCGTCTTATCGGGCTTGATGTTCCAGGCTTCCTTCCTTCCCTCCGTACTTGTCGGTGTGAACCTATCATGCATATGTGACGGAGTATGAAGTAGCATACCATTCACTAGGGTAGGAAGTGGGCTCGCATAGAGGAACGGATTCACCTTTGGAGTCCATGACGACTTGGCCTAAGTTGGAGACCATGATCTGGTAATGACCGTAGGTCGGGCTACATCACACCCCTTGGGCCGCCGCCCTAGGGCTTGGAGGACGGGTCAAGGGGCCGGCCAGCCCCCTATATAAGGAGGGCAGGGGCGCAGCCTCCCCCCACTCCAACCCTAGCTGTCGTCCAACTGCTTCCCTCCACCTCTCTCTCTCTCTCTCTCTCCAGACTACGCGTAGGCGAAGCCCTCCCGCAGAAACTCTCCACCATAAGCACCACGCCGTCGTGCTGCAGATCTAATCTATCTCTCCACCATACTTGCTGGACCAAGGAAAGGAGGAGACGTCGCTGCACCATACGTGTGCATCTCTCGGAGGCGCCGCCACTTGCGGCGTAGGATCGGATCGGATCGCGAGGAGGAGACGGCGAGTACAACTACGTCAACCACGTTCTGTTGAACGTTTCCGCTGTGCGATTTCTTCAAGGGTATGAAGTTCTCATCTATCTCTCGTTGATTACATCTCCTAGATTAGATCTTGGCTTTGTTGTTCGCATCCATAGGAATTTTTTTGATTTACTATGCTACGAAACCCTTCAGTGGTATCAGAGATAGATCTATGCGTATATGTGTTTCACGAGTAGAACGCAACATGCTTGTTGCGGGCGTTGATGTTTTCTATTGAAAGCCTATTGTTGTGTATTTCTTATGGCGCGGAATAGTGAGATCGAAGCAGTCCAGGCCAACTTTACGCGACCTCGTTCCCGAGACCGGCTCCGCACTTGACATGTGGCTTGTTCCACACATGCGGCTGGTGGATGCCAGTTTCTCTCACTATATTAGTCATGGGATTTACAACGGATGTTAGCAACCATAATATCACCGTTGTGGCTTTCCGTAGGTAAGAATCGTTCTTAGCATGTTACTCCCATAAGCCACATAAAACATGCAACAACAAAGTAGAGGCGTCTAACTTGTTCTTGCAAGGAGTGTTTTGTGATATGGTATGGCCCAAGACATGATGTGTATGAATTGAGATGTATGCAATGATCATGTTTTGTAATATTTCACGACTTCCATGTCGATGAGTTCACAACCAGCAGGAGCCGTATGGTTGTCTTTATAATTATATATTACCTGCGTGTCAACTTCTTATACGCCATGTGATAGATTTACTTTATCGCTAAGTAGTTAGCAATAGTTGTATTTGCTATTCGTGGTGGAGGCAATCATGGTGGAGTGATGGAGATCATGCTGGCGCGCACAAGATGAAGATCATTGCGCGGAGATTGGCTATACCATGTCACATAAAATTATATGCATGTGATGTTTATACTTTTATGTATCTTATTATGCTTAGATTGCGATGGTAGCATTATAAGATGATTCCTCACTTAAAGATCAAGATAAAATTGTGTTCTCCCCATGTATGCACCGTTGCGAAAGTTCGTCGTGTTCAAGCACCTCGTGATGATCGGGTGCTATAAACTCTACGTTCACATACAACGGGTGCAAGCTAGTTTTGCACACGCGGAAATACTTGGGTTTGACTTGATGAGCCTAGCATGTACAGACATGGCCTCGGAACACACGAACCGAAAGGTTAAACATGAGTCATATGAATGATATGATCGACACTTTGTTGTCCACCATTGAAACCACATCTCTTCTCGTGAAGATAGGATTAGGTGTGGTGAATTTGGATCGTGTTCACTAAAACAACTTGAGGGATGTTGAATTTAGTGGGAGTTCATGATAGGGCAAAGGTATCTGATCTTTTGATGAGATGGTGATAGTCGATTTGGTGGACTTCGGGCTTGACGATCCGACTACACGTGCGAGCACGAGCGCCAATGCAATCGCTAGGCCAATCTCCTGGAGGTTACCGATCCTGCGGGAACACGATCAGCCTGACCAGCGAGGGTCTTAATTCCTACCTGAAATCGAGAACAAGTAAGAACTAATATTGCAATCAAGATATTGCGGATTAAGATGAAAGCTTTATTGAAAAGGTGGGATCCTGTATAGGTGCGAAGTACAAGAGGCCTCTGCGATGCTCGAGCATTGGCGAAGTTGCTATGATGGCTAACTTAATGTATAAACAAAATCCGAGTCTACGGTGATGGCTATGGGGAGTATTTAAGGAGGAAAAGGTGGGGTTTTGGCCAGCCATAGAAGTGGTGGCCGAATCCAACCCTAGAAGTCCTTTTCTCCTCAAATACGGACTCTAAAATTGGCTATTTAAAATCCTGCGAAAATTACATGAGCCTGGCCCAAAATAAAGGTGTCGCAGCACCATATTAAGCTATGGATGAATTCGTGAAGTATTAATCTTGAATATTTCGTCCAAGCCTTCTTTCTTCATTATGGTGGCTCAAAGTTCTAAAATCTTCATCCGTGGCCTTCTCTTGAATCATCACATGCTTGCTGCCATCTCCATGCATGACCATGCTCTAATGCGCATCCCTCTCATCCATGCTTGGTCCATCATTCCTAAGAGTAAGAAATACATCTGATTTAGGCAGCATCATATTCTCATGTATGCGAGGAATAGTTCCAAGAAACGAAAGTACCTGATAGTTAAGTTGTTTAGCACGAGATCTTGTGATAGGTCCTTGTATGTGTGTAGCTGTAGGTACAACGGTTGTATCAATAGATGGGATGTCCACATCATGCTCCCCTTCTTGAATTGAAGTCGTCCTCGACGCAATCTTATCTTCCTCACCAAAGTATAAGGCCTCAAATCTGCAATGTTAAACGTAGGACTAACCGTACCAAAGTCTGCAGGCAACTCAAGTTTATATGCATTATCGTTTATTTTCTCTAACACCTTAAAGGGACCAGAAGCATGAGGCATTAACTTAGACTTGCGTAAATCAGTAAAACGATCTTTACGCAAATGTAACCAAACAAGATCTCCAACATCAAACACAACATGCTTTCTCCCTTTATCTCGAGCAAGTTTATACTTAGAATTCATGTGTTCTATGTTATCTTTAGTAGTCTTATGCAAGTTCAATAACATTTCAGCGCGTTGTGTAGCATCCAAATTATTTTGCACCGAAGAAGGTAAAGGCAATAAATCAATTGGTGCACAAGGAACAAAACCATACACGATCTCAAACGGACACATCTTTGTGGTAGAATGCAGCGAACGATTATAAGCAAATTATATATGAGGTAAACACTCTTCCCACAATTTTAAGTTCTTCTTTAAAACAGACCGCAACATAGTAGACAAAGTTCTATTTACTACTTCAGTTTGTCCATCAGTTTGGGGATGACATGTAGTACTAAACAGCAATTTAGTCCCCAACTTAGCCCATAAACATCTCCAAAAGTAGCTAAGAAATTTAGTATCATGATCAGAAACAATAGAATTTGGCACACCATGTAAACGAACAATTTCACAAAAGAACAAATCAGCAATATGCGCAGCATCATCCGTTTTATGACACGGAATAAAGTGTGCCATCTTAGAAAACCGATCCACAACAACAAAAAAACTATCCCTCCCCTTCTGTGTACGTGGCAATCCCAAAACAAAGTCCATAGAAATATCCTCCCAAGGAACACTAGGAATAGGAAGAGGTATATATAAACCATGTGGATTAAGGCGAGACTTAGCTTTTTGAAAAGTATTGCAGCGTGCCACAAATCTCTCAACATCTCGACGCATACATGGCCAAAAGAAGTGTGCAGCAAGAACA
Organism: Avena sativa; assembly: GCA_916181665.1. Classification (NCBI taxonomy): domain Eukaryota; kingdom Viridiplantae; phylum Streptophyta; class Magnoliopsida; order Poales; family Poaceae; genus Avena; species Avena sativa. The sequence continues at coordinate 332,087,133 of OV702285.1, forward strand.
TCCTCTGTTTTCTTGAAACCAAAGTGTCCCATCAATCCTCCTCCATGGGCCTCCTGTAACAACAAAAGACGAACAGAACTATCTGGAATGCATAGTTTGTTAGCACGAAACACAAATCCATCATTGAAGACGAATTTGTTCCATGTTCCACCATCTCTACAATTCTGCAACACATCTTTAAATTCAACATCATGCACACATTGTTCCTTAATAGTTTCTAATCCAAATATTTTGAAGTCAAGTTGAGATAACAAAGTATAACGGCGCGACAAAGCATCATCAATAACATTATCTTTACCCTTTTTGTGTTTGATTACATAAGGAAAAGACTCAATAAATTCAACCCACTTTGCATGACGATGATTCAACTTAGCTTGACTACGAATATGCTTCAAAGATTCATGATCAGAATGTATAACAAATTCTTTAGGCCTTAGATAATGTTGCCAAGTTTCTAATGTCCGAACCAACGCATATAATTCTTTATCATAAGTAGAATAGTTCAGACTAGCCCCACTCAATTTCTCACTAAAATATGCAACAGGTTTTCCCTCTTGTAATAACACACCTCCCAAACCAATTCCACTAGCATCACATTCAAGCTCAAAAGTCTTATTAAAATCAGGAAGTTGGAGTAAGGGAGCATGTGTTAGCTTATCTTTCAATATGACGAAGGCCTGTTGTTGTGCATCGCCCCAAACAAAGGGCACATCCTTCTTGGTAAGTTCATTTAGTGGCGCGGAAATTGATCCAAAGTCTTTGACAAAGCGCCTATAAAAACCAGCGAGGCCAAGAAAACTCCTCACTTGTGTGACCGTCTTGGGCTGCGGCCAATTCTCAATAGCTTCAAGCTTGGCTGGATCCACTTCAATACCCTGTGATGTAACAACATAGCCAAGAAACGCAACTCGATTGGTGCAAAAGGTGCACTTCTCAAGATTACCAAACAAACGTGCATCACGTAAAGCATTGAAAACAACACGTAAATGATCCAAATGTTCCTCTAAAGATTTGCTATAAATCAGAATATCATCAGAGTAGACTACCACAAAACGTCCAATGAAAGCACGTAAAACTTCGTTCATTAATCTCATGAAAGTGCTGGGTGCATTAGTTAAACCAAATGGCATCACTAACCACTCATATAAACCGAAGTTTGTTTTAAATGTTGTTTTCCTTTCATCTCCCAAATTCATATGAATCTAGTGGTAACCACTATGCAAATCAACTTTAGAATACATGGTAGAGCTAGTCACTCAATTCATCAAGCATGTCATCCAAACGTGGAATAGGATGACGATATCGAATAGTAATATTATTGATAGCTCTACAATCAGTACACATGCGCGAAGAACCATCTTTCTTAGGTACCAAAATAATAGGAACAACATAGGGGCTAAGGGACTCACGAATATGATCTCTGTCGAGTAGTTCCTGAATTTGGCATTGTATCTCCTTTGTCTCCTCTGGATTGGTTCTATATGGCGCGCGGTTGGGCAACGTAGCACCAGGAATTAGATCAATTTGGTGCTCAATTCCTCTAATAGGAGGTAGTCTTGGTGGCAGCTCAGCGGGAAAGACGTCCTCATATTCCTGCAAAATGTTAGCAATAGCGGGTGGCAAAGAAGGAGGCATATGCTCAAATGAAAATAAAATCTCTTTGCAGATAATTGCATAACATTGAGTATTGTTTACATCTAGTTCAGCAATATCAATTTTATTTGCAAGCATACATGGACTCTTCAAACGAATGTCATTAGCATGTTTAGAATCATATTTAGTGTTCTTTGGTGGTACAAAATCTGCAGCAACAATCTGATTCTCACTTTTATTTTTCTCCTCAGTTTTAGCTCTACTAGCTCTAGCAAGATCATCTTTTAAAATCTGTTCAGGAGTCATAGGTTTTAGACCAATTTTCTTTCCATTATGCATAAGAGAATAGTGATTATTTTTGCCATTATGAACAGATTCTCTATCAAATTGCCATGGTCTACCAAGTAACTAAGAACAAGCCTGCATAGGTACAACATCACAATCAACAAAATCAGAATATGTACCAATAGTAAAATGCACGCGTACCGTTCTTGTTACCTTGACCTTGCGAGAACTCTCAAATCATTGGATGTAATATGAATGTGTGCGTTGTCTTGTTGGAAGTGCAAGCTTCTCTACCATGTCAATACTAGCCAGATTATTACAACTCCCTCCATCAATGATGATCCTTATAGCTCTTTCCTTGACAACACCACGTGTTTGGAACAGGTTGTGGCGTTGATCTTGCTCATATTTGCTCAATTGCACACTCAACACACGTTGTGTAATTAAGCTCTTGTATTGATCAGCAGTTTCATCTCCCATTACCTCTGTCTCTTCATTAGAATCACAATTGTCTCCATCTCGAGCAAGGGCTAATGTATCTTCATCAAAGTCACTTGCTGAATCATATTGACCATCATCACGCACCATCATAACACGTTGTGTTGTGCACTGTATCTCAATATGACCAAAACCCCAACACTTGTGGCATTGTATATCCTTTGTTTTACCCGTGCAAGCCACAGAAGATGAACTACGAGCAGGAGCATTGGATGACGGTGGAGGAGCAGCTGGCGGAAATCTTGTGGTGGCCTTGGATGTGGTAGTAGCTGGTGGAGAATCACGAGAAGGAGGCGCTGATTGTCGGGATGTCCAAGTGGATGTGCGGCCTGTAGAATTGTTAGTCCTCCTCCATGGTGTTTGGCGATCCTGCACTTCACGTTCAGCTTTGCAAGCAAGATGAAACAAACGAGTGATGGAATTATATTCCTTATAGTCTAATATGTGTTGAATGTCCTTGTTTAATCCACCAAAGAAACGTGCAAGCATTTGTTCAGTAGATTCAACAAGACCACACCGAACCATCCATGTTTGCAATTCCTAATAATACTTTTCTACATAATTTTTCCCTTGTTAAAAACATGTCAGATTCTTTAGTAAATCACGTTGATAAGTGGGAGGCACAAAACGAACACGCATAGCAGTTTTTAAAGCAGTCCAAGTACTAGGAATAGTAGTAGGATTTAAACGACAATACTCAGACCACCAAAGGGAAGCAAATTTAGTAAATTCACATGTATCAGCACTAACACGCATATTCTCATGATATTTTAAACATGCAAAACGTTGTTCTACTTCCATATCCCATGTAAGATATGCATCAGGATTATATTTACCCTCAAAAGATGGAATATTTAATTTAAGCTTTGCAACATGATCATCATCACGTACCGATGGTCGAGCGTTGCGGTGGTAATGTCGGGGACGTCCAGCAGGGTGTGGAGGTTGTTCAACCTCCTCGTCAAACAGATCATCGTCGTCGGGGTCGTAGTAGTACCCGTCGTCTGTCCCCAATGTCGTAGCAGCAGCCGCGGTGGAAGTCTGAGGTGCCTCAGCTGCAGCGGTAGCCGCCTGAGGTGCGGCGGCAGCCGAACTAGCAGTACGACCCGTGATCGGAATGCACCGTGCGCCATGCCGAGGTGCCAACGGGGCGGGTGCGGGTGCGGGTGCCGGCAATCTGTCCAAAACCTCCTTGAACCGAGCGTCAAGCTTGTCGATGAAGGATTTCTTGAGTCCATCGATCTTTTCCATGGCGTTGGTGAGCTTGGTGTCAAAATCTCCTAGTCGTGCATCCACATCTTCAACGCGACCGACCAAGAGCTCGGAGAAGTGGGCATGTAGTTCTTGGTTCCTCATTGTGGCAGGGTTCCGCGAAGTATATATCATGGTTAGTCCTTTAAAAAGCACAGGTATATATGCCTATAACTCCGGAAATATGATGGAAGGCACGCGTAATCCGTCAAGCAATATACGAAGCTCTTACAAGTTCTTACCAAACAGCAGGAAAAGGCGATGTAGAACCGCGAGGAGTAGTGGGTCCAGAGATTGAACCGAGCGATTACCAGGAGTCGAGACACCGCACGTGGAGAAATCTGTGGAGCTCTGGGAAGGCTTAGCAAAGGGGTTAGCAATTATCAAAACAGCAATGCAAATATTGAAAGAATGCTCAACGACGGTACTATGCTGGTCCTAGGCTAGACCATACTAGAGACGCGAGCCTAGATCACCAACGATGTCACGACGCGACACAACAAGCAATGTATGATGATATGGCACCCGGAAAAGCGAACCGAGATGTTGAAAATCACTATGATGGCGAGTGTCTAGAACCGATCTACGGGGTCTAAAAACAAGTTAGCCCCAAATTTTGTTTTTCGAAAAATTTGTATTATGCTCCGGAAAGCGCGCAGGTGCCAAAAAAATATCGCTATAACGGCCGATGGAGAAAAGTGATCCCCGGGGCCGAAAATCAGTATAGCCAGAAATTTTTTCGGAGGCGGTTCCAGAAGTTTTTTTGCCCTCCTTCTGGACTTACGACTGAACTTCTAACTCGACACGGACTTTAGCTCAATACGGAAACAACAAGAAAGGAGAGTAAAAAGAAATAACTAGGAAACAATAACTCTACTCAGACTTGTGTCGCGGTAGGAAAGGTGATTGGATCCGTGTCGTGGTAGGAAGGCGGTGGCGGAGTTTTAGGGTTTATGGTGGCTGGTGAAATGGATTGTATGGGCACCTAGAGGGGGGTGAATAGGTGCTAACCAATCTTTAATACTTTTTCAATTTTAGGCTTGACACAAAGTAAATTCTCTAGATATGCAACTACGAGAATTTCCCTATATGCAACCCTAACTACTAAGCACGTAAAGAGAGGAACGAAGAAACCGAATTGCAGCACGCGAAGACACAGGGATTTGTTTTACCGCAGTTCCTTCCTTGTTAAGGGAAGTACATCTGCGTTGGAGGGGTGGGCGGTTCTAAGACCACCACGCCACAATAGGCCTCACCCTATTCTCCGATGGATCTCGCCACGAGAGGCCTGATCCACCTTCTCCACTATTGGATCCCTTCGAGGCGGGAACCGGTGCCTTTTACAACACTATCGGGGCACACACCCACAACCGAATTGGGGGCTCCCGAGATGACAACAAGCTGCCACAAGAACAAAGTTTATCAATATAAACACAAACAATGATCTAGGTATTTGCAAGAAATACTAGATCGGTGGTTCTCCAAATGAATGGAGAGGAGATGAAGCGCTTGATTGCTGATGATGAAGATCGAGTTCTCCTCCTTCGATTCCCAAAGGGACAGGGCCTTTGGGTGGATCTAGGTGGAGCTCTCTTGGATGAAGGTGCAGATCAGATCTCGTCTTTTTCGAATGAATCAAGAGCACTAGCAGGAGGGGGTAGGCTGGCTTAAATACCCCCTCCCCAGATCTGGCCGTTGAGCAACTTTGGGGGCGAATTATCCGCCCCCACTAGGGGCGGATTATCCGCCCCCTTGGGAAACTCCACCCCAAGGGCGGATTTTCCGGGGAAAACTCCGCCCCCTCTCTGGGGCTGGCGCCTGCGTGACTTGGTGAAGATCTTGGGGGGGGGGGGGGATAATCCGGCCCCTCCTGGGGCGAATTATCTGGCCAGACCGGAAAGTCCGGCAAACACTCCGCCCCCTCTCTGGGGCTTGCGCCTTGGCGGTGAGCAAGGGGGCGAACAATCCGGCCTCCCTGAGGGGCGGATTATCTGGCAGGGCCGGAAAATCCGGCCAATACTCCACCCCCTTCTGGGGCTTGCTGATGTGGACATCCCATCTATTGATACAACCGTTGTACCTACAACTACACACATACAAGGACCTATCACAAGATCTCGTGCCAAACAACTTAACTATCAGGTACTTTCGTTTCTTGGAACTATTCCTCACATACATGAGAATATGATGCTGCCTAAATCAGATGTATTTATTACTCTTAGGAATGATGGACCAAGCATGGATGAGAGGGACAAGCATTGGAGCATGGCCATGCATGGAGATGGCAGCAAGCATGTGATGATTCAAGAGAAGGCCACAGATGATGATTTCAGAACTTTGAGGCCACCATAATGAAGAAAGAAGGCTTGGACGAAATATTCAAGATTAATACTTCACAAATTCATCCATAGCTTAATATGATGCTGCGACACCTTTATTTTGGGCCAGGCCCATGTAATTTTCGCAGGATTTTAATTAGCCACTTTTTAGAGTCCGTATTTGAGGAGAAAATGACTTCTAGGGTTGGATTCGGCCACCACTTCTATGGCTGGCCGAAATCCCACATTTTCCTCCTTAAATACTCCCCATAGCCGTCACCGTAGACTCGGATTTTGTTTAGACATTAAGTTAGCCATCATAGCAACTTCGCCAAGGCTCGACCATCGCAGAGGCCTCTTGTACTTCGCACCTATACAGGATCCCACCTTTTCAATAAAGCTTTCATCTTAATCCGAAATATCTTGATTGCAATATTAGTTCTTACTTGTTCTCGATTTCAGGTAGGAATTAAGACCCTCGCTGGTCAGGCTGATCGTGTTCCCGCCGGATCGGTAACCTCCAGGAGATTGGCCTAGCGATTGCATTGGCGCTCGTGCTCGCACGTGTAGTCGGATCGTCAAGCCCGAACTCCACCAAATCGACTATCACCATCTCATCGAAAGATCGAACACCTTTGCCCTATCAAGTGGTATCAGATTTCAGGTTGCTCGGTGAGATTTTACTATTTTTGTAGATTAGATCTGTTTTACCTATAACCCATGAAAAAGCCAAAAACACAGTTAGAATTTAGATCCATCCTATCACCAATCTACGCCTTGCATTATCTTTTCAGTTTTTGCATTGTTGAATTTGTGTCTGCATCGTCGCGTCGAGTTGCTGGTCTTAGTGTCTCGTCCCTTAGAGTTTCGAGTTCTGATCACAGTAGTCACCTCCACACCCGCAGATCACCGCCACCATATTCTGCCGCCATACATCCATCCATCATAAACCCTAAAACTCCGCCACCGCCTTCCTACCGCGACACGGATCCGATCACTTTCCCTGCCGCGGCACGAGTCCGAGTTGAGTTACTGTTTCCTAGTTTTTCTTTTTACTTTCCTTCCTTGTTTCCGTATTGAGCTAAAGTCCGTGTCGAGTTAGAAGTTCAGCCGTAAGTCCAGAAGGAGAGCAAAAAAAAAAACTTTCTAGCTATACTGATTTTCGGCCCCGGGGATCACTTTTCTCCATCGGCCGTTATAGCGATATTTTTTTGGCACCTGCGCGCTTTTCGGAGCATAATACAAAATTTTCAAATTTTTTTTGGGGCTAACCTGTTTTTAGACCCCGTAGATCAGTTTTAGACACTCGCCATCATAGTGATTTTCAGCATCTCGGTTCGCTTTTCAGGGTGCCATATCATCATACATTGCTTGTTGTGTCGCGTCGTGACATCGTTGGTGATCTAGGCTCGCGTCTCTAGTACGGTCTTGCCTAGGACCAGCATAGTACCGTCATTGAGCATTCTTTCAACATTTGCGTTGCTGTTTTGATAATTGCTGCCCCTTTGCTAAGCCTTCCTAGAGCTCGACAGATTTCTCCACGTGCGGTGTCTCGACTCCTAGTAATCGCTCGGTTCAATCTCTGGATCCACTGCTCCTTGCGGTTGCACATCGCCGTTTCCTGCTGTTTGGTAAGAACTTGTAAGAGCTTCGTATATTGCTTGACGGATTACGCGTGCCTTCCACCATATTTCCGTAGTATATACCTGTGCTTTTTAAAGGACTAACCATGACAGATATTTCGCGGAACCCTGCCACAATGATGAACCAAGAACTACATGCCCACTTCTCCGAGATCTTGGTCGGTCGCGCTGAAGATGTGGGTGCACGCCTAGGGGAGTTTGACACAAAGCTCACCAACGCCATGGACAAGATCGATGGACTCGAGAAATCCTTCAACGACAAGCTTGACGTTCGGTTCAAGGAGGTTTTGGCCAGATTGCCGGCACCCGCACCCGCCCCATTGGCAACTCGGCATGGCGCATGGCGCATTCGGATCATGGGTCGTATTGTTGGTTCGGCTGCCGCCGCACCTCAGGCGGCTATTGCTATAGCTGAGGCACCTCAGAACTCCGCCGTGGCTGCTGCTGCAACATTGGGGACAGACGACGGGTACTACTATGACCCAGATGATCTGTTTGACGAGGAGGTTGAGCAACCTCCACACCCTGCTGGCCGTCCTCGACATTAGCACCGCAACGCTTGACCACCTATACGTGATGATGATCATGTTGCAAAGCTTAAATTAAATATTCCATCTTTTGAGGGTAAATATAATCCTGATGCATATCTTACATGGGAGATGGAAGTAGAACAATGTTTTGCATGTTTAAAATATCCTGAGAATATGCGTGTTAGTGCTGCTACATGTGAATTTACTAAATTTCCTTCCCTTTGGTGGTGTGAGTATTGTCGTTTAAATCCTACTACTATTCCTAGTACTTGGTCTGCTTTAAAAACTGCTATGCGTGTTTGTTTTGTACCTCCCACTTATTAATGTGATTTACTAAAGAATCTGACACGTTTAGAACAAGGGAAATTTTTTGTAGAAGAGTATTATCAGGAATTGCAAACGGGGATGGTTCGGTGTGGTCTTGTTGAATCTACTGAATAAATGCTTGCACGTTTCTTTGGTGGATTAAACAAGGACAATCAACACATATTAGATTATAAGGAATATAATTCTATCACTCGTTTGTTTCATCTTGCTTGCAAAGCTGAACGTGAATTACAGGATCGCCAAACACCATGGAGGAGGACTAATAATTCTGCAGGTCGCACATCCACTTGGACATCCCGACAGTCAGCGCCTCCTCGTGATTCGCCACCAGCTACTGCCACCTCCAAGGCGACCACAAGCTTTCCAGCTGCTCCTCCACCGTCATCCAATGTTCCTGCTCGTAGTGCATCTTCTATGGCTTCCACGGGTAAAACAAAGGATATACAATGCCGCAAGTGCTGGGGTTTTGGTCAGATTGAGAGACAGTGCACAACATAACGTGTTATGATGGTGCGTGATGATAGTCAATACGATTCAGCGAGTGAATTTGATGATGATACATTAGCCCTTATTTCTGCTCGAGATGGAGACAATTGTGATTCTGATGAAGAGATAGAGGTAATGGGAGCTGAAGCTGCTGATCAATACAAGAGCTTAATTACACAACGTGTGTTGAGTGTGCAATTGAGCAAATCTGAGCAAGATCAACGCCACAACCTGTTCCAAACACGTGGTGTTATCAAGGAAATAGCTATACGGATCATCATTGATGGAGGGAGTTGTAATAATCTGGCTAGTGTTGACATGGTAGAGAAGCTTGCACTTCCAACAAGACAACGCACACATTCATATTACATCCAACGCACTTGTTGCAAGCCTCTTGTTGTGTATTTCTTATGGCACGACATAGTGATATCGAAGCAGTCCAGGCCAACTTAAGCGACCTCGTTCCCGAGACCGGCTCCGCACTTGACGTGTGGCTTGTTCCACACATGCGGCTGGTGGATGCCAGTTTCTCTCACTATAGTAGTCATGGGATTTACAACGGATGTTAGCAACCATAATATCACCGTTGTGGCTTTCCGTAGGTAAGAATCGTTCTTAGATTGTTACTCCAATAATCCACGTAAAACATCCAACAACAAAGTAGAGGCGTCTAACTTGTTCTTGCAGGGAGTGTTTTGTGATATGGTATGGCCCAAGACATGATGTGTATGAATTGAGATATATGCAATGATCATGTTTTGTAATATGTCACGACTTTCATGTCGATGAGTTCACAACCGGCAGGAGCCGTATGGTTGTCTTTATAATTTTATATGACCTGCGTGTCAACTTCTTATACGCCATGTAATAGCTTTACTTTATCGATAAGTAGTTAGCAATAGTTGTAGTTGTTATTCGTGGTGGAGGCAATCATGGTGGAGTGATGGAGATCATGCTGGCGCGCACAAGATGAAGATCATTGCGCGGAGATTGGCTATACCATGTCACATAAAATTATATGCATGTAATGTTTATCCTTTTATGTATCTTATTATGCTTAGATCGCGACAGTAGCATTATAAGATGATTCCTCACTTAAATATCAAGATAAAATTGTGTTCTCCCCATGTATGCACCGTTGCGAAAGTTCGTCGTGTTCAAGCACCTCGTGATGATCGGGTGCTATAAACTCTACGTTCACATACAACGGGTGCAAGCCATTGAAACCACATCTCTTCTCGCGAAGATCGGTTTAGGTGTGGTGAATTTGGATCGTGTTCACTAAAACAACTTGAGGGATGTTGAATTTAGTGGGAGTTCATGATAGGGCAAAGGTGTCCGATCTTTCGATGAGATGGTGATAGTCGATTTGGTGGAGTTCGGGCTTGACGATCCGACTACACGTGCGAGCACGAGCGCCAATGCAATCGCTAGGCCAATCTCCTGGAGGTTACCGATCCTGCGGGAACACGGTCAGCCTGACCAGCGAGGGTCTTACTTCCTACCTGAAATCGAGAACAAGTACGAACTAATATTGCAATCAAGATATTGCGGATTAAGATGAAAGCTTTATTGAAAAGGTGGGATCCTATATAGGTGTGAAGTACAAGAGGCCTCTGCGACGCTCGAGCCTTTGCGAACTTGCTATGATGGCTAACTTAATGTCTAAACAAAATCCGAGTCTACAATGACGGCTATGGTGAGTATTTAAGGAGGAAAAGGTGGGGTTTCGGCCAGCCATAGAAGTGGTGGCCGAATCCAACCCTAGAAGTACTTTTCTCCTCAAATACGGACTCTAAAAAGTGGCTATTTAAAATCCTGCGAAAATTACATGGGCCTGGCCCAAAATAAAGGTGTCGCAGCACCATATTAAGCTATGGACGAATTTGTGAAGTATTAATCTTGAATATTTCGTCCAAGCTTCTTTCTTCATTATGGTGGCCTCAAAGTTCTGAAATCTTCATTCGTGGCCTTCTCTTGAATCATCACATGCTTGCTGCCATCTCCATGCATGGCCATGCTCCAATGCTTGTCCCTCTCATCCATGCTTGGTCCATCATTCCTAAGAGTAAGAAATACATCTGATTTAGGCAGCATCATATTCTCATGTATATGAGGAATAGTTCCAAGAAAAGAAAGTACTTGATAGTTAAGTTGTTTAGCACGAGATCTTGTGATAGGTCCTTGCATGTGTGTAGCTGTAGGTACAACAGTTGTATCAATAGATGGTATGTCCACATCAGTTCATCTATTAATTTGATTAAGTTGAACTAGTTATCATGAACATAGTCTAAATTGTATTTGCAAATTTTGTAGATCAAATGGCTAAGTCCAACTTCAACTTCAACGTTTTTTATGAGAAAGAAAAGCTTAAGAACAATGGGTCTAACTTCACCAATGGTTCCGCAATCTGAGAATCATTCTCGCTGGCGGACAAAAATACTATGTACTTGAGAAAGCGCTAGGTGACGCCCCTGCTACTGATGCGCCGGCTGATGAAAAAGCTGTTTATCAATCACGTAAAGATGATTATGGAGTGATTAAGAGTACCATGTTGTTTGCTATGGAACCAGAACTTCAAAATCGTTTTGAGGAGTTCGTCGGGCCCTTTGAGATACTTGAGGAACTGAAAACCATGTTTCAGACTGAGGCCCGTTCTGAGAGATATGAGATCTCTGAGAAGTTCTTTAACTGCAAGATGGAGGAAGGGAGTTCCGTTAGTGAGCACGCCATTAATATGTCGGGCTACACTCAATGTCTTGAGCAACTGGACTGCAAGATTCCAGAAGATCTCAAGATTGAAAGAGTTCTGCAATCACTCCCTCCTAGCTACAAAGGTTTTGTAGTTACTCACAATCAAATTGGTTCCACTGATACGATCACTGAGCTCTTCGCTAAGATGAAAGCTGCGGAGGTGGATATCAAGAAAGATAATCATGTGTTGATGGTCAACAAGACCACTAGCTTTAAGAAAGCTAAGGGTGCAAAGAAATCCTTCAAGAAAGGCAGCGGCAAGCGCGTTGCCCCTGCTGAGAAGAAGCTCAAGTCTGGACCTAAGCCGGACACTGAGTGCTTCTATTGCAAGGACAAGGGTCACTGGAAGCGCAACTGTCCGAATTATTTAGTGGACAAGAAGGCTGGCACCATTAAAGGAATATTTATTATACATGTTATTGATGTTTACCTTACTAGCGCTCGTTGTAGTGCCTGGGTATATGATACTGGTTCAGTTGCTAATATTTGTAACTCGAAACAGGAACTACGGAATAGATGGCGGCTAGCAAGGGATGAGGTCACGATGCACGTTGGCAATGGATCAAAAGTTGATGTGATGGCCGTCGGCACGCTCTCCTTAGTTTTACCTTCAGGATTAGTTTTAAACCATAGTAAGTGTTATTTTGTGCCTGCGTTGAGCATGAACATTATATCTGGATCGTGTTTATTGCAAGACGGTTATTCATTTAAATCAGAGAATAATGGTTGTTCCATTTATATGAATAACATCTTTTATGGTCATTCACCTATTTTGAATGGTTTATTTCTTCTGAATCTCGAAAGCAATGAAACGCACATCCATAACATTGAGGCTAAGAGATGCAAAGTAGATAGTGATAATCCAACTTATTTGTGGCACTGCCGTCTAGGTCATATTGGTGTAAAACGCATGAAGAAACTCCATTCTGATGGACTTTTGGAGTCTCTTGATTTTGAATCATTTGACACATGCGAGCCGTGCCTCATGGGCAAGATGATCAAAACCCCATTATCCGGAATAATGGAGCGAGCAACGGACTTATTGGAAATCATACATACCGATGTATGCAGACCAATGAGTGTTTCGACGCGCGGTGGATATCGCTATTTCCTCACTTATACTGATGACTTAAGTAGATATGGGTATATCTGTTTAATGAAACATAAATCTAAAATGTTTGAAAAGTTCAAAGAATTGCAGAACAAAGTGGAAAACCATCGTAACAGGAAAATTAAATTTCTACGATCCGATCATGGAGGTGAATATTTGAGTTATGATTTTCTCACGCATCTTAAAGCAAGCGGAACCGTTTCGCAACTCACACCACCCGGAACACCACAGCGCAATGGTGTGTCTGAACGCCGGAATCGAACTCTATTAGATATGGTGCGATCAATGATGTCTCTTACAGATTTGCCGTTATCATTTTGGGGTTATGCATTAGAAACCGCTGCATTCACTTTAAATAGGGCACCATCTAAATCCGTTGAGACGACACCATATGAACTATGGTTTGGTGCTAAACCTAAGTTGTCGTTTCTTAAAGTTTGGGGATGCGAAGCTTACATCAAGAAGTTGATGCCGGACAAGCTCGAACCCAAAGCGGAGAAATGCGTCTTCATAGGATACCCTAAGGAAACGAATGGGTATACCTTCTACCATAGATCCGTAGGCAAAGTGTTTGTTGCAAAGAACGGATCCTTTCTTGAGAAGGAGTTTCTCTCGAAAGAAGTGAGTGGGAGGAAGGTAGAGCTAGACGAGGTTATTGAACCTTCTCTCGAGTTGGAGAGTAGCGCAACACCTGAAATTGTTCCAGTGCCGTCTGCACCAACAAGAGAGGAAGCTAATGACGAGGATCATGAAACTTCTAACGATGCTACTACTGAACTTCGCAAATCGACAAGGTCACGTGCCACTCCTGAATGGTATGGAAACGCTGTCTTAACCATCTTGTTATTAGACAACAGTGAACCTGCGAATTATGAGGAAGCAATGATGAGCCCAGACTCTGAGAAATGTCTAGAGGCCATGAAATCCAAATTGGGATCCATGAGCGAAAACCAAGTATGGACTTTGGTGGACCCTCCTAGCGACCGTAAGGCCGTTGAGTGCAAATGGATTTTCAAGAAGAAAACGACGCGGATTGTAATGTTACTGTCTATAAAGCTCGGCTTGTCGCAAAAGGGTTTTAGCAAGTTCAAGGTGTTGACTACGATGAGACTTTCTCTCCCGTAGCGATGTTTAAGTCCATTCAGATTTTATTAGCAATTGCTACATTTCATGATTATGAAATATGGCAGATGGATGTCAAGACTGCGTTCCTCAATGGAAACATTGATGACGAGTTGTATATGATGTAGCCCGAAGGTTTTGTCAATCCTAAGGATTCTAATAAGGTGTGAAAACTTCAGCGTTCCATTTATGGACTGAAGCAAGCATCTCGGAGTTGGAACCTTCGTTTTGATCAAGTGATCAAGAGTTTTGGATTTGTTCCAAATTGCTACGAAGCTTGTATCTACAAGAAAGTGAGTGGGAGCTTGGTGACATTTTTAGTACTATATGTGGATGACATATTTATTATTGGAAATGACATTGGTATGCTTAACGATGTGAAGAGTTATTTGAATAAATGTTTTCCAATGAAAGACCTAGGAGAAGCTGCTTATATATTAGGCATCAAAATCTATAGAGATAGACAAAGACGCCTAATAGCTTTAAGCCAAAGTACATATCTAGACAAAGTTCTGAAAAGGTTTCGAATGGATAAAGCAAAGAAAGGTTCATTGCCCATGTTGTCAGGTAAGATATTGAGCAAGGCTTAGTGTCCAGCTACGGTAAAAGATAGAGATACTATGAGCAAAGTGCCATATGCCTCGGCCATAGGTTCTATCATGTATGCCATGCTATGTACTAGACCGGATGTGTCCAATGCTCTTATTTTGACGAGCAGATACCAAAGTGATCCAGGAGTGGAACACTGGACAGCCGTAAAGAACATCCTAAAGTATTTAAATAGGACTAAAGAAATGTTCTTGGTCTATGGAGGTGATGAGCAGCTCGTCGTAAAAGGTTACGTCGATGCTAGTTTCGACACCGACCCGGATGATTCTAAATCTCAGACATGATACGTTTATATTTTGAATGGTGGAGCTGTGAGCTAGAGAAGCTGCAAGCAAAGCGTGATCGCGGGATCTACAACAGAAGCGGGATACATGGCTGCTTCAGAAGCGTCAAGTGAAGGAGTTTGGATCAGGAACTTCATCACTGAGCTTGGTGTGGTTCCAAGTGCCTTGGACCCACTGGAGATATTGTGCAACAACACTGGCGGCATAGCACTAGCTAAGGAACCAAGATATCATCCAAAGACCAAGCACATCAACCACCGTTTTCATATAATTCGAGATTATATAGCAGATGGAGATCTGAAGATTAGCAAAGTACATACGGATCTGAATGTCGCAGATCCATTGACTAAACCTCTTCCACGAGAAAAAAATGATCAGCACCTTAGTGCCATGGGTGTTAATTGTTGCCAGATGTAAACTAGATTATTGACTCTAGTGCAAGTGGGAGACTGTTGGAATTATGCCCTAGAGGCAATAATTAATATGTTATTATTATAATTCTTGTTCATGATAAAGTTTATATTCCATGCTAGAATTTTATTAAGCGGAAACTTTGATACTTGTGTGGTTTCTGAACAACACCATGTCCCTAGTACGCCTCTATGGACTAGCTCATTGATTAATGATGGTTAAGGTTTCCTAACCATAGACATGAGTTGTCGATTAATAATGAGATCATGTCATTAGGAGAATGATATGATGGACAGACCCAAATTAAGTAGAGCAATTAGATCGTGTCATCGTGTTCATCTTTGTGAAGCTTTTTCCTATGTTAAATATTGTATTCCTTAGACCATGAGATAATACAACTCCCTGGTATCGGAAGAAAGCTTTGAGGTCATCAAATGTCATCCTATGTGAGGGTGATCATAAAGGTGTCTCTCAAGTGATCGGAAAGTACTTGTTGGGTTGTATGTATCGAGATGGAATTTGTCCCTCCCGAATCGGAGAGATATACTTTAGGCCCACTCGGTAATCGATATCAACACCGCTTGCAAGAACGTGGTTAACGAGTTAATCACAAAGTGATATCGGATTACGGAACGAGTAAAGTACTAGCTGTGAACAAGATTGAACTAGGTATGCCGATACCAACGATCGAATCTCGGGCAAGTAAAATATCGCGTGACAAAGGGAATACATATATGGGATTAATTGAATCCTGGCATCGTGGTTCATCCGATATGATCATCGATGAATATGTGGGAGTCAATATGGGTTTCTAGATCCCGATGTTGATTATTGATAGAAGATCATGTCTGCGTATTCTCGAACCCGTAGGGTCACACACTTAACGTGCATCGACGCTAGGATAGACTGGATAATTGGTTTATGAGTTTTTGTTCGGAGTCTCGGATAAGACCCAGGACATCACGAGAGGTTCCGGAATGGTCCGGAGAATAAGATTCATATAAAGGAAAGCAGTTTTTGGATTTCGGAATCGTTTCGGAGTTTATCGGTATTGTACCGAAAGGTTCTAGAAGGTTCCGGAGTGGGACCAACGTGGGCCCACTTGTCGGAGGCCTACGTGGGCCTAAGGGGAAGTGCCCTAGCCACTTTGGGCCAGGGGCACAAGGCCCCTAAGGCCCAGCTAGCCAGCCCTTAGGGAGCCTTCTAGAAGATGGGGGGTGTCTTGCCCCCCACTCCACCCCTTGGGCCACCGCCCTAGGGCTTGGAGGAGGGGTCAAGGGGCCGGCCAGCCCCCTATATAAGGAGGGCAGGGGCGCAACCTCCCCCCACTCCAACCCTAGCCCCATCCAACTGCTGCCCTCCACCTCTCTCTCTCTCTCTCCTGACTGCGCGTAGGCGAAGCCCTGCCGCAGAAACTCTCCACCATAAGCACCACGCTGTCGTGCTGCAGATCCAATCTATCTCTCCACCATACTTGCTGGACCAAGGAAAGGAGGAGATGTTGCTGCACCGTACGTGTGCATCTCTCGGAGGCGCCGCCACTTGCGGCGTAGGATCGGATCGGATCGCGAGGAGGAGACGGCGAGTACGACTACGTCAACTACGTTCCGTTGAATGTTTCCGCTGTGCGATTTCTTCAAGGGTATGAAGATCTCATCTATCTCTCGTTGATTACATCTCCTAGATTAGATCTTGGCTTTCTTGTTCGCATCCGTAGGAAATTTTTTGATTTACTATGCTGCGAAACCCTTCACTTTTATCTCCACGTGTCTGTTTCCTCGTGTTTTTGTAGATCGTATCCTTTTTCTTCATCTTTGGTTCTTTACCACCTAGAACAATAATATTTGTCTTGGATCGTTTTGTTTGGTTTTCCACAATCCTAACCTTCCACCAAAAGCTTTTGAGAGTTGTAGTTTATTTGTGTGTGAGTTTCTCTGCGATTTCACTTTGCAAGCTCTTAGTTCTGTTGTTTGGAAATTGGTTTGATACAATCTCCAAGGTGAGGTAAAAGGCTAACTTCCCACATTTTCTTCTCCATATAAAACTCTTGTCGGCTTTGCATCATGGACAGGAATAGCGAGTCGTCCCAACCAACGTCACCTCAAGAGGAAGACACACAATACATGACAAGATGGGATCATTGGAAGGTCCGAGGAGAATTCAACTACCGTTGTGAAGCCCTTGAGCAGCACCAAGACGAACAATTTAGCAAAACCCGAGTGGAATTCAAGAACATCGACAAGCGCTTCGAAGAGTTCCGAGGACAAATGCATGCTATGCAACACAACCTCGGCCATCAAAATGAAGCTCTTGATCGTGCTCTCGCCGCAATGGATGAAAAGATTTAACGCCTCATTGATGGGCTCGCAAGACCGCGATCTCGCGACTCAAGCTCGTCACGGCACTCCTCAAGTGAATCAAGTTCTTCACGCCATCATGATTCAAGGCACCAAGATGGACCCATCCTTCACTCCATGAGCTCTTCTCAAGCGGTACCATCTCCGCGACACGCCGCATTGTCAAGCTATGATGGTGACCTCTCCGCAAGACCTCCAAGACGTGAAGCGCACCGTACACAACCAAGGGCACTAGTGATTCAACAAGAGCAACCTCACGTGGACCCCCAAGCCCATCGTCAACGACACATCCCTTCAACAACAAGTGAAGCCTCCGAATTGGATGAACAAGGCTGCCGTCGATGTGAAGCACTCGAAGACCCACCAAGGCGTCATCATTGACATGAACGTCAACATCGAGAACATGAGCACCATGACGAGCCTCTTCCACATCATGAAGAAAGGGAACGACTCATTCTACATGCGGCGCGCCGTCCTCCTCGCCACATGGCGCAAGACAATGCTGATCGTCATCAACCACGCCATGACCAAGAGCAGGATCCCCAAGCTCGTTGTGAGGACCAAGCGCCTCCGCCTCGTCCTCAACCGCGCCAACAACACGAGCAAGCTCCCCAAGCTCGTCGTCAAAATCAAGTTCCACCACCAAACGTGGCACCACAACAACCGCAAGGGCAACGCAACCATCACCAAGCAAGACATGAGAGCTCGTATGATGAATATGGCCACCAAAACCATGGCAACCGCCGATATCGGAACCACAATGAAGAAGAAACTTTCGGCAAGCTCAAATTCACCATGCCTAAGTTCACTGGTTCCAATGAACCCGAAGAATATCTCTCGTGGGAACTCAAGAAGGACAAGATCTTTCGCATGCATAACTATAGCAATGAGAATATGATGCCCATGGCGTCCCTCGAGTTTGATGATTATGCCAACCTTTGGTGGGAACAATGGCGATGAAGAATACTTGAGTGAAGATGAGTTTGATGCAAGGGTCAAGGAAGCATTGGCTAGGCAACATTTGGAAGATGACCAAGAACTACTTGTGTGTGAGCATGACGCAAGTCCATCGCTTGTGGTCACAAGGTTCTTAACTACTCAAGTCAATGTGAATGAAGACCAAAGATCAAACATCTTTCAAACTCATGCCGGTATCAATGGGAAGTCCATCAAAGTTGTCATCGATGGAGGGAGTTGCCACAATCTTGCAAGCACGGAATTGTGTGAGAAGCTCAACCTCACCCTCCATCCACACAAGCATCCCTACCATATACAATGCCTAAGTGACCAAGGGTCCGTCAAGATCAAGCACACCCTCTTGGTAACTTTCTCAATTGGACCATACAAAGACACGGTGGAGTGTGATGTGGTCCCCATGACGGTTTGCCATATGTTGCTAGGTAGGCCGTGGTAATATGACAAGCGTGCTTTGCATAATGGTCACACAAACGCTTATACCTTCAAATGGCTTGACAAGACTTGTGTTTTGCAACCAATGACTCCTAGCCAAATAATTGCGGACAATGCAAAGGCTTTAGCGAGGGCTCAAAGCACCACATCATCTTGTGAGAAGAGCGGTGAGTGAGAGAACCACACTATAGTCAGTGAGAGCCACAAGCCAATCTCGAGTGGAAAAACTAAGAGTGTTCTTCTTGCCACCAAAAGTGAGATGAGAGAAGTGCGGAACAACCCATCCATATTGCACTATGTCCTTATATGCAAGGGACAAGCGCAAGGAACTAATGACTTGACAAACGTTCCTCCTTCTTTAATGACTATTTTGCGGAAATTCCAAGATGTGTTTCCTGAAGAACTTCCTCATGGACTACCCCCTCTTCGTGGAATCGAGCACCGCATCGACCTCATACCCGATGCACCCCTTCCAAACTGTGCCGCGTATCGCACGAACACGGAATAGACGAAGGAGATAGAACGACAAATCAACCACCTCGTCTCCAAAGGTTTGATCCAAGTAAGCACTAGCGCAAGTGCGGTACCCGTGATTCTAGTCCCAAAGATGAATGATACATTGCGGTTATGTATGGACTGCCGTCCAATCAATGCTATCACCGTGCGTTATCGACATCCTATACCGCGTCTTGATGACATGCTTGATGAGTTGTGTGGAGGCACTATATTTTTGAAAATTGATCTTAGTAGTGGTTACCATCAAATACGCATGGCCGAGGGTGATGAGTGGAAAACCGCCTTCAAGACCAAACTTGGCCTCTATGAATGTTTGGTTATGCCTTTTGGATTATCTAATGCCCCATCCACCTTCATGCTCCTTATGAACTATATTTTGATATCTCTCATTGGGAAGAGTGTCGTTGTTTACTTTGATGACATTCTTGTCTATAGCAAGTCACTAGAGGAGCATGTTACTCATGTTAAGGAGGTTCTCCAAATCCTTCGTCATGAAAAGCTCTATGCTAATCTCCCAAAGTGCACTTTTGTAAAAGACAAACTGATTTTCCTTGGTTTTGTTGTGTCTTCTAAGTTCTAATGGCATTTAAGTTGATGTCTCAAAATTTAAGGACATACGAGATTGGCCCATACCTACCAATGTTAGTGAACTTCGTAGTTTTCATGGGTTGGCCAGTTTCTACCGTCGCTTTGTGAAAGACTTTTCTACCATTGCTTGCCCTCTCAACGAGTTGACCAAGAAAAATATCAAATTCATTTGTGGCAAAGCACAACAAAAGGCGTTTGATGAGATCAAAAAGAGGCTAACCGAAGCACCACTCCTTGCTTTACCAGATTTCACAAAAACTTTAGAGATCGAGTGTAACGCTAGTGCAATTGGCATTGGAGGCGTCCTTATGCAAAATGGGTGTCCTATTGCATACCATAGCGAGAAACTTGATGGCGCATGCCTTAACTATCCAATTTATGACAAAGAGATTTTTGCCTTGGTTCGTGTCCTTCAAGTGTGGCAACATTACCTTTGGCCCAAAGAATTTATCATCCATTCCGACCATGAGTCGTTGAAATATCTTAAGGGTCAAGCCAATTTGAGCAAAATGCACGCCAAATGGGTTGAGTTCATGGAGTCTTTTCCTTACATTTTCAAGTACAAGAAATGCATATAAAATATAGTAGCGGACGCCTTGTCTCGCAAAAATACAAGCCTTCTTACGCAACTCGAAGTAAATGTTTTGGGTCTTTATGACATCAAATCTTTGTACGCTTCCGACCCGTTCTTTGGACCAATTTTGGCAAAGTGTTCAGTAGAGAAAGAATTTGATGATTACTATTTTCCTAAGGGTTTTCTATTCAAATAAAACAAGCTTTGCATTCCGAAGTTGTCTCTCCAAATTTTGCTTCTTCAAGAATCCCATGGTGGAGGCCTTATGGGTCACTTTGGCCGTGACAAGACATATGCCATGCTCTCCACTCACTACTATTGTCCCAAGATGAAGCGCGACGTGGAACGCCACGTCCAACTATGCACTACTTGTGTCCAAGCTAAGTCTAAATCTAACCCTTATGGTCTTTATATGCCATTGCCTATTCCTCATGCACCTTGGTCGGACATTAGCATGGACTTTGTGTTAGGTTTACCTAGATCTAAACATGGTCATGATTCTATATTTGTGGTAGTGGATCGTTTTTCCAAAATGGCACATTTCATTTCGTGCCACAAGACCGATGATGCTTCACATGTGGCAAATTTTTTTTCAGGGAAATATTCCGTCTTCACGGTGTACCACGAACAATCGTCTCCGACCGCGACGTTAAATTCATGAGCTACTTTTCGAAGACACTCATGGCCAAGCTCGGCATCAAGCTCCTATTCTCGTCCGCCTCGCATCCTCAAACCGATGGCCAAACCGAGGTCGTCAACCGAAGCCTTGGCACACTTCTCCGCGTGTTGATAAAGAAGAATCTTAAAGATTGGTGATATAGCCCGACCTACGGTCGTTGCACCATCAAGGTCTCCAACTTATGCCAAGTCGTCATGGACTCCAAAAGGTGAATCCTATCCTCTTTGAGATCCCACTTCCTACCCTATTAAATGGTATACTACTTCATTCTCCATCCTATGACCATGATAGGTTCACACCGACGAGTACGAAGATGAGGGAGGAAGCCCGAGGACTCGCGCCCGACAAGACGGAGGCTTGGAAGAGGAGACGGAAGAAGCTCCAGCTAGGACCGGCGACAGGACCGGCGAACCTGTCACATCCCAAGATTTTCCAAATCTTGTAATGTGAAAAATAAATAAACAAAATAAATAATTGTTGAAAATTAGGGTGAAAAGAAACTTTTTGTTTCTAAATGGAAACTTAAAAACCCATCTTGAACAAACTTTTGTTAAAATTTGAATCCAACTAAAATTCAAAAAAAGTGAAATTCTTTCTTCATAAATGCATCTGGAAAATAGACCAAAACCCTAAAACCCTAATGGAAGAAACACATTTCCAAGTTATCTCAAAGACTAAAGAATTGATCCATATAAAATTGGTCAAACAAACATTTCAAAATGAACAAGAATGACAAATGGAAATATTATATCAAACCCCTACCACCAACTGCCTGGATCATATAGGTTGCAATAACTTAGCCAAATGGACAGAAGATGAAGGACCCCATGCTATTGTTATATTCTGCTGCATTGTAATGAAATAGCCAAATGAGCTATGTAAGATGTAATAAATTATTTTTATTCCTGGTTATAAAGTTGTAATATGACCTTTGTTTCTTGATATTACATCTTAAATGTGGATGCTAGCTATTGATCCAGGGACTAGCATTGTAAACACATGGATCTCTACCTTATTGAAGGTTGGGACCTCTATAGATGGTATCAGAGCACTGTGTTGCCTGTAGGATTTGTAACCCAAGGATTGGACAAAACCCCTTAAAAAAATAGGAGTCGTATTTGTTCCAAAACTTATTTACGAACAATCTTGTATACTCTTTCCTCAACCATTTTGGTTTTGATTCTACATCTTGTCTATTTCAACTTGAGGGATAAATCTCCACCATGACCAAAGACTTCAACTATATTTTTCACCAAGGACTTCAACTTTGGATATCACAAAGGACTACAAGTGAGACAAGAAATATTGCTCAAGACTTGAAGGCTAAAGAAATACAACTTAGAAGGAACCAACATCACCTTTGAAGTTTTGTGACCAAGATGCAAGAAATTCTCCAAGGATACAAAGACATTGATCAAGAAGAACCAACTAAGAAGGAGGGAATGATCTCAAGTGAACCATATAGTTGGACCACCATGTTTAGTTTAAATTAAACTCACCAACCTATGTGGTGTAGCAAAAATATTTTGTTGCCTAAAAATGTGCTTGAAACTTGTTGTTTGAGTGGAATGATTGTTTATGATTGCTTGCATATTGCTTGTGTGAATTGTGATGTGTGTGATTAGAATTATTCCTTAGAAATCTTTTGCCTATTCTAATCCCAATCCAACCCAAATAGATGACTACTCCAAGAGACTCCAACATCAATAATGGTGACAACAACAATCAAGAGATGCACATGAGAGAACAACTACTAGCAAACCAAACCCAGTTGAATCAGATGACAACTCAGTTTTTAGCCAACAACAATGAGTTAGACCCAACCATGCAAAAGTTTTTGGAAATTCAATCCCAATTGCTGCAAGGGATGACCACTCAAATGATCAACATGAAAGACAACCCTTCCCAAGGAGTTTGTGATAACAATGATGTTAGGGATGATATTCTAGAAGGAACCCAAGCTTGCAATGTTTATGGAAACAAGGATCACACTTCCAAAGAGCATGAGGATCAATGCCCCAATTGTGAAGAGAAACATCCAACTAATCAATGCCCCACCTCTCAAGATACTTGTTTCCTATGTGAAGGAAGTAATCATGTCCCTATCCAATGCCCCATCTATTCCATAGTTCAACAAAGGAAACAAGGTGGAGTGCAACAACAGATTGCAGACTTCCATGAGAGAACAACTTCTACCAAGAAGGGTGAAGAAAAAGGAAAATCTCAGCTTTCACCTCCATGCAATATGACTCAATTTGCTGGACCAAGGAGGAGACATATGTATTACCCAAGGAAAAGGTCAAGGAGACCAGGAAACTTTCCTACCTTTGAAATAAGATATGAAGAGCATGAACTAGAAGCACTCCTAGCTTTGGAGAAGCCCAAGAAGAAAAAGGACAAAAGCCAAGTGCAATGTTGCCATTGCAGAGAAATGGGACACTATGCCAATGAATGTCCTAAGAAGAAACAAAATATAAGGAGATTAGCTAAGTGTGGTGCAACAACTGCAAAGAGCGAGGCCATTATGTGTCAACTTGTCCACAGAAGATACGTGAAGAACTCAATCTTGTCACATGTTAAAATTGTGGTGATCAAGGACATTATGCAAGCAATTGTCCAGAAAAGATGAAGCACAAGATAAAGCCTATGAAGGATCTCAGCCTTGTCACATGTTTCAAGTGTGGAAACAAAGGACACTATGCAGATGTTTGCCCAGAGAGGTTTCAACAAGATTCCAAGCAAGCCAAGAAGTAATCTAGTTGGAAAAAATTTAAGGGTGGTAGTACCCTAGTTGCTTTGAGCCAACTTGTAACCCCTATCTTTCCCAAATCTTGGGACGATATTTATTTTAAGGGTGGTAGCCTATCACATCCCAAGATTTTCCAAATCTTGTAATGTGAAAAATAAATAAACAAAATAAATAATTGTTGAAAATTAGGGTGAAAAGAAACTTTTTGTTTCTAAATGGAAACTTAAAAACCCATCTTGAACAAACTTTGGTTAAAATTTGAATCCAACTAAAATTCAAAACAAGTGAAATGCTTTCTTCATAAATGCATCTGGAAAATAGACCAAAACCCTAAAACCTAATGGAAGAAACACATTTCCAAGTTATCTCAAAGACTAAAGAATTGATCCATATAAAATTGGTCAAACAAACATTTCAAAATGAACAAGAATGACAAATGGAAATATTATAAACCATATAAATTGACTTCATTCAATTTGAAGCCATTAATAAAATCTTATGAATTTAATAAGATAAGGGAATTGAATATCCAAAGCTAATAAAGCACCTATCTAAAAATCCATACCAAATGGTGAGCAAATAATCCTAAAGATATTTAATAGAATAAACAAATATTAAACAAGATTTTACCAATTGGAATCACCAAGTTTGGATCAATAAATAAAAAAGATATGGATTTTATAAGATAAAGATAGAAATATTAAATTAGGAATATTTAAAGGCCAAACAAAATCTTGACCTAATCCATAAGCAAATGGAATAAATATAATCCAAATCCAAATAAAATAAAAGGATAAAGAATTTTCCAAATAAAATAAAATGGCATTAGCTAAATTCTATTTCAATTTGAATAAAGACAAAATCCCTAATGGAAGAGATAAATTAAATTAGGGAAAATAATTTGAATTTACCCAAGTGGAATAAAAGTTATTTAATTGACTTAAATGAAATAAAAGAACCATTTAAATAAAGTTATATGGAATTAAAACCATATTTGAATCTCTTTGGAATAAAAACAATTGCCCAAATTAAAAATGATTGATAATCACATTAAAATACTTTAAATAATTCAAAGTGAATTATTTAGCATTCCATTAAATAAATAAACCTACTGAAAAGGTTTTGTAAAAAGATTGGATTTTAAATAAGGTTTGAAATTATATCTTATTTGATTTAACCCAAGGACCTATTTTAAATAATTATTATACCGTAAAAAGAATGAAAGATTTATTCTAAATTTGACTTCAGAATGTATTATTAATCAGTATTTGAAAATACTCAAAGTTTGGTTGAAGTTTGAATTCAAATAGTTGTTTGAATTAATAAAACAAAATCAAAACAGAATAATGAATACAGAAAAAGAAAAATGATCAGAACAAAAAAACATAGCAGAAACCAGCCCAACCAGACCAAGCCCACTAAGCCCAGCAAGCTCCTCTCCCCCCCGAACCGTTTTCTTCTACTCGCGAGCGAACCCGCGCAGTCACTGACCGATGGCCCCCACCTCCTCTCTCTTTCTCTCGTTGACAACAACGCCCCACCCGTCAGTTTTCTCTCCTACCCTGCGACGACCTCGCCCCTCACCTCGCCGGCCATTTCAGCCGATTAAAGCTCGATTTAATTCGTGGCATTGACACAGTCTTTACCCCCTGCGACCACGCTCGTTAAAGCGCCTCGACGCCCTCTCTCTTTCCCCTCCGTCGCCACACCCTCCCTGCCACCAGGCTGCACAAATTACTCACCCGAATCTCACTACCCCGACACACTCCGACGACAATTCCGGTGAGTACACGTCGCACCATCCTCTCCAGTACACGCTCGATTGTTCACCGTCACTGTGCGCATCCATTAACCCCAACCGCATGCCTTCTCGTGACCCAGAGCGTCGGCAACCACCTCGACTGAGCGCCGCCACGGTCTGCTTCAACTCGGTGAGCAGTAGCCAACAAACCAGCGCGCCCCTTTCCCTCAGGTGAGTTCTTTCACAACCTAGGAAACCTTGTGCACCCTCCTGACGCGTTTACTTAATCAATTGCGACCCAGACGCTTGCCTTCGACCACGGTCGTGCGTGCCCATGCCAGTGAGCTACTCCGGTGAAGAATCCCAGTCGACTTTGTGCGCCCCCTCGACAAACAACGACAACCTTGAGCTTCAGCGCGACGAGGCAAACCCGGTGAGATATTCCTCCTTCTCCCGTGCTTCCTATATCGCCAGCACCGTCCACGTCTGACAACGCCGCTGCCAACCACCATCGCTGCGCCGCCAACCTTTGGTCGAACGCGTGTGAGCCGTTAGATCCTCATCCTGTGGCGTAGACAGAACAACTTAAACGAATGGGTATGAGAGCATCTGTGTCGTGCGATTCGTATTAGATCCAACGATTCTCAGTGCGTGATCCCAACGAATCTGTATCAACCAGTAGCAAGCAGCCACGTGGCCTAGAGTTTGTTTTAAAAACTGAATTTGATCTATTAGATGATCAAATTTGTAAATTGCATAACTTTCAAACCACACGTCCAAATTTTGCAAATTTTATATCAATGGAATCAGAAAGACAAGTACTTTCGGACCATGCTCTTTGTTTAGTAAATTCCTTCTGTTAAATTGTTTGTTTTTGCAGAAACTTGTGTAGGCATGTTTTGAACATAAAAGTCATTCTAAAATTATTTTTGTGATAAAACCTTTGGCAAATGGATTGTTTTGAACCTACTGACCATATAAACCAACTTGTGGATGCAAAAACATATTTTGTGAAGCAAGAGAATAAATCTTTGAATTAAAGCATTTCTAGTCAAATAAAAATGTTGTTTATATGTTGAAAATACTTTTTGAGAAAAACCTTTGGGAAATGTTTTGATTTAAACTCTCTGACCCCAAACACCAAGTTTTAGTATTTAAAAATGTATTTGCTGAACCCGATAAAGATTATTGCTTTGTTAAAGGCATTTCCAACCACATAAAATATTGATTTGGTTTAAAAATGATTTATAAGTAAAATCTTTTGCAAATGATTTTTCCAGTTTTATAAAATGACCAATAGGTGTTTTCAAATGTTTATAACCCATTAGAAACCACTTTTCCAAATAAACCATCTTTGGCATGCTTGCATGCATTGCTTTGTTTCTATTATTTTATGTAATGTTGCTTGAATGGTGGATTGAATATTTCTTTCTTGGTTGAATTGTAGTGGAATTTGAAGAGTGTGAATATTGCAAGATCAAGGAGTGAACTTATGATTCTCTACCAAAAAGGCAAGTGATGCTTCATACTTTTGTCCCATTATTTTCACTATGCATTAGTGATATTTCTAAGTAGGACTTGCATGGAATTTTTGCTAGTATAAACTATGCCATGGGAAATCCTAGTAGATGAAACCTTAGTAGAATTTTCCTAAGTTAATATTCCTACTACCATCATGCTTAGCTTAGCTAGTAGAAAACAAGGGTGGATTATATTCATGCTATAGAATATTTCTAAGTCAAGGACTTGTGTTTTGTTTAATAAAACAACTAAGTGAATGAAACACCTGGGTGGAATGGAAGGAATGGTTTGTGTTGAGTGGTTACACAAGGCCCATTTCTATGGCTTACCTTGTGTATCTCACTTGTGGATGGCCACCCAGGAACAAAGAGATTTGAGATGTCAAATGTTGAGAAGCTTCAAGTGCAGCCACATGACATTATGGGCTCTGCCTGGATCATATAGGTTGCAATAACTTAGCCAAATGGATAGTTGGTGGTAGGGGTTTGATAGGTTGGAGCGCGTCCATTTTGGTCTAAGGGAAGGCTTCTGAAAGATCTTGTCTTGGTGATACCAAGTCTTGTGGGGAAAGTGCACCACCTCGGCAGAGTGTAAAATCTAAGTACTTAGCCATGTCCCTGGCATAGGACAATTTGAGCATCAAGACATGGAAGCTATCAAGAATCTCCTCATCCCAATTTCTAAGTTAAAACTTGTGGTTGAACAAGGGTTGAAGGATCACCAATTTCTATTGGGAGATGCCTTGGGTGATTTTGTCAAACAAAAACTTAGTGTTTTCCAAATGATAAGGAAAATCTATTTTGAGCAAAGCAAGCCTAAGATCCACTTAGCCAAATTCATATCGACGATAGACTCCACTATACTACCATACTATCACTTGCCAATACAATTCAAATGTATTGACCCTTGTGGCTGTAACTTATTATGTTACAGGTTTGTTTGATGTTAGTGAAGTTTAATGATTAGGATTACAAGTCTACAACCAACATGACTGCCCGTGGCACTTTGAAGATGAAGGACCCCATGCTATTGTTATATTCTGCTGCATTGTAATGAAATATCCAAATGAGCTATGTAAGATGTAATAAATTATTTTATTCCTGGTTATAAAGTTGTAATATGACCTTTGTTTCTTGATATTACATCTTAACCGTGGATGCTAGCTATTGATCCAGGGACTAGCATTGTAAACACAGGGATCTCTACCTTATTGAAGGTTGGGACCTCTACAGATCCGGAGCCACCGCCGGAATCTCCGGCGACAGCCCCGGCGAACCGAGCTCGCTGCCGGAATCCCCGGCGCCAGGACCGGTCGACCAGAACCACGGCCGGAACTTCTTACAGAGAGTCCTTTCGGCATGCGACCGGAATATCCAGCGACGACCGGAAATCTCAGCGCTAGATCCAGCGCCGCCGGACTTACTGCCAGAACTTCCGGTCTGCGCGCGGATCTGGGTTTGATGCCCTGGAATATTCCCTTTACTTACCCATTTGCCTAGTTTATTCCCAAACTACCCCCTTGTTTAGTGGTTGGCCTATAAATAGATCTCCCACCCCTCATGTACCCCGAAGGCATAGATGATAGACTAAAGACAACCCCCATTGTGGAATCTCTAGTTTTGCCTCATCCCCTTTACCAAGGGGACCGACTATCGTCATCAACCTCGATTGGACTTTGCATCACTCATCCATCATTGAACAAGGCCTTGGAGTTCCGTGTCTCGTCTCCAAGTTGTCAAGACCCTCCCCAAGGTGTTCTTCCCTCTCCGATGTGGATTTGTGGGAGCACGTTGACCGATCTTTCCTTGCGAGGATTCTATCGGACCGGTGGCCGCTGTTCGGGAACAATCGGCCTTGTATCGTGTGAGTTTTGCGTGTGTTCATCGTGTTCTTCGCGAGGTGTGTGTCCGCTTCCGCTACCTTCTTCGTTTCCCTTGCTTTCCCATCGATTTGACCACGAGATCCATGAAGATCGGGCCACCCAAGAGGTTAACCTCTTCATCATCTGGTATCAGCAGCTTTTGGTTGCCATGGATTTCTCATCGATTTGGTCTTTTCCCCATAAATTCGAAAATTCCACCAAAAACAGCCCCAATTCATGTTTTGGATCGATTTGTGATTTGAGTGAGTTTTGGTAGGTTTTCCACGGATTACTTGCTAAACTTGTTGATCTACCTTCCCATGCGTTCCCATGGCCTAATTCCTTGATTTCCCCCTCAGATCTGAAGTTTACCATCGAGTTTTTTCGCAGAAAATCGAGTTTTCGCGTTCCTGAACTCGTTTCGGCGCCAGATCCGGTGAATCGGAGTTCCCGCCGGAAATTCCGGTCAAACCGGACCCACCGCCGGAAATTGCGGCGAGAATTCCGGTCCCGCCGACCTGGTCGCCAACAAATTCAGCTTCGTAGATTCCCAGATTTCAGCTGCTCACCATTTTGAGCAAAATTTTTGCATTCGAACTCGGATTTTGGTGTTCTTTAGCTCGTTTCGAAGAGGAGAAGGATCTCTACATCATCATCCATGTTGTTCATGCTATCTACTCCATCCAAATTCCGTGAGAAAGGCGGAATCCAACAATAAAGGGTGAAGATCATCGATGAAAGGTATAAACATTCCGCGACTTCTCCCCACTTGCATTCCTTTGTGAACCCCACTATCTTTGCGAGAAACAAACACCTATTTAGACTAGTTACTCTTATGATTGCTTGGGTTATAAAAATTTGATACCTTGTAGATTCCGAGCAAATGTAGTGAGCGCTATCTCATATAGTTATCTTGTATAGTTGTTGGCACAAGAAAGAGGAAAGTTAAAAACTAAATAAAAGAGTGATACAAAAAAAATAGAAAAAATAAAAGAAAAAGAAAGAAATATACATGTGCCTCATAGAATAGGAAGCGCAAGCTCGATGAACATCATATAGGTGGTACTTATTGTGCATATCTTGTAGCCTATCAATTTTGTGCAATCGAACTAGCGTCTCTCCTTGTACTTGTGTGACACGAGCTTATAGTCTTCTCTAGGTAATCATTTGCTTCTTAGCTCACTTTCTCCGTCGCACAAGTCCCATTTATCCCACCGTGTGTGTTTCCTTGTACATATTTCCTATCTTGTGGATTGACTTGTTTTGCTTTGTGATCATTGTGGTTCTTTACTTGCCATTACAACATCTTGATTTCGGATTGGTTCTTGACAGGCCACTTTCCAGACCTATCCACCATATGCCTTGTGTGTGTGTGTTTTTTGGTTTGTAGTTGGTTTTGGTGTTCCGTGTGAACTTCACTTTGCTTGGTTTATTGCTCTCAAGTGTGGCCACTTGCACGATACTATCTTCCAAGGTAAAGTAAGGTTTGGTGTTGCATCCCCAACACCCTCTACCACTTCCATATACAACACTTGGTCTTGTGACTCATGTCTAGGGACTTCGAAACCGAGGGTGATATCTATGAAGAATCCATAATGAGCCACCATGACTACGACTCCACAAGTATAGAGGACATGACGGAGCACAACACCGACAATGGCTCCGCATGCTTTGAGGACCCGGAGCACTACACCGACAACGGCTCCACATGCATGGAAGACTTGGAGATCTACATCGACAATGGCTCCTCATGCATGGAGAATATGGAGCACTACACCGACAATCGCTCGACATGCTTGGGTGATATGGAGTACTACACCAACAATTACTCCCCAAGCATGGACGACTTCGAGTGCGACATCGACGACGCGTCGCCAAGCATGGAGGACACGGAGAACTTCATCGACTTTGATGGCTCCTCCATGAGCCATGAAGAATTCCTTCACCGTGTGGAGATGGAAGCCTACTATGCCAAGCAAGCGGAGGCTCATCATCAAGATTCCATGACCTTGAAGGCCAAGCGTGCCACACCAAAGGGCACCACCTACTTCGATCATCCACCTCCAAGGCGACAAGCGCCACCACCTCCAAGGCGTCAAGCGCCACCATCGACAAGGCATCTAGTGCCACCACCTAGATGGCGTCAAGCTCCACCATCTCCAAGGCGCCAAGCTCCATCACCTCCAAGGAGCCAAGCTCCACCTCCTATCCAAACAAGAGTGGCGTCCAAACATCATATACATCAAGAGGCGCTAAGAAACAAGAATCTTCATCGACAAACATCCTCTCATGAGCACCGCCACCATAAAGAGGATACAAGACATCGTCAAAGGCATCTTCACCACCAAGACGAATAATTCTAGATGAGCACCATCCATAATGCTCAATCAAGATCAATAAGGCACCACAAGCACAAGAAGAGTGCCAAGGCAAGTGATCATCGTCGCGAGTGTCATGTGGTCGACCAAGTGTGCCACCTACATCAACCATCGGCAAGGCACGCTAATGACCTCCGTCTAAACCATCCTAGCGCACCTTCAACTACTCGTGCCACCACCACAATGGCACCAAGAGCAATCCTTCCCCCACGCCATCAAGCTTCAATGCCTACGCTTGACTTCCGTGACCTCGCGAACGAGGAAAATGAAGACCTCTACTTCGCCAAGTTGGCTGAGTTTGGCAAGAGGATGTCTACACTCCATGATGGAGGAAGCCAAGGCCACATATGTGATGAAGTCGATCCGAACACCGCTCTCGACAACACCATGAGCCTACTTCCACCACTACTACGAGATGGCCACAAGACGGTCGAGTATGGGATTTTCCCTTCGACCATGGAGGAGAGCGATGATTCCCATCTTATGGCATCCAACCTTGAAGGCGACAAGGTCAAGAATGGTGAGCATGGGATTTTCCCTTCACCAAAGGAGGTGCTTGGAGTTGAGGAAACCGATCCTATCCCCATATGCTTGAGTGATGATGTGGTACCAATCCCATGTGAGTATGAGAGCCACTTAGCCCACTTGAGTGAGAAAAAGAGTGAGATGAGTGACTCCACCTTATGTGAGATTGAGTGCTTCAACTTTAAGGGCATGAGTGATACACCGAGTGAGTTGAGAGTGGTAGTTGATAGGTCAAGTGAGACCATTCCTATTTCTAACGACTTACCCTCTACCTCTAGTGTGTTCTTTTATGTTGTGCTAGGTTCCATGAATTAAGACGCTCCAAGCCATGAAGCAATGATGCCTCGAATGGATAATACGTACATGGTGGAAGAAGATGATGCTACGCCATGGCTACATCAAGAATACGAAGTTGTCCACAAGGAGACCACTAATTCCACAACACCCACTTCATATGAGAGGTATCAACAAGGTAAATGTAAGGGTGATGATGATGCCATGATCCCACTAGTGGACATGATGAATTGTGAGGATATGCATGCTGTGGATGATACTTGTGACATTACATATGCTTCATCCACATTCCCAAGTGATGCTTTGCCTTTGCATAATATTGATCATGTGGAATTGTTTGATTGCGATATCATTGCCATAAACATGCCATGCTATGCATCTTGTGTGTATCCTCCAATTGCTTCGGACTTTCCTTGTCATGCTAGTCATTCAATTTCTCCTGTTGCTTGCGATAAGTTGAATGCTTGCTATTTCACTTGTTTTGCTTGCAACAATATTGATTATGTGCGTTATAATGAGATGGCCCCCATAGCTTTCTCAATTTTTGGAGTTTTTGATGATTGCCATGATAAGCATGTTCCCCACTTGCATACTCACCATGCATCTATTTCATACTTGATTGACATTAATGGTGATGTGCACAAGAAGAGATATGTCATGATGGATGATGTGTATCTCTACCATGCACACACGTTCTTCCTTTTACATATGATGTGTGTAGTTACCCGCACGAGAATGTCAACCTCGTTTGAGCACGAGTTGACAACAAGATCTCTAGAGAGCATTCCACAAGTGAGTTCAAGATCGAACCCAGCTCTGATACCTTTTGCATGCTTTGCATCTTTCATGTTGACAAATTGGTTTTTCCTATGGTTTGCTTGCAAGCATGTTGATGGTATTATCTCCCCTTATGATAATCATGTTTCGTTGCTATTGGATTTTGATGCTTTATGTGTTGCAACAAAATTTTTGAACAATTTCCACTTCCGATGTTTTGTGTGTAACCATAATGCCATTGAGAGCATGTATTGTCATGAGAGCTTCCAAGAATCTCGTCTTATTGTTGCATCGAACATAAGGACCACTTGCTCTTTCATTTGGTTTATTTGCAAACATATTGTTTTTGCTTCTTCTTGGGATGCTCATATTCCCATGATATTTTCTATCGATGATTTGTGTGTGACATCCAACATGTCGAACAATTTTTCTTTCCAATGGTTGGTTTGCACACATAATGATGTTGTTTTGGACATTCTTACTTTTGTGTTTTTGCCAAATTCTCCTAGCTTTGCATCAAAGATATTGATCAAATTTCTATTCGATTGCTTTGAGTGCCACAATAAGATGTTATATGGAGTTTTTGAGTTCCCACATTTGGATGATTTTTCAAAGATTTCCATGCACTTTGACCTTGCATATGCATCCTGTTTCCTATACTTGAGTTGTGCTAATAGTGTTGTGAACAAGAATGGACATTCCACAAATGACATGCTCCTCTATCACACACAAACATATGTTGCTTGGTCTTTGTTGTATGAAGGTACAAATGCATACACGTCAACCTATATGGACCATGTGTTGACAAGAAGAATCGAAGAGAGTTACCTATAGCCACCCTTTATCGAGCTATCTCTACAAGCTAAGGTGACTTCCTTCTACTTGAGGACTCAGGCTATAATATTCATGAATTGGCTACGCTTTGAGTGTTGCTTCGCTTTTTTCGTGATCTTTGTAGGCTTCATGGAAGGTGAAGGAACATTGAAGTGTTGTCAAGTCAATTTTCCCGAGGACAACAATATGGTGAACCTCAGGATCAAGAAGGTCTATCGACCTCTTCTACTTTGTGATGAGCATGTAGAGTCGAGGACGACTCTTTTTGAAGGGGGGGGAGCTGATGTACCCCGACCTACGGTCGTTGCCCCATCAAGGTCTCCAACTTATGCCAAGTCGTCATGGACTCCAAAGGTGAATCCTATCCTCTTTGAGATCCCACTTCCTACCCTATTGAATGGTATACTACTTCATTCTCCATCATATGACCATGATAGGTTCACACCGACGAGTACGGAGACGAGGGAGGAAACCCGAGGACTCGCGCCCGACAAGACGGAGGCTTGGAAGAGGAGACAGAAGAACCTCCAGCTAGAACCGGCGACAGGACCGGCGAACCGGAGACACCGCCGGAATCTCCGGCGACAGCCCCGGCGAACCGATCTCACCGCCGGAATCCCCGGCGCCAGGACCGATCGACCGGAACCATGGCCGTAACCGCTTACAGAGAGTCCTTTAGGCGCGCGACTGGAAATCTCGGCGCCAGATCCGGCGCCGCCGGAACTTCCCGTCTGCGCGCGGATCTGGATTTGATGCCCTAGAATATTCCCTTTACGTACCCATTTGCCTTGTTTATTCCCAAACTATCCCCTTGTTTAGTGGCTGGCCTATAAATAGAGCCCCCACCCCTCATGTACCCCGAAGGCATAGATGATAGACTAAAGACAACCCCCATTGTGGAATCTCTAGTTTTGCCTCATCCTCTTTACCAAGGGGACCGACTATCGTCACCAACCTCGATTGGACTTTGCATCACGCATCCATCGTTGAACAAGGCCTTGGAGTTCGGTGTCTCGCCTCCAAGTTGTCAAGACCCTCCCCAAGGTGTTCTTCCCTCTGCGATGTGGATTTGAGGGAGCACATTGACTGATCTTTCCTTGCGAGGATTCTATCGGACCGGTGGCCGCCGTTCGGGAGCAATTGACCTTGTATCGTGTGAGTTTTGCGTGTGTTCATCGTGTTCTTCGCGAGGTGTGTGTCCTCTTCCGCTACCTTCTCCATTTCCCCTCGCTTTCCCATCGATTTGACCACGAGATCTGTGAAGATCGTGCCACCCAAGAGGTTAAACCCTTCATCAATTGGGAGGAATGTATCCCACATGCCAAGTTCGCCTACAATCGCACAAAGCACTCCACCATCATGATGAGCCCGTTCATGATCGTCTATGGATTCGAGCCTCTCACCGCACTCGACATCTTACCTCTTCCTCTCTTTGACCGCATCAACATGGACGTTGACAAGTGTTCCCAAGCAATGAAAAAATTACATGAAGACACAAGAGCTACGGTCGAGCAACAAGTCCTTCGCCAAGCATCAAGGCTAAACAAGAACAAGAAAGAGATGATCTTTGAAGAAGGTGACCTTGTGTGGATACACTTGAGTAAAGACCGCTTCCCCAAGGATCGCGACTCCAAACTCAAGCCAACAGGTGATGGGTCGTTCAAAGTACTCAAGAGGATCAACAACAATGCCTACATCATCGACATCCCAACATCAAAGTACCTTGTGAGCCCGACGTTCAATGTCAAGGACCTTTCACCCTTCCATGTAGAAGATGAATTTGACAAGGTTGAAGAGTCATGGACGACTCTTTCCCAAGGGGGGGGAGCTGATGCAGCCCGTCCTACGGATTCATCTACATCCTCGCCAACTAGTCCTCCAAGTGGACCGATGACCCGCGATCGATCCACGCTCCTACAAGCTAAGGTTAACTCGCTCCTTTCCTCGTGTGATTTCGATACACCCTTGGATGGCTTGCTACTTCATTCCCAAACTTTGTGCATCCTCGGCTATGAACCCAATGAAGCACCGTCAAGGGAGGGACCAAAGGCATCCCGAGGAGATATGCTAGAGCAAACCGGCGCCAGGATCGGTGAACCGGTTCCCTCGCCGGAACTTCCGGCGACAGGCCTGGTCGACCGACCTCCTAGCCGATAATCCCGGCAGCGACCGAAATCTTCCAGCAACGACCGAAAACATGTTCTGTAAGGCTTTCCGGTTCGTGACCGGAAATATCGGTGGCCACTGGAATTTTCGGCTACCACTCCCGCGCCGCTGGGCCTCTCGCCGGAAATCCCCAGAGTCAAGTCAACTTTCGGGCTTGACCCGTGTAACCCCTTATTTCGCCTAGACTTTACAGTTTCGTACCCAAACTACCCCTGTTTATGTGGCTGGCCTATAAATAGCCCCCACCCTCTATTGTAAACCCTAGACTTAGATAATTGTAATTGAAGACACCCCTAGAGGATCTATCAATTACTAGTCTCATGCTCCTAGACAAGGAGCACCAATTATCCCCCACCTCCTGTTGGATTTTGCCTCATGCGTTCAAGTTGTACAAGTCCTTGGAATTCCGTGTTCGTATCCAAGTAGTCAAGATCTCATCAAGCCTCTCACCCCCGTTGTTGGCTATGGGAGAGTGTCTTGCCCAACACCGATCCTAGAGATTGTGTTGGACTGGTTGCCACTGGCGTGAGCTATCGGTTTGTATCGTGTTTTCGCGTGTGTGTGTTCATCGATTTCTTCACATGTGAGTTCGTGGATTTCGCTCCCTCCTCATCCCCCTCTCTCCCTCCTTGATTTCCTTGGGATTCGTGAAAGACCGGGCCTTCCTAAGGGGTCACCCCTAACAGTTTCAACTCATGGATAGCTCTAGAGTTTTTCAATAAATGATTCTGAACTTGTTTATTAAAACAACCTTGTTTAACAATAAAAATGTCAAGTTCCTCTAAACATTGATCAGGAGGCTTACCATAAGGAATATCACCTTCATCAAAGTGTTGGAGAGAGTGTACCTCAATAGTAGATGAGTGGGGAATTGGCTTACATAATTCTTCTATAGGAGGTAGATTCTTCACATCTTCAGCTCGAATACCTTTCTCCTTTAGACACTTCTTAGCTTCCTTCATCACCTCATCATTCAATGCAATAACTCCCCTCTTCTTTGTTGTTGGTGTTGGAACTAATTCAGGAACAACTAGTTCAGGAGTAATAGGCTTAGAAGTATTCAGCTCAGCTGAAGTCCAATCATCATAATTCTTGCTTATCTTGGTCATTAATTCTTCAGCATCTGTAGGAGTCCTTTTCCTGAAAACACAATCAGCAAAGCTATCTAGGTAGGTCCTAGAATCATTAGTTAGTCCATTATAATAAATATCAAGAAGCTCATTCTTAGGTAATGGACATCCAGGATGTGCATGAATCAAGGAACAAAATCTTTTCCATGACTCTTCTCCCTATTTAAAATCAAAAACTCTCTGCAAAGCAGCATGTCTAGCACTGGGAGGAAAATATTTATGGAAGAAAGAAGCAATCAAGAAATCAGGTCTATCAATGGAACCAGGAGGTAATCTATTAAACCAGGCCCTAGCTTCTCCTTTTAGTGAAAAAGGGAAGATCTTAGTAACGAAGTACTTGCACATCTTAAAATCATTAGAGAACAAAGCACTCATAGTAGAAAGTTCATTCATATGAGACACAACACTCTCATTTTTAGTCCCACAAAAAGGTTCTTTCTCAACAATATCTAAATAAGACAAATCAAGAGAGAAATCATAGTCTTCATCTTTAATATCTATGGGAGAGGTGGCAAACTTAGGATCAGAGGACAACTTAGGCATAATAGTACGTCTAGCAAGGAGACTCTTCATAGCACTAGTACCATGTGTGTTTTGGCACTCTTCAACAAATTCATCAGTGAACTCTATGTAACCATCATTAATATCATAACTCTCACTAGACTTAGGTGAGCTAACAGGTGTAATAGTGGCTTCACTAGGAGTTTCGGTATTTCCTAGACTAGCCATAGTAGCATCTAGAGAAGGACCTAATGAACCACTCGCATCAAGCACAGTAGAAGTAACATCATGAGCATCAAAAGCATTTTCAGACTCAGCAGTAGTAGTAGTGTGTGTAGCATGTGTATATGGTGGTGGTGTGACAAGCTTACTTATAACATACGGTGAATCAATAGTAGAAGTTGAGGACTGCACCTCTTCTTGTAGTGGATGGTAAAATAGGGAACTTTCCATCATGAGACTTACCCATGATGAAAGGAGTAGCAGTGAACAATAATAGATCCAAGTGAACTTACAAGTAAAGCTATGCTCCCCGGCAACAGCGCCAGAAAATAGTCTTGATGACCCACAAGTGTAGGGGATCGCAACAGTCTTCGCGGGTAGTATTACCTAATTTATTAATTCGACACAAGGGGAGACAAAGAATACTTGCAAGCCTTAACAGCTGAGTTGTCAATTCAGCTGCACCTGGAAATAGTTCTTTCTCACAGAAGTTTATCAGTAGTAACAGTTTGTAGTAGGAACAGCAAAGCAACAGCAACAGTGAAACAAGAGCAATAGTAACAATAACGGTAACAGTAGGATTCGAGTGCGATAGGAATAGGGATGGATGGACGGACGTTGCATGGACGAGTCTAAACATGTAACTTCAAGATCTAGGGCATTGCAGATAAATAATAACAAGCATCCAAGTACTAAACAATCCTAGGCATGTGCTCCAAATATAGTCATACGTGCTCGCAATGAGAACTTGCACAACATCTTCTGTCCAGCCAGCCCGTGGCAGCGGGGCCTCTAGGGAACTACTGGCAATTAAGGTGCTCCTTTTAATAGAGCACCGGAGCAAAGCATTAACACTTCGTGAACACATGTGATCCTCACACCACAGCCATCCCCTCCGGTTGTCCCAATTATTTTCACTTTGGGGCGTTTGGATCCGGACAATGATATGTGTACACAACTTGCATGTAAGATCACAAACAATACTATCATAATGATTCAATAATAAGTTCAGATCTGAGATCATGACACTCGTTCCCTAGTGACAAGCATTAAGCACAACAAGTTGCAACAAAGTCAAATAGAACTAATAGAGATACTAGGCACTATGCCCTACCAGATATTATTCGATTAGATGATAGAACTCATCCAATCCCTACCATCCCCAAGCCTACAACGGGGGATTACTCACTCATGGATGAGGGAAACATCGGTGGTTGATGGAGATGCATTGGTGATGACGATGGCGATGATCCTCTCCAAATTCCTCGTCTCGGCAGGGTGCCAGAACGGAGTTTCTGGATCCAAATCTTGGTTTCTGGTGGCGGCGACGGAGCGAAACTCTT
Source organism: Avena sativa (assembly GCA_916181665.1). Lineage (NCBI taxonomy): Eukaryota > Viridiplantae > Streptophyta > Magnoliopsida > Poales > Poaceae > Avena > Avena sativa. The sequence goes on from OV702285.1 coordinate 332,126,521, forward strand.
TCTGGAAAACTATCGAACCCCCCTGAGTTTTTAGGCCAGATGGCAACTTATAGGTGCAGAGGGAGGCCGAGGAGCTGCCTGGGGTAGCCAAACCCCCTCCAGGCACAGGGTCAGGTGGGCCCGCGCCTGGGGTGGGTCTGCCCCCCCCAGGCCTTCTCTTTGTCTCCACTTCTGGCTTAGTGGATCTTCTGGTGAGAAATAGTTTTTGGCATATTTTCCGGGATTTTTCCTGATAGTTCATTTTGTGCACAAAAACAAGACACCAAGTTAATTATGCTGAAAACAACGTTAGTCCGTGTTAGTTGTATCCAAATCACACAAGTATAGAGGAAAAACAATAGCAAAGTGTTCGAGAAAGTAGATACGTTTTGGACGTATCAGCGATGTCGCGGCTCTGTCGTCATCGCTCAATTCCGGCGAGGTTGACCGTTGTTGTCCTCACTACCGGCAGCAAATGCCCCGCCACCCTCTGCTTTATCTCCTCCCCCTTTAATTTATCTTTCTTGCTCTTGCGTGCTATTCCCCAACCCCGGAACTCTAATTTTCCCCTCCGCCTCTGGTTGTCGCAGATTTGCTCCAGCGCCCCTTCTAATGTTATGATTCTGCCTTCTTCCCCTTCTCCATCGAACCCCTCTATTTCTGCCACGCTTCTCCTGTGGAATGGTGGTGTTTGATCGCAACCCTGGTGCCTCCTTTCCTTTGTGATCTGAGAGTAGCACTAACCACGTAACACTCCTTTTATCTTTATTTTTGTTTATCTTTTGATTTGCAGGAACAAGAACAAGAAGAAGAATTGGTTATAGGATTTAGTTTTAGGTTTCTCTTTTATCCATTTTCTAATTTTCTTTTTTGTTTGGAAATAATGTAAATGTATATAAATATTAATTTACCTTATTTTTATATTTATTCTATTATTGTAAATAAATATTGCAATACTTATTTTAAATAATAAAATTATCCCTTTCCTATATTTCATTTAGGTAATACATATATGTGAGTTGTTATAAATTATTACTCAAAGTACTTTGTATTTGTGCTCATGTAAAAGATCTTGTAATGTGTTAACTATATTAATAAAGTTATACCTTCCTTTCTATTTCCATTATGTAATACATATATTTGTTTGTTGCAAACAATTACTAATTCCAACTTATATATGGATTGAAATGAAGAATTCTACTTTACCTAATGTTGTTTATTTACCGTATTTATTTTAGATAATTGTAATATAAAGTATTATGCATTCATTTACTATTTCCATTTTATTTTCCCTTATTCCATTTAAGTTATATATTTTTTATAATTCAAATATATCTCCCAATCTTGCGAGCAACTCGATGATGAACGACGAATCTCATACCAGGATATATTAACCAGCACACAATGTATTGATAAACAACACGCCTCACACCAAAGCACGGCAATCCTTGATAGCACAAGAACCTTCACACAAATATCAATAAGATAGATAATCAGACAAGCGCAGATATACGATCACAATATGCCAACCCCGTAGGGATGGTTCACAAATAAGGAAATAAAAGTTTTACATAATTTTCAGATCCCCTAATATTGTGGTACCCCCTTTGTTTATATAGGACGAGGGGGTAAGGGTGGCTGACCCTACTTGAGTCAGACTGACTCGACCGTAATTGGACTCAGACTCATAAACATAGAAAAAACATTTGATACAACCTTAGACAAAATTATTACATGTCATTGATTGTACTAGTGTATAAAACTGCATGAGATGTCCTCATCAAATTCCGACTCCTTGCCATTGTTCCAAACTTGGTACATGACCATTCTCACACATTTCATTATGAGTTGAATCCACCCCAAATCAAAAACAAGTTCGATCATAATCCTCTCCAAGAAAGATCATTCAACATGGTCATAAGTTTTGTACATATCCAATTTAATGGCGCAAACGCCATATTTCCCAATCTTCTTTTTAATTGTGTGGTACGACTCATATGCAACCAAGTCGTCCAGAAACAAATGCAGTCTATGTTGGGAAAATAATCTCCGGGAGAATTGATTTCAATCTTTTAGCAATAACCTTAGATATAACCTTATAAGGACATTGCAAAGACGAATGAGTCAAAACTAAGTAATCTTCTCCGGGGCGTCCACCTTGGGGATCAGCACAATAATAGTATCGTTCCAACCTTTGGAATAACTTTGTTATTGATAGCAATAAACACATCACCAGTTAACTCTCCACCAAATAGACTCCAATATTATTCAAAAAATATAGCATGCAGACCGTCATGACCCCTAGCCTTCATTTTCCAACGCTAAGGAGAGCCTTTCGAACTTCTTCCCTAGTGTAATCAGCACATAATACATTATTCATTGCATTAGTAACACAAGGTTTTACCTTCAGAATCCTATATAACTAAGAAGATCATCCCCACTAACTATTTCTCTTGACATGCAGCCTATCCACCTCACCCATCTGCCACACCCACAAGTGAGTTGCCACGTCATAATTTGATTTTAAAATTAATATTTTCATCAGCTAGAAAAAAATCCCAAGTCTTCTCATCTTCCCGATCAAATTTATTCATCTCTCCTCGACTCCTCTTCCCTCTCGGAACCTGCCACTTCCCTCCCACGTATCTTCCTCCACCTTTGCATTTATTCCCTTCTCTCCCCTTGTACTTAATTACTCCATACACAACAGCTTGCTTTATAGGATCGTGTGCAAGCCCCTTCCTTTCATCTTCTATGTGCCACCTTCAATAGCAACAAAAATGATCACATGGAGGGACATAGATCCTCTATCTCCTCGATTTGTCCAAAGAGATACTGCTGCCGTATGATCCCTGCTCCACCCCTCTTTTGTCGCCGCGGAATGTCGATCCTCTTGCTTTCAACATCACAGTATAGATTATTTTACTTCTCCGAATTATTCCATGAATTATGTATGCTTGCTTCATATCTCTCACTTGGATCTTAGGTAGTAGATATATAATTTCGACCATAAAATGCAATTCTAATATCAAATCTGTTATAATCTAATGTAGCTAGAGAAGTTAATTTGGTCAAATACAGAGTTATGCTTCATTTTTCTCTATTAATGGTTCGACAAATGATTGTTTTTTTGTTATTTTCCCTAACTGATATTGATTTTATATTTGTAGACAATTTATGTGCTGCATGATTCCCATTTGGGTAGTGTATGACGATGGTGATTGTCATCTGTATTTTAAATTTCACTTCCCTATGTAGTGATGTCTCTCTGCATGATGCTTATAGGAGAAAAAGACATGGTTTTTGACTCCAAGGGTACTAGCAGTGTGGAACGAGTTGTTTGATGAATTGCCAGAGAAAACTCGATACATAGACAGTGCAGACTGATGACGTAATATTCTAATGTTATGAAGTGACAAACTGAGATTGGGGTGTAGGTTTTCTTGGTACTGTCCGAAACTGTAATGCATGTTGGTTTATCTGAGCATCTATCTGTATCCTTCCAAATGTGGGCTGAATAAAAGGCTTTAGTTTCTGAGAAATTGAGTCCTTTTTGCGTGTAGATGGGAATGTAGACGCATGATAATTTTCAATCAGCTACATAATACATAGCAGACGCTAGAAAACATATTAGAATTTTTATTATGATATTTATAGTTGCCAAACTGTCAGCTTAACACATTTATTGTTGCCAAACAAGCTGAACATGTTACTTCCACTCGAGATATTAATTTGTGTGATTCTGACCACCAAGTCATTCTCCATGTTTTTTACAAATATATTTTTGTACATTACTTGCTAAATTTATCTTAGTTTCATGCTTTCTAAACATTATTGATCAATGCTTTCTTCGATTTGTGAACAGATTTTTCATATGTTACTAACTCTGTAAATAGTTGGGCCAACTTTAAGACACGACTTCTATTGAAGCTATCCATGGTTTCTAGAGCTTGGATGCAGACATACAAATATATCACCCTCACTATTGCTAGGTGTTGCAGATTTTATTTCTTATATAGTCCTAATGTGAACTCTAGACTGTTTGACGCCAGTATGCTAAATTCTGCGATATATGGACTTTTGTTTTTCAGGTAAATCTGTGAAAGAGTGATTTCCAATTACTCCGGGTTTAATTCTACTTTTGTTTATAGTTTATCATATATATCCGTTCTAAGAAATAAAATATTTTACTTCTACAACTAGGATGAAGTTGAACTTCTTTTTGTTAGCATCCACATTAGATTTTTACAAATGTTTTTTTTTTGGATTCTTACATTATTCTTTGGTGTACGTGTATAAGCATATTATTTTTTTTGTTTTTCATGATGACATCGACATGTACTATAGAAATGTTAATTTCATGTATGCTAAAGCGCAATGTAAATGGCAACTAAGTATTTAATATCTTAAGATTCAGGACATGTATTGTATTTGTAAACATTGATAATTTGTCATCTATCTAACTTAATGGATTTGTCAGTTGTTTCTTTAGCATCGTATCAAATAGTCCCGCTGCAACGTGCGGGGTATCATCTAGTAACATCAATGTTTGGGACAGCAACTTCTAACTTGAAAAGGCCATCAAAATAATCCCGGATATGATCTGCAAGAACCTCCTGGTCATCAATGCACTCTCCAGAATCATATTTTAGTTTTTTGATAAGATTCCTTTTCCTCTTGCGAAAGCAAAATTATGGAAACAATTGTATTTCGCTCGCCATATTTCATCCATTTTGCTATGATTCGCTGGACCCATTTAATTTCCTCTTGTTCATGTGAAGTTTCCATCTCTATTTGGATCTCTTTCTGCCGTACCGTTGCTTCATCAGACAGCGGACTATCCATTACATATGGCGTGATTTTCCAGCTTGGGCCGAAACCCACTCGTGCAGGGCCATGTGTACCATATTTCATCAATGCACTCACGTTGCAATTCTGCAAGCCGATGGCGTGGTTTTTCCAAAGTTTCTAGATCCCACTGGTGCAGGGCCATGTGTACTTGTTTTAATTTTCGAGCCAAGTGATAGGGAAAAGGTGTCCGATCTTTCGATGAGATGGTGATAGTCGATTTGGTAGAGTTCGGGCTTGACGATCCGACTACACGTGCGAGCACGAGCGCCAATGCAATCGCTAGGCCAATCTCCTGGAGGTTACCGATCCTTGGGAACACGATCAGCCTGACCAGCGAGGGTCTTAATTCCTACCTGAAATCGAGAACAAGTAAGAACTAATATTGCAATCAAGATATTGCGGATTAAGATGAAAGCTTTATTGAAAAGGTGGGATCCTGTATAGGTGCGAAGTATAAGAGGCCTCTGCGACACTCGAGCCTTGGCGAAGTTGCTTTGATGGCTAAATTAATGTATAAACAAAATCCGAGTCTACGATGATGGCTATGGGGAGTATTTAAGGAGGAAAAGGTGGGGTTTCGGCCAGCCATAGAAGTGGTGGCCGAATCCAACCCTAGAAGTCCTTTTCTCCTCCAATACGGACTCTAAAAAGTGGCTACTTAAAATCCTGCGAAAATTACATGGGCCTGGCCCAAAATAAAGGTGTCGCAGCACCATATTAAGCTATGGACGAATTTGTAAAGTATTAATCTTGAATATTTCATCCAAGCCTTCTTTGTTCATTATGGTGGCCTCAAAGTTCTGAAATCTTCATCCGTGGCCTTCTCTTGAATCATCACATGCTTGCTGCCATCTCCATGCATGGCCATGCTCCAATGTTTGTCCCTCTCATCCATGCTTGGTCCATCATTCCTAAGAGTAATAAATACATCTGATTTAGATAGCATCATATTCTCATGTATGTAAGGAATAGTTCCAAAAAACGAAAGTATCTGATAGTTAAGTTGTTTGGCACGAGATCTTGTGATAGGTCCTTGTATGTGTGTAGCTGTAGGTACAACGGTTGTATCAATAGATGGGATGTCCACATCATGCTCCCCTTCTTGAATTGAAGTCGTCCTCGACGCAATCTCATCTTCCTCACCAAAGTAACGCTTAAAATCTGCAATGTTAAACGTAGGACTAACCGTACCAAAGTCTGCAGGAAACTCAAGTTTATATGCATTATCGTTTATTTTCTCTAACACCTTAAATAGACCAGCAGCACGCGGCATTAACTTAGACTTGTGTAAATCAGGAAAACGATCCTTACGCAAATGTAACCAAACAAGATCTCCAACATCAAACACAACATGCTTTCTCCCTTTATCCCCAGCAATTTTATACTTAGCATTCATGTGTTCTATGTTATCTTTAGTAGTCTTTTGCAAGTTTAATATCATTTTAGCGCGTTGTGTAGCATCCAAATTATTTTGCACCGAAGTAGGTAAAGGCAATAAATCAATAGGTGCACGAGGAACAAAACCATACACGATCTCAAACGGGCACATCTTTGTGGTAGAATGCAGCGGACGATTATAAGCAAATTTCATATGAGGTAAACACTCTTTCCACAATTTTAAGTTCTTCTTTAAAACAGCCCGCAACATAATAGACAAAGTTCTATTTACTACTTCAGTTTGTCCATCCGTTTGGGGATGACATGTAATACTAAACATCAATTTAGTCCCCAACTTATCCCATAAACATCTCCAAATATGGCTATGAAATTTAGTATCACGATCAGAAACAATAGTATTTGGCACACCATTTAAATGAACAATTTCACGAAAGAACAAATCAGCAATATACGCAGCATCATTTGTTTTACGACAAGGAATAAAGTGTGCCATTTTAGAAAACCGATCCACAACAACAAAAATACTATCCCGCCCCTTCTGTGTACGTGGCAATCCCAAAACAAAGTCCATAGAAATATCCTTCCAAGGAACACTAGGAACAGGAAGAGGCATATATGAACCATGTGGATTAAGGCGAGACTTACCTTTTTAACAAGTAGTGCAGCGTGCCACAAATCTCTCAACATCTCGACGCATACGTGGCCAAAATAAGTGTGCAGCAAGACCATCCTCCGTTTTCTTGACACCAAAGTGTCCCATCAATCCTCCTCCATGCGCCTCCTGTAACAACAAAAGACGAGCAGAACTATCTGGAATGCATAGTTTGTTAGCACATAACACAAATCTATCATTGAAGACGAACTTGTTCCATGTTCTACCATCTCTACAATTCTGCAACACATCTTTAAATTTAGCATCATGCACATATTGTTCCTTAATAGTTTCCAATCCAAATATTTTAAAGTCAAGTTGAGATAACAAAGTATAACGACGCGACAAAGTATCAGCAATAATATTATCTTTACCCTTTTTGTGTTTGATAACATAAGGAAAAGACTCAATAAATTCATCCCACTTTGCGTGACGACGATTCAACTTATCTTGACTACGAATATGCTTCAAAGATTCATAATCAGAATGCATAACAAATTCTTTAGGCCATAGATAATGTTGCCAAGTTTCTAATGTCCGAACCAACGCATATAATTCTTTATCATAAGTAGAATAGTTCAGACTAGCCCCACTCAATTTTTCACTAAAATATGCAAGAGGTTTTCCCTCTTGTAATAACACACCTCCCAAACCAATTCCACTAGCATCACATTCAATCTCAAAAGTCTTATTAAAATCAGGAAGTTGGAGTAAGCGAGCATGTGTTAGCTTAACTTTCAATATCACGAAGGCCTGTTGTTGTGCATCGCCCCAAACAAAGGGCACATTCTTCTTGGTAAGTTCATTCAGCGGCGCGGCAATTGATCCAAAGTCTTTGACAAAGCGCCTATTAAAACCAGCGAGGCCAAGAAAACTCCTCACTTGTGTGACCGTTTTGGGCTCCGACCAATTCTCAATAGCTTCAATCTTGGCTGGATCCACTTCAATACCCTGTGATGTAACAACATAGCCAAACAACGCAACTCGATTGGTGCAAAATGTGCACTTCTCAAGATTACCAAACAAACATGCATCACGTAAAGCATTGAAAACAGCACGTAAATGGTCCAAATGATCCTCTAAAGATTTGCTATAAATCAGAATATCATCAAAGTAGACTACCACAAAACGTCCAATGAAAGCACATAAAACTTCGTTCATTAATCTCATGAAAGTGCTGGGTGCATTAGTTAAACCAAACGACATCACTAACCACTCATACAAACCGAACTTAGTTTTAAATGCTGTTTTCCATTCATCTCCCAATTTCATATGAATCTGGTGGTAACCACTACGCAAATCAACTTTAGAAAACATGGTAGAGCCACTCAATTCATCAAGCATGTCATCCAAACGTGGAATAGGATGACGATATCAAATAGTAATATTATTGATAGCTCTACAATCAGTACACATGCGCGAAGAACCATCTTTCTTAGGTACCAAAATAATAGGAACAACACAGGGGCTAAGGGACTCACGAATATAGTCTCTGTCGAGTAGTTCCTGAATTTGGCGTTGTATCTCCTTTGTCTCCTCTGGATTGGTTCTATATGGCGCGCGGTTGGGCAACGTAGCACCAGGAATTAGATCAATTTGGTGCTCAATTCCTTTAATAGGAGGTAGTCCTGGTGGCAGATCAGCGGGAAAGACGTCCTCATATTCCTGCAAAAGGTTAGCGATAGCGGGTGGCAAAGAAGGAGGAATATGCTCAAATGAAAACAAAACCTCTTTGCAGATAATTGCATAACATTGAGTATTGTTTACATCTAGTTCAGCAATATCAATTTTATTTGCAAGCATACATGGACTCTTCAAACGAATTTCAGTAGCATGTTTAGAATCAGATATAATGTTCTTTGGTGGTACAAAATCTGCAGCAACAATCTGATTCTCACTTTTATTTTTCTCCTCAGTTTTAGCTCTACTAGCTCTAGCAAGATCATCTTTTAAAATCTGTTCGGGAGTCATAGGTTTTAGAACAATTTTCTTTCCATCATGCATAAGAGATTAGTGATTAGTTTTGCCATTATGAACAGATTCTCTATCAAATTGCCATGGTCTACCAAGTAACAAAGAACAATCTTGCATAGGTACAACATCACAATCAACAAAATCACAATATGTACCAATAGTAAAATGCACGCGTATCGTTCTTGTTACCTTGATCTTGTGAGAACTCTCAAACCATTGGATGTAATATGAATGTGTGCGTTGTCGTGTTGGAAGTGCAATCTTCTCTACCATGTCAACACTAGCCAGATTATTATAACTCCCTCCATCAATGATGATGCATATAGCTCTTTCTTTGACAACACCACGTGTTTGGAACAGGTTGTGGTGTTGATCTTGCTCAGATTTGCTCAATTGCACACTCAACACACCTTGTGTAATTAAGCTCTTGTATTGATCAGCAATTTCAGCTCCCCATTACCTCTGTCTCTTCATCAGAAGCACAATTGTCTCCATCTCGAGAAGAAATAAGGGCTAATGTATCTTCATCAAAGTCACTGACTGAATCATATTGACCATCATCACGCACCATCATAACACGTTGTGTTGTGCACTGTCTCTCAATATGACCAAAACCCCAGCTCTTGCGGCATTGTATATCCTTTGTTTTGCCCGTGGAAGCCATAGAAGATGCACTACGAGCAGGAGCATTGGATGACGGTGGAGGAGCAGCTGGCGGAAATCTTGTGGTGGCCTTGGATGTGGTAGTAGCTGGTGGAGAATCACGAGAAGGAGGCGCTGATTGTCGGGATGTCCAAGTGGATGTGCGACCTGCATAATTGTTAGTCCTCCTCCATGGTGTTTGGCGATCCTGCACTTCACGTTCAGCTTTGCAAGCAAGATGAAACAAACGAGTGATGGAATTATATTACTTATAGTCTAATATGTGTTGAATGTCCTTGTTTAATCCACCAAAGAAACGTGCAAGCATTTGTTCAGTAGATTCAACAAGACCACACCGAACCATCCCCGTTTGCAATTCCTGATAATACTCTTCTACAGAATTTTTCCCTTGTTCCAAACGTGTTATATTCTTTAGTAAATCACGTTAATAAGTGGGAGGCACAAAACGAATACGCATAGCAGTTTTTAAAGCAGTCCAAGTACTAGGAATAGTAGTAGGATTTAAACGAAAATACTCAGACCACCAAAGGGAAGCAAATTTAGTAAATTCACATGTAGCAACACTAACACGCATATTCTAAGGATATTTTAAACATGCAAAACATTGTTCTACTTACATCTCCCATGTAAGATATGCATCAGGATTATATTTACCCTCAAAAGATGGAATATTTAATTTAAGCTTTGCAAGATGATCATCATCACGTACCGGTGGTCGAGTGTTGCGGTGGTAATGTCGGGGACGTCCATACAAGGTGTGGAGGTTGTTCAACCTCCTTGTCAAACAGATCGTCATCGTCGGGGTCATAGTAGTATCCGTCGTCTGTCCCCAATATCGCAGCAGCAGCCGCGGTGGAAGTCTGAGGTGCCTTAGCTGCAGCGGTAGCCGCCTGAGGTGCGGCGGCAGCCGAACCAGCAGTACGACCTATGATCAGAGTGCGCCGTGCGCCATGCCGAGGTGCCAATGGGGCGGGTGCGGCAATCTGTCCAAAACCTCCTTGAACCGAGCGTCAAGCTTGTCGTTGAAGGATTTCTCGAGTCCATCGATCTTGTCCATGGCGCTGGTGAGCTTGGTGTCAAACTCCCCTAGTCGTGCATCCACATCTTCAGCGCGACCGACCAAGAGCTCGGAGAAGTGGGCATGTAGTTCTTGGTTCGTCATTGTGGCAGGGTTCCACGAAGTATCTGTCATGGTTAGTCCTTTAAAAAGCACATGTATATATGCCTATAACTACGGAAATATGGTGGAAGGCACGCGTAATCCATCAAGCAATATACGAAGCTCTTACAAGTTCTTACCAAACAGCAAGAAAAAGGCGATGTGCAACCGCGAGGAGCAGTGGATCCAGAGATTGAACCGAGCGATTACCAGGAGTCGAGACACCGCACGTGGAGAAATCTTTGGAGCTTTGGAAAGGCTTAGCAAAGGGGTTAGCAATTATCAAAACAGCAATGCAAATGTTGAAAGAATGATCAACGACGGTAATGTGCTGGTCCTAGGCTAGACCGTACTAGAGACGCGAGCCTAGATCACCAACGATGTCACGACGTGACACAACAAGCAATGTATGATGATATGGCACCCTAAAAAGCGAACCGAGATGTTGAAAATCACTATGATGGCGAGTTTCTAGAACTGATCTACGGGGTCTAAAACGGGTTAGCCCCAAAAAAAATTCGAAATTTTTGATTATGCTCCGGAAAGCGCGCAGGCGCAAAAAAAAATCACTATAACGACCGATGGAGAAAAGTGATCCCCGGGGCCGAAAATCAGTATAGCCAGAATTTTTTTGTTGCCCTCCTGGACTTACGAATGAACTTCTAACTCGATACGGACTTTAGCTCAATACGGAAACAACAAGAAAGGAGTGTAAAAAGAAATAACTAGGAAACAATAACTCTACTCGGACTCGTGCGGCGGCATGAAAGGAGATGGGATCCGTGTCACGGTAGGAAGGCGGTGGCGGAGTTTTAGGGTTTATGGTGGCTGGGTGTATGGCGGCGGAATATGGTGGCGGAATATGGTGGTGATGATCTGCGGGTGTGGCGGTGACTACTGTGATCAGAAATCGAAACTCTAAGGGACGAGACACTAAGACCAGCAACTCGACGCGACGCTGCAGACACAAATTCAACAATGCAAAACTGAAAAGATAATGCAAGGCGTAGATTGGTGATAGGATGGATCTAAACTCTAACTGTGTTTTTGGCTTTTTTCGTGGGTTATAGGTAAAACAGATATAATCTACGAAAACAGTAAAATCTCACCGAGAAACCTGAAATCTGATACCACTTGATAGGGCAAAGGTGTCTGATCTTTCGATGAGATGGTGATAGTCGATTAGGTGGAGTTCAGGCTTGACGATCCGACTACACGTGCGAGCACGAGCGCCAATGCAATCGCTAGGCCAATCTCCTGGAGGTTACCGATCCTGCGGGAACACGATCAGCCTGACCAGCGAGGGTTTTAATTCCTACCTGAAATCGAGAACAAGTAAGAACTAATATTGCAATCAAGATATTGCGGATTAAGATGAAAGCTTTATTGAAAAGGTGGGATCCTGTATAGGTGCGAAGTACAAGAGGCCTCTACGACGCTCGAGCCTTGGCGAAGTTGCTATGATGGCTACCTTAATGTCTAAACAAAATCCGAGTCTACGGTGATGGCTATGGGAGTATTTAAGGAGGAAAAGGTGGGGTTTCGGCCAGCCATAGAAGTGGTGTCCGAATCCAACCCTAGAAGTCCTTTTCTCCTCCAATACGGACTCTAAAAAGTGGCTAATTAAAATCCTGCGAAAATTACATGGGTCTGGCCCAAAATAAAGGTGTCGCAGCACCATATTAAGCTATGGACAAATTTGTGAAGTATTAATCTTGAATATTTCGTCTAAGCCTTCTTTCTTCATTATGGTGGCCTCAAAGTTTTGAAATCTTCATCCGTGGATTTCTCTTGAATCATCACATGCTTGCTGCCATCTCCATGCATGGCCATGCTCCAATGCTTGTCCCTCTCATCCATGTTTGGTCCATCATTCCTAAGAGTAATAAATACATCTGATTTAGGCAGCATCATATTCTCATGTATGTGAGGAATAGTTCCAAGAAATGAAAGTACTTGATAGTTAAGTTGTTTGGCACGAGATCTTGTAATAGGTCCTTGTATGTGTGTAGCTGTAGGTACAACGGTTGTATAAATAGATGGGATGTCCACATCACCAAGATCTCCGGTTCTCCGGCTTGGGCCGAAACCCATTGAGAGTTCACCATCAAGTTAAATGATTCCTCTAAGAGCCAACGAGCATCAAAAGAATTTTTACCATATACTTGAACCATCCTGGGTCGCTTCAAGGTAAGAGCAATCCACTGTAATAGGGCGATGATTAGACATTGAAAAATCCTCATGTACTACACCAGCTATCGGAAACATATTGTTCCAGCCTTGCTTGCACACCGCCCGATCCAGTCTCTCTCGTATTCTCCCTCTTCTACACGTCAATTGTGTTGGAATAAACCACGCTATCCCCAGCGTGTACGTGTTCAAGTCTAGGTGCATGAGTGTTTTCTTGTGTCTGTCGTTGTTTGGGTCTGGTTGTGTCAGCCGGTTTGTAGTTAGGACTTCGATCGTATGGCGACGGAGGATGCAGCTGGCGCAGCGGAGGAAGTCCAGATCTTGCGGATGAGTAGCGATGGATCACGTTTGAAGATGACTGGGTCGCAAGGACGTGTGTGTGGTGAGCTCTCTGTGCGGCAGGGCATGAGCGTGATGGACTGCGTGCATGGGTGCTGCGTTACCATAGGCTATAAAGCTGGCTGTAATCGTAGGTTGTTAGGATTGTGGATTTTTAGTTAGAGCTGAATAGAAAGTTAGCTGTTCATGCAGCGAGGCGTTCGTCATCAGAGAAAATATCCTCGTGTTTTTTGTTTTTCCTCTTCCTCCTCCTCCGTTCGTGTGAGAGAGAGAAAGCTAGTTTGTGCTAGTACCGTCATTTGGTATCAGAGCCATGGCGTTGGTTCCGTACGGTGCCGGAGGGAGCTCGTTGGCGCTGGCATTCCCGCAGCTGACACCGACGAACTACACCGTCTGGGCTATCAAGGCGGAGGAGATCCTCGACGCCTCAGGCGTTTGGGAGGCGGTGGCTCCGGCGGATGGCGTGGAGGTGAACGAGGCGAAGAACAATATGGTGAGGGCGCAACTCTTGGGCGCGCTATCGGAGGACATCCTCATGCAGATGTCCTCGAAGAAGATGGCGAAGGAGGTGTGGGAGAGCCTCAAGACGAGGTTCGTCGGCGCCGATCGCGTCAAGTCTGTGCGGCTCTCCACTCTCTGTGGCGAGTTCGACAAGCTGGACATGAAGGACGGGGAGCAGCTGGACGACTTCGCTGGCAATATTAGCGGCATGGCGGCGAGGTACGCCAGCCTTGGATCGACGCTCGGCGACGCTGAGATGGTGAAGAAGCTGCTCGACAGCGTGCCCGACCGGCTATACCAAGCGGTGGCCGGGATCGAGCAGTTCTGCGACCCAGAGATGATGGCGTTCGAGGAGGCGCTGGGCAGGCTCAAGGCGTTCGATGAGCGCTCACGGCGGTGCGTGCAGGCCGGCGTCGGCGAACGGAGCGACGGTCAGCTGCTGCTCATAGTGGACCAGTGGGAGGCACGACGTCGTCAGCGCGGCGGCGGCCACAACCACGACGACGACGGCGGGAGCAGCGTGGTCTCAGACGCGAGGGGACAACGTGGCCGGTGCTACAATTGTGGCGTTCGTGGCCACTTCTCCCGTGAGTGCCCGAAGCCGACGAGGGAGAACGCCCTCCTCGGTGACGTCAACGACGAGCCGGCACTCCTATACGTCAGGGGAGTCGTGGTTTAGGGGGACATTGTTGGAATAAACCATGTGATCCCCAGCGTGTACGTGTCTAAGTCTAGGTGCATGAGTTCGTGCTTGTGTCTGTCGTTGTTTGGGTCTGGTTGTGTCAGTCGGTTTGTAGCTAGGACTTCGATCATATGGCGACGGAGGACACAGCTGGCGCAGTGGAGGAAGCCCAGGTCTTGCGGATGAGTAGCGATGGCGCAGCGGAGGAAGCCCAGTCTTGCGGATGAGTAGCGATGACTGGGTCACAAGGACGTGCGCGTGGTGAGCGCTCTGTGCGGCAGGGCATGCACGTGATGGACTGCGTGTGTGGGTGCTGCGTTACCATAGGCTATAAAGCTGGTTGCAATCGTAGGTTGTTAGGATTGTGGATTTTCAGTTAGAGCTGAATAGAAAGTTAGCTATTCATGCAGCGAGGCGTTCGTCGCCAGAGAAAATATCCTCGTGTTTTTTGTTTTTCCTCTTCTTCCTCCTACGTTCGTGTGAGAGAGATAAATCTAGTTTGTTCTAGCGCCGTCAAATTGTTCACTGACATAACCCATATCATTAATGTTACAATCAGACAGAGCATCCCTAAATGTCTGCATGCATCATTGTGGGCGTAAATTTCCATCCTCCTCCGAACCAACATGGATCTCGTTGAAATCCCCTAGTCGTAACCATTGTAAATCGAACATGTCATGTAGAGATCGAACATATCCGCAAGTGAGATGTTTTTTGTCGCCACTCGGCTCACCATAGATACTAGAAATCCTCCTCACATGATCATTACCTTCATCAATACAGATGTCGAGATAGTTATTATGAACTTGACTTGATGTGACATTTAATTCGTTACACCATAGTAAGAGCAAATCTCCACTTCTCCCATCACTCACCGACATGATCATATGATCAAAGGACATATTCCTCATCAGATTTTCCACCCTAGCTTTAATCAGGTGTGTCTTAGACAGGAAACACATATATAGTATTAAACACACATGGACCACCAGGAGCGCACGAACTGCCGAGGATTTACACAACCCCCAACAATTCCAGCTTATGATTTTCACTGCGAGCAGACGGGCCTGTCAAACAACCCCGCCGATCCTCGGGATGAAGCGAAAAGAACACCATATGTCTTCATTCTTCCAGAGCGATCCTTGACTATTGTCGTGTTCTCAACTGTCTCTAAAGGAAAATCTGACATCATGGCATTCGCGTTTGCAATCTCCAGATCATCAACACCCTCCAACTGATCTGCCAGATTCCTGTTTGCACAACCTTCCGCATTATCCATGTCATCCATAACAGCATCAGTAGCTTTCACATGACTAGTTGCCGTATCCTTCAGTAATCCATCCATTACATTCAAGTGTGTAGGAGGAGTTGGAGGAGTGCCATTGATGAGGACATCCCTATACTTACACCTACCCCAGTTACTACTGATGATGTTCCAGCTGCTGTTAACAAGGATCAGTCCAATGAGATCAGAATTGGACCCATTACAAGAGCTCGTTCTAAGCTACTAGAACAACAGGTAAATTTGTTTCTTAATGAGCCTGATGTTTTAATTAATGAGAACTTTATATTGCCTAAGTCTTTTTATTATTGTATGATCAGGTACATGGGAAAAGAAGGCATAGCACGGAGCGAGGAGCTGAAGAAAATGGAGCATGGCATGTTGATCAATGAAGCAAGAGCGAGGGAGGAGAGGGAGGAATCACAAGGATCTACAATTGAGGAGATCAACACATGGAAGAAACTCTGCCGCGGCAGAGAAACTGCCTGTTTTCCTGCCACGGCAGGCTGCGGTGGCACAGAAACGGGCTGAATCTCTGCCACGACAGGAGTCCTGCCGCGGCACGGAAAGGACCTATTATTCTGCCGCGACAGGACCATGCCTGTGTGCCTTAGGCCGAACCCAAGTGGGTCGGTTTGTATCTAAGTTTGAGTCATTTGTGTTTAGAACTCTTAGTTAGCCGCCGCCCCTTACTCCTTAAATAGATGGGGAGCCACATCAAGCAAGTTAGACCACATTAAAATATTTTGGAATTGTTTCTATCTAGAACCTCTGGAATTACTTGTGATCGACTTCTACCAACTACAATTGAGTGTGGTCTGATGTTCCACTAGGAATCAGTAGAATGCAAACTATAGTTCGTGGTCGACGGCTGCATGTGCAACAGCGTGGTGTTATGAATATACCACATGGTTCGAGAGTTTGTTGCATTGGCATCAGGTTTTGAGCAGGAGAGTTCATGGCTACAGGCTAGTTATCATCCACCCACCATCATCATCGACAAGTGCTTGCTGAGAAGATCGGGCCACCCCCTATCAGCCATTATACATCCATCTATAAGGTTCTCCCCCGCGACCATGGGCTCCAACAAACCGACCCCTACCACAAAAGTCATGCCCACGACCTCTGCGAAATCCCCCACAACTTCCATCGAAACTGTCGGGGGGATGACCCCCGGTAGGGTCAAGGTGTAGAGAAAAGTGGTACCAAGAATGTTGACTGACATAAGGTTGACCGACATAAGGGTGGCCGACATAGGTCAGCATACCCGTCCGACATAGACAAGGTATGTCGGCATAACTAAGTTGTTTCCTCTATGCAGGGAAGGCCATACCGAGTTATAGCATCCGGCACCAAAGAACCGACATAGTAGGCCGGTATATGGCCAACGATCATGTGCTAGCCACAAAGTCAATGCTACAGTCCCATCGCTGCAATCATGTAGAAGATAATCATACCAAGCACCGTAAAGTCGTAAAGTGTACGATGGACAACCTCCATCATATAGCATATGGCGGACAATACAAATCATAGCTACAGAGGCTAGGCATATCCTCAATGGCCAAGTACTGTAATGTGCCGTTCCACCAAACACAATCAAGGATGGACCAGGTGACATGACAAGAGCCCCTGGCAGGCCGCAAGCATAGAGAGAGGACCGTGGTTGGTCGGCTCACCCTTGCCCTAACTTGTAAACTGGGTACCCCTTTATAAGGTGACACAGGGCCTCTAGGGAAAGAGATCGACCATTCCATCATTTATTGCTCCTTGTGCAGTTAGAGAAACTCTTAGAGAGGAGAGCATAGAAAGATTCTTCTACCTCTCACATATAGCTCGAGGAGCACCATTGTAGCTACATACAACTGAGATAAAGAGATAAACGAGGAGTATGGGTTTTACCTCATCATGAAGGCCCTGAACCTGGATACATCATGTGTGCTTCCTTGTGTGGTTCTTACTACATCCTCCCTCCCCGGATCCTCTGGCGTCCATCGGCCTACCCATGGAATCTGCCACGCATCCACCATGATAGTTTGCGCCCACCATGGGGCCAGCAGAGGCGCTGGCTAGAGTCTTCATTGGGACAGGAAACATCATCGCTTCTTCTGGCGAGCGCGTGCTTTCTGGCCTTGTCCAGAGGTTTGGCTCACTAAGCTTCGTCAGTAACAACACTAGCTGTTTTGGCAGCAAGCCGCTCCCTAGGGGTGGTTGCTTCTTCATCTTTGGCGAACACCAGGTCTACATCTCTGTCCATGTTGCTCGCAAGTATCCCAAGAGCGTGCACATCGTGGCAGATCTTCCTGCCGTCTGCGGGACTCGCGACCGGTGTATTGATTGCCCCGCTAGTTTCGTGGAGGTCGTGATGACCAGTCCTGGTGCCGGTGCCGGCAAGGGCGTTGCATGGGAAGCTGTCGTACTTGTCAAGAGTTCCTTGCCAAGGGGTCTACCGCTAGAGAAGCCCGAGAACCTCGTCGGTCAAGTCAGCACATCCGACGTGCCAGCAAGGACAAGCCCTTTCCTGGCCACCATTGAGAAACTGGTTGTGCCGATCATTCCCAGTGCCGATCTTCAGCGGACACAGGCACAGTTGGAGGAACAGCACTAGAACCTTCTCGAGGAGACTGTCGA
The DNA here is from genome assembly GCA_916181665.1 of Avena sativa. Taxonomy (NCBI): domain Eukaryota; kingdom Viridiplantae; phylum Streptophyta; class Magnoliopsida; order Poales; family Poaceae; genus Avena; species Avena sativa. Next base: position 332,144,819 of record OV702285.1, read on the forward strand.
GATGGCTCAAATCCAACGAGACATCGACGTAACTCTCCCTGAATATAATAGAGCACATGGCTTTACTCTAGAAGAAAATAACCCTAGTCGCATAGATGAGGTGCACAATAGAGGTGGTAAACTCAATGTTAACATATCTCGCGATGCTAGACCTAGATCTGTTATGTCGGTTGAATAGCCGAAATATAGCTCCCCAGCTAAAAACCTTGGGGCGGCAGAGGCAGCAGCTACTGAGTTACCTAACTTGGTGGGTGATGCATTGCACAAGCAGCAAGCCCAAGTTAGTGAATTGTTGCGTATTTCTAACCATCAAAATGAGGCATATTTGAAGGAAAATCCAGGTGCTAGTGGTTCCCAGGTCGTTCACTCGGCTGGAGGTGCTGGTGTAAGTTCGGTTGTCCAAGCATCATCTCCGCATGTTGGCAATGCCGGCAAAAGGCATGACGGGAGTGTCACCTCCGGCAAGGAAAAAGAGCTCCAGGCGTATGATCTGGCATTCACCGGAAAGAGAATTGCTGATCAAGGCAATGTCGGCCAAGGTCATGCCGGTCAAGGCCAAGGTCATGTCGCCTAGAACTATCATCCTCGATGTAGTCATAACTTGGCTGGCGGAGGTCACCCACCTCGTCATTGGGCGCCTAATCGTCCTCGGCAACAGCATATTGCCAAACAAAGTTCTTAGCACCAAGGTGGTGACCCAGGGGGAAACCGCTACAATAATGGTTATATGGCCATGGAGAATACTGGTTACCAGAAGAAGCAGCAGCAAGTATATAGCTATTTTGGTCCTCGGATCATGCAAGAGCCTCCAGTGCCAATCTTCTAGATTCCCTGGGGCACAAAAACGTATGATGACAGTATAAAGTCGGAGGATTGGTTGACAAACTATGTCACTGCGGTGCATGTTGCCAATGGAAATTACCGTTGGGCAGTGAGGTATATCCCGCAAATGCTAGAAGGTCCAGCAAGAATCTGGCTGAATAATTTGCCATAGAAAAGAATCAACTATTGGCTTGATTTTGAGAATGCATTTGTCAGCAACTTCACCAGTACATACAAGAGGTCGAATAGTCCTCAACAGTTGTCAATGTGCAAGCAAAGAGATAATGAAACTACTCGAGAGCACCTGAAAACATGGAGTACCTTGAGGAATTCTTGTGAGCGAGTTATAGAATTACAAGCCATAACTTGGTTTTCCCAAGGATGCCGACATGGCATTATGCTCTAGCAGAAATTGTAGAGGGAAATGTCAGCCACATTGGCCAAGAAAATCAAGATTGCTGACATATATGCATTGAGTGATCCGACTCAGCCTTCTCTTATGTCGGCAAGCCAAGCAGGGAACATCCCACTCACGATGGGGCCGGAGTATCCCGACGGCATGATTGCCAAGATTACAACAACAAGAGAAGAGATGATCGGCCAAATTATAAGTTTGGGTGCCGGCAATAGCCAGCTCCCGAGGAATGATGGCAAGTAGTGGGGTGATCATAAGAAGAAGTGGCAAGATAGGCAAAAGTACATGTCTGAGATGATGCTTGATCATCCTTGTAGTTTCCATACTCCGCATGTGAGCAATCCGGCGAATCAGACGACACGGCAGTGCATTTGGTTTCAGCGCGCGGGAAAAAGGGAGAAGGAATTTTGCCACCTCCACTACCAACTCTCACAGGTGCAAATTCCCAGGCCCTGATCGCACTGCTAAGATATACTGATAATCGAGGCAAGCAGCAAGGAGTGAATTGATATGTTGGAAACGTATCTATAATTTTTGATGCTCCATGCTTGTTTAGTATCTACTTTGCTTTACTTGTCCACACTTTGAGGTGTTTTTTACATGTTTTCTGGTACTAACCTATTAACAAGTTGCAACAGTGCCAGATGCTTGTTTTCTGTTGTTTTTGGTTTCAGAAAAGTTAGTAAATAAATATTCTCGGAATTGGACGGGACAAAGGACAAAGTCAATTAATTTCCATGGGGAACAAGATGTCCAGAGGAGAGCCCGGGAGGCCAGCCAGGGGGGCCAGACCCACCCAAGGCGCGGGTGGGCCTAGCCCCGCGCCTGGCTAGGGTTTGGTGGCCCTGGCCACCTCCTCGGTCTCCCCCTTCGCCTATAAGAAGCCCCCGATGCAGAAACCCTAGGTACCCGATCATAAATCCACGAAACCATCTGTAGCCGCCGCCACCATCGTCCCTAGATTGGGGGATCTGAGGTTCTTCCCGGCACCCTGCTATAGGGGAGATCATCCCGGAGGCCATCTCTCCGGTATGATGCTTGAGTAGTTCCACCTTGGACTATGGGTCCATGTAGTAGCTAGATGGTTGTATCTCCTCCCTTGTGCTTTCATGTATAGATCTTGTGAGCTCCGTTCATGACCAAGATCTAATCTATTTGTAAACATGCATGTTGTGTTTGCGGGGATCCGATGGATATTGAGATTATTATTTTGGTTTGATTAATGGTTTTGTCTTTATGATTTTATCATGTCTATGTTGTTTGTGATCTTGCATGCTCTCCGTTGTTAGTAGCTATCTTGGCCAAGTAGTTGCTAGTGACTCCAAGAGGTGGTATTTATGCTCGATAGTGGGTTCATGCCTCTAGTTTCCAAGGGAAGTGACAGAAATCTCTTCGGTTGTGGATGTGCTGTTGCTACTAGGGAGAAAACAACGGTCTCTTGTTCATTGAATATGTGGACTGTTTACCTTACACACTTTGCTTAAAGCAGTTGTCTGTTGTTTACAACTAAATACTGGAGGTGGTTCGGATGATAACCTGAAGGTGGACTTCTAGTCATAGATGCAGTTGGATGGCGGTCTATGTATCTTGTTTTATTGCCCAATCAACCTCATAGGATCTTTCTAACTAGTAATTACATTGTTATGCCTTGCTCAGTTCCTGTCAATTGCCCTGATGTAATTTGTTTACCCTTCATGCCATGTTGTTTATCTAAGGAGAGCACCTCTAGTGAACTATGGACCCCTGTCCAATCTTTACCATTGATACAACTTCCATTGTTACTTGTTTACTTGCTGCAAACCATTACCTTCCACACCATAAATTTAATCCTTTGTTACAGCAAACCGGTGAGCTTGACAACCTCACTGATTCGTTGGGGCAAAGTCTTGAGTTTGTGTTCTGTAGGTCTCCGCGTTGCTTGCAACACCTATTTGACGTTTCCTTCCTCCTTCTGGTTCGATAACCTCGGTCTCTACTGAGGGAAGACTTGCTGCTTGCTGCTTCACACCTTGCTCTTGGGGTTTCCAACGAAGTGCTCCACGTCTGCACCATCAACAAGTTTTCTGGCGCCGTTGCCAGGGAGGCCAAGGACGTCTTCACTGCGGGAGTCCTTCACTTCCTTTCTCTTTACTTTGTTTTTAGTTTGCTTTGTTTCTTTTGCTTGGTTTTGTTTGCCTCTTTCCAAAAAACCCAAAAATTTTAGTCTAGTTTGGTTTGCTTGCTTTATTCAAAAACACAAAAAAAATTAGTTCCTGCTCTAGCTACTGTTGTTGTTTTTGGCTTGCCCACCTTTGCCAAAATAAACTCCGCTGAGAACACCAAGTTGTGTGACTTCACTAGCACCAACAACAATGATTTCCTAAGCACTCCTATTGCTCCACCTGCTCCTGATGCTACCTTTTATGAAATTAAGCCTGCTTTGTTGAGTCTTGTGATGAGAGAGAAATTTTCTGGTGCTGGTTCTGATGATCCTGCTTCCCATCTTAATATCTTTGTTGAAATTTGTGAGATGCAGAAGTATAAGGATGTAGATGGAGATATTATTAAGCTCAAGCTTTTTTCCTTTCTCTTTGAGGGGAAAGGCTAAAGAATGGTTGCTTTCTTTGCCTAAAAAAAGTATTGATTCTTGTACTAAGTGCAAAGATGATTTTATTGAAAAGTACTATCCTCATCCTAAGATTATATCTATGAGAAGTGACATTATGAAATTTAAACAGCTTGATAGTGAACATGTTGCTCCTGCTTGGGAAAGAATGAAGCCTTTGGTTAAAAATTGCCCTACTCACGGACTCACTGCTTGGATGATTATCCAGACTTTTTATGCAGGTTTGAACTTCTCCTCAAGAAACCTGTTGGATTCTGCTGCTGGAGGTACCTTTATGGGCCTCACTTTGGGTGCTGCAACAAGGCTCCTTGGTAATATGATGGTTAACTACTCTGAATGGCATGTTGAGAGCGCTTCACATGGTAAGAAGGTAAATTCTGTTGAGGAAACTTCCTCTTTGAGTGAAAAGATTGATGTCATTATGGCTATGCTTGTTAATGGGAAAGCTCCTCTAGATCCTAATAGTGTTCCCTTAGCCTCTTTGGTTGCTCAAGAAAAGCAAGTTGATGTGAACTTCATTAGAAACAACAATTTCAACAACAATGCCTATATGAACAATTTTGGTAGCAACAACAATTATAGGCCTTATCCTCCTAATAATGGCAATTCCTATGGAAGCTCTTACAATAATGCTAGAGTGCCCCCTCTGAACTTGAAGTCATGCTCATGGACTTTATTAGTAAACAAACCACTTTCAATAAGACTACAGAGGAAAAGCTTTTAACTGTTGAGAAAAATATATCCTCTTTGTGTGAAGCTCAAACTTCCTTGGTTAATAAAATGGCTACTAAAACTGAAACTATGGAAAATACCATTGCTACTGCTCATGCCATACAAGTTACTATTGATGAAAATGTTAGGCTGTCAGCTCAACTTCATGCTAAGTGGAAAAGGGAAGCTGAAATTGATAGAAACAATAGTGTGTGCACTATCACCACTAAACCACAAGTAGCCCCTATTCCTCCTCCTACTATGCCTACTACTAGTGATGCTAAGTTTGACTTCGATATTGATGGTTGCAATATTTCTGAAGTGATTATGTTCTTGCAAAAGCTTGCTAGAAGTCCTGATGCTAGTGATATGCATGTTGCTTTCACCAAACATATTACAGATGCTCTTGTTAAGATTAAGGAAGAGAAGCTAAAACACAAAGCTTCTATTCCTAGGAAAGTAGAAGATAGTTGGGAACCCATTATTAATATGCAAGTGAATGACTATGATCTCAAAGCTTCATGTGATCTTGGTTCTAGTGTCTCTATTATGCCTAGGAAGATTTATGAAATGCTTGATTGCCACCTTTGGAAGATTGTTATTTGGATGTCCCACTCAATGATAATGCTAAGAAGAAACTCATGGGGAGTATTAATGATGTTCTCATTATGGTTAACAATGATTATGTCCGTGTTGATTTCTATGTTTTGGATGTTGAATACAATGCTTCTTGTCCTATTACTTTGGGAATACCTTTTCTTAGAACAGTTGGTGCTATCATTGATATGAAAGAAGGCACCATTAAATATCATTTTCCATTGAAGAAAAGGTATTGAACACTTCCCTATGAGGAGAGAGAAGTTGTTTTTTGCTCCTCCTTTGAAAGCAAGATTTGATGTTAATGCTTCTTCATTTGAAAATACTTGATTCTTCTTGTTCTTGTGCCTAACTTAAAGACGTTAAAGAAAAGTACTTGTTGGGAGATAACCAAAGAGTTTCCTTGAGTCTTGCTGTAATAACCTCTCCTTATCCTTTTTGTTTGCTTTTTGTGCAAAGAATGACCTCTAATGAGAGGGAAGTAAGATTTGGGGAGTTGCTGTCCCGAAACAGATTTCTGTCGTCCACCAAAAACATTCGTGAGGAGGCTATGTAACTCGGATTGAGCTCAAAATTTACGAATAAATCCCTAGTATGTTAGCTAACTTTCGTTAGTTAAACACTTTTTGATTTGAGCAACAGAAGATGTTCGAAAAAATTGTTTTCTACCTGCTGGTCTGTTTTGACAGATTTCTGCCATTATTTGAATATGCTTCTTATTGATTCCTTTTTGAGTTCTCTTCAGGTAAATTGAGCTTTTTGAAGGAGTTACTAGAGTAGCTTGTGTTTTTAGTGAAAAGCCTTGTTGTTCCAAAGCTTTTCCAGTGGTCTAATATCTTTTGAATAAACTAATGTTGCTAATGAAGATTGTGTGAAGTTTTGTTTGAAGGGAAATTTTCAGGTGTAAAGAGAGAATGATGCAATGGGATGAAGAATGGACAAAAGCTCAAGCTTGGGGATTCCACCACGGTGTCACCCCAAGAAATATCCAAGAGGTACAAGCGTCAAAGCTTAGGGATGCCCAAGGCATCCCCTTCTTTATCAATAAAAAGCTCAGGTCTGTCTAGACACTTCGTTTTTATTGTTTCATGCACAGTTGTGTTGTTCTTGGAGCGTCTTAGTTTTCGTTTGATTTGCTTAGGTTTTTTAGTTTGCTTGAATAAAGTAGTTTGGACCCCTGTTCTCGCTGTGTTGTTTTGCAAGTAAGGTTGCTTTGTGTTTGGAAAGGAGTAGTAAGTACTTGCTTGAAGTGCAAGAGGAGCTTGCATTAACTATGACTTAGACTTTAGCATGACATGCTAGGTGTTATTTTAGCATTATGCTTAGTGATTATTGATGTAGCATGTCTTGTTCCAAACAATTGGGATTTCTTAGTGTGCCTTGAAGAAATTATGCATTGTTTTAGCATGCAAAGGCATAGTATTGGTATTCTCCTTTGATGTTTTGCTTGGGTTGACTTGTCACATGCTCACACCATGTTATGGCTATGACAAGTCACCATTAGCCTCTATGATCATTTAGGCATTGACTTGTAGTACCACTCTTTGCTTTGATTAGTTTGCCTTGTTGCATTGCATGATTTTGGCCATTATTGCTCTCTTAGTTGGTTGCTCCCAGTCTTTTGCTAGCCTCCACTTGCATGAGTAAGTTCTACTCATGCCTCCAACTCCCAAGAAACCAAGATATTCCAAAGTGTCCACTATAAACTCCTATGCATGGTGTGTTACACCATTCCAAGTATATTCTTGTTTTCAACTATCTTCCAATTTAAAACTATTTTGTTATGTGAAAACTTAGTGATTAAAGCCCTCAGGAACTTGATGGAACACTTTATTCTTTGCCCCAATAAACTTGAACCATTGTGACAACTTTGTTGTATATGCTTGCACTTATAAGTTGGAATTAGCAGAACCGTGCTGTCACGAGGAACGTTCTCAACATTGCACTTGTACCTTGTTGTACTCAGTTGATATCATGTCCTTTTGTCTATGGATGTCACCGGTGTGAAATAAATAGGGAACCTGTAAGTCCATCCAGTTTGTATTCTGTGTTAGAGAAATGCCTAGGCTGCTAGCCTAAGCCATGCCTAATCATGGTGGAAACTTGCAGCATCACCATAGTGAGCTATCTATGAAGCATCCTCAATAAAGAGCTATGCATATGGTAAATAAAAAGATTGCTGAGATGCTTATTGTCTGCTTGCCTTGTCATTTTGGTTATGGGAAAGCTCCTGTACCATGTGCAAGGGGTACCCCGTTGGCGGTTCTCAATGATATGCAAATACTTACAATGACAAGAACTTACTTGGACCCAAAGTTGAGTATGCATGAGGTGTGGCCCTCGTATTCAAGGGGCATGAGATTGCCAACTTATACTTCGTCAAGCATATACTCCAGCTTTGCCACTTTAACCTTAACCACTTCAAGATGCTTCTGATAGGGGCAATGAGGGCTGAAAGCTAACAAGTACCATAATTTTTGGTACCTCTTTTTGAAACTTGTAATCCCTACTTCCTTTACAAAAAGGCCTTTCTTCCACCACTATTGAGTCTCCACCTACTACCTTTATGCACCATTAAGAGAGCATAGTTGTCATTTTGTGTGCAGTGTTCCAAAGCTTATTAATTGATGCATATCGTATTATTACTTTCTCTTGTGCTACTTGTTTCTAGTCACCCTTGTGAACTTTGCAGGTGTTCTATGCATTTTATTGCTACTCTATGAGGGACAAGCTGATTGCCACTATGCTATGTTTTCTGCATGTGAAACAAACAAACGTTTTTCAATGCATGTTATTCATGATCTTTGTTTGTAGCTTGTCATGTTGCATGCATAGTTACTATGTCCTATTGTTAGAACTCCATCTTTCATGCACATGTTTAGAGTTCTTTGATCCCAGCTTTCAATGCTTGTAAATGGTTGGATCTATTGTGAAGGTGCATCTCACCTCAAAAATTATTCTATTTATCACTTACCTACTCGAGGACGAGAAGGAGTTAAGCTTGGGGATGTTGATACGTTGGAAACGTATCTATAATTTTTGATGCTCCATGCTTCTTTAGTATCTATTTTGCTTTACTTGTCCAAACTCTGAGGTGCTTTTTACATGTTTTCTGGTACTAACCTATTAACAAGTTGCAACAGTGCCAGATGCCTATTTTCTGCTGTTTTTTTCAGAAAAGTTAGTAAAGAAATATTCTCGAAATTGGACAGGACAATGGACAAAGTCAATTACTTTTCGTGGGGAACAAGATGTCCAGAGGAGAGCCCGGGAGGCCAGACCCACCCTAGGCACAGGTGGGCCCAGCCCCGCGCCTGGCTAGGGTTTGGTGGCCCTGGCCGCCTCCTCGGTCTCCCCCTTTGCCTATAAGAAGCCACCGATGCAGGAACCCTAGGTACCCAATCAGAAATCCACGAAACCGTCGGAGGGGAGATCATCCCGGAGGCCTTCTCTCCGGTATGATGCATGAGTAGTTCCACCTTGGACTATGGGTCCATGTAGTAGCTAGATGGTTGTATCTCCTCCCTTGTGCTTTCATGTATAGATCTTGTGAGCTCCGTTCATGATCAATATCTAATCTATTTGTAATCATGCATGCTATGTTTGCGGGGATCCGACGGATATTGAGATTATTATGTTGGTTCGATTAATGGTTTTGTCTTTATGATTCTATCATGTCTATGTTGTTTGTGATCTTGCATGCTCTCCGTTGTTAGTAGCTATCTTGGCCAAGTAGTTGCTAGTGACTCCAAGCGGGGGTATTTATGCTCGATAGTGGGTTCATGCCTCTAGTTTCCAAGGGAAGTGGCAGAAATCTCTTCGGTTGTAGATGTGCTGTTGCTACTAGGGAGAAAACAATGGTCTCTTGTTCATGGAACATGTGGACTGCTTACCTTACACACTTTGCTTAAAGCAGTTGTCTTTTGCTGACAACTTAATACTGGAGGAGGTTCGGATGATAACCTGAAGGTGGACTTCTAGTCATAGATGCAGTTGGATGGCGGTCTATGTATCTTGTTGTATTACCCAATCAACCTCATAGGATCTTTCTAAATAGTAATTGCATTGTTATGCCTTGCTCAGTTCCTGTCAATTGCCCTGATGTAATTTGTTTACCCTTCATGCCATGTTGTTTATCTAAGGAGAGCACCTCTAGTGAACTATGGATCCCGGTCCAATCTTTACCATTGATACATCTTCCACTATTACTTGTTTACTTGCTGCAAACCATTACCTTCCACACCATACGTTTAATCCTTTGTTACAGCAAACAGTGAGATTGACAACCTCACTGTTAGTTGGGGAAAAGTCTTGAGTTTGTGTTGTGCAGGTCTCCGCGTTGCTTGCAACACCTGTGTGACGTTTCCTTCCTCCTACTGGTTCGATAACCTCAGTTTCTTATTGATGGAAGACTTGCAGATGTGCTGCTTCACACCTTGCTCTTGGGGTTCCCAATAGGCTCCACATCAAATGAGCCATCAGATGCACGCTACCGATGTCCCTGTGGTCTACAAGTACCCCTCCGCCATCGAGACGAACCCTAGCTTCTCCTTTCCCCAATTTCTTTCCCTGGCCGAAACCCTAGACTTGCAGGCGCCGACTGACATCGCCGTTTTTGATAACCTCTCGCCGTTCTATGGCCACCTATGAGCTCGCCCTGATGCGTTGGTTCGTTCCAGATAGGTCATGAAGCCCGGCGTTCCCGCAACCTTCCGAATTCGACACCTCACTTCCGCCGGACGCCGTAGTCACCACCATCAATTTCGGTGCCATTCGAGCTCCCCTCGCCTCCCCGACCCCTCCGACGCAACCACGGTGAGTTTGTGGTTCTCAAGAACCTCTTCACTCCTCCCCTCTCGCTCTGCTTTGTGCTGGTGACGTGCTCCGCCATGCGCCGCCGCAGGACCTCGCCGCCGCAGTTGTTATGGTGACCGTTTCATAGCGCTGCCGCCACTACTATGTTCGCCAGGTCTTCCTTTTTCTAACCATCCTAAGCACCAGCCCGCACGCGCAGCAAATCCACGGATTCGAGCCCCAATCCGAGAGCTTCTCCACTGCTGATGTCATGATGATGACATCAGCATGATGCAGTAATCCCCTTTTCATTTTTCTTTAATTATTTTCTGGAAATAATAAAGACTCCGTGGGGCCCAGTTGTCAGTGACTAAGGGTAGCCTCAACCCAAGTGAGAATACCCCAGACCCCGTGGTGACGTCAGCCTGAGGTCATAAATGTTTTAAACTAATCCAGAAAATGGTTTAAATCTTGTAAAATCAATAACTAATTATTTAAAGTCATAAAATACAAATAATATATCTAAATGTTCAGAAAAATGAGAACTACCTATCTAAGAAATAATCGTGCGTTGATCAACAACTTCATTGACAAGTTTAAATAGAAGAACATAGTAACCCCTTAGAGGTGATTCCGGATTTTCCCCGAGTTAGGGTTTGTACCCCTCGGAACCCCGAATAAACTGCCGAGCATGTCTTAGGGTTAAATTTCAATGCAATTTAAATTGTCATATCATCATCATCATTGCTTGAGCATTGCATCGATGCCATGTGTTGATTGTTTCCCTCTCTTTCTGGTGTTTTGGTTCTTCTCGGTATATGAGATCGAGATCGAGATTGAAGACCGAGATCAACACCGTCGAAGCTCAAAGAACAATACTTGACCAACTATAATCAAGTCAAGTACAAGCTTCCGAAGATCTATTTATCTGTTATCAACTGGCAAAGGAAAGCATAGCCCCACCATGATATAATCCTATGATTTTGAAAGCATTTCAATTCCTGCCATGATGCATACGATTCTACCGTGGTCTTTTATCGATAGATAGAGTATCCTATCTATTGCATTACTCCCTTCGAGATTATATTACCTGATCCACTGATCCTAGCATAACTAGGTTTGGCATGTGTGCACTGCTAGAGTTTATATTTGTGTCCTTAGCCATGCAGATATTCTACTATGACGGGAGATCGATGTATAATGATGAGGTGAGATCAGTGGTAAAGATTAAACATGCTAAGGCTAGTATGGGAGAACACGGTGGGATGTGGTTTTTGTAGTCCCATGATCGCCACCACTAGGAACCGAGTTCTTGCCTCTGTAACCGAGATGAGCATACAACCACACGGGCCTTGGGAACATCCTCGCCTGATTAACTTGCCTAGTCTGATCCATGAGTCTGTAGTTAGCTATTTGGCATCTGCATATTTGGATGGCTTGAAGATGGTGCATCATATAGGGCATGACCAAGGAGGAAGGAGGCTCCGGGAGTACTCCCGATCCTTGAACATAGAGATATGGGCTGATGGAACCCTTTCTTGGAGACTCATGGATTTAGACGAAAGCAAGGTAAAGGTCGTGGTCAACCACCCTCTGCCGGCCTTCGAAGGAAGAGGGATAATGTACTCGCATTAAGATTCGGTTGGTACATGTGGGTAAAGTTGTACACCACTGCAGGGTTAAATCCTTTCGAAGAGCCGTGTTCATGGTTATGAACGCTTGGTGACCAGATTCTAAGATCATAGAGAACTATAACCTAATCGTAAAACTTGGCAGATCAACGTGTGCTTAAGGATGCTTCCTCATGGGTACGAGGGGGTGACCTAGTTGGTAGATGAAGATGATTTGGTGGATATCAAAAGATGATGATCAATACTTTGGAGATGTCGCTCTCTTATCCCCTTATAAAATACTCTGAATAGACGAGCTTCCTCTCTCCCTCTTGTTTCATAAACAAAGATGGCTTTATGCAAAACAACTCCACCAGCCATAAGTCTTGCGGAGTACACCCTGTACTCACCCTTGCTTTGTTGACACTTTTGGCAGAGTAAGTGTTCCTTGAAGATTAGTTTGGTACTACATCTACATCGACGAGTAGCTTGGGGTTCCCGGCAGGTAGCCTGGAATCTATGGGCTGGGATGTCATCGTTATACTTCAGGACTCTTAGGCCATTTGTTAAGTTTGCTATACTTAATAGCTTTATTTGCCTTCTGTTGTTTCATGTTTGTGGTCAGTGACCTTTGCTTGTAACAATTTGGTTCTCTGCTCGGTTATGAGCTTGCTGTAATAAATTTTGTGTCGTATGGTCACTGCTGTGTTATTGATTCTTCACTGGATATCCTCGAGCTCAAGGTTAAGCTTATATTAGACAGAGGTCTGGGATTTGTTTAGCCCTGATCCCGGGGGTGTCACAGGTTTTGGTATCAGAGCAGTACCGACCATAGGAAAACCCTACTATTGGTCGATGTTGAGTCTAGTACTTGTGAAAACTACTTTAAAGATGAAAAGTATTTGTGAAAACTCTAGTATGCTTCTTTTACTCCTTATCCAGTTTCCCTTTAACTCTGGGTTATCTTATCTGGTGTTGATTTTGGAAATTTTTTTGATGTCTCTTCTAGTCTTTCAAAAGATTAGGTGCCTTCTTGGCATGTCGACCCTTAACCAGTTGACCTAGTGTTAAGTTATCTATAGTTGTGTGTGTTGTGAATTCATTGTTCCTTTGCTCTTGTTCATCTGAGAAATTCCTTTCTATCATGATCTCTCTATCTTATCGGACAAAACATCATGTTGATGGTTCCACAATGTTCTGCTCTAGGCTTCGAGGTTTCTTTTTGCCTCGTGTGCCTCCTTTCCATTTTCTTGGGTACTTCAGAAGTTTTTTCTTCTCTTGGAAGATACTTTGTGATTTCTATCTTGTAGTGTATGTTATGTCACTCAAGTAGTAGTTACTCCTTTTTTTGGGTTTTAACGCTTGGACTTGAACCTAAGATCCCCAATTGTGCTGAATTTTGGTGTTGTGAATCTTGTACATGAAGCTAGCCTTTAACCCAAGATCCATTCCTTTGACCCCTGTTGCTAATGTTCACACATTACCTCAGGATGGATGGTACTACAATTCTAGCCTTCAAGATTGTGGTATTTGTCCCGATTGAATTATTACAACTAAGGACTTCCCCTACCACTAGCTATGGCAGGTGTTCTTTAATGGAACTAAATAGATCACGACAAGAGTACTCCTCGAGAGTCTCGCATCTATATTCGTGACACTGCCACACCTTACCCCTTCTATGCATTGGTTTTTGGAAGATTGATAATCTATGCAACCACATGTCAGGATTCCATCCTGAGTATGTTCCTTTTCCCATGTTGTTTTACGACCTTTAACTACCAGTTGGTAGTCAAGTAGGAAACATGCGTCGGTGTCTTCCGAAGCAAGATACTCTTGTGGTCCATCAAGACAAACCATTTCAGAATGTCTAGGATAAATAAACTCTAGTACCTTGTCATTTCCAGGACCAGGTGAAAGTGTTGTAATCCACAGGTCAAGGAGTGGTGATTAGCTTCTATCCATTCCACCTTAAAGTAACACACTCTTTTATACTAAGAGGTCGTGCTGATTTTCATGACCCCTTAATGAAGTGATACTCTCACACATCTTTATCCACCCTTCCTATGAGCTTCTGTCCTCATTAGTGATGCATGTGCGTAATAATGTGGTCATCTAAGATTCTTAGCAATTATTATTGTTTTAAACTCTAAGGACATTTGAGTCATTCTTAGCGTGATTGGTTAACCCTATCACTAAGTGAAGTTTGATTGTTCTACCAAGTCCGTTATTCTGGTACACCTCTTCGGTCAAAGAGTTAGGCTCGTGCCGAAGCTCTAAGACTATGTCTGATTGCCTTACTAAGCAAGTTTCCTCTCGAACTAAGTGACATATCGGTGGTTCGTGATATCCTAGATGTCTACTAGAAGTTTCGCCATGTTTCCACATGACCGTGTTGTCAAGTTCTTGAGCAAGCAAGTTCTCTGAACTGGTCCTTTCTCCAAGGATCCGTACTGGATACCCTTGAACTATTTGGTTGATCTTAAACAATAACTTGGAGAGTTGTAAGACAAAAGTTCTACCCAACCCAGTTCCTTTGTAAAGGGATGTCTAGTTCTGTTCGTGCTGAAGAAATATAGTATTTCCTTTGTGTATATGTTATCTTACCCCACCTTTGATTTGATTTGGGTTATCGTCAAATCAAACTCAGTTCCAAGGACTATCTTGATGGTGTTTCTACTTGTGATGTTTCACTTGAGTACATCTTCGTGTCCTTTGATCTGACCAGTATTTTTGCCTTGTTCACGCAACATATGAGTCCATCTTCTTGGAATGTTCCGGTATGTTTGTTGTTGAGACCATCAATGACATCCTTATCTTCTCCATGCTAGACAAGATTCATATGGAACAATTGGCATCAATGTTGGAAACTTTTGAGAACCATCCTCGAGTCATCTCGAAGTTTGTGTTCTGGATGTTAGAAGTGACCTTCTCCGATTCATGTGCAATTGTTGAAAGATGTCGTCATGGATTCGAGTATAGTTATCTTCGTTCCTTAAGGACACATGTGTGTTTTAATTGTCAGTACTTTATATGTGTGCAGTTGACCTTCGACAATATGCTAATACATAGGTATAGCAATATAGCTCAGTCTTTTGGAGCTTGACATTGTAGTCCCTATCTTGAGAATCTAGTAACTTTGTCTGGTGGTAAATGTTACACATTTTCTATTCGTACATGCTGAGTCTGAAATATCATGCCACCTAACCAAAGCTGAATCTCAAGCAGCAACGATGGTTGGTGTTCCTAAAGGTTTTAACATAGGTCTCTAGCAATGTTGGTGTAATGGTTGACACACTTAGCCGGGAAGACCCTTCGTCATAATCTCTTGATTTAGAATTATCAACCACTCTTCATGAGGAATCTTCTACAATTTAATATAGGAGTTATTCTTATGGTTACCTTTGTACCCGAAGTTCAGCCTTTACTTGATGTCTGATTTCTTGAACATCAAGGAGAACATTTAAAGTAGAGTTTCTAAATGTCTCTCGGTCGATCCTCCAAAAACGTTTATGTTGGCAAGCATTTTGTGGTGCCAAGTAATGGAAGTCTAAGAATGAAGTTTCTTTCTTCTCGTGTCATCAGGAATCTTCTTCATTATTTATCTAGTGGTGCAAATTGATACCCCAATCTTTGGCAAAGATTTTGGTATACCTGGATGAATAAAGAGTTCCCTTCGTTCTCTCAGTCATGTTCGAAGAGAGACTATGATTTTGGTAATCAACAGTTTCTGTTGCTACATGTTCCTTGTGACTCTTATGAGTCCTCTACAAGAAAACACCTTTTTGTCTTGACCTTCCATTGAATGAAAGAGTGACCCTTCTGTTTTAAAAGTAGTTCAACAACTTGGTTTTGTTGATACATATCTCTGCAACCCTAAATCTTAACTTAAGCTATTTAGTAGAGGTTCATTTCTTGAAGTCTATAGTTATGTTCTTTCTGTTGGACGCTTTCCTTTTCAGAATCTTAAACTCTTCTAAAGTTACATGGTCTCAATCCTTATGAAGACCATCTATCTAATAACTTGAAACCTTCTCCTTTTGTTTCCTCCGTTATCTTGACGTGTTTCATGTCTGTCACCTCAGAGTTGTTTCTGAACACTCCATCCATGAGCTGACCATGAGATACTCTCTGTGTTGTCTAGTGTGTTCCCTCTTATACTTAGAGTGGCCATGTGTCTTTCTCTCTCTGTCTCTTTTCCTACCTTTGGAATCTCGGGTTGAGATTCTCGTAAGGGGGATAGAGCTGTAACACAACAATTTCACTTAAATAATATTTAGGGTTGATTGTGCATTGCATAAGCATCATCTATCTTGCTAAGAAAAAATAATACAAAGGAAACACTAAAGAAAAACTCTAAACCCTAATTTCCCCTCTCTCTTTGAAGTTAATTCAAAAGGTTTTGAATTTTGAAAAAACAACAAAAAGTGTGGAGCCCAAATGGTATAAAGGGCTCTGTAGTATTTAAAAATATTTACAAAACCTCTCGGGTATTTTAAATCTATCCAAAACAGGACAACTTTTGAATGTGAGGAACTTAAAAGGAAAAAGTTTTGGTTAAAAAAATGCAGCCAGAACCCTCCCAGGTCGGCCCATCCCTCCCTCCCCTCTCTCACGCGCACAGCGCAGCTTCGCTGTACCCTGCAACCGGCCCAAGCCAGCCCATCCTAGGCCCGATACCGTTTCGATCGTCTTCCCCGTCGTCGTCTTCGATCCCGACGGAGGAAGCTCCTGGTTGTCTCCGTCTCCGCCGCCTGCCTGCGCTAGGATGCCCGCCGTGCTCTGCGATACACGCTACCGATGTCCCTGTGGTCTACAAGTACCCCTCCACCGTCGAGACGAACCCTAGATTCACCTTTCCCCAATTTCTTTCCTTGGCCGAAATCCTAGACTTGCAGGCGCCGACCGACATAGCCGTTTCGGACCACCTCTCGCCGTTCTATGGCCACCTATGAGCTTGCCCTATTGCGTTGGTTCGTTATAGATAGCTCACGAAGCCCGGCGTGCCCGCAACCTTCCGAATCGACACCTCACTTCTACCGGCCGCCGCAGTCACCGCCATCAATTCCAGTGCCGTTCATGATCGCCTTGCCTCCCCGACCCCTCTGATGTAACCATGGTGATTTTGTGGTTCTCAAGAACCTCTTCACTCCTCCCCTCTCCCTCTGCTTTGTGGTGGCGACATGCTCCGCCGTGCGCTGCCGCAGGACCTCGCCGCCGCAACTATTCCGATGACCGTTTCATAGCGGCGCCACCACTACTACGTTCGCCAGGTCTTCCTCTTTCTAACCATCCTAAGCACAATCCCACGCGCGCAGCGAATCCACGGATTTGAGCCCCAATCCGAGGGCTTCTCCACTGCCGATGTCATGATGACATTAGCATGATGTAGTAATCCCCTTTTCATTTTTCTTAAATGTTTCTTTAATTATTTTCTGGAAATTATAAAGACTCCGTGGGGACCAATCGTCAGTTCCTGAGGGTAGCCTCAGCCCCAGTGAGAATAGCCCCAGGCCCCATGGTGACGTCAGCCCAAGGTCATAAATGTTTTAAAATAATCCAGAAAATGGTTTAATTCTTGTAAAGTCAATAACTAATTATTTATAAATCAGATAAATACAAAATATATCAAAATGTTTAGAAAAATGAGAACTACCTATCTAAGCTATAATCATGCATTGATCAACAACTTCAATGACAATTTTAAATATAAGAACATAGTAACCCCTCATAGGTGATTACGGAGTTTCCCTGAGTTATGGTTTGTACCCCTCGGAACCCCGATTAAACTGCCGAGCATGTCTTAGGGTTACATTTCAGTGAAATTTAAATTTTCATATCATCATCATTGCTTGATCATTGCATCGATGCCATGTGTTGATTGGTTCCCTCTCTTTCTAGTGTTTTGGTTCTTCCCGGTAGAATATGAGATCAAGATCGAGATTCAAGACCGAGATCAAAACTGTCGAAGCTCGAAGACCAATAATTGACCTACTATAATCAAGTCAAGTACAAGCTTCCGAAGATCTATTTATCTGTTATCAATTGGCAAATGCAAGCATAGACCCACCATGATATAATCCTATGATTTTGAAAGCATTTCAATTCATGCCATGATGCATACGATTTTACTGTGGTCTTTTATCGATAGATAGAGTATCCTATCTATTGCATTAGTCCCTTCAAGATTATATTACCTGATCCACTGCTCCTAGCATAACTAGGTTTGGCTTGTGTGCACTGCTAGAGCTTATATCTTTGTCCTGTTTAGCCATGCATAGCTGATGAGTCTAGTTCATCCAGATGATGTATCAGATGCAGAGAATCTAGTGTGACAGGAGATCGATGTATACTAATGATGTGAGATCAGTGGTAAAGATTAAACATGCTAAGGCTTGTATGGGAGGCCATAGTGGGATGTGGTTTTTGTAGTCGCATGCTCGCCACCACTAGGAACCGACTTCTTGCCTTTGGAACCGAGATGAGCGTACAACCACACGGGGCTTGGGAACCTCTAGCCTGATTAACTTGCCTAGTCTGATCCATGAGTCCGTAGTTAGCTATTTGGCATCTGCATATTTGGATGGGTTGAAGATGGTGCATCATATAGGGTGTGACCAAGGAGGAAGGAGGCTCCGGGAGTACTCCCGATCCTTGGACATAGAGATATGGGCTAATGGAACCCTTTCTTGGAGACTTATGGATTTAGAAGAAAGCAAGGTAAAGGTCGTGGCCAACCACCCTCTGTCGGCCTTCCAAGGAAGAGGGATAATGTACTGGCATTAAGAGTCGGTTGGTACGTGTGGGTAAAGTTGTACACCCCTGCAGGGTTAAATCTTTTCGAAGAGCCGTGTTCACTGTTATGAACGCTTGGTGACCAGATTCTAAGATCATAGAGAACTATAACCTAATCGTAAAACTTGGCAGATCAACGTGTGCTTAAGGATGCTTCCTCATGGGTACGAGGGGGTGATCCTAGTTGGTAGATGAAGATGATTTAGTGGATATCAAAATATGATGATCAATACTTTGGAGATTTCGCTCTCTTATCCCCTTATAAAATACTCTGAATAGACGAGCTTCCTCTCTCCCTCTTGTTTCATAAACAAAGATGGCTTTATGCAAAACAACTCCACCATCCATAAGTCTCGAGGAGTACACCTTGTACTCACCCTTTTGTTGATACTTTTGGTAGAGTAAGTGTTTCCTGAAGATCAGTTTGGTACTACATCTACATCGACAAGTAGCTTGGGGTTCCCGGCCGGTAGCCTGGAATCTATGGTCTGGGACATCATCATTATGCTTCAGGCCTCTTAGGCCAATTGTTAAGTTTGCTATACTTAATAAGATAATTTGTCTTCCGTTGTTTGATGTTTGTGGTCAGTGAGCTCTGCTTGTAATAATTTGGTTCTTTGCTCAGTTATGAGCTTGCTGTAATAAATTTTGTGTCATAGGGTCACTACTGTGTTATTGATTCTTTACTGGATATCCTCGAGCTCAAGGTTAAGATTATATCAGACAGAGTTCTGGGATTTTTTAGCCCTGATCCCGGGGGTGTCACAGTTCGTCAGATGCCTCTTGGACTCCGTTGAGCCTTTATGGGCCATAAGATATTATGCGCCTAGGTAACTAATCATAGGGACCCGATAGGTCATATCCATGTCAGTATCCCTCGCGACTGTATCTGAATCATAGATCCGGGTCAAGTCTCAAAACTATGTTTAGCTGTAAGACGAAGTTTTGCTATAAGAAGATATTACTTTTATATGTTTATTGAATCATTGTAGGGATTTGGTATAACGATTCTGGTGTATCCGATGGATCAGGAATCAGATTTGGGAAAAAACAATGTGAACCTACATTAAATTCAAGTCCACGAGCTTTAACTTGGTATTTGCTGGCATAATTCAGTTCGAGCCGCGGAGGTCTTACCGAGTACTAAATCCCAGTGCTTTTGTTTCGGGTACACGACGCATCCGGTGGTACTTTTCATCGTATCATGGATACAAATTTAATACTGGAAGAGCGCATTCATGTGCGATTACTATGCCGCATAGGATAGATCCTAGGGTCTCATCTTAATGTCGTGGACACGACATTCAGACATGTTATCATGGCAGATGTAGTCTGAGAAAATTTATCGACTGCCTTGTTTGGCTGTTGGAATAGCTGAAGTTATCGACTTGCTTGGTATTTTATCGGGTGCTCCCGATGGGAGTAGCCGTACGAGGATACAAGCATGTAATACTCATAGGTTTGCCTTTGTTGGAGGTTTGTATTTTTCTATCGGGTGAGCGATAGCGCTCCCGATGGGAGTAGCCCCCGAGGATACAGACAAATACTTGGATTTGCATGTAGGCTCAAAATTTATACTATACTCTTGTTGAATTGTCGACTCCATAGGGGGATTTTTTTCATCGGGTGTGTGACAGGTGATCCCGATGGGAGTAGCCCCAAGGCTATGTTGTGTTGCTTGGAGCGGAGCATAGGCTCAAAGTAGATCCTCCAGCAGAGGAAAATGTTATGCTGAATTCTATCGGGTGCGAGCGCTCCCGATGGGAGTAGCCCAAGAGTATATGTTTGGGTGCTTGCGACGGAGCATAAACTCCAAGCCTCTTATTCAGATGAACTTTACATGATCTTTTTGACCACTCATGATGTCATAAATGACGAAGATGGCGTGCCACAGTTCTGCTAGAAAAACAAGACCCGATGAGAAATGACAATAGTGGGCCCCGTTGCTCCAGTGCATGCTGACGCGTGGATGGCGTAGCGGTGTTACATTTACCACTGGGCTCCATATTTACGTGAGAATCAAGGTGTCGTGTGGTTTCCGCCAGATATACCGTTAGATTTTAACTGACCATGATTTTTCTTGTTTTTGTTGTAGACACGTGTCACCATATCCTTTTCTCTGGCGCTTCATCACCTTTGATCAATGTCACATAGTCACCCCGCATTTCTTTATATTGCATTGGTTAGAATTTTTATTTTCTCATCTCCCTCTTGCCATTGTCTTCTTCCTCTCCTGCACCGTACCAGTGCTCCATTGCACCCTTGCATCTTAGTTCCTTTGATCGATTCCTTTGCGCTACTCTCCTCAAGATCTACCATGGTAAGATCCAAGGGAGCTTCCTCCGTTGCTGACACGACATCAAGGAAGAAAAGAGCCATCGGCTAGGTGGCATCCAAGTGCATGGTGCGTGACCTACGTGAGGCTCTCAATGCCAATTTGCTGGAGCAGGATGTGTTCAAGCTCCCCGGTGACGAGGTCTTGTCTACACCCGAAGCTAGGTGCGAGTAATGTTTCTCTCCTTCCTTTCTTGTGGCTTATATCTCCCCACCCATGAGTTCCTTCGTGGGCTTCTGTTTGTTTATGGCGTGCTGCTTTATCAGATCACGCCAAACTCAATCCTCCATGTCGCTTTCTTCATCACCTTCTGCAAAAGTTTACTCAGGATCCATCCCCATTGGGGCCTGTGGAAATACTTATTTGTTCACTGCAATGCCTCCAACACCGTCGTCCACGACATTGGAGGAACCATTATCTCCGTACGCTATGATGTGAACTATTGTGACTTGAAAACCATGGATTTTGTCCAAGGTTGAAAAGCAAAATGGTTTTACATTAAGGACTAGCAAGTCTATGGTCAGAAGTTCAGGTTAGCCCTTTTCGACCCAAAGAAAACATGCTGGAGGATTAGTTCGTGTGAACAACGCCCCTCTACCAAAGAGATGAAGGATATTCAGCCGCTTCTAGGCTGCATCGAGAAGCTGTGCACCGTCCAATTGTCGGGTCTTCTGATACTAACATATCTTTTGCGGATTGTCGTTCAGCCACTCCAGGCTCAACTGGATGGCATGTGGACTTATGCTAGTAGGAAAGATCCAATGAGGATTGCACTCGAGGATCTGCCAGTTAAGGTTGTGGAAAAGCGGGTACGCTCATTCACAACTTTGATGAAGAAAAACCCTATTCACACTGAATGTCGAGTGAAGCTTTGTTCCAGAGGTAAGATTTTTATTAAGTTCCTGTGCTTTGTACTATGTGGTTCATTGTGTCTTGTTTTGTAGTTTCTTGGCTTGAACTTTTTCTCGTGGTTCGCTTTTTTGACAGGGACATGATCATTCGTGTCTCTACCTCCATTGCCCGAGGCTGGTGAGGTACGCGACATCACCACCGTATCCGAAGGATATGCTGAAGCTCCGGTCACAGCCGAAGATGACGAGGCCTCTTCTGCCAACTCTTCTCATGATACTATGTCGGTTCCCACTGCTCATTCTGAGGACTTCGAGGTAGTAGACGCGTTTGGAAAATAGAAACACACCAAGCATATGGAAATGGTCAAATACTCCAACGATTCGACATGCTCCAAGCCGTAGAATATCAAGCATGTTTCTGTTGACCCTCCCTGCAAAGGCGATATTTCGGATGGCGCAAGACATCAACTTTTAAGTTACTTCCCGCACTTATCTGGTTGTATCACTAGACTTAGAATAACCACCCAACAAAAATATTTGATTTTCCTCGGATCAACGAGGATGAGGATATCTCTCTAAACTCGCCAGTTAGTGCTTCTGCTCATTCTCCTCCAGCCACGTCCATGGACTAGGCAATGGGCGTGGCCGATCTTTCGAAGCAAGTGGAGGCTAGCAAAAGGCCGGGAGCAACCAACTAAGTTGTACCTACAGCTACACACATACAAGGACCTATCACTCGATCTCATGCTAAACAACTTAACTATCAGGTACTTTCGTTTCTTGGAACTATTACACACATGCATGACAATATGATGCTGCCTAAATCAGATGTATTTCTTACTCTTAGGAATGATGGACCAAGCATGGATGAGAAGGAAAAGCATTGGAGCATGGTCATGCATGGAGATGGCAGCAAGCATGTGATGATCCAAGAGAAGGCCACGGATGAAGATTTCAGAACTTTGAGGCCACCATAATGAAGGAAGAAGGCTTGGACGAAATATTCAAGATTAATACTTCACAAATTCGTCCATAGCTTAATATGGTGCTGCGGCACCTTTATTTTGGGCCAGGCCCATGTGATTTTCACAGGATTTTAAATAGCCACTTTTTAGAGTTCGTATTTGAGGAGAAAAGGACTTCTAGGGTTGGATTCGGCCACCACTTCTATGGCTGGCCGAAACCCTACCTTTTCCTCCTTAAATACTCGCCTTAGCCGTCACCATAGACTCAGATTTTGTTTAGACATTAAGTTAGCCATCATAGCAACTTCGCCAAGGCTCGAGTGTCACAGAGGCCTCTTGTACTTCACACCTATAATGGATCCCACCTTTTCAATAAATCTTTCATATTAATCCGCAATATCTTGATTGCAATATTAGTTCTTACTTGTTCTCGATTTCAGGTAGGAATTAAGACCCTCGCTGGTTAGGCTTATCGTGTTTTCGCAGGATCGGTAACCTCCAGGAGATTGGCCTAGCGATTGCATTGGCTCTCGTGCTCGCACGTGTAGTCGGATCGTCAAGCCCGAACTCCACCAAATCGACTATCACCATCTCATCGAAAGATCGGACACCTTTGCCCTATCATCCATGGTGGTCTAAGGGAAGGCTTCTGAAAGGTCTCATCTCGATGTATGTCGAGTCTTGTGGGGAAAGTGAACCACGTCTCGAGAGGGTAAAACCTAAATACTTAGCCATGTCCCTGGCAACGGAAAATTTCAGCATCAAACACACTAAAGCTATCTAGGATCTCCTCATCCCAATTTCTAAGTTAAAAACTTGTGGTTGAACAAGGGTAAAGGTTCACCAATGTCTATTGGTGCTTCCTTGGGAGTTTTTGACAAAAAAAACTTAGTGTTTATCAACTGATAGGAAAAACCTATTTTGAGCAAAGCAAGCCTAAGCTACACTTATCCAAATTCATATTGATGTTAGATACTACTATTCTACTATGATATCACTTGCCAATACAATTCCAAATGTATTGACCCACTGTGGCTGTAACTTATGATATTGTAGGTTACTCTGATGAGGATTAGGGTTATGAGTCTACACTCAACATGCTTGCCTGTGGCACATGAAGTTGAAGACTTATAGTTATTTACTTTATGTTAAGAACTCTTGTACTAGCCTTTGGGTAATGAGTTATAAAAGACTATGTTATCTCTAGAATGACGATGTAATAAATGACCTTTGTTTCTGTGTACTTCATCTTAAACTGTGGATGCTAGCATTTGATCCAGGGACTAGCATTGCAATCACAGGGACCTTTACCTTATAAAGGTGGGGGCTTTACACTTGCGATGAAGAAGACAGCGCGCCCCAATCATAGGAGGGCTGCTGGTATGAAGACTCTCCCAAGTTGGAGGGCTGAACCGAATCATCTTCGGCATCCTCTCCAACATTCTCCTGCTGGGTGAGCTCCACCAAGTATGTGGTAAACTCCTCCGTGAGCGACCATCCTTGCCTGTTATCAAAATTAAACAAAGCAGGTGTAGGCAAATAAACTATTTTCTCAGTCCTACCCCCTCTCTAACCACGCTTGACAAATGATAATTCATACGGTAAACTTCTCATAGTAGCCCCTAAGGAAACAAAATTATGCTGAACGATGGAATCAAGATCAAGCCTCTCTATGGGGAACCGATAATCTGAATGGCGAGGCTCTAAACCATGGAAAGCTAGCAACCTAGCGGTGATGAGACCTCCACAAATTCCACCCTTCTCGCGGTTAGTGGTAAGACGGTAAGCTATCAAAGCACCCAGGTTATAAGATCTATCCATACTCAAAGAAGCTGAGATAAAAGCTAGATCAATAGAAGATAACTTTCTAGCAATCTTTCTAGCAAGAACACACTTGGTAATGAAATAGGAAAAATATCTAATGGATGGGAACTGAATGTTTCGAATTTTACCACTTTCCTTCAAGAAACCTTGGCAAATTTTAGCATATAAATCCATAAGTGACTTAGGACTCTCCTTGATCTTCTCACAAGATCCCTAATGAGGTACTCTAATTGCTGCACAAAAATCAGCAAAAGGCAGGTCGACAGCTAGATTGTATATTTGTAATGGACCATGGGATTAGATGAAGACCAAGTAAACCGGAAGTCCTCCACCATAGCCATGGTTAGCTTAACATATTGAAAAGGTTCACCTTCAACAAAGTGTTCTAACACTACATTGGTAATCATAGTTTGGAAATCCTGGAGGATTCCCGCGACTCTCATAAATTCATGGCATGGATATATGGAAGGGAAAACTCCTTCCTCACGATGAACTTCCATTCGCTTAGGTACCATCAAATCATATTGATTCAGTGGGTAAGCACTCATCTTCCTTTCTGAATTTTTTAGACAAACATCAAATCAAGTGATTTCCAAGTTGATAAATGATGAGAAACTACTATAGGAACTTGCTAGAGGGCTACACATGCATCAAAATAGAATCTCTAAGCATAGAACAAGCATGCAAGCTCACACAACCTGACAACTATAGCAGCAAAATACTCAAGATACAATCTACCAATCACAAATCTAATTGGACAAGTGGAGGAGGCACATACCAAGGACCAATCCCTCCAAAAATCAGCAGCAAAGATGGGCTGAGCAAGGAGATCAAAAATCGGGAGCAAGAACAGCAGGAAATCGAGCTTGAGAAAGTTTTCCGATGTTTTTCGGGAGAGAGAAAGAAGATGGCTGGCAGGAGGCATCTTGGAGGGCCACAGGTGGGCCATACCCCAGCCAGGCGCCACCTGGGCTCTGGCCGTGCCACCCATGGGTGTGCTGGCCAGGGGTGGCCCCTGGGTCACTCCAGGTGCCCCTCTGCCCTTTTTTCGAGGAAAAAATTATTTTGAATTTTCTGGGATTTTTCGGGAAACTTTATTTTTGTCCAATTTTCAAGGTATGAAAATTGATTTTCTCGCAGAAAAAGATTTTTTTTAGAAAAAGCAAACCAAAACCAAACTATAGAAGTTCTAAGACACTCTAAAAAGCAAACAACTAACAAAACCAAAGCTAACAAGAGAAAAGGCAAAGACTAGGAAGGAGAAAAATAAAAGTAAGCAAGTATAACCATAGTGAAAGCATTATTTTGTTCATTAAAATCCTTTTGTGAACAAGGTTGATCAAGTCTTGTTACCAAAACAATCTTATATGAAACAAAAGCTTTGCATTCCACAAGGTGATTATGTTACCTCAAACTTGATAGAAATGGTCCCAATCATAATAGTTTCAAAATTTTCTTGTGGAATGGGACAATATATTTCTCCAACCTTGATGCTCTCAATATTTTCAATGGAATTCAGGCAATAGCTCTTAGCAACCTTCTTGGGGAAATAGACAGTATGCTCTTTGTCATTAATATTAAATGTTACTTTTCCTTGATTGCAATTGATGATAAAACCTGTAGTATTAAGCAAAGGTCTCCCAAGAATAATAGACATATTATCATCTTTAGGCATTTCAAGCACAACAAAATCAGTTAAAACCAAGAAATTATGAGCCACTTGAACATGAACATCCTCACAAATACCAACAGGAATAGTAGTAGACTTATCAGCCATTTGCAAAGATATATCAGTTGGTATCAACTTCTCTAGCTAGAGTCTCTTATAGAGAGAAAAAGGCATAACACTAACTGCAACTCCCAAATCACATAAAGCGGTTCTAACATAATTGTTCTTAATAGAGCAAGAAATATTTGGTATACCTGGATCACCAAGTTTATTTGGAACCTTACCATTGAAGGAATAGTTAGCAAGCAGAGTAGAAATTTCCTCATTAGGAATCTTCCTTTTATTTGAGACGATATCCTTCATATACTTTGAATAAGGAGGCAACTTAATAGCATTAGTCAAAGGAATTTGTAAAAATAAAGGTTTCATCCACTCACAAAACTTGTTGTAGTGTTCTTCCTCCTTTGACTTATGTTTCTTACCTGGAAAAGGCATAGGTTTCTGCACCCAAGGTTCTATCTAACGACCATGTTTCTTAGCAATAAAATCTTCCTTAGTGTACCTAGTGTTCTTAGTGTGCTTCTCAGGTTCTTCCTCAACTGCCTCCTTATCAGGAGCATCATTTTTTATCATTACCACTCTTAGTTTCAGCATCAGAGAGAGATATACTATTAGGATCTACACCAGGTTCAAGTGGTTCCTCAACTAGTTTATGTTTCTTTTTCTTTCTCTTACGAGGACTACCACTATTTTCACCTTGTTGAGAATCCTGCTCAATTCTTTTAGGGTTCCTTCAGGACATAAGAGATCTTGAGTGGCTATATCACTCCTACTTCTAATTCCATAAGCATGTTTGTCTCCTAAAGCATTAACTAGCATATCCTTTTGTACCTTAGCAAGTTGATCAATTTGGGTTTGAACCATTTGAAAGTGTTTACAAAGCATTTTAATATCATTAGAAGTTCTTTCCACAATATCTTTCAACTCTCTAATACCTCTAGAGTTTTCCAATAAATGATTCTGAACCTGTTTATTAAAACTACCTTGTTTAACAATAAATGTGTCAAGTTCCTCTAAGAATTGATCAGGAGGCTTACCATAGGGAATATCACCTTCATCAAAGTGGAGAGAGTGTACCTCAATTGTGGATGAGTGGAGAATTGGCTTACATAATTCTTCTATAGGAGGTAGATTTTTCACATCTTCAGCTCTAATACCTTTCTCCTTTAGACATTTCTTAGCTTCTTTCATCACTTCATCATTTAATGCAATTACTCCCCTCTTCTTTGGTGTTGGTGTTGGAACTGGTTCAGGAGCAATAGGCTCAGGTGTATTTAGCTCAGTTGAAGTCCAATCATCATAATTTTTGCTTATCTTAGCAATTAATTCTTCAGCATCTGTAGGAGTTTTTTTCATGAAAACACAATCAGCAAAACTATCTAGGTATGTCCTAGAATCATCAGTTAGACCATTATAATAAATATCAAGAAGCTCATTTTTAGGTAATGGACATCCAGGATGTGCATGAATCAAGGCACAGAACCTTGTCCATGACTCAGGCAATTTCTCTTCCTCTCCCTATTTAAAATCAAAAAGTCTCTGCAAAGCAGCATGTCTAGCACCGGGATAAAAATATTTCTGGAAGAAACAAGCAATCAAGTAATCAGGGCTATCAATGAAACCAGGAGGTAATCTATTAAACCAAGCCTTAGCGTCTCCTTTTAGTGAAAAATGGAAGATCTTTGTAACAAAGTACTTGCGCATCTTAAAATCATCAGAGAATAAAGCACTCATAGTGGAAAGCTCATTCATATGAGCTACAACACTCTCATTTTTAGTCCCAAAAAAAGGTTCTTTATCAACAATGTCTAAATAGGATAAATCAAGAGAGAAATCATAATCTTTATCTTTAATATCTATGGGAGAGGTGGCAAACTTAGGATCAGAAGACGGTTTAGGAATAATGGTACGTCTTGCAAGGAGACTCTTAATAGCACTAGGGGATCGCAACAGTCTTCGAGTGTAGTATTACCCAACTTATTGATTCGACACAAGGGGAGCCAAAGAATACTTGCAAGCCATAACAACTGAGTTGTCAATTCAGCTGCACCTATAAATAGTACTTGCTCACAGAAATTTATCAGTAGAAACGGTTTGTAGTAGCAACAGCAGCAGCAAAACAGGAGCAATAGTAACTGTAGTAGCAAACAATTGGATATGAGTGCGGTAGGCATAGGAATGGATGGACGGGCGTTGCATGGACGAGTGTAAACATGTAATTTTAAGATCTAGGGAAATTGCAGATAAATAAGAATAAGCATCCAAGTACTAAACAATCATAGGCATGTGCTCCATATATAGTCATGCCTGCTCGTAATGAGAACTTGCACAACATCTTTTGTCCTACCAGCCTGTTACAGCGGGGCCTCAAGGGAACTACTGGCAATTAAGGTGCTCCTTTTAATAGAGCACCGGAGAAAAGCATTAACACTCCATGAACACATGTGATCCTCACATCACAGCCATCCCCTCCGATTGTCCACATTTCTATCACTTCGGGGCCTTTCGATCCGGACAATGATATGTGTACACAACTTGCATATAAGATCACAAACAATACTATCATAATAATTCAATAATAAGTTCAGATCTGAGATCATGGCGGTCGGGCCGTAGTGACAAGCATTAAGCACAACAAGTTGCAACAAAGTCAAATAGCACTAATAGAGATACTTGGTACCATGCCCTAACAATCGTATTCGATTACATGATAGAACTCATCCAATCCCTACCAACCCATAGCCTACAGCGGGGGATTACTCACTCATGGTTGAGGGAAACATTGATGGTTAATGGGGAGGCATTGGTGATGATGATGGCGATGATCCTCTCCAAATTCCCCGTCCCGGCACGGTGCCAGAACGGAGTTTCTGGATCCGAATCGCGGTTTCTGGTGGTGGCGGCGCAGAGGAACTCTTTCTGGAAAAACGTTGAACTCCCTTGATTTTTTAGGTCATAAGGCATCTTATGGGCAAAGAGAGAGGCCGAGGGGATGCCTGGGCTGGCGACACCCCTCCCAGGGACGGGGTGGGCCCACCTACGGGGCAGGGAGGTGTGGGCCACCCAGGGCTCCCCTCCATCTCGTATTCTGGCTCCGTGGATCTTCTGGTGAAATAGGATTTTTGGCATATTTTCCAGGATTTTTCCTGATAGTTGATTTTCTACATAAAAACTAGACACCAAGGTAATTTTGCTAAAAACAATGTCAGTCTGTGTTAGTTGTATCCAAATCACAGAAGTTTAGAGGAGAAACAATTGCAAAGTGTTCGGGAAAGTAGATACGTTTTGGACGTATCAGGAATCGAACATCGTATCAGTACAGGAAAAGTACCCGGATTCACCAAAGTTGAAAGAGATTTGTGGTACAAAGGACGTATATGTTACCAGCAGATTCCGGGTTGAAGCAAGCTATTTTGAAAGAAGCCCATGATACTCCTTATTCTATCCACCACGAAGGAACGAAGATGTATCAGGATTTGAAGGAGCAATTTTGGTGGCATAAGATGAAGAGAGAAATCGGAAGCTACATTGCCAAGTGTGATATTTGTCAGAGAGTCAAGGCGGGACATCAAAGACCCGCAGGACTATTGCAACCATTGCAGATTCTAGAATGGAAATGGGATTCAGTTGGAATGGATTTTACCACCGGTTTGCCTACATCTAGTAGGGGAAATGACTCTATTTGGGTCATAGTGGATAGACTCTCCAAAGTCCCCCATTTCTTACCAGTCAAGACCACCTATCAGAGTTTGAAGCTAGCAGAGCTATACATTTCTAGAATAGTCAGTTTGCATGGAGTCCCCAAGAACATTGTGTTGAATCGAGGAACCCAGTTTACCTCGAGGTTTTGGAAGAAAGTCCAAGAAGGACTAGGAAGACGACTGGATTTTAGCACAGCTTATCACCCTCAGACCGATGGACAAACGGAGCGAGTAAACCAAATACTCGAAGATATGTTGAGGTCTTGTGTGTTAGAATATGGATCTAAATGGGAAGACTATCTGCCGTTCGTAGAATTTTCATACAACAACAGTTATCAAGCCAGTTTGCAAATGGCCCCATTTGAATTCATGTATGAAAGGAAGTGTCGTACCCCTTTGAATTGGTCAGAAGTAGGAGAAATTCAGATTTTCAGACCTGACATCCTATGAGAAGCCGAAGAGAAAGTTCACAAGGTCCGTGAGCACCTCAAGACCGCCTAGTCCAGACATAAGAGTTATGACGACAAGAGACGTCGAGACCTAGCCTTCAATATCAGAGATTTTGTGTATCTCAAAGTATCACCTTTGAAAGGAATGCAACGTTTTCAGCTCAAAGGAAAGTTAGCCCTAGATATATCAGACCCTTCAAGATTTTGAATCGTCGAGGAGAAGTATCATATCAACTGGAACTGCCAGAGGAGATGTTAGCCGTGCATAATGTGTTTCATATCTCGTTACTTCGCAAATGCCTAGAAGTCCCGGAGAAGACCAAAGTTTTGAAGAATATTGATCACAGAACCATAGAGATCAATGATGACCTAATATATCCTGAAGTACCCATTCGTATTTTGGAGGAAGCCTTCAGAACCATCAGGACCCAGAGTATCAAGTTTCTCAAGATCCAACGGAGTAAACATAATGAAGAAGAAGCTACCTGAGAGCGAGAAGACTACATTAGGACGGAGTTTCCAGATCTCTTTAAATCCTAGTTTTCATTTTCTAAAATCTCGGGACAAGATTTTGTTTAAGGAGGGAAGGTTTGTAACATCCCAAAAATATTAATCAAGGTTATCAAATTCCAATCACCCAAATTTAGGGTTAACAAAAACTTTGTTAATTAAAATCAATATGAATGCATGTGTGTATGTGGTGAATGCATGAATGCTTGTATGGACTTGTGTGATTGTTATTGATGTAGCCCGGCCTATGGTCGTTACCACATCATGGTCTCCAACTTACGCCAAGTCGTCATGGACTCCAAAGGTGAATCCGTTCCTCTATGCGAGCCCACTTCGTACCCTATTGAATAGTATGCTACTTCATACTCCGTCACATATGCATGATAGGTTCACACCGACAAGTACGGAGGCAACGGAGGAAGCCCGGAACATCAAGCCCGACAAGACGGAGGCTTGGAAGAGGAGACGGAAGAAGCCACGGCTGAACCACCAGAGTCTCCGGCCTACACCGGAGTCTCCGGTCCTGCTACACCGGAGTCTCTAGACCTACCTCCGGACCAACCCCGGCAACCGTCTGAGGACAGTCAGTATGCCACTCCTGAGATGACAGCAGAGACTGACCGGAATCTCCGGCCCTGACCGGAGTCTCCAGCCCTGACCGGAGTCTCCGGCCCCTACACCGGAGTCTCCGGCCTGCGTGATGGGCCTACGTGCCGCCAGCTGGGCCTTCGGCCCATGTACCCCTCTAGCTCGTCCAAACCCTAGTTTTATCCCTAAACTACCCATGTTTATGTGGCTGGCCTATAAATAGAGCCCCTACCCCTTCATGTATCCCTTAGGCATAGATGATAGACTAAAGACAACCCCCTTGTGTGGAATCTCTAGTTTTGCCTCATCCCCTTTACCAAGGGGACCGACTATCGTCACCAACCTCGGTTGGACTTTGCATACAGCATCCATCGTTGAACAAGGCCTTGGAGTTCATTGTCTCGTCTCCAAGTTGTCAAGACCCTCCCCAAGGTGTTCTTCCCTCTCCAATGTGGATTTTGAGGGAGCACGTTGACCGATCTCTCCTTGCGAGGATTCTATCGGACCGGTGGCCGCCGTTCGGAACAATCGGCCTTGTATCGTGTGATTTTTGCGTGTGTTCATCGTGTTCTTCGCGAGGTGTGTGTTCACTTCCGCTACCTTCTCCCTTTCCCCTCGCTTTCCCATAGATTTGACCACGAGATCCA
Organism: Avena sativa; assembly: GCA_916181665.1. Classification (NCBI taxonomy): domain Eukaryota; kingdom Viridiplantae; phylum Streptophyta; class Magnoliopsida; order Poales; family Poaceae; genus Avena; species Avena sativa. The sequence continues at coordinate 332,176,764 of OV702285.1, forward strand.
TGAAGATCGGGCCACCCAAGAGGTTAACCCCTCCATCATCACTAAAATCACAGATCGATCCAAAACACGAATTGGGGCTATTTTGGTGAAATTTTCGAATTTATGGGGAAAAGACCAAATCAATGAGAAATCTGTGGCAACCAAAAGCTGCTGATACCAGATGATGGAGGGGTTAACCTCTTGGGTGGCCCGATCTTCACGGATCTCGTGGTCAAATCGATGGGAAAGCGAGGGGAAAGGGAGAAGGTAGCGGAAGCGAACACACACCTCGCGAAGAACACGATGAACACACGCAAAACTCACACGATACAAGGCCGATTGCTCCCGAACGGCGGCCACCGGTCTGATAGAATCCTCGCAAGGAGATATCGGTTAACGTGCTCCCTCAAATCCACATCGGAGAGGGAAGAACACCTTGGTGAGGGTCTTGACAACTTGGAGACGAGACAATGAACTCCAAGGCCTTGTTCAACGATGGATGCATGATGCAAAGTCCAATCGAAGTTGGTGACAATAGTCGGTCCCCTTGGTAAAGGGGATGAGGCAAAACTAGAGATTGCACACAAGGGGTTTGTCTTTAGTCTATCATCTATACCTAAGGGATACATGAAGGGGTGGGGGCTCTATTTATAGGCCAGCCACATAAACAGGGGTAGTTTAGGGATAAAACTAGGGTTTGGACGAGCTAGAGGGCTACATGGGCCGAAGGCCCAGCTGGCGGCACGCAGGCCCATCACGCAGGCCGGAGACTCCGGTGTAGGGGCCGGAGACTTCGGTCAAGGCCGGAGATTCCGGTCAGTCTCCGGTGTCGTCTCAGGAGTGGCATACTGACTGTCCTCGGACGGTTGCTGGGGTCGGTCGGGAGGTAGGTCTGGACACTCCGGTGTAGGAGTACCGGAGACTCCGGTGTAGGCCGGAGACTCCGGTGTAGACCGGAGACTCTGGTGGTTCGGCCGTGGCTTCTTCCGTCTCCTCTTCCAAGCCTCCGTCTTGTCGGGCATGATGTTCCGGGCTTCCTCCCTTGCCTCCGTACTTGTCGGTGTGAACCTATCATGCATATGTGACAGAGTATGAAGTAGCATACCATTCAATAGGGTAGGAAATGGGCTTGCATAGAGGAATGGATTCACCTTTGGAGTCCATGACGACTTGGCGTAAGTTGGAGACCATGATGTGGTAAATACCGTAGGTCGGGCTACATCAGTTATGAATGGCAAGGATTGGTTTAAAGATCAAAACGACATCTAAGTCATTTCCATGCATAATCAAATCAAGAGAAATTCAAAAATAAACCATATAAGCAAATTGTCATTTTTGCCAATCTTGTTCACTAGACCACTTTGAGTGTTTCTAGTCCAAGATTTCAAACAGAAACAAATCCAATTCTTTTCACCCCTTGCTAGACCAAGTAAAAGTGAACCCAAGCCCACCTAGCAAACCCACAGAAACATTTGGCAACCCTATTCAAATGACATTTAAAAATCGAATCTAGTTCATATGGTAAGATCACCATTTCTCAAAACCCCCCCAAACCAGTTCACCTTGACAAATCCAATCAACCAGATACTCCCTAGTATGTTACCAGTACACTCACCAAAATTCATCCAAAAATTCAAATATGAATTTCTTTCGGCCATTTCATTAAACACCTGGAGACACAAAGCAAACCCTGGCCTAACTACACTATTTTGAGCAGTGATCACCCCAAACCTTGTCCCCCATTGATCATCGGTGTCTCCCCCAGTGACAACCATGGCATTAAACCATCTAGAACCCTACCCATTGCACCATGTCGTGCATGCCTGAGCCACCCCTTGCCAGCCGACCATGGCAAGCTAGCCAGATCCATCGCCGCGCCTAGCCATCATGTCCAGGAGGCACGCCACCGTCCACCTCCACCTCCTGTCCAGCACTCGAGCCTTGCTAAGCCGTGGAACACAGTGAACACGCCGTGCCCAGTTCGTCCTTGCCATGTCTAGAGCGCGCCAGCTCGCCGTAGCCGACCGCCTTGCACAGACCACGCCTCGCCTTCGCCGCCCGTCTACACGATCACCACCGTCCCAGGAGACCACCAGACATGCCCGTTTGCCGCCGCATGACTAGGAGCGCCTGTGCGTCATCAAAAACGTCGTCGGTGCCGCTCAGAGCACCAGTGCGTTCCGACCAAACCACACCACCGCTTGCCGCCCTATCAAGCCGTTGAGTACCGCCAGGAGACCACGCACCGTCCCCTAGCCTCAGCCATGCCAGTAGCTTGTTGTAACGCCGACCTCGACGAGCTCTGCCCATGCCGCACTGCCCCTCTTGCTCGCCTATAAACGGAGGTCTCCCCCGCACCATTTCTTCAAACCAGTTCACTCCCTACCTCTCACTTATCCTTCCCACTTCTTCCTCGAGCAAGGTGAGCTCTCTCTCGCAGGAATTTTGTCGGAGCCTGCCGCTGCTGGAGGAGAAGGGCGCCGTCGATTGGAGCCACCCCAGGAGAACTCTGTCATCGACATCGTCATTCGCCCCCGTCGCCGACCTTCGCCTGAGCCCCGATGAGCCACCCCAGACCCCCACTGGCCATGCTAGGGTTCATGCCCGTCGTGTTATGTTCAGACAAGGACGATGGTCGTGAGCCCTTGATCCTTGATCTAATCCTACGGTCGTAATCGCCCCATACCCCTTCCCCACCCTCTATCTCACTGACGTGTGGGGACACCACTAAACCAGCCCGCGCGCGTGCTGTGCTCAGTGGGATGGCCTAGTTAGAATTCCCGCACGACCCAGTTAGTTCAAATTAGAATTTTTCATTTTAGTTTCAAACCTAGTTCTGTATGTTCATTCAAAAATCAATTTAGAGAGTTTTACTGAACCAAATAGAATAAAACCAATTTTGTTAGAAAGATATAGGAATTCTTAATCCAACCCCGTTGGATTCAAACCATTTGGAATGATAGTTCACCTATGGTAAAAATAACAAGGCAGAGACATTTCTGCATTCAAACATTTTTCAAAATTCAACCATAAATGCATTTGAGTTGATTCCAACTCTCAAAAATCACATTTTACAAGACCTTTCTGAATATATTAAAATATCTAGGTTTACTGACAGTAATAATGAACAAGTAATAAAAGAATGCCCCATAGGCATTTCTAGTCACTTTAATTAATTAAAAGAATAACGTTAAACATTATTAAATTGTGACACCACTTTAAATCACATTCCCAAGTATTAAAATATGTGGTGATGACATGTGTCAACATGATCCCATATTTTAATTGTACAATATTAAATCTTAAATAGTTTTTTAATGAGTAGAAATTACTTTTCTAAAATAAAATGAATAAGACTATTGCTTTAATTCTTGTGATGATTGTGATGATGCTAGATCATCTAGAGTAAACCCTTGTGTGCCAAATAGAAGTAGCTAAGTATTGTTTGGTGATTGTGTACTTCGTATTTATTTATAGACGCTAGTACCGACCAAGGATACGAAGAGGAAGGAGACTACTACGAAGAGGAAGACGAGGAGAACTTCAACCATTGCACTGCACAAGGCAAGCTATATAATGCAATCTACTCACTAAGAAAGCCATCCTAGCAAGCTAACACTTGCAACTGTTAAAGCTAGATAACTTATGCAATGCATTAGGCATGCTTTGGTTATACCATTTGATTATAGCAAATCCTAGTTTTACTTGCAAGCTTTATTAGTTTATTTCTTTATCAAAATTCTTTATTTAGTTTTAGATAGTGCTTGTGATATTTTGGAAAGATATTAGAGGTAGCATAAAGAACATAAAACTTGGCCTAAGTTAGGTAGAACTAGATGTCATCCTGAGGCATGAGATTAGACGTAGATAAGTCACACTTGATTATCACCCCTCATTAGTGTTTACCCCCAACTTTAGTGGCTAGTGCTAAGAATAAAAGTTGGTCACTTTAGATGGGAATACTGGGTGAAAATGGTTATGAAAACCTTAGAATGATAAGTCATTCTAATGAGATGTTTTGACATGTGTTATGAACACCAGATGATTTTGATGATGAAAATGTTGAGGCAGAGCCTTGGCCCTTTTATAAACTGATTATTGTGTTCGGATGCGATACCATTCCCATGTTACCGTACAACCATAATACCCGAATTTGGGTAGGACTTGACTGGAAGTTTAAATACCTTAGTATGGGTTCCCTTGCGGCCGAGGTTTGAGCTGAGGCTACCTCGTGATGATTGACCACTGATGCGTGTTGAACGCCCCGTTGGGAAACCCCAAGAGCAAGGTATGATGTAGCACATCAACAAGTTTTCTCTCAGTAGGAAACTGAGGTTATCGAACCAGTAGGAGGAAGGAAACGCCTCAAAGGTGTTGCAAGCAACGTGAAAACCTGCACAACAAAAACTCAAGACTTTTCCCCAACTAACAGTGAGGTTGTCAATCTCACCGGTTGTTGTAACAAAGGATTAACTGTATGGTGTGGAAGGTGATGATGGTTTGCAGCAAGTAAAAAGTAACAGTGGAAGATGTATCAATGGTAAAGATTGGACCGGGATCCATAGTTCACTAGAGGTGTTCTCCTTAGATAAACAAACATGGCATGCTGGGTAAACAAATTACAGTAGGGCAATTGACAGGACTAAGCAAGGTATAACAATGAAATATTAGACAAAAAGATCCTATGAGATTCGATTGGGCAATACAACAATATACATAGACTGCCATCCAACTGCATCTATGACTAGAAGTCCACTTCAGGTTATCATCCGAACCCCTCCAGTATTAAGTTGCAAGCAACAGACAACTTCTTTAAGAAAAGTGTGTAAGGTAAACAATCTACTTGTTCCATGGACAAGAGATCGTTGTTTTCTCCCTAGTGGCAACAACACATATACAACAGAAGAGATTTATGTCACTTCCCTTGGAAACTAGAGGCATGAACCTACTATCGAGCATAAATACCCCCTCTTGGAGTCACTAGCAACTACTTGGCCAAGATAGCTACTAACAACGGTGAAAGGATACAGACGTTGCCTAGAGGGGGTTTGAATAGGAGATTAAAATTTTTCCTAGAGTGGCTCAACAAAGGCGGAATAAAACTAGTGTTTACTTTGTTAAGAACAACCTAGAACAACTAAGGTTCACCTATGTGCACCAACAACTTATGCTAAGCAATACAAGAAACAAAGTGATAGCAAGATATATATTACTTCAAGCATGAAGGCTATCACAATGTAAAGTGCATAAGTAAAGAGCTCGGGTATAGAGATAACCGAGGCACGCGGGGGCACCAATATTTTACCGAGTTCCTCCCAACATGGAGTACGTCTCGTTTGGAGAGGGGGTGGTATCAAACCACCAACGCCACAAAACGCTCCCTTATTCTCCGGTGAATCTCACCCCAACGGGATCGATCCACGCTTCCACTATCGGTGCACTTGTCGGTGGCAACCGGAAGCTCTCACAAGGTTGGGGCACTTCTCCACAACTTAATTGGAGGCTCCCAACAAATGCCACAAAAGGCCACAATGCCACCAAGGCCACAAAACCGTCTAGGGTTCCATGAACCCAAGAGGCACAAGCTCCAATGAGTAACTCAAACCAAATCCTCCGAGGAGAACTCAAACTGATGCACCAAATGCAAATGGCAAGAACACCACAAAGGTGCTCAAATCTCTCACTCTCAAGTTCCAACAAAGCTACTAAAGCTATTGGGGGAACAAGAGAGGAGGAATCAAAGAGAGACACAAAATCTCCCAAAATCTAGATCCCCAAAGATGCACTCACGATGAATCGGTTAGGTCAAAACGTGGGTCTACATCTCCTCTCTATTCCACTCAAATATGGGCAAGAATCATCGGAGGGGAAGAGATTAGGAAAGATTCAAAATCTAGAGAAAGTGTGGACAAAGTTTAGCCTAATAGAAGAGGAAGAAGTGAACTAAACTTAAAACGGGCAAAGCCTTAAATAAGGGCCCCAAAAAAACTGGTCGTTGGGGCACATTTTCAGAACGGACCGCTAGTACCTGTTTTAAACGGTAGTACCGGACAGAAAAACCACACAGCGAGCAAACACGGAAATTGGAGCGTGTGGGCACGTGCCAGTGCAGGAAATCAGGCCAGCGGCAAGCGGCTGCTGTGCGCGCGCGGGAATCGGAGCGGGCGAGGCAGAGCCAGCTAGCGCATCGCGCGAGTGCGGCACGGGGCCAACGCGCGAGCGACCACACGCACACAGCGAGGCAGCGCAGCAGCGGCAGTGGGGCCCGCGCGCCAGCAGAGCGAGCAGCAGCAGCCAGAGCGTGCGTGGGAGCAGGGCCAGCGGGGTCCGCGCGGGAAGCAGCAGTGCTCGCGCGGGCGGCAGCAGTTCTCGCGCGAGCGGGCGAGCGCGGGATTAGTGGCGCTGGTCAACGCGCGCAAGCAAGCGAGCGGTAGTAACTAGGAGATGGGCTGGCGCGATGTGGGCTGGCAAGCTGGAGCGGGGAGGCTAGACAGATGGGCCGGCCGGTAGTACCGGCCCACCCGGGCGATACTACCAGACCGGTCCGGTAGTGCCGATACTAAGTACTGCCTGGGCTAGAAGGGAGGCGGGCTAGGTCAGGCGTATCCGGTACTGGTCCCGGTAGTACCGGACATCCCAAAAAAATCTTTTTCTTTTCTTTTTAAAAGTAAATAGCAGTCAATATTCAAACGGTCATAACTTTTAAACGGTAGCTCCGATTGACCCGATTCCAATTGCGTTGGAAAGAGGACGACACAAGTGAAAATATTGGTCATCACCAAGTGAGAAAGTGTCATGTATAATAATGTGAGATACCTCACCTGGTGAGAAACCGGAAAACCGCCAAGATCAAAATCGCAATAAGATACAAATGAAAGATCCGATTTTGATGACCAAGAGCTTGTTATGGAGATTACCACAAGCTCTATATCCTCACATGAATAAGACCAAATAACAACCAAATACGATGATGCAAGTATGCAAATGTTTGAGCTCTCTCCAAACGATATGATCGATTTACTCATTCGAGAGCCCCTCTTGATAGTACGGTTATCTGTCCTAAACCCGGTCTCCTACACACAACAAGAGACCGGCAAAAGGGAAAACCTATCAAGATTATACCTTTGCCTTGAGAAATCCACTTGAGCTCGATGTAGACGATCTTGTCCTTCTCAAGATGGACACCTTTCTTGATTCCTCATCATCGATCCATGATCACCGAGGATGGCAAGCATCAAACATGAGATCTTCTATAGATGGCACATTTTGAGCTTGCACAACACATCTTCTTCTCATTTCATCGACCTTGAAGCCGACACAAGCTCCAAGCGATGCCAATGGACAAATCCTACAAGTTCAACTCAATACACACATTAGTCCATAAAGATTGTCATTAATTACCAAAACCACACATGGGGGCTCACATGTTCTTTCAAACGGAGAGCATGCAAGATCACAAAGACACATACATTATAGAATCAAATAGACAAAACCATTAATCAATCTGACATAGTAATCTCAATATCCATCGGATCCCCACAAACACAATTTGCATGATTACAAATAGATCTATACATCAAAGCACAAAGGAGGAGATACAACCATCTAGCTGCTACATGGACATTTTCCAAAATTTTCCAAATTTTGAAATGTGAAAAATAAATAAACAAAATAAATAATTGTTGAAATTTAGGGTGAAAAGAAACTTTTGCTTCTAAATGGAAACATCCAAACCCTTCTTGAACAAAATTTGAATAAAAAGGGAACCCAACAAAATTTCAATCAAGTGAAATGCATTCATCAATGAATGTATTTTGAAATTTAAACACTTGGAAAACTTAAACTAAAACCCCAAAACCCTAATGGAAGAAAATCATTTCCAAGATCTCCCTAGGACTATGGATTTGATCCATATAAAAATTTAGCAACAAACATTTATAAATGATCAAAAATGACAAACAAAAAAATTATAAAACCATAGAAATTGGTTTCATTTAATTTGGAACCATGGCTAAAAACTTATGAATTTAATAAGTTAAAAGGAAATAATTTCCAAAGCTAATAGAGCTCCTATCTAAAGTCCATACCAAATTATGAGCAAAATAATCCTAAAAGGATTTAAAAAGATAAACAAATATTAAATAAAATTATACAAATTGGAATCACCAATTTTGGATCTATAAATAAAAAGATATGGATTTTATAAGATAAAGAAAGAAAGAAATAAATACGGAATATTTAAAAGCCACATTAAATCTTGGCCAAATCCATAAACAAATGGAATTTATTGAATAATAAAAAGGAGTAAAAGATTATTTAAATTAAATCATAAGGATTGAACAATATACAATTTTATTTAAATAAAGACAAATTGCCTAAACTAAATAATAATAAAATTATTTAGAAGAAAATTTAAACCTTGAATTAAATCCATAAGTAAATGGAACAAAGATAATCCAAATCCAAATAAAATAAAGGGATAAAGAATATTAAAATAAAAGTATATGGGATTAAACCATATTCTAATTATATTTAAATGGAAACAAAATCCCTAAGGTAAATGATTAAATAAATCATGAGAAAATAATAAATTGGAATTTGCCAAAGTGGAATAAAAAGTTATCTAATTACCTTAAAAAGAATTATTTGAATAAAATTTATATGGGTTTAAAACCATATTTGATTTTATTTGAATAAAGACAAATGCCCAATTTAAATGAACATTAAATCATATTAAAATATTTTAATTATTTCAAAGTGAATTATTTGCACAAATGAATAAATAAAACCTATTGAAAAAGGTTTGGTAAAAATTGGAATTCAATTAGAAGTTTGAAAATATATTTAAAATCTTATAAAGACAAGTGTCTAGTTTAAATAAATAATAAACCATAAAAGAATAAAAGAAATTAATCTAAATTGGACTTTAAAACACATTTATAAACAGTAAAACCTACTGAAAAGTTTTGAAAAGATTTGATGAATAAATCAGATTTCAAATGAGAGTTTGAATTCAAGAAAAATAGAAATAGAAAAAGAAAAGGAAAACAGAAGGAAAAAATGGAAAAGGATCCAGTCCAGAACACCCAGCCCAACTTGGCCCAGCGAAGCACATCTCTCTCTCCCCCGCGAACCGTTTTCTCACTCACGCGTACACACTCTCTGCTCACTGACAAAACGGACCCACGCCATGTTGGCTGCCCCGTCATCATCTCTCCCACCCGCGCGACTCATTCTTCCTCCTCTCCTCGCTGTTCTGCTTTGATTCCGCAGATTAAAATTCAAGTGAATGCCACGATTAAACCGCCCAGTGATCACGCCCATTTAAGCGCCCCTCTTCCCTCTTCATTTCCCCTCAGACTCCATACCCTGAAAGCCACCAGGCTGCTGCAATTGCAAGCTCAAACCCCCTCTGCTTCGACGAGTTTATCGGTGAATTCCGGCAAACCACTACCTCCCCTTGCCTCCTAGTTACCACGAGAACACCCCCCATCGTCTTGCGCATCCGCCCACTGCCCCGACTCCGATGACCTCCCCCGGTAACCCTAGACCGTCCCCTCCTCTCTGGTTGACACTCACGTGCTCGCCTCTCTCACCTACGTCTAACGGCACCTCTGGTTTGTCTTAGTGCGCACCGCAGCCTCGCCAACAACGACGAACAGACGCGCCCGTTGCCAGGAGTTTCTCCGACGAGCAATCGCCGAAAATCTCGTGCGCCCATAGTCTACGGAGACCACATCGAGCTTCGGCATGTCACGGCAAGTCTGGTAAGACTCTTCCCCCTCTCTCTTGCTTCTTAGGTTGGCAGGAGCGCCGTTAGCAGAGCGTCGACACTGCGCCTCCGTCGCCAGCGCCGCCAGGCAATGGTCACTTCCTCATCAGTCGTTAGATCCAGATCCAGCGGTGTAGATAGATAACACAACAAACTGTTATAGCTCGATCTGTGCCGCACAATTCTAATTAGATCCAACGGCTGTAGCTACGTGATCCACACGTACCGTTATCGGCCAGTAAGAACGTGACCCGTGGCACAAACTTCGTTTTAAAAACAGAAACATTTCTATTTAGTGTTTGGATTTGAAAAATCATAACTATTGATCCACACGTCCAAATTTTAAAAACATTATATCATTGGAATCAGGAAAAGGAAACCTTTGCAACCATTCCCTTAGTTTAGTATTTTGCTTGTGTAAAATTGATTGTTTTTGCAGAAACATTTCTAGGCCTATTTTGGTTATAAAATTTATTCTAAAAATGTTTTTAGGGTAAAATCTTTTGCAAATGGTTTGTTTTGAACCTACTGACCATAAAAACCAACCTATGGATTTAAAAGTATATTTTGTGACACTAAGGAATTATTCCTTTGAATAAAAAACATTTCTAGCAAAATAAAAATGTTGCTTGATTTAAAAATGGTTTTGAGTGAAACCATTTGAAAATGGATTTGATTTAAACAATTAGACCATAAATACTAACTTTGTGTTTAAAAATATATTTGGCAAACACTAGAAATTATTACTTTGATTTAAATCATTTCTAGCAAAACAAAAATGATTTAAATGGCCATTTTCACTAACTTGTTTTTAATGGTTTTGCCACTTTTATAAATGACCAATAGGTGTTTTAAAATGTTTATAACCTATTATAAACCACCTTTCCAAATAAAATAATCTTTTTCATGCTTGCATGCATTATTTTGTTTGCTTTATTTTATGTGGTGAATTGTTTGAATGCTAGATTGAATTTGTACCTTGATTGAATTGTAGTGAACTTGGAAGAGTGTCAATTGCAAGATCAAGGAGTGAACATATATTCTCTACTAAAAAGGCAAGTGGTGCTTCATACATTTTGTCCTATTATTTTCACTATGCATTAGTGATATTTTGAGTAGGACTTGCATGGAAATTTTACTAAGTATGCTATGCCATGGGAAATCCTAGTAGATGATGCCTTAGTAAATTTTCCCTAAGTTAAGATTCTTGCTACTATTATGCTTAGCCTAGCTAGTAGAAAACAAGGGTGGAATATATTCATGCTATGAAATATTTCTAAGTCTATGACTTGTGTTTTGTTTAATAAAACAACTATGTGAATGAAACACCTGGGTGGAATGGTAATTGCTTGGATGGATTTTTGTTGAGTGGTTACCAGGGCCCCATTTTCATGGCCTACCCTATGTATCTCACTTGTGGAATGCCACCCAGGAACAAAGAGATTTGAGATGGCAAATGTTGAGAAGCTTCAAGTGCAGCACATGGCATTATGGGCTCTACCTGGATCATATAGGTTGCAATAACTTAGCCAGATGGATAGAAGGTGGTAGGGGTGATAGGTTTGGAACGCGTCCATTTGGTCTAAGGGAAGGCTTCTGAAAGATCTTGTCTCGATGCATGTCGAGTCTTGTGGGGAAAGTGCACCACCTCTCGAGATGGAAAAATCTAAGTACTTAGTCGTGTCCCTGGCAAGGGGCAATTTGAGCATCAAGACATGGAAGCTATCAAGGATCTCCTCATACCAATTTCTAAGTTAAAAGCTTGTGGTTGAACAAGGGTAAAGGATCACCAATTTTCATTGGTAGATGCCTTGGGTGATTTTGACAAACAAAAACTTAGTGTTTTCAACTTACAAGGAAAACCTTATTTTGAGCAAAGCAAGCCTAAGCTCCACTTAGCCAAATGCATATAGATGATAGATACCACTATTCTACCATAGTATCACTTGCCAATACAAATCAAATGTATTGACCCTTGTGGCTGTAACTTATTATGTTGCAGGTTTGTTTGATGTTAGTGAAGTGTGTTGAATAGGATTACAAGTCTACAACCAACATGATTGCCTGTGGCACTTTGAAGATGAAGGACTCCATGCTATATAGTTATTTATGCTGCATTGTAATGAGATAGCCAAATGAGCTATGTAAGATGTAATGAATTATTTTATTCCTGGTTATAAAGTTGTACTATGACCTTTGTTTCTTGATATTACATCTTAAACTGTGGATGCTAGCTATTGATTCAGGGACTAGCATTGTAAACACAGGGATCTCTACCTTATCAGGTTGGGACCTCTACAGCTGGCATGATGAAGAAGAAGGCCTCCGGTATGATCTCCCCTCTGTCAGGATGCCAGGAAGAACTTCAGATCCCCCCGATCTAGGGATGATAGTGGCGGCGGCTATAGACGGTTTCGTGGAGTTTTTTATCCAGTGCCTAGGGTTCTGCATCGGGGGCTTATTATAGGCGAAGAGGCGAGACAGGGGGCCACCAGGGCGGCTGCACCACCCCAGGCGCGGGGTGGGCCCACCCGCGTGGCCAGGGGGTGTGGCCCCCTAGTGGGTCTCCTCCGTCTCGTACTCCGGCTTCGTGTTCCCCACGGAAAAATATTGACTTTGGCTTTTGTCCCGTCCAATTCCGTGAATAATGATTTTCTACCTTTTTGGAACCAAAAACAGAAGAAAACGGGAAACTGGCAATATGGCAACTTGTTAATAGGTTAGTTCCAGAAAACATATAAAAACACCTCAAAGTGTAGACAAAGCAAATCAAAGTAGATACTAAACAAGCATGGAACATCAAAAATTATAGATACGTTTCCGACGTATCAACCACCTATGCAGTTCCCAAGATGACATATGGTCATGGTTGGGAAGCCAAACTCATAGGAGAGGTGCCTATGCTAGGGTGTGTAATTGAAAGGTTAGGATTGATTATCCGCATACTGAGTATGGTGATTCAGGATTGTTCCTGACGGGTGTATCGAATATTGTGGTGAAAGTGTACCATCTCTGTAGAGTGTCAAACTATTCGAATAGCCGTGTCCGCGGTTATGGACAGTTGGACTGGCCATACTGTTCTGTCGTTAGATGTTTTCAAAATGACTTGTGAAATGAATCATGACTTTGACTTGACCACAACAGGGTTGTGAAAGTGAAAACTAAGTTCCCACTTAGGTGTTGAAAGATATGAAATTAGCTTTCTTTGCTTCTAAACTTAGTTAGAGATAAACCTGGATTTTTGCAAAACAACCTAGAGCTTAGGATTCCCACTTGAAACCTCTTTACCTATTAGTGATAGTTTATGAGTACTTAAAGAGTACTCATGGCTTTGTGCCTGGTTATTCCTATGGCCAGACTATGACGAGGACTACCAGGATGATGGATAGCAGGAAGTCTACGACAACTAGGATCATATACCATCGTCAGCATTGCCTTTTTCCTTGAAGATGGAGGTTCGCCCATGCTACCGTTATTATATTATTCTGCTGCGTTGATTGTATTAAGACTGGATCATGAGATCCTTTATTTGTAAGACTTTTATTATGGTTTGTGATGGATGATGAACTATGGTACCAGTCTGTTATGTCTCGCAAAAATGGTAATCCTGGGATTGCGACGTATGGCATAACATGCATCTGGGATTAAAAATCTGGGTGTTGACAACATTGCACACGCGGAGCACGCACCTGGAGTTGTGCTGGGTACGCGTTCTGTTAACTTTGTCTCTACATGTGTTTATTTGATACTGGTGCATCACATTCATTTGTGTCTTAGAGGTTCTCGCAAAAACAAGGTCTTCCTATTCAGCCTTTGTCCAAAGTTCTCAGAGTGCAATCATCGAGAACAACAATGAAAGCTTCTCAAATAAGTCATGACAACCAAATTGAGATTGGCAATCACACATTCACAGTTTCTCTCATTGAATTGGGAAACTCAGATATTGACGTCCTCTTGGGTATGGACTAGTTAAGTGCAAATGGAGCCCTGGTCGATTGTTCTGATTACTCAGTTTCATTGAAGATTCCTAAGGGCCATATTGTGTATTTTCCAAGGCAGAATCCGTCTATTCGGCTCTACTCTCTGGGTGTTTAGAATGTGGTGGCCCTTGCGCCTCCTCGGTAGGACACCTTATGCACTTTGGGTTCATTCCTGGCTTTTTTTCTTAGAGCATAGTGGCTGAGGTATTACAACTGGTGTCAGAGCCATTCCACCCTTTAGGGTCTCAACCAAGATGGTCGTTGTTAGTCTAGAAAATATTTTTGGTAGTTATGTATATTAGGGAAAAACTAAACATGAGCGTAGGACTGCTTCCATTTATCTTCTTACCCACCCTCCCACCCTTTTCTGGTAAGGAAGTGTAATGTTTATCAAGCCCATTCTAAAAATTCAAACTAGGATTCACATGTTCTGGGTTTCCGTAGTACCATAGGATGTTTGTGTCAAATTGTTTTGTCTATCTGTTACATCCAACTTGTTATCGTAATTTGCCTTTTTGTTATCAACTGTTGGTATATTCCATACCGACAGGCTTTTGTACACCGACGCGATCTATCCGACTCTTCATAAACCGGTGCAATCTATCTTAGTTTTTGTTTACCCATGCGATCTAATTAGGGGTGTTTGTTCTTTAAGTATGCTTTCACGTTATGTGGAGTTGCTAATCTCCATATTCTAAGTGGTTTTGCACATTTAGTGGTATTATAATGCCGAAAATTGTGGAATTTTTTTCTTTGGTAGATTTGTGTTCCGCACTCCTTTTCAGTCGTGTGTGATATGTTAACTATCTTCTAGGTGCTATGTACTTTGCTTGATATTTTAATATTATCTTAGTATATTGTATCATTTAATCATGGTTAATTCCATTTTAGTGCTATTCTAGATTATTAATAATTCTCCATTATGGTACTAATGTAACCTCTTTCATATGTAACAGGATGGCGCCTCCTCCGCATCGAAACGCCGAATAAGAGGCACCGGGTTATCCAGAGTTGGGTGCTGCTCTAGTCAGTATTGCAACTACTCTGGGGACACTACAGCAGAACCAACAGAGGTTTGAAGAGAGTGTTTGGAGGAATGAATTTTCTCTACCTCCTCCTCCTCCTCCTCGGCGTGGCATGATGGACTTCCTCAAGTTCAACCCTCGGCACTTTGAGATCACTATCAAGCCACTGGATGCTGGCGATTGGCTCCACGAGACTACAAAGCTTCTTGACCCCACTGATGTGGCTCAACATGACAGAGTTAATTTTGCTAGTCACCTTCTTCCTGGAGAGGCCGCACTTTGGTGGGAGAGCTATCTGAGAGCAAGCCCACCTGGATTTCAGCAATCATGGGAGCAATTCACTTATGCTTTCAAGGAACGGTATCAACATGAAATTGTTATGGAAATAATGAGGAAGTGTTTATGAATCGGAAGCAGGGCAACGATAGTGTCAACACATACATAAAGAACTTTGCCAATCTTTCTCGCTATGGAGGTGACGAAGTGTCTAATGACAAGACAAGGCAAAAGAGGTTCCGCCAAGGCCTCAAAGCTTCAATCAAGTATGCTCTTACACATGCATGCATAAGCTCATTGCTCAAGCTACAGCAAGCGGATCTCCAAGAGGAGTCAAGTAAGAAAGCATATGAAGAGTCCAAGAAGCACAGCCACGATAGTGCTGGGTGATACCTCGGAAACGTATCTATAATTTTTTTATGCTCCATGCTTTTTTAGTATCTACTTTTCTTTGCTTTTTATTTCTTTGAGGTGTTTTTATATGTTTTCTAGAACTAACCTATTAACAAGTTGCCACAGTGCCTGTTGCCTGTCTTCTTCTGTTTTTGGTTCCAGAAAGGCAGAAAATCAATATTCTCGGAATTGAACAGGACAAAAGCCAAAGTCAATAACTTTTCATGGGGGACAAGAATCCAGAAGACGAGACGGAGACGCGAGCCAGGGCGTCCAGACACCCCTAGGCATGGGTGGGCCCTGCCCTGCGCCTGGGTACGGTGTGGGGCCCCTGGCCGCCTTCCAGCCTCTCCTCTTTGCCTATAAGAAGCCCCAGATGCAGAAAACCTAAGTACCCGATCGATATTCCACGAATAACTCTATAGCCACCGCCACCGTTGTCCCTATATTGGGGGGATCTGAAGTTCTTCCTGGCACCCTGCCGGAGGGGAGATCATCCCGGAGGCCTTCTCTCCGGTATGATGCGTGAGTAGTTCCACCTTGGACTATGGGTCCATGTAGTAGATAGATGGTTGTATCTCCTCCTTGTGCTTTCATCTATAGATCTTGTGAGCTCCATTCCTGATCAATATCTAATTTATTTGTAATCATGCATGTTGTGTTTGCGGGGATCCGATGGATATTGAGATTACTATCTCAGATTGATTAATGGTTTTGTCTTTATGATTCTATCATGTCTGTGTTGTTTGTGATCTTGCATGCTCTTTGTTGTTAGTATCTATCTTGGCCGAGTAGTTGCTAGTGACTCCAAGAGGGGGTATTTATGCTCGATAGTGGGTTCATGCCTCTAGTTTCCAAGGGAAGTGACAGAAATCTCTTTGGTTGTAGATGTGTTGTTGCTACTAGGGGAAAACAACGGTCTCTTGTTCATGGAACAAGTGGATTGTTTACCTTACACACTTTGCTTAAAGCAGTTGTCTGTTGCTTGCAACTTAATAGTGGAGGGGGTTCGGATGATAACCTGAAGGTGGACTTCTAGTCTTAGATGCAGTTGGATGGCGGTCTATGTATATTGTTGTATTGCCCAATCGAATCATATAGGATCTTTTTGTCTGGTATTGCATTGTTATGCCTTGCTCAGTTCCTGTTAACTGCCCTGCTGTAATTTGTTTACCCTTCATGCCATGTTGTTTATATAAGGAGAGCACCTCTAGTGAAATATGGACCCTGGTCCAATCTTTATCATCGATACATCTTCCACTATTACTTGTTTACTTGCTGCAAACCATTACCTTCCACACCATACGTTTAATCCTTTGTTATAGCAAACCGTTGAGCTTGACAACCTCACTGTTCGTTGTGGAAAAGTCTTGAGTTTGTGTTGTGCGGGTCTCCGCATTGCCTGTAACACCTGTGTGACGTTTCCTTCCTCCTTCTAGTTCGATAACCTCGGTTTCTTACTGAGGGAAAACTTGCTGATGTGCTGGTTCACACCCTGCTCTTGGGGTTCCCAACAGGCTCCATGTCAGCCATCAAGCTTTTCTGGCGCCGTTGCCGGGGAGGCCAAGGATGTCTTCATTAGGGGAGTCCTTCACTTCCTTTCTCTTTACTTTGTTTTTAGTTTGCTTTGTTTCTTTTGCTTGGTTTTGTTTGCCTCTTTTCAAAAAACCCAAAACAAATTAGTCTAGTTTGGTTTGCTTGCTTTATTCAAAAACACAAGAAAATTAGTTCCTACTATAGTTGCCACCTTGCTCTAGCTCACTGTGTTGTTCCCCAAGTTCGCCCTCAAAGACCTTGCGATAGGTAGTGGCTCCATAATTGGGAAAGATAATATTGAAGAATTCTTTAATCATGTTAGAAAGCATGAGAATATTGAGGATAAATCTATAGCAAAGCTTGCTCCTAATTATGAGATTGTTGCAGCTTCTTTAGTTCATTTTTTGGAGGCTAGGTTTGTTAGCCTTAACCCCTTCATACAATTCTTGTTCCTAAAACTAAAAGAAGAAAATAATGCTGAAAAGAGAGAATTCATTCTTGAAACTTTACTAAAAGAGTTTCATGATGTTTCTAGGGAAGCCAAAAAGGTCTTTGAGCATTTTAATATGCTAGGTTCAAGTGTAGATGTTGTGGGTACTTCTAAGCCTAGAGAGGAATTTAAGATACCCATACCCTTTAAGCTTGTTGGAATGCATGAAGCCTTTGAAAAGAATTTTGATTGGATCGCTCCTGAAAATATTTTTGATGAAATTAGTAGAACAAAGAGAGATGAGAAGGGATCCTTCAAAACCCATTTGGATGAGATACCTTTCATAGTTGCGGATTTTGCAAGTATTGATGTTAATGCTTCCTCATTTGAAAATACTTGATTCTTCTTGCTTCTTGTGCCTAACTTAAAGGCGTTAAAGAAAAGTACTTGTTGGGAGATAACCCAAGAGTTTCCTTGAGTCTTGGAAGTTATTACTTCAGTAATAACCTCTCCTTATCCTTTTTGTTTGCTTTTTCTACCAAGAATGACCTCTAATGATACGAAAGTAAGATTTGGGGAGTTGCTGTCCCGAAACAGATTTATGTCCTCCACCAAACAAATTCATGAGGAGTCTCTGTAACTCTGATTGAGCTCAAAATTTATGAATAAATCCCCCAGTATGTTAGATAACTTTCGTTAGTTCAACACTTTTTGATTTGAGCAACAGAAGGTGTTCGAAAAAATCGGTTTCTACCTGCTGGTCTGTTTTGACAGATTTCTGCCATTATTTGCATTTGCTTCTTATTGATTCCTTTTTGAGTTCTCTTTAGGTGAATTGAGCTTTTTGAAGGAGTTTATACAGTTGCTTGTGTTTTTAGTGAAAAGACTTGCTGTTCCAAAGCTTTGCCAAAGGTCTAATATCTTTTGAATACACTAATGTTGCTAATGAAGATTGTGTGAAGTTTTGTATGAAGGAAAAATTTCAGGTGTAGAGAGAGAATGATGTAATGAGATGAAGAATGGACAAAAGCTTAAGCTTGGGGATGCCACCAGGGTGTCACCCCAATAAATATCCAAGAGGTACAAGCGTCAAAGCTTGGGAATGCCCAAGGCATCCTCTTCTTCATCAATAAAAAGCTCAGGTCCGTCTAGACACTTCGTTTTTATTGTTTCATGCACTGTTGTGTTGTTCTTGGAGCATCTTAGTTTTTGTTTGCTTTGCTTAGGTTATTTAATTTGCTTGAATAAAGTAGTTTGGACCCCCTTTCTCGTTGTGTTGTTTTGCAAATAAGTTGCTTGGTGTTGGAAAGGAGTAGAAAGTTCTTGCTTGTAAGTGCAAGAGGAGCTTGCATTGACTGTGACTTAGACTTTAGCATGACATGGTAAGTGTTGTTTTGACCTTATGATTAGTGATTATTGCTGTAGCATGTCTTGTTCCAAACAATTGGGATTGCTTAGTGTGCCTTGAAGAAATTATGCGTTGTTTTAGCATGCAAAAAGCATAGTACTATGGTATTCTCCTTTGATGTTTTGTTTGGGTTGACTTGGAACATGCTCACACCATGTTATAACTATGACAAGTCACCATAGCCTCTATGATCATTTAGTCCTTGACTTGTAGTACCACTCTATGCTTTGATTAGTAATGTTTTGTTGCTCTGGATGATTAAGGCCATTATGCTCTCTTAGTTGGTTGCTCCCGGTCTTTTGCTAGCCTCCACTTGTATGAGTAAGTTATACTCATGCTTCCAACTCCCAAGAAACCAAGTTTTTCCAAAGTGTCCACTATAAAGTCATATGCATGGTGTGTTACACCATTCCGAGTATATTCTTGTTGTCAGCTATCTTCCAATTAAAAACTATTTTGTTATGTGAAAACTTAGTGATTAAAGCCCTCACAAACTTGATGGCACACTTTATATTCTTTGCCCCTAATAAACTTGAACCATTGTGTCATCTATGTTCTTTTGTACTCAATATTGCACTTGGACCGTTGGAATTAGCAGAACCGTGCTGTCACGGGGAACGTTTTCAATATTGCACTTGTACTTTGTACTCAATTGATATCATGCTCTTTTGTCTATGGATGTCACCGGTGTGAAATAAAGAGGGAACTTGTAAGTCCATGGAGTATGTATTTTGTGTTAGAGAAACCCCTGGGACGCTAGCCTAAGCCATGCCTAATCATGGAAACTTGCAGCATAACCATATTGAGTAATCTATGAAGCATCCTCAATAAAAAGCTATGCATATAGTAAATAAAAAGATTGATGAGATGCTCATTGTCTGCTTGCCTTGTCATTTTGGTTATGGGATAGCTCCTGTACCATGTGCAAGGGGTACCCCGTTGGCGGTTCTCTATGATATGCATGTACTTACAATGACAAGAACTTACAAGTGACTGAAGTTGAGTAGCATGAGGTGTGGCCCTCGTATTCAAGGGACTTGAGATTTCCAACTTATACTTTGTCAAGCATATACTCCATCTTTGTTCACTTTAACCTTAACCACTTCAAGATGCTTATGACAGGGGCAATGAGGGCTGAAAGCTAACAAGTACCATAAATTTTGGAAGCTCTTTTTGAAACTTGAAATCCCTGCTTCCCTTTATGAAAGTCCTTTATTCCACCATAATGTGAGTCTCTGCCTTCTACCTTTAGGCACCATTAAGAGAGCATAGTTATCATTATGTGTGTAGTGTCCCAAAGCTTATTGATTGATGCATATTGTGATATTACTTGTTCTTGTGCTATTTGTTTCTAGTCACCCTTGTGAACCTTGTAGGTGTCATATGCATATATTTGATACTCTTTGAGGGACAAGCTGAATGCCACTATGCCATGTTTTCTGTATGTGAAACAAACAAACATTTTCAATGCATGTTATTCATGATCTTTGTTTGTAGCCTTTCATGTTGCATGCATAGTTACTATGTCCTATTGTTAGAACTCCATCTTTCATGTTCATGTTTAGAGTTCTTTGATCCTAGCATTCAATGCTTGCAAATGGTTTGATCTTGGTTTTGATGGTGCATGTCACCTCAATTTTTTTCCTTTTTATCACTTACCTACTCGGGGACGAGCAGGAGTTAAGCTTGGGGATGCTTAATACGTTGGAAATGTATCTATAATTTTTTATGCTCCATGCTTGTTTAGTATGTACTTTGCTTTGCTATGTCTTTCTTTGAGGTGTTTTTATATCTTTTTTGGAACTAACCTATTAACAAGTTGCCACAGTGCATGTTGCCTTTTTTCTTCTGTTTTTGGTTCTAGAAAGGCAGAAAATCAATATTCTCGGAATTGGACGGGACAAAAGCCAAAGTCAATAACTTTCTGTGGGGGGCAAGAATCCAGAAGACGAGACAGAGACGCGAGCCAGGGCGGCCAGGCCCCCTAGGCGCGGGTGGGCCCTGCCCCGTGCCTAGGTAGGGTGTGGGTCCCCTGGCCGCCTCCCAGCCTCGCCTCTCCGCCTATAAGAAGCCCCTGATACAGAAACCCTAAGTACCCGATCAATATTCCACGAAACCCTAAGTTCTTCCCGGTACCCTGTCGGAGGGGAGAACATCCCGGAGGCCTTCTCTCCGGTATGATGCATGAGTAGTTCCACCTTGGACTATGGGTACATGTAGTCGCTAGATGGTTGTATCTCCTCCTTGTGCTTCCATGTATAGATCTTGTGAGCTCCGTTCAGGATCAAGATCTAATCTATTTGTAATCATGCATGTTGTGTTTGCGGGGATTCGATGGATATTGAGATTACTATGTCAGATTGATTAATGCTTTTGTCTTTATGATTCTATCATGTCTGTGTTGTTTGTGATCTTTCATGCTCTCCGTTGTTAGTACTTAGTAGCTATCTTGTCCGAGTAGTTGCTAGTGACTCCAAGAGGGGGTATTTATGCTCGATAGTGGGTTCATGCCTCTAGTTTCCAAGGGAAGTGACAAAAATCTCTTCGGTTGTAGATGTGTTGTTGCTACTAGGGAGAAAACAACGGTCTCTTGTTCATGGAACAAGTGGATTGTTTACCTTACACACTTTGCTTAAAGTAGTTGTCTGTTGCTTGGAACTTAATATTGGAGGGGGGTTGGATGATAACCTGAAGGTGGACTTCTAGTCATAGATGCAGTTGGATGGCGGTCTATGTATATTGTTGTATTGCCCAATCAAATCTCATAGGATCTTTCTGTCTAGTATTGCATTGTTGTCTTGCTTAGTTCCTGTCAATTACCCTGCTGTAATTTGTTTACCCTTCATGCCATGTTGTTTATCTAAGGAGAGCACCTCTAGTGAACTATGGACCCCGGTCCAATATTTATCATTGATACATCTTCCACTGTTACTTGTTTACTTGCTGCAAACCATTACCTTCCACACCATACGTTTAATCCTTTATTACATCAAACCAGTGAGCTTGACAAGCTCACTGTTCGTTGGGGCAAAGTCTCGAGTTTGTGCTGTGCAGGTCTCCGTGTTGCTTGCAGCACCTGTGTGACGTTTCCTTCCTCCTTATGGTTCGATAACCTCAGTACGTACTGAGGGAAAACTTGTTGTTTTGCTGCTTCACACCCTGCTCTTGGGGTTCCCAACCGGCTCCACATCAGCCATCACTGGGTCCTCCTCTAGGGCCGCTCCTTCAAAGCTTCATGTGTGGGTTCCTACTACCATACTATCGCTTCCTACTCCTCCAAGACCGTCAAGCTTCACGCCAAGAACACCTAAATCCTTCAACATTGCTCCTAGGGGCTATACCAACAACTACCCAAGGGCGTCGTACGATGGTTACTCTGCTCCACTCCCAAGTGGCACCTACTTCACTTGTTGAAAATTTGGGCACCAGCAGTGGAATTGTCCAATGAACAACAAGACTATTCCTCCACCCCCGCTAAGACCTGCTTCGACTACTTTGTTTCGGGCACCTGCTCCATGGGCTCTGAATATCAACACTAAACCCGGGTCAGTTGTCGCTCGCGCTAACAACATCAACATTGCACAAGCGGAGCACGCACCTGGAGTTGTGCTGGGTATGCTTTCCGTTAACTTTGTCTCTGCACGTGTTTTATTCAATACTGGTGCATCGCATTCGTTTTTGTCTTAGAGGTTCGTGCAACAACAAGGTCTTTCTATTCAGCCTTTGTCCAAGGTTCTCAGAGTGAAATCACCGGGAACAATAATGAAAGCTTCTCAAATAAGTCATGACAACCAAATTGAGATTGGAAATCACACATTCACGGTTTCTCTCATTGAATTAGGCAACTTAGATATTGACGTCATCTTGGCTATGGAGTGGTTAAGTGCAAATGGAGCCGTGATCGATTGTTCTGATTACTCGGTTTCATTGAAGATTCATGAGGGCCACATTGTCTATTTTCCAAGGCGGAATATGTCTATTTGGCTCTACTCTCTGGGTGTTTAGAATGTGGATGTTATGGATGCTATCCAAAATGTGCTAGTGGTCTATGAATTCCAGGATATATTTCCTGAAGAGTTACCAGGTATGCCTCATGACCGAGAGGTTGAGTTTGCGATTGAACTGGAACCTGGAACCGCTCCTATCTCCAAGCGGCCTTATAAAATGGGACCTAATGAGCTATCTAAACTCAAGCAGCAACTCAATGAGCAAGAAAATTTGGGTTGTATCCAGCATAGCACTTCCTCTTGGGTATACCGACAATGTTTGTCAAGAATAAAGACCGGACTGATCGACATTCGGTTGATTACCGAGCTCTCAATGCAAAAACACTCAAGAACAATTACCCTCTGCCTCGCATCAACGATCTCTTTGATCAGTTCGTCGGAGCTGTGATGTTCTCTAAGCTCGATTTCAGAAGTGGAGACCATCGCAAAAAAGATATTCCCAAAACGGCGTTCACAACTCTGTATGGCCTGTATGAGTACACGGTCATGTCCATTGGTCTCACAAATGCTCCTGCAACCTTTTCAAGGCTTATGAACTCAGTTTTCATGGAGTATCTCGACAAGTTCATGGTAGTCTATCTCGATGATATTCTTGTATATTCCAATTCAAAAGAAGAACATGAAGAACATCTCTGGTGTGTCCTCACCAAGATTCACGAGAACCGCCTCTATGCAAAGTTATCCAAGTGCAAATTCTGGCTACCAAAAGTCACCTATCTGGGACATGTCATTTCTGCTGAAGGCATTTCTATCAACCCAAAAACTGATTGGACAATCTTGGACTGTCTCCCTCCAAAAAATGTCAAAGAAGTCTATAGCTTCCTCGGATTGGCGAGTTATTGTCATAGATTCATGCAAAACTTCTCCAAGATAGCCAAGACTCTTACCGATCTCCTCAAGAAAGGCAAGAAATACCTTTGGGCACCGGCGTGCCAAACAAGATTTGAAACTCTCAGGGAAAAGCTCACTTCTACACCTGTCTTGGTTCCTCCAGATACATCGAAGCCCTTTCATATCTTTTGTGATGCTTCACTCCAAGGGCTTGGTGTCGTTCTCATGCAAGACAAGCAAGTCGTTGCGTATGGTTCTCGTCAACTGAAAACACATGAAGTCAACTATCCTACTCATGATCTGGAAATCTCAGGTGTTGTCTTTGCTTTGAAGATATGGAGACATTACTTGATGGGCAACAAATGTGAGATCTTTTGAGATCACAAGAGCCTCAAATATATATTCACTTAGCCGGATCTCAACCTTTAGCAAAGGAGATGGATTGAAACAATCAATGACTTCTATCTGACGATCAACTACACTCCGGGCAAAGCAAATGTGATGGACGATGCCTTGAGTCACAAAGCTTATGTCAATAATCTCAAGGTGAAGGAGCTTGAATCTCAGTTGTGCGAGAAATTCTGCCAACTAAACCTCGGCCTTGTTCCCAAACGCTACCTTGCAACCTTGGTGGCTACTCCTTCCTTGGAATAAAAGATTCGTTCTGCTTAACTAGAGAATCCCTTCTGTAAAGAGTATGCAAGAAAGTCTTATCATCCAAAGTATAAATCATACCACCTCGATGATCAGGGCACCTTGTTCTATGATCACAGGATGGTTGTTCTTGAACTTCCTGGCTTGAGATAAGAAGTTCTCAAAGAAGCTCATGATTCTGTCCTTTCTATCCACCCCGGCAACACAAAGATGTACATGGATCTGAAAAACAGTACTGGTGGCCAGGAATGAAAAATGGTTGTGCCAAGTATGTCTCCTAGTCCGATGTCTGCCGGAGAGTGAAAGCCGTTCATCAAAAACCATCTAGTCTTCTTCAACCTTTGAAGCATCAAGAATGGAAATGGGATAAGGTAGATATGGACTTCATAACTGGTTTCCCAAGGTCTCAAAAAGGAAAAAAATGCTATCTTTGTTGTCATTGATAGGCTTTCCAAAGTGTCTCATTTCTTCCTGGTCAAGGAGACTATTTATACTAGTCAATTTTCCAAGCTGTATATCAACAGGATCGTCTCGCTCTATGGTGTTCCTCTAGAAATCAGCTTGGATCGTGGGAGTATATTTTCCTCCAAGTTCTGGGAAAGCTTCCAACTAGGCTTGGGCACTAAGCTCAATTTCAGCACAACATACCACTCTCAGTCTCAAGGACAGGTGGAAAGAATCAATCAAATTCTCAATGATATGCTTCACGCTTGTGTTATCTCCTTTGGCATGAAGTAGGGAGAATGCCTTCCATATGCTGAGTTCTCCTACAACAATAGCTTCCAGAAAATTCTCAAGGTAGCACCCTTTGAGGTTTTCTATGGCCGCAAGTGTCATACTCCAATTGGTTGGTGAGGTGCAGGTGAAAGGAACGTCTTTGGCCCTGACATTGTCAGTCAAGGAGAAGAAAAGGTTCTTATCATTCCTGAGAACTTGGAAGCTTCCTAGAGTCGACAGAAAAAATCAACTATGACAGGAAACATGTGGATATGGAGTATGTTCCTGGTGATTTTGTTTACCTTCATGTCACTCCCATGAGAGGCACCCATTGTTTTGGTATCAAGGGCAAGGTTGTGCCAAGATACATCGGTCCCTTCAAAATCCATGGAAGAAGAGGAGAAGTGGCTTATGCACTTGAGCTTCCTGAAAAACTCAAGGTGCACGATGTATTTCACGTCTCTCACCTCAAGAAGTGCTTCAAAGATCCTAGCAGGACCATGGATCATGAGCTCATAGACCTCCATGGATATCTCTCCTATAAAGAGCACCCCGTGAAAATTCTTGAAATCACAGAACGAAAGACTCGCAACAAGTCTATAAAGTTTTGCAAGGTGAAATGGTCGCACCATTACGTTGATGAAGCAACTTGGGAGCACGAGGATGATCTCCTTTCCGAGTATCCTACCTTCTTTGAGTCTTCCTCGTCTTCCTAGAATCTTAGGGAGAGATTCTTCTTTAGTGGACATGGACATGCCATGCCCATGTGCCACTAACCAAACCACACCCCTCCCCTCTTTCCTTGCTATCCAAGAAGGTCCCCCTCCCTCCTAACATGAACATGGTTCCCCCTCCCCACGATCTACCAAGAGAGAGCAAGCCAGGCAGCTAAAGTAACTGGAGTTACTTTAGGTAAACCCTAACCTGAGCACCCCCAATTGTTGTACCTCCACCCCTGTCCTTATCTACCCCAGCCCCACCTCCCTGGCCGATACAAATTGCTCCTCGGCTTTGCCAAAAACCCCTCCTTTCCCTCCCCATCTCCTTCGCTAACCGCCCATCCACCATAGCCGCCACCTCGGGTTCTACCTATCCGGCGAGAAGAGGCAGGAGGAGAGGATCTCCAGGTGTCGATGAAGCCCCGTCGCCATCCCGAGACCCTGCCTGTTCATGGACAAGAAGAAGAACAGAAAGATAGAGCCAGCAGAACCTGCATGCACCCGATGCAAATCCTAGTTCCTAGAGCGCGAGCCTCGCCTCAGATCACCATCGCCCCAAGCTGATCCACCACCACCGACCTTCCCGCGATGAGCTTATGCACCCCTAGACATGCTCACCGCCTCGTCTGATTCCTGGTTGCGTCGGTCTTTTTGTCGAACACCATGTGTGCGCCACCAGTAGCTGCCTCGCTGCCCCTTGCATGCGCGCTTGCCTGGTTGGAACCGCCTCGACGCGCATGTCGTCTAGATCTAGCCCCGTCCCCTAGTAGCTTCTGTCGCTGCCGCTAAACCGCCCATGCCACTGTTGGCGCTACCGTGTGCAATGAACACAAAGCGCAACCACTGTGGCTTAACCCTACGTGCAAACCCTACCTAGCACCAACCCGCTTCCTCCGCAGTGGCTCCGTGTCGCCATCTGGCACCCTGCGTCGCCAGATCGAGCCCCACGCGTTGCCTTTTTGCTGTCTATGCGCACTGTTAGTTTAGTTAGAACCGCGAGAGAAGAACAGTAGCAGCAGCGCAACGCCATGGCCTTTTTGCACGTAGCCCCCTACGTCTTTCTTTGCCAACCCCGTAGTCTTGTAAGACGGCCCACCTGTCAGCCTCAAAGCTCCCCACCGTCCAGACATTTTATAAAAAGGAACCCAGGTTTTCTAAAACATCAACCCGCAGTCCTCCCCTGCCCACATGTCCAGCCACTGCTGGATCACGTGTGTGTGGCCCTGATTGCCCTAGATGGCCATGTGTCAGTTACTAGGGGTGCCCTCTCGCTGAGTAACAAATGTCATGAAAATTTTCAAAATTCAAAATTCAAATTGCTTTATATTCTGTTTAAATACAAACTAATTCATAACTTTTATATAAATATGAATTTGAATAAAATTTTAATATGAAATGTGATTAGTTTTAAATTGTGAATCCAAATGCATATTCAAATTTTTACAAATCTGATTCAAGCTGGTCAAACGTTTGACTTTGACCCATAATATAGCAAACATCCATCCTCGATAGAGAAAAGACCATTAGGCGAAGGAGCTGGGATCAAGTGATCTTCTTCTCTAGGTATATCGATAAAATCTACCATAAGTTTTAGAGACCATACCACATGCTCTTAGAGTAGGGAGACCTAGACGGTGACTTCCCACCAATGGTTGAATATTTACTAGGTTGATGTGAAGTGCTAGTGCAAGAACGGTCACAACTCCCCCTCCGCATATGGGTCCACGAGATTGAAGAGCTTGTTGCTTAAGGTAAAATACAAGCAAAACGCCCAAATTTCGCATTAAGTTACAATTAACAATTACAGCATTAGTGAGGATCAACATGTCCTCCTCATTAACTCTAGTAAACTCACCACGTGCCTTCAAGGTGATACCAATCACATATAATAAATAATGGATAACATGGTGATCAATTTGGTTTCCTTTGGGTGTTTTTTCATGAATTCTCATTAATTTAAAGTATTGCCAAGGTGTACGATCTAAAATAAAGGTATCTGTGCGTATATCAGTGACATTGTTGGCAAACCTAAAACATGGAGCCTATTGGTCGAGTGTTAGGATGTACTCACGGTTTATGAGGAGGAATTTGACGAGTTCAACTTCGGGCCTTTGTTCCTCGGTACAATAGTAATAATCCGCTGTATGCGTCAAGGTGATGAAGAACTCAAGTGTCAAGCGGCGATACGTGGCGACATCTTAAAAGACAAAGTCATATAAGACAACATTGTTGCAAAGTAAATCGAAATCAGTACGAATGCCAAATTGGTTCAGGATATAAGGACACGCACACTTGGTGGACTTGATTTCACAAAGCTTGAGACTGTTGAAACAGTTCAGATGGAACTCCTCGGTGAACTCGATACCACATGACTCGGGGGTCAACGTATCAATGGATGGTGTGGAAGATGTCGCGGCCACCACACGTGTACGGCTCCTCCTGTTCATCTATAAATAATAAGATAGAATAAATAAGAAATAATAAAAACTGCTAATAATAAATTTCGATCCAATAGAAACATAGCATGTGTGATCATCTTCAGTAGTTACAAAATAATTCCACTCTAAAACAATACTAAGCATGCTCAATATCAAGATTGAATCAAAAACATGACCTAAGTCTAGATTCACAATGGTGAATGATTGAGTGAAGCTTTTGCAAAAATAACTTGAGGATCAGAGCAGAATCATACCTTAGATCGATTGAGTGCGAGGAATCAAAGAAAGATTGAGTAAATTTGAAGATCCAATGGAGGTGGTTTGGAGTTGGAGGAAGAAGAAAGAAAGATTGATATTTGGGGATTTTAGGTTACCTTCCTCGGGGTGTTTATGTTGGCCAAATACGTGGTACGGAAGGGTTGTACGGCCGGAGCCCGTCCGTACCGGGTGACATACCTTGGGGGCGACGGATGCCCTCTAGCGACGCACTCGACATGCGCGCGCGGTACGGTCGCGCGCTCCCGTACTGCTGGTCATTATGGACACGGTATGTTTTTCTTGAAATAGGATATTTGCTCGAGGATACGGTACGGACGCACTATACGGACGCGCCTGTCTGTACCACAGGTCATTATCAACACTGTTTTCTACAGCAAAAATTAACCTTTCTATTTTTCTTTGACTTGAGGTGGTATGTGCGCATGGTACGGTTCCTTCCGACCGTACCATAGGTCCTTATGGGTACTGTGAGCTGCAAAACTTCAAGAATTTGTTTAGTAGCTCTATGCGCCTTTGCACATCTCATCATAAGTAAAATAACAGTAAACATACTATATAAAAATTCAGCAATACTTTAGGCCATGTGTTAGTAAAAATATAAGACCGAGGATTACCTTATTTCTTCTCCTCTCTCCATATGTCTTCTTGAACACTCTATATTTAAAACAAAACAAAACAAAACAAAAACTAACAAGACAAACACAAAATTAAAATTTTATTTCATATGGGTTGCCTCCCATGAAGCGCTTCTAGTTAAGGTCAATTAGCTTGACCCCGATGGCAATCATTTAGGTTTGAGGAGTGGAATGCCTAATCCAAAATAGTTAGCTTTCAAAGTAATTATACCATCATCATTATTAGGCTTGGCCTTCTTTTTCCTAGGAAAGTGGACTATAAGAGGACCTCTTGATGGTAGCTCAATTCTGGCATTCCCTTCATGTAAATTAATCAAAGCATTAATAGTTCTTAGGAATGGCCTACCTAAAATTATAGGTTCTATGGGATCTTCGGGCATGTCCATAATAACAAGATCAATAAGTGCGGGAATAACTTTAATTTCAACAACTATGTTTTATTTTACCCCAACAACTTGTTTATAAGTTGAATCCGCTAGGTGAAGTCTTAATTCATTAGTAATAAATGGCCCCATGTTTAACTTATCAAATAAGCTTTTGGAAATTGTTGAGATGATCTCATCAAGATCACAAAGTGCAAATATATCATTGACCCCCCAACTTAACCTTAATAGTAGGCTCAAATATATCATCTAGCTTAGCAGGAAGCTTATCAACTAATATTTTGTACTCCAACTCTAGCTCACGAACTTTAGATGCTACTTGTTTTAAAAATTGTTGGTATGTAGCATCGTTACCTTGTTCTATACTGGGATTATTCATGATGATCATCTTAAAAGATCTTCCACGGTATACTCCAGTGTTGGCGCATTTCTATAATCTAGATCTTGAGGTTTTCCTTCATTAGTTGCAACCCTCATCATCTTGAGGTCTTCTACCATATTTGGCCCAGTTTTCCAGCAAACTTTGTTAGTATGAGAGCTTGGCTCTCAGGAACATTACCCAATTGAGTCTCCACGGTCTTTACCCTTTCCCGTAGAGCTTGCACATCATTTCTATTCGCAATGGCCTGGTTAGATAATTTCCCTATACTACTTTCATGGTTCTCTGTGATTTTAATAAGTATATTATTTTGCTCGGTTTGAGCTTGTATAAATATTCTAACAGTTTGTTCCAATGAGAGATTACCATGATTTGCTCCATTATTATTATCATAACTATTATAAGGAGCTCATGTAGGATTTGGTTAATGTTTTTGAGAATTAGAAGAATAATGATTTTTCCATGCAGGATTAAAAGGAGTGCGATCTATAAAATTAACATCATTAACATCAGTAGCGATAGTAACTTGCGGTATCATCTTTACCTTTCACTATGCATAGGAACTCGTCTACCTTAGATGTAAGCTCTTCATTTGTTACCTCGGTAATTGAACTTACTCTCTTTGAGGTTCTTTCCACATGCCATTGGGCATGGTTATTTTGCATATCATCAAGAAGTTTCTTTGCAACACTCACTTGCTTTCCCATGATTGTTCCTCCTGCTGTAGTATCTAGAATAGATTTATACATTGGGTTAAGAACATTATAAAAAATGTAATATAAGCCACTCTTCCATACCATGACTAGGAAATTTCATTACGACTTCTTTCATCCTATCCCACACAAGCGCTAGTGGCTCACGGTCTCCTTGTATGAATCTTGTAATGTTGGATCTTAGCTGCATAGTCTTAGCTGGGGGAAAAAATTTAGTCATAAACAAAATGGTACCAATCCTTAGCCTTTCCTCTAAGAGAGAAAGGAAATAATATTAATTTAATATCATTTGGATCTATATCTTTAATACACATCATGTCACAAATTTCATTAAAAGTATTTAAGTGCAACCCTGAATCCTGAGAGGATGAGCCCCCAAATTGGTTATGTTGAACCAAGCGTAAAAGGATAGTCTTAATTTCAGAAGTTTATGCATAAACAGCGGGCTGAGTAATAGGTGCACGAATAATGTCATTAGTGGGAGTAGCATACACCCCAAGTCTCTTTTGAGCCATGGTCTTATATTTTTGGTAATTTTTAAGTAATGAAAACAAATAACAAGTAACTAATTTTTTGGGGGTTTTCAAATAGATGAAAAGAAAGTAAACTAATAACAAGAATAAAACTACAAACTAATAATAAAACTAAAAACAAGGTCTCTAGTGACCTCACCAAGATAGCGAAATTGCTTTCCTGGCAACGGCACCAGAAAAAGGGCAGATAACTTCGATCCGGATTCACGGATGTAGTATAATAGCTTTTTCCCTAAAAGACTTAGGTTTAATCGAATCTTGATAAGCAATGCAAAAAGGAAATAAATAAGAACACGTCTACAAGTCTTTGTTTCTTTGTTTTACCTTAGTTTACCAGACCAATCTAGTGTACTTTTATAGTGGGTTGAATCAATGGATGGAGACATGCCAGGGTTGAAGATCCACCTGCAGTTGCACATCATATGGGATAAAAGATAATAATAAACATAGTCATGTTAATGTGTGAATGGAGATAATCTCTTGTGGGCAGCACATCCGAATATACTAAAGCCCCCCCATGATGCAGCGGGTATAGCAATAGCCTTTTAATCCAACCGAGTGCACACCGAAGCCACGGGATACAAACGATTATTAAGTGAAGAACATAGATTAAAGCATTAAGTGGTGATGTTGTTGTTATCCCAAATGGGTCGTTAAGCGAAGACCGTACTATCCTTTCTGTTAGTGAGGTTCCTATGAGATCGCGTCTAGCCAAGTATCTCACCTCAAGCCTTTATCAATCTATGGGATATCGGCTACCTAAAAGTCCATAGATCGAGAAAAGAGACAAAGAAACAAAAGATGCAAATCTCAATTGCAAACAAATACAATACTCCCATGATTAGATGCACATAGTTGCTGCGAGGTTTCTCCCCAACCCGTAGCCGGTGAGGACTACTCACTCATAACAAATAGATCAAGGATAGAAAACATTGTGAAAAATACCTAGATTTAAATCAAATATTCTTAAAATTATCGCCAAATCACAAGGAGATCTAAAATACAAAGAAATGGATATGGCTAGTGGGGGGATGGATGGTGGAGTGGATGAACAATGGTGTGGATCTCCTTTGGTGGTGTTGTGATGAAATCTGAGAATGGCGGCTCTCTCGGCGGCGACTGCTGCCTCAAAATATATAGGCGTCTTCACAAAAGTTCTAGGGTTTGACGAGATGAAGCCGCCGACACCTCGTATGGGCGGCCCCCGCCTGTACCGTCGGTCGTTATGCGCACTGACGCCAGGAATTTGCTTCCCAATTACTTGGCTGTGTGGACTTCCTCAAATTCCTTTATTATGACTCCTAATTTTGCATTAAAACCCATGATTTCTTGCACAACATAATTCAAAGCAAAGTTTTGCATACTTTTGCAATTATTAGTCATTAGTGGCAAGGATGAAGAGTTTCTTATCAACTGTTTGACGAAAAACAATGTTTAAATGCGGATAAAGATGACCAATTTCAAAGCCATCGGTAGTTGTGCATGCATGTCCAGTCGTCGGATGTAATAACAAGATTCGTCCTATCTAACATCCATTACTAGTTTTCTGTCGCCATCATGTGCTTGGATTCGCGTTGTCCTAACACACCATGACTCGCATGCTTTAGAAGTGTGGGGCCAGGGCGCCAGGCAGATACTTCTATGGCTGAATCTGGTCGACCATGTCATAGGTAGCAATGGCCATCTGCGATCCCGAATCAAAGGCCGTCGGCTGCCATGGCTCCCCGACCTACGCCACCGGACTACTTATTGGTATGGTGTCCCCTCAAGCTGAGCACCCCACCTCCATGCCGCATCAATTCTTCTTGGCTTGAGCATTGTGCACTTCTCAATCCATGTAACATAGAAAAAATTCTATGTGTTTATTTCCCTGCTCCAAGAAAATTTGAGCACTAACCCGGTTGGATGACCAAGGAGAAGGAATCAAAGCAGTGAGATATTGCTGGAGAAGAGTTTTGGAGGACAGAATCCGATGAATCAAGGAACAAAAATCAGTAGATTTATTGAGAAAAAGAAAAGGGGTGTAAAGAAACTACCAAAGGACAAGAACAAAATAGTCACCACGGACAGAGTAAAATAAAGAAAACAACCACGATTTGTCTCCAATTCGCGATGAATAAATCAGTTCTTGCACTACTAAATTCTAATCCTCGTCCATACCCGTGTGTGTTGCTCCTCGAACCCGACTTCAACGTTGCGCCTGCACTGCTTCCTGCACAACCGCTCGCGTGCACTGCTGACCACCCGTGTGCACGCGCTCCAAGCTCGCGTTGCTCGGCCGGCTTCTGCTGAACTACAACACACACCCCTTCCCTCGGATCTGTCGTTCACTACCACCTCCAAGCTCTGCCACTTGCCCCTAACCGCCGGCGGCTCGCCGCCTACCTCGGCCATCAGCTCGGTCTGCCACTCCGGCCGCTGGCTCCGCCTACTGCTTCTCCGACCATAGGCCCCACATGCCGCCATAGGTGGCCCACCTGCTCTAGAAAATACGTGCAGAAAATAAAATTCAGAAAGAGGATAAGATGAGGAGAAACATGATTCAGAAGAGAGCATGGATCTCGATTATCAGATGCATCCTAAAAATCTGATTGCCATCTAAGATCATAAATATTCCCGAAATGTGAAACTAGACCATGAATTGAAAACAAATCTAGAAAAAAAAGACAAGCTTGTAGAATTGGATGTTGAGAAAAAGGGGCACATGACACAATTGGGTACCACGCATTGTGAGTTATGCCCCACTAGAGCATATGAAGATCGATCTCATCTGATTTTTAAATGCAACTTTAGTGTTCGTATTTGGAACTATCTTCAAATTTCCTAACAATCTAGGGATAATATTAAGAGTGTGATGTCTCATGCTAAGAGAAGTTTTAATAAAAGTTTCTTCGTGGAAGTAGTGATTACAGCATATCACAAAATATGGTTACTTCGGAACGGGAAGATATTCAAAGAGGAGAAGCCATCGTTTGCTAGATGGAAATGCAAATTTATACATGACATCACTTTGCTTCATTACATGATTAAACATAAGAGGAAGGTGAGTTGTTAGCTTGGATTCATGCTCTGCCGTGAGGGCTATGATTGTAGTTCTGTTAAGTTTGTTCTTTTAGGGTTTATTTTTTACCTCTCTTGTAAATACCCGGTACTTTTTGTAATTTTCTTTTTTACTTAATAAAGTTTACTATGAGGCTTTGCCTTAAAGTCTTCGGTCAAAAAAAAGGGGCACTGACACGGAGGTCATCCTCCCCAGCAAAAGAAACAACAAAAAAATTACAACGGCGACAGAGAACAAAAAGCCCATCCACGACCACCACGACTGGGGGCCACCGCGTCCGGCCACGCCCAGCCCGGCAAAGGGGAACAGAGAGCCTATCCAAGGCGACACCGACCGGGAGATGGGCGCCGCCACCGTATGGACTCCTTCCCGTGCCTAGTCCATGCGTGGAGCGCGCCGTCTTGTCTACTCCGGCTAGCAGATCGAGGAAATTGATTTGGATATAGGGGCTCTAGGAGATGGGGCTGGGCAGGGTGGGAAAAGTGGGGTTCAGACGGACAAGTGAGAAAAATAAAAGACATTTTGACACTTGGCGTCGTCGATTAATCCAACGGCTGTATGGGGTACATCCTTGGAAGTCCACTATTTTGCATATAGAATTGATTCCACTATCTTTATTTACTGTTTGCAAGCTCAACATGCAGAGTGTCCATGTAAGCTTGCTCCTCGCCTGGCTTTTCCATCCACAGCGCTGGCTTGATGGATATATTGTCTGCTCCAGTCCATAGAACCTATAGCCCTTCCAACCTTCTTCATGGACAGTCCAACTAGGCCTCGTCTTCTTATCTGGAAAACCCACTTTAATTGTTGCTCTTGCTTGGTCCACATGGAGCCGCCCCTTCAATTGCTGGCCGCCGCTTCAGCCGTTCGCTAGCATGTCTTCTCTGATTCGACTTCCTATTTATCCACCACAAATGCAATGAAGAGAAACAGTCCACGACATCCATATTCGAGGTAGCTGAGCAGCTCCAGTATGCATTTAAAGTCCCGGTTTGTACTTACCCATACACTTATATGAGTCACATATCTTTTCTGTTATATGTTGATCCAAATTCTACAAAGTATAGGCCAACTTCTGACGAGTGGAGCGAGGCCCGTCGCCGGAGGCTTGGGCGGATCGTCGAAGACCTAGGTTTCCACCGATATATAAACCCCTTGTAAGCCGCCGGTTGGGATGAGTTGCATCTGTGAAATCCCCGGCGTTTGTAAACACTCCTCTATATAGTGAAGCTTCGCTGGCTGGCGCTCGTGGTTTTTTTCTCTCTTTGTTGGAGAGGTTTTTCCACGTTAAATATGTGTCTCCTTGCTGTGTTTTTTGTTTTCATTCTTCATTATCTTCTTGTCGCAATTGTAACAAGTGGTATCAGAGCCCCAAGTTCTAATCTAGGGTTTGTGATATGTCGTCATTGAATTTCGATCTACCACAGCTGGACTACACCACAAGATTCTCCTTGTGGCAGGTGAAGATGCGGGTGATTCTTGCCCAAACTTCTGATCTGGATGAAGCTTTGGATGGGCGGTGAAAAGGATGCTAAGACCTGGTCCGCCAAAGAGAAGCGGAAGGACCATAAGGCTTTGTCTTTGATTCAACTTCATCTGTCCAATAATATTTTGCAGGAAGTATTGGAGATGAAATCTGCTGCTGCCCTATGAGAAAAACTGGAAATGATCTGTGTGTCAAAGGATCTAACCAGTAAGATGAACGTGAAGATGAAGTTGTTCTCGCACAGGCTGCAAAAATGTGGATCGGTAATGAATCACATATATGTTTTTAAAGAGATTGTTTCAGACTTGCAGTCTATGGAGGTAAAATATGATGATGAGGATTTAGCTCTTCTACTCTTATGCTCGTTGCCTAGTTCCTATAGACACTTTCATGATACAATATTGTTGAGCCGTGATGAACAAACCCTTGCCGAAGTTCATGATGCCCTCAAACAGAGGGAAAAGATGAAAACTATGGTAGGATCAGATGGGACGTCATCCAAGGCTGAGGCTCTGCAGGTTCGTGGAAGGACCGAGCAGAGATACAACAACTATGGCAATAGAGATAAGAGCAAGGACGGTAGAAGTCGTTCAAAGTCCAAGGGAAAGGATAAATTCTGCAAGTATTGTAAGAAATCTAATCATGTTATTGATGATTGTTGGAAGTTGCAGAATAAGGAGAAAATAAACGGAACTTACCAACCGAAAGATAGGTCCGAAGGTACTGGTAAGGCTGCTGTTTTTTCTGATAGTTCTGATGATGAATGCTTAGCTATTTTTGCTGCTTGTTCTTCTCGTGATGATGAATGGATACTTGATACTGCATGTTCGTTTCATATTTTCTGTAACAAAGATTAGTTCAGTTCATATGAGTCTGTGCAGACTGGAGATTTTGTGCATTGGGGAATGACAACCCATGCCATATTGTTGGTGTTGGATCTGTTAAGATCAGGACACATGATGGCGTGACACGCACGTTGAGTGAGGTGAAGCACATACCAAGCATGGCCAGAAATTTGATCTCCCTGAGTACCATGGACGTTGATGGATACAAGTATACCGGTGGGCATCGAGTTCTGAAGGTATCAAAAGGTTCTCTTATTCACATGATAGGTGATATGAATTCTGCTAAATTATATGTTCTTAGAGGTAGCACTTTGCCTGGTATTGCTATTGCTGTTACTTCTAATGATTCTGATGATTGTGGTAAAACACATCTGTGGCATATGCGTCTTGGGCATATGAGCGAACAAGGCATGGCAGAGTTGGTCAAGAGAGAGCTAATTGATGGTTGCAACTTAAGTAAGTTTGAGTTCTGTGAGCACTGCATCTTTGGTAAGCATAAAAGAGTTAAATTCAATGCTTCCGTTCATACCACCAAAGGCATATTAGATTATGTGCATGCTGATGTATGGGGTCCATCCTGTAAGACTTCTATTGGTGGTGCTAATTACATGCTTACTATTATTGATGATTACTCAAGAAAAGTGTGGCCTTATTTTCTGAAGCATAAATCTGATGTTTTTGATGCTTTTAAGAAGTGGAAAGTTATGGTTGAAAAGCAAACCGAGAAGAAGGTAAAGGTACTACGTACTGATAATGGTATGGAATTCTGTTCTAATGAGTTTGAGGAGTTTTGCAGTAACGATGGCATGATCAGGCATCACACCAACCCATATACTCCTCAGCAGAATGGCGTGGCAGAGCGCATGAACAGAACCATCATCTCGAGGGCTCGTTGTATGTTGTCTAATGCAGGTATGCATAGGCGTTTCTGTGCTGAAGCAGCCAATACAGCGTGTTACCTCATCAACAGGTCACCTTCTATTCCACTTGAGAAGAAAACTCCCATTGAGGTATGGTCAGGTTCGCCTGCTGATTATTCACAGTTGAAAGTTTTTGGCTGCACTGCATATTCTCACGTTGATAATGGAAAGTTAGAGCCTAGGGTTGTTAAATGCATATTCCTTGTTTATGGTTCAGGAGTTAAGGCTTATAAACTATGGAATCCTGAAACTAAAAATATTTTGCTAAGTAGAAATGTTGTTTTCAATGAGTCTGTTATGTATCATGATAGCTTGCCATCAGATACCTCTCCTGCTGCTGTTGGAGAGGAGGGAGTTAGTGTGCAGGTGGAGAAACTGCAGAAAACTGTTGATAATGATGCTATCGTTGAAGATACACATGAGGAAAACATTGATGATATTGTTGTTCAGCACTCACCTACTGTTTTGTAGCAGCCACATGAGAGTCCATTGCTGCTGATAGACCGAGGCGTAACTGTGGTCCTCGTCCTCGTTTAATTGAAGAGTGTAATCTTGTTCATTATGCTTTGAGTTGTGCTGAACAGGTGGAGAACGATTCTGAACCTGCTACATACAATGAAGCCATTGCATTCGTTGACCACGAGAAGTGGATTTCTGCTATGCAAGAAGAGATGCAGTCGCTTGAGAAAAATGGCACATGGGATGTTGTTCCCTTGCCCAAACAAAATAAGGCAGTCCGCTGCAAGTGAATTTTCAAGAAAAAGGAAGGTTTGTCTCCCAAAGATCCTTCAAGGTAGAAGGCAAGGTTAGTAGCAAAAGGGTTCAGCCAGATTCCAGGTATTGATTACAATGATGTGTTCTCCCCAGTTGTAAAGCATAGTTCCATTCGCACTTTCTTTAGTATTGTGGCTATGCGTGATCTTGAGCTTGAGCAATTACATGTCAAGACTGCTTTTCTGCATGGAGAGCTTGATGAGGAAATATACATGGACCAACCAAAAGGGTTCATAGTGCCTGGTAAAGAGGATTTTGTGTGCAAATTAAAGAAGTCTCTTTATGGCTTAAAGAAATCTCCAAGACAGTGGTATAAAAGGTTTGATTCATTTATGATCTCACATGGTTTTGAGAGGTCTAAATATGATAATTGTGTTTATATCAAGTTTGTTGATGGGTCACTTATATACTTGCTGCTATATGATGATGATATGTTAATTGCTGCCAAGGGCATGAAAGAAATCACTACTTTGAAGGCACACGTAAGTAGTGAGTTTGAGATGAAGGATCTTGGTGCTGCTAATAACATCTTAGGTATGGAGATTACCCGAGATAGAAAATCTGATTTGTTATTTCTTAGTCAGCAAAGTTACATTAAGAAAGTTCTTCATCGTTTTAATATGGATGGTGCCAAGTCAGTTAGTACTCCTATTGCTCCTCATTTTAAATTGTCAGTTTCTCAATGTCCTACTACTGATGAAGAGTTTGAGTACATGTCAAAGGTGCCATATTCTAGTGATGTTGGTTCTTTGATGTATGCCATGGTTTGTTCTCGTCCTGATTTATCATATGCTATGAGTTTGATAAGTAGATACATGGCTAATCCTGGTAAAGAACATTGGAAGGCTGTTCAGTGGGTTTTCAGGTACCTTCTTGGCACTTCCAATGCTTGTTTGAAGTTTGGCAGGACCGGTGAGGGACTCGTTGGCTATGTGGATTCAGATTTTGCTATCGATTTGGATAAGAGAAGATCCCTCATAGGTTATGTGTTTAATGTTGGTGGTTGTGCTGTTAGCTGGAAGACTACATTGCAGGCTGTTGTTGCACAATCTACTACTGAGGCCGAATACATGGCTATTGCTGAAGCTTGCAAAGAATCTGTTTGGTTGAAAGGTTTGTTTGCTGAGCTTTGTGGAGATGATTCTTGCATTACTTTGTGTTGTGATAGTCAAAGTGCCATATACCTTACAAAAGATCAGATGTTCCATGAGAGAACTAAGCACATTGATGTCAAGTACCATTTTGTTAGAGACATTGTTGCTCAAGGTAAATTAAAGGTATGCAAGATCAGCACTCATGATAATCCTGCTGATATGATGACTAAACCTGTTCCTGTTGCTAAGTTTGAGCTTTGCTCGAACTTAGTTGGTTTAACTAATTAGCCCAAGTGGCTATTGGCGCCAAAAGTATTTGCTTTGTTTATTCAGGGAGATGGTTGCTGTTGATGCTACAAGGAGGAATTTGTCTCAAGGTGGAGTTTGTTATATGTTGATCCAAATTCTACAAAGTATAGGCCAACTTCTGACGAGTGGAGCGAGGCCCATCGCCGGAGGCTTGGGAGGATCGTCGAAGACCTAGGTTTCCATCGATATATAAACTCCTTGTAAGCCGCCGGTTGGGATGAGTTGCATCTGTGAAATCCCCGGCGTTTGTAAACACTCTTCAATATAGTGAAGTTTCGCCAGCTGGCGCCCGTGGTTTTTTCCTCTCTTTGTTGGAGAGGTTTTTCCACGTTAAATCTATGTCCCCTTGCTGTGTTATT
Source organism: Avena sativa (assembly GCA_916181665.1). Taxonomy (NCBI): domain Eukaryota; kingdom Viridiplantae; phylum Streptophyta; class Magnoliopsida; order Poales; family Poaceae; genus Avena; species Avena sativa. The sequence goes on from OV702285.1 coordinate 332,216,699, forward strand.
CGTTTTCATTCTTCGTTATCTTCTTGTCGCAATTGTAACATTTTCCATCCAGCCAGGCCTGAGTTCTACATCCTTTTTTTGAAAGGGACTTCTACATCCTTATATTGACGAGCTTGGCCTGTAGGTTGCCATCTTGAGAGTTTTTACCTTGGCTGCCGAAAACAGGCGTAAGGGACAACCTCTTCTTGGTGATACCCCCTCTATCAAATCTTTCTCCTACCCAATATTCTAATTCTGCTGGCTTACATATTCGCACAAACAAAGCAAGTCATGCATGTTGCAGCGTTGAGGACATAAAGCAATTGTCAGGACGTGATGATCTGAATCCAGTCCCCACTCTATGAAATTCCAAGTGTCTTCCCTTCCCACTACCGTTATTATGATTGATGTTCGATAACATAGCTGCTTATTTTTATTTGTGTTTAGTCATGCCCCTGCTGATCTCTGGGTTCCAAGCTCAGTTCAGAACCATTTCTTACGGACCATGTAAGTAAAACAGCAAGAGCTTAATTGGGCATGTTACTGTCACAAATTGATAAAATTAAAAATTCCCTACAAATTATTTTGTAACACCTCTTTTAGCATGCAATTCATATCCCTGATATATGTTAGAAATAATGGGCCAATTACTTTAGGCCCATGTGCATTTCAAATTTTCCCTAAATCTCAAGGCCTAAATTTGTGGCAGCCCATATGTGTTTGGGTCCATGTTTGTGGCAGCTCACATGGAAGTGGAGTGGGAACTCAAGTTTAGTCCCACATGGAAAGTTGGAGGAGAGTTGCACCACCTTATAAGGTGGAGTGTTGCACCACTTTGTAAGTGAGTGGCAATAAGAGAGATACACGCGCGCGCTCCTCCTCCGACGACGCCCGTCACGACGCACGCGCGCCGTTTTATTTTGCTACTTAGGAAAACTGTGAGGTTTTGACAGACGTGTCAAACAGTTAGCTTATACGGGTCGCTCCCGGATCGTGGGCTACTGTAACCGACCCGAACGTGCGCAACATGGACTCGGCCCACGTTCGCCTCCGTTACGGTTTCCTGAGCTGCTCTATATAAAGTCCTGTGCGGCTACCGCCACAACACCACCGAAAACCAATCTAGGGTTTTGTCATCCTCTCTACTTGCACCGTCACCGTAGTCTACTCCATCCCGCTTGCCGGCATGCATCGGCGGATGGGAGAGCAGGTCTCCGGAACCACTCGCCCTTGTGATCCTGTACGGGAGAGGGCGAATAAGGTTTTTGGGAAGCACTCCGCGCGACTGCTCGAGTTCTCCATCACGGGTCGTCTTCCATCCAAGTCAGGCGGTGCTGCCTACCGCCGTCTTTGTCGCCATCTGCTTCGATCAGTCTTCCCCAAAGTTTCTACTACGACAACCGAACGGTACGTGCTACGTGCTTCTGTTTGGTTATTCATCATGTTCTGCGAGTACATGTTAAGCTGTTGTTTGTTTACGATCATCCTGTTGTTTAGTACATCTAGTATGTTCGAGTTACATGAGCTAGTAGCTGGTTTGTCATCATTTATATTCTGGAATTAATCGTGGAAATTATGCCTAATAATCCAACAATCCAAAAACCTTATTGTAGGCAATTTCCTGAATTAACAATGGCTGGTTTTACCGATGCACTGAGGCCGGATAAGTTTACCGGTGTGCACTTTAAGAGGTGGCAGTACAATGATGAGCTTTGGCTGACCACGATGAAAGTGTTTCAGATTAGTAAAGGGAAACCTGAAGGAACTATGTTCGACGAGGATCAGAGGAAGTTCGAGGAAGTCAATACTATCTTTGTGGGATGCATTCTGAGCATTCTTGCCGACCGTCTGTGTGATGTGTTTATGCACATAAAAGACGGGAAGGAGCTCTGGGACGCACTGGACACAAAGTTTGGTGCTGCAGATGCTGGTAGTGAACTGTACATCATGGAGAGCTTTCATGATTTTAAGATGACAAAGGACCTTCCTGTGGTTCAACAAGCTCATGAGATACAGTGCATTGCCAAAGAGCTCGAACTCCTTAAGTGTGCCTTACCCGACAAGTTTGTGGTGGTTACATTATTGATAAGTTGCCCCCTTCATGGAGGAACTTTGCCACATCTCTCAAACACAAGAGACAGGAGATATTAGTTGAAAATCTGATAGCGTCCCTTGATGTTGAGGAGAAGGCTCGGGCTAAGGACACTACTGAGAAAGGAGAGAGTCATGCTACTGCCAACTTTGTGCAGAAAGGCAAATCCGTAGGTAAGAACAAAGGGAACTTCAAACCCTCCTTTAACAAGCCTATAAATACTACAACCTTCAAGAAGAAGAAGACAAATAGGGACAAGAGTGAACTATCTTGTTACACTTGTGGAGCCACTTTTCCAAGGACTGTCCAGAACGCGCAGACCGCAGAGGGAAAAAGGCCAAGACTGTCAACGTCGTGACCGCTAGCAATATAGATGGGTATGGTAATTTATTTACTGTTCTTTCAGTATTTCAATCACCGTGTTGGTGGCTTCATACGGGTGCTAATGGTCATGTGTGTGCTGACATCTCTATGTTCACTTCTTATCAGGTCGCTCGGGATTCATCCGTCCTAATGGGGAATGGATCACATGCTTCTGTTTGTGGTGTTGGCACGATGGATCTGAAGTTTACTTCCGGAAAGATCGTTTAGCTGAGGAACGTGCAGCATGTCCCTACTATGAACAAGAATCTCGTTAGTGGCTCCCTTCTTTGCAGAGATGAGTTTAAGGTTGTCTTAGAGTCTAATAAAGTCGTTGTTTTGAAACATGGAAAATTTATTGGTAAAGGTTATGAATTCGGAGGCTTGTTCCGGTTTTCACTTTCAGAGTTTTGTAATAAATCCGTGAATCATATTTGTGGTGGTGTTAATGATGATACCAGTATTTGGCATTCTCATTTATGTCACATTAATTTTGGTTTGATATCTCGGATGTCCAGTATGAATTTAATTCTGAATTTCACTATTGCCAAAGGTTCTAAGTGCCATAGTTGTGTGCAATCAAAGCAACCTCGAAATCCTTACAAGGCTACCGAGGAGAGAAACTTGGCACCTCTAGAACTCATACATTCTGATCTATGCGAGATGAATGGTGTGTTGACAAAAGGTAAAAAGAGATATTTCATGACGTCGATAGATGATGCTACTAAATTATGCTATGTTTATTTGTTGCAAACTAAAGATGAGGCTTTAGACTACTTTAAAATCTATAAGGCCGAAGTTGAAAATCAACTAGAGAGAAAGATCAAGCGTCTTAGGTCGGATCATGGTGGTGAGTATTTTCCCAAAATATTTGACGAATTCTGTCAGGAACCGGAATTATTCATGAGAGGATGCCTCCCTACTCGCCCCAATCAAATGGGGTTGCCGAGAAAAACCGCACGCTGACTGACTTGGTGAATTCCATGTTAGCCACTGCGGGTTTATCAAACGCATGGTGGGGGAGGCTTTTTTGGCTTCGTGTCATGTCCTGAATAGAGTTCCTAACAAGAATAAAGAAAAGACCCCTTATGAGGAGTGGGTTGGGAGAAAACCATCACTTTTTTATCTGCGCACTTGGGGGTGTTTGGCGAAGGTCAACATACCGATCCCCAAGAAACGCAAGCTCGGACCCAAGATAGTGGATTGCATCTTTCTAGCATATGATCCACGGAGTGTAGGCTATAGATTTCTAGTGGTTAAATCTGAGGTACCTGATATGCATGTTGATACTATAATGGAATCTCATGATGCAACATTCTTTGAGAATATTTTTCCTATGAAAGATATGCATAGCATTGGTAGGATTTCTTTTGAAATACTTCCTGAATCTAGTGCATCTATTGAGAATTCTGAACAACCACATGAGGAATTTCTTGAGAAGGATGACGATGAACCTCTCACGAGGAGTAAGAGACAGAGGGTTGCAAAATCCTTTGGTAATGACTTCATCGTGTACCTTGTGGATGATACTCCCAGATCCATTACTGAGGCATATGCATCTCCTGATGCAGATGATTGGAAAGAAGCTGTCCAAAATGAGATGGACTCGATTCTTTCTAATGGAACTTGGGAATTATTAGAACGACCCTATGGTTGTAAACCTGTGGGATGTAAGTGGGTGTTCAAGAAGAAGCTAAGGCCTGATGGTACTATTGAGAAGTACAAGGCGCGTCTTGTAGCTAAGGGCTACACACAGAAAGAAGGCGAAGATTACTTTGACACCTATTCACCTGTCCCTAGACTGACCACCATTCGAGTACTACTATCCCTGGCTGCCTCCTATGGTCTTCTCGTTCATCAAATGGACGTGAAGACAGCTTTCCTTAATGGAGAGTTGGAAGAGGAGATCTATATGGATCAGCCGGATGGGTTTGTGGTAAAAGGTGAAGAGACAAAGGTGTGCAAGTTATTGAAATCTTTATATGACCTGAAACAATCACCTAAGCAATAACATGAGAAGTTTGATAGAACTCTACTTTCTGCTGGCTTTGTCATTAATGAGGCTGATAGGTGTGTTTACTATCACCATGGTGGGGGAGATAGCGTTATATTATGTTTGTACATGGATGACATTCTGATCTTTGGTACAAACATGAAAATGATAAATGAATTCAAGTCTTTCTTGTCAAAGAGTTTTGATATGAAAGATCTGGGAGAGGCTGATGTCATTATGAACATCAAGCTTATTAAGAACGAGAATGGGATTACTTTAATGCAATCTCATTATGTTGAGAAGGTCTTGAGCCTATTTGGCTTTAATGATGGCAAGACTTCTTCAACACCTTATGATCCGAGTTTGACATTACAAAAGAATAAGAAGGAACCAACAGATCAGCTGAAATATTCACAAGTTGTTGGTTCTCTCATGTACTTAGCAAGCGCTACAAGACCTGATATATCTTTTGTTGTGAGCAAGTTGAGTAGGTTCATGTCTAACCCGGGTATTGATCATTGGCATGCACTTGAAAGGGTCATGCGCTATCTATGTGGTACAATGAGCTATGGGATTCACTATTCAGGGAACCCTGCTGTACTTGAAGGATATAGTGATTCGAATTGGATCTCTGACGTTGATGAACTCTACGCCACGAGCGGGTATGTGTTTACCCTTGGAGGTGGCGCAGTGTCATGGAGGTCTTGTAGACAAACCATATTGACGAGGTCAACTATGGAAGGAGAACTTACTTCTTTAGACACAACCACTGTTGAGTCAGAATGGATGCGTGAGCTCTTGATGGACTTGCCTGTGGTTGAGAAACCTGTGCCGGCAATCCTTTTGAATTGTGACAACCAAACTGTTATTGTCAAAGTGAACAATTCTAAGGATAACGTGAAGTCATCAAGACACGTGAAGAGATGTTTGAAATCTGTCAGGAAATTGAGAAACTCTGGAGTAATAACTGTTACGTATATTCAAACAGACAAAAACCTGGCAGAAAAATCCCTTTATAAAGGTACTATCACGAAATGTGATAGAAAGTGCATCGAGGGAGATGGGTTTGATACCCATGGATGTCACACCTTAGTGGTAACCTAACCTATGTGATCGGAGATCCCGTGAATTAGGACCTAGGAAGAACAAGCTAGTGGTTTGACGGAGGAGAGTATTTTATAACCCTCTCTATGTGAAGATGCATAACTCTCATAATCTGCAAGGCAGGTTGGCAACATGCCTTAATGTGTTTCTGTTGGCTTTAATTAGCAAAGATCCCGTCCTACGTGGCATTCTTGAAAGAACAACCTATATGAGCTCGACTGTAAACGTCGCGGTCTATGAGACTTGGGTGATCTCTAGTAAACTCATGAAGAGACCAGGGAGTATGACGCATATGCTCCAACCCGCGGGGTAGGCTACTGGCAGCCAGGTACTAGTTATGATTTTGAGTGAAATCTATTGGCACCAAACTTGCAATTCAAGGTTCGTCCATTGTTCAAGTTGTTGATAGACTTAGTTCAAGATTCTAGGCGGAAGTTCAACTTAACAGTCTCTGCTGAAACACTGGTATATAAACAAGTAGCGAGGATTGGCAAATCTTCAAATGGGCATTTGAGATCTGGTGGGGGATTGTTAGAAATAATGGGCCAATTCCTTTAGGCTCATGTGCATTTCAGATTTTCCCTAAATCTCAAAGCCCAAATTTGTGGCAGCCCATATGTGTTTGAGCCCATGTTTGTGGCAGCTCACATGGAAGTGGAGTGGGAGCTCAAGTTTAGTCTTACATGGAAAGTTGGAGGAGAGTTGCGCCACCTTATAAGGTGGAGTGTTGCAAAACTTTGTAAGTGAGTGGCAATAAGAGAGATACACGCGCGCGCTCCTCCTCCGATGACGCCGCCGCTCGCCCACCTGCCCGTCTGTCCGTCTCGCCACGACGCGCGCGCGAGCGCCGCGGGTTGCAGGAATCGAGCCGAGCTTTATTTTGATGCTCAGGAAAACTGTGAGGTTTTGACAGACGTGTCAAACAGTTCGCTTATTCGGCCCGAACATGCGCAACGTGGACTCGGCCCACGTTCGCCTCCATTAGGGTTTCCTAAGATGCTCATAAAAAGTCCTGCGCGGCTACCGCCACAACACCACCGAAAACCAATCTAGGGTTTTGCCATCCTCTCTACTTGCACCGTCACCGTAGTCTACTCCATCCCGCTTGCCGGCGTGCACCGGCGGATGGGAGAGAAGGTCTCCGGAACCACTCACCCGTGTGATCCTGTACGGGAGAGGGCGAATAAGGTTTTTGGGAAGCGCTCCGCGCGACTGATCGAGTTCTCCATCATGGGTCGTCTTCCATCCAAGTCTTGCCCTCGATGTTGGCTTCAAGATCAGAAACTCGCTTCTGCAGCTCATTGGCTTGTCTTTTATCCCAGTTGCATATACCGGAAAAGTTAATGAGGAATTTTTCAAATTGAGGCAGTCCCAACATAATCCTTATGTTGTCAAAAAGAGAGTATACATGACTTTGCAGTTCCACTGGCAGCTATTTGTGCTGGTCGCAAATGTGCTTGTGCTCTAGGAGGAGATTTTGATATAGCTTGTCCGCGTATTGGTGCAAAGCTGACAAGATAAAATGTTAGCAGTAAAATTTTAAGAAGATTCAAGTCAAGTAAATTAGCACTCGATCAGAATCTCGGTGACTGGATATCAGATTTTAAAGCTTCTGGCCGAGTAAAACTCGACCATAATTTCGGTGACTAGATATTGATTTTAAAGTTTCTGGACTTGTAAAACTTGACCATAGTCTCGTTGACTGGGTATCGGATTTTAAAGCTTTTGGCTGAGTAAAACTCGACCAGAATCCCAATGACTGGATATTGATTTTAAAGCTTCTGGCCGAGTAAAACTCGACCAGAATCTCGACCAAATCCTTACTCCGCCCAAATCTTGGTGACTGTGGAGAATACATATATTTTGTACAAGTATGAAAAGAAGGTAAAAGCACTTAACTCACCAGCTTTTTCGGCATACAATAATGCAAGCTTCGCCACATACATCTTCTGCGAGAGATTGCTTGGGCCCACCAGATTTGGTTTCTTTCGAGGGTTCTCTGAGCTCACCTCGCTCGTGTCGGTACCGTTCCAATCTCTGGAATAATGGCCACGTGAGCCCAGGATATTCTCGCTTAGAGTCTAGGTTAAGACAAACCCGTCAGCAGTTGGCGCATACTTGGACCTAATCGCCACCGCAGCTTTTCTCTTGTGCCATGTAATTTGTTTCTCGAGATTCAGCTGCGGATGTGCTGGCGCAGTTTGTTTTGCCGAATGAGTTCCTCGCTCCTAAGTGATTGGTGGAGTTCTCTGCCGCGGAGATGATGATGTCGGCTAGGAAGATGATTGCCTCGGCGGTGTTGTTATTTGCTGTCGAGGTTCTGGCGATGGCTGTGGTGGTTCTTGTTGTTGAGTTTGTTGTTTTTGTTACTTATGTTGTTGCTGCTGCTGCTGGTGGTGCTATTGCTTCTGCTAGTGCCATTTCTCCTGCTGGTGCTGGTTCTGCTGTTGTGGTTCTTGTTGCTCCGTGTATGCCAGAGTCTTGGTGATTTTTGTGTGGGTGCCCGTTTTGCTAGTGTCGGGTTCATTGATGACCCATAAGTATAGGGGTTTTATCACAGTACTTTCGATAAATAGGAGTGTCGATCCCAACGAGGAGCAGAAGGTGTTGACTAGCGGTATGGAGCAGGAACTCTCTGCAAATACTTAGCAAACGGATTTTTAGGGGTTTTCTGATAAAGCAACAAAACAAAGTGCAAATAATAAATAACAAACGCAGCAAGTGGCCCAATGCTTTCTTAGCAAAGGACAAGCCGGTGGAAATACTTATAAAGACCAAACATTCTCGAGGACACATGGGAATTCTGTCAAGTGTTTTCGCTTCAAATAGCTGAGTACTCTTCTTTGGTGTTGTAAGTGTTGTGTGGGTGAACCTGTGCTAATGTACCGACCTTACTTGGGCTAATACATACTTGTGATTAAACCCCTACAAACATCCGTAACTATAAGAAAGTAATTAAGATATAAACCTAACCATAGCCTTAAACTCTAAGATCCTATGCTCCCTTGTGCAAAGGTGTCCTAACGAGGGTTCAGGTTTCTGTCACTCCGGCAACCCCACAATTAGTAGCCAAATACACAATGCATTCCCCTAGGCCCACAAAATGGTCAAGTATCATGTAGTCGACGTTCACATGACACCACTAGAAGAATAGCACCACAACTTAAATACTAAACCATTGAATAATAACTCAACACAAATCCACTACTAACAACATGACTTCTCCCATGTCCTCAAGAACTAAACGAGCTACTCACAAGACATCATATGGATCAAGATCAAAGATGATATGATAATGGATAACAATCTGAACATAAACAATAATCCAATGGTTCCACTCACAAGCATCAACTACAATAGTAATTAACATCGGGAAAGTTTCCCCTAAGAACTAAAGCAATATCCAACACAATTGTTACAGCAGGATGGAGTGGTGATGATGGTGCTGGTGGAGATGATGGTGTGGATGATGATGATGATCCGATGAAGCCTAGCTTGATGACGGTGTTAATGGCGACGATCTCCCCTCTCCAGGAAGGAAATTCCCCGGCAGAAATCTGTCTGCCGGAGAGATCTTTGTCTCTCAGTGTTTTCCGCCCCGTAGAGGCGGCGGAAATCTATTTGTGGTCGCTCCCCCGGTGTTAGGGTTTCGTAGGGAAGATATAGGCGAAGGGGCAGAGTCGGAGGCCGGCCAGGTGGGCCACACCTTCCCTAGGCGCGGGGCAAGGTGGGCCCGTGCCTAGGGGTGGGCCCCCTGTGGCCCTTCTTCGCCCCCCCCCTTCTAGCTTCCTCAGTCTTTCAGGAAAATATAATTTTCCCATATTTTTCTGATCTTCGCGAAATTGCATCAAAACACCTCCTTTTCCATCAGAATCCAGACTCCGCTAGTCCATCCTTCAAGAATCATCCAACATGCAAAAACAGGGGAAAATACATAAGTAATACCTCATAATAAGACATATATCCATGAATAGAGGCAAATTATGATATAGAATGGTGATGAAAATTGGACGTATCAACTCCCCCCAAGCTTAGACCTTCGCTTGTCCCCAAGCGAACACTGAGCTCAGTAAACATGTCCACAGGTTTATGGAGTGAAGTGTCGATAAAAGAAATACGGACAAGAAGCATCACACTTATCATTACACAACTCATAAAAGAAAGCAACTCACCATTATATAACTTAGCTTCCAAGAAGTACATGAGTCACAATAGATATGCATAAAGATAAATCATAATTGGAATTGGCAAACTCTTGTTCCTGGTCAGAGAACAGCTGGCAAATAGTTTCACAAAAAGCTTTTTGTAGAAGGTTTATAACATGATCACTCTTTGCTCAAAAAGGTTTTTCAATGAAAACTTTCAAAGTAATACTCAATAGATAAGAGTCTTGTGCAAACAAGGAAGATAAAGAACATGATTGAATAAATCACCATATGAATGCTTGAAACACAACAACTCAAATGCTTGCTAGAGATAGAGAGGAAGTAGGTTTACTGACTCAACTTGGAAAATAGGAGAAAGGTCCCTTCATAGAGGGAAGCAGGGATTACAAGTCATAAAGAGCTTCCAAAAGATTATGATACTTACTAGCTTTGAGCCCTCATTGCCCCTATCATAGGCATCTTGAGATGATTAAGGTTAAAGTGCACAAATATGGAGTATATGCTTGACCAAATATAAGTTGGCAATCTCATGTCCCTTGAATATGACGGCCACTCCTCATGTTACTCAACTTCAGTTATCGGTAAGTTCTTGTCATTGTAAGTACATGTGTATCATAGAGAACCGCCAAGGGGGTACCCCTTGCCCATGGTACATGAGCTATCCCATAACCAAAATGACAAGGCAAGCAGACAATGAGCATCTCAACGATCTTTTTATTTACTATGTGCATAGCTTTTTATTGAGGATACTTCACAGAATGCTCATTATGGTGATGCTGCAAGTTTCCATCATAATTAGGCATGGCTTAGGCTAGCGGCCCAGGCGTTTCTCTAACACAAAATACAGACTCCATGGACTTGCAAGTTCCCTCTTTATTTCACACCGTTGACATCCATAGACAAGAGAGCACAATATCAACTGAGTACTACGTACAGGTGCAATGTTGAAAGTCTTCCCCGTGACAGCACGGTTCTGCTAATTCCAACGTATAGATGCAAGCATATACAACTTCGATGATACAATGGTTCAAGTCTATTAGGGGCAAGAAAATAAGGTGTGCCATCAAGTTCGTGAGAGCTTTACTAACTAGTTTTCACATAACAAAATAGTTTTTAATTCGAAAGGTAGATGAAGCTTGAGAATTTGCTTGGAATAGCGAAAGATACTAGGTAGATATAGTGGACAAAAATGGCAAAGGTTTTGGTTCAAAGGGATTGGAAACATGAGAAGTATACCTTCTCAAAACAGGTCTTTGGCTAGGAAGGTTGGGTAGCAAGCAAGAGAGTTGAAAGAAACAAGCAAACAAACAAGTAATAAAGACAAACATGAAATCTTCCTTGAAGACACAAAAGATCTTAAATAGAGAATACTAAGCTTATGAGCCACCAACAAAGAAAATAAATGATACAAAATACCTGTAAGCTTTTTCTCTTTTTTTCCTTTCAAACCTCAAAAATTATTGCTACTGACCAGAACTTGGTTTGCCAAAACCAATTTAGATACACTTGATGCTCCCAAAGTGATGCCAATAATGATCAACAAGATCCATCATATAATAGAGATTGCAAACTAAAATAAGAAGTGCAAAAATTAAAAGATGAAACTTCTCATTAATATTTTATAAAGGCACTCACACCAAGGGATACATAGATAATCAACTAAAGGTGAGATACTTCCACATGCAAACCAAACTATAAGATAACTTCTCTACCAAAGATATGAATCCACTAAAAGGTAAAAGATAAAATATAATGGTGGTGATACCGCGGCACTCCCAGTCCTTGTTATGCCAAACCTGGAACAAGCCAAATTATGGTTTCTTCCACCAGTCCTTGATGACGAATTACTCCTTCGGTGGTGGTGGTGTTTTCTTGATAAGATCTTCAATAAGTTTCTTCAAATCCTCTATATCAAAGGTCAGAGTATGAATCAACTCCGAATTATGCTCAATGCAGCTCATGATCAATTCGGACGGAGGATCCCAGTCCTTGTTATTCTTCCTCCACTCTTCCTTCTTAGAGTGTTCCTTCCCTGCATGGTTAGAACGAGTGGTACGAGGAGGAGGTGACCGTGGAGAGAGGATATGACGTGGAGGTTTCCCTCATGTAGACATCTGTGTTGTCCTCTTAAGCTTGTTAGGTTTTGCAACCACTCCAATGCTTGCGACGGTAGTGCGGGTGTCCGGTTGTTTGTCCTCCTCCATGTCTCCTTCATAACCTACCAGAATCTCCTCCTCCTTGGGTTTGCGAGGATTGTCTTCTTTGGGCTCCTTACCTTTGTCGTTGGCGGAGACCATGGTGCTCTAAACTTGAGAAGTTTTCCTGATAGAAACGGAACGAAACGAGAACACGATGCACGAACCTCGGGGGTTCCGGGGGTTATATATTAAGAAGTTTGAAAGCATAAGGAAGGTTCTGATTCGGAAACGAGGTGGATTCGGAGCTCAGGGGAGGCACACCCCCTCCAGGCGCGGGGCAAGGTGGGCCCAGGCCTGGGGTGGGTTTGGCCACCCCGGCCTCCGGTTCCTCCTCTGTTCCGTCTCTTAACTTCCCTTATGTATTAAAAACATCAAAAATATAAAAAGATTGGGGTTTGACGAACCTTCTGCTTTCACCACTTTTACCTATTCAAAGACGAACTTTGCAGACTCCTTTTCTCCTTCTGCTAGAATTTCCTTTCCTCACAAGACAATACACAAACTTCAATGGCAACATTAGTGTAATAAAAAACAATTAACCTCAGGTTCACACTTAAACTGAAATCTATCAAAACAAAGGCTTCTGTAAGAGGCAAATGCAAATTATAGCAGAAATCTGTCAAAACAGATCAGCAGGTAAATATTGATTTTTTTGAAAACCTTCTGTTGCTCAAATCAAAAAGTGCAGAACTAATGAAAGTTTGGTAACAACTTGGAGAACAGGCTCAGAAAAATACAGCTCCATCCTACGTACTGAGCTCCCTCACGAATTTTTACAATTCATGTAACACCCTCGCCTGATAAGGCTGAGTTCATGTGTATAGTGCCAATCCCTGGATCGGTTCACTGGCACACACAGTACAAAATAATACCAAATATAACTGTGCATCATAAATACAACAAATATGATCCAGAATTTACATTATTTATTCAAGTATACAGCAGAAAACGAATACAAGGTAGATCTCCATCCTTCAAATGTGCCACGGGCGAACAATTGTTGAGTGGAGTCTCGCGACCTATGAACGATCACTCAGATACATGATATAACCTGCAACATGAAACGTTGCAGCCACGAATGGTCAATACATTGAATGTATGGCAAGTAGGCTAAAGTGGTTATCAACATATTTATCAACTACATGCTTATTTGGCCAAGTGGAGTTCAGGCTCATTTGCATAAAGCAACAGTTTTATCCTAACATTTATAACAAAGTAGTTTTCCAATACGATAAATAGGACACTCTGGTTCACTCCCAGGTGCTCCTACCCAATTATGTTCACCCAACAAGTTTTAAGCAATTAAGAAATAAGGATGAGTGAGAAATATCATAGCATCAGTATCAGGTCGCTCAAATTGTCCATAACCGGGCACGGCTAATCGATTAGTTTATACACTCTGCAGGGGTTAGTACACTTTACCCATGTGACTTGGCCAGCCCAGCTCGTACCACCACTCTCATATTGGGTGATGATAGGGAGAAGTCCAAGAAGGAACCGTTCGGGAAGTAGCTCCCCAATCCCGACACGCACCGGTCCAACCTACACTATCTACATCTCTGGATACGCGGGTTCGACTTACCACAACCTACTGAGTTCAACCAACCGCCCATTCCATTATTGGCACATGGTTGCACACGAAAGCTTCCAAACAAAGAAACCAATCCTTTCTCAGTGTCCTGGGCGGCATTCCCCACCATAAATCCACACTCGATGACCCAATCAATGCCATTCCGCCCAGGTGGTTCATTAAAACATATTGGTTTGTCATTTAGCAAAACATAAGCCTTTCAAAACATATAACTTTTCATGATGTGATTCCCTTCCTCGTCTAAATAGCATAGCTAAGCAATCTACCAATACGATGGCTCATAAACAAGGAATACTGGGGAATAATATGGGACATAGCATAGCATATACACATCAATTCCTACATATGCAATTATACAAAAACATCTATAATGCATAGGAAAACAGTATGACATTTATGACCAAGATAGCACCACTTGCCTTTGTTGTAGATGTAGTCGATTAGATAATCCTCACAATTCTCATAGATATAATGGTTGCTCTCGTCATAACCACAATACTTGCAATCATAGTAGTTGCAATCACACACGTTGCACTCCCCGCAATCTATCGATCAAACAATTGCATACAACATAAACAATAGCACATAGAGATCAAACAAATGCAACAAATGCATGCATGACAATTTAATAAGTCACAATGGTTGTTACTTTAGTTCTCTACACAATACTGGAGTATATGATGCATGCAAGAGACCAATTAATGCAATGGAGTACTTGTTATTAATAATTACTTGCCAATATAGGGTTTTTAATAGTTCTATTGTAACGCCTGTTCTAACTGTCAGATTAAATTTGTTTCTTGGGTTTACTGGATAGAGGACATTAATACGAACCAGTAGGCGTTGGATTCACCCTAATCGGAGTTATAGATCTTTTTGTATGATTTAAATAGTGTTTAATGGTTTTAAATGATTCATATAGTTTCTTTTGTCTGAAAATCAAACTAAAATTATATCTGTAATCTCCACGGAATTGTGATTTCAGGGACATATTATTTGTAATTTTCTGAATAGTATTTATTTTCTTATGAATTTATTACTCTAAATAATCCATTAAACCATTTAAATCTTCACGGCAAAAACTTACAGTAAAAGGCTGAACTAATTGCATATTGATGATCTACATGGAACCAGGTTTCCAACGGTATATCATTTATATTTTTGTGACAAGCAATTAATTTACTATGAATTTAATGATTTATAAAGCCATTAAAACTAATTAAATTTCTATGGGTTTAATAATCTGCAAAGGCTAGATCCAACCAGATATTATTAAAGTACATTACAGTAGCTTCAATTTGATATATTATTCATATTTTTCGGAGTTACAAATAATTTCTTATGAATTTATTAACCTAAAAGACTATTAAAACTAATTAAATTACTGCAGACACCACGTACAGTAAAAGTTGGATCTATTCTGATAAGATGATTCTACGTAAAATTATCTTCAATTTGATATATTATACGCAATTTGTTGACGTGGTATGAGTTTCTAATGAATTTTACAAGTTAGATCTATAATGTGCAATTTTAAATTCGAACGGAATATTCCAGGGAATATTCCGCTGACTGGACATGTTGACTTTGCATGCTGACTGGGACTAGATGTTGACCTTACGTTGACGTGGCGTTGACGAGGAAGATGACCGGGATGACGACATGGCACGCACCGGTTTGATTGGATCTCGTCCGTCTGGATAGGATCCGGTGGCTAGAAGAAGAGATTGACCCGATTTTGGCTCAGAATAGACAAGAAATAGATCTGTGTTAGAGAGACAAATCCGTAGGTCAAATTGAAAAACTCAGAACATGAAAGTTGTGGGGAATCATTATTCCTACCTTCTCACCAAAGGAATTTGGATTTGAAGAAACGAGCGCGAGTAGATCTTGGATTTACATCGTAAGATCTGAAATATTGCGATACGAAATTCTCCGGCTGTGGTGGATGAAAAGAGGTGAGGTTTATCGGGATTGAAAGATTTCGACGATTCCTACAACTTTCGTTTTTTGACCAAAGGCAAACGACGAAGTCTAGATGGGTTAAAAAGTGAAATAAGATTCGGGCATATGTAGATTCGGGATTTCGAGAAGAAAAACTCGTACAACTGTGGCTCCACGAGTTTATATGGAGGTTTAGGATGGTTTAGAGATATCTCTTGGAATAGGGAACAAGTAGGAACAAACGGAAGTTGATTCGGAGTTGTAGATAAAAAGTTATAGCAGTTTGAGTAGAGATAGGTTTAACAAAAACCGATTTGCACGCTTTTTGAAGCAACACACAGGTACGTGCGCGCGTGGCTGCTCCCGGTCGCTGGCTCGGTCCGGTGGGCCGGCGGCCCGCCTAGTTTTTTTTTTAATACTTGATTCTCTCATATCTTTTGCATACGAACTCCAAATGACATGATTCTTGTTTCTAAATTTTTCTAAAATTGAATAGATTATTATAGGATCAATTTGTAATCTTTTTACTAGTTTGGAAGTAGTGGGTTTATAAATCCTTGTATATTTCATTTTATTTATGTCTTTATTTGTTTGTAGTTATTCCATAACTTTTTCATAATAGCTCCAAATGAGCTCACTTTTGTTTCTAAAATTTTGTAATATTAATTGGATCTTTTTAGGCTATAATTTAGCAATAATCGCTGTCTTAGTAATAGTGGGTTTTATAAAGTCAATTTAATTACCTTTAGGGACATTTGGGCGAATCAACTATAGGATTTAGATACCAGGATTATTTAGTTTGTGAGAACTTTGCATGGATGTAATGAAATGCTTATGAATGCTTCATGATTTTCATTTTGAAATCTTGCACACCAATTCTACAATCCATAATCAATCCATGCCCTTTTGCCTATATGGCTACTTAGGTCATAACAAAAGAATATAAGATTTTGAATTCAAGGTTGAGGGAATTTTCTATTCAAAAAGTTTCTTCTCTTTGAGAATTTTCAACATAGTCACACAATCAATCAATCTTATTTATTTATTTATTTCACATTCCAAAATTAGGAGAATTTTGGGATGTGACAATTCAGCACAAAAATCTGTCCCAGGACAGCCACTTTTCACAACTCCTCTTCTTCAAAAAAGTAGCTGGACTTGACACAAAAACCAAAATAAAAAGGACAAGGAGCGGTTATTACTGAGTTAATAACTTTCAAGACTCAACCAAATTCTTGGGTTATCTCCCAACAAGTACTTTTCTTTTATGCCTTTAAGTTGCTTGAAACTTTCAAAGATGCGCACATAGGAGATATAAATCTGAAGTGAAAAAGAGCATCAAGAAGCAAATAACCCACACATTTGAGTCTAACTCACTTCCTATGCCTGGGGGTATCATGAGAAAACAAATTGTTGAAACAAAAAGCCACTAGCATGGGAATACAAAACAGATGCAACTTCAAAGCTTTCAACATAAAATGGGGAAACTTAACATTATTGAGATGCATAAAACCTTGTTTCCCTCTCTCATAATAACTTTCAGTAGCACTTTGAATAAAGTTGACAATATAACTGTCATTGGCAACAACTCTATCTTCAGAATGAGCATACTTATAGTCAACAAAAAGAGGTCCAAGGTCATAAACTGGATCAATAGAAGCAAGTTGTTTCATCCTGAAATCTTTATTAGGCAAGCTATTTTCACAAGGAGCTTTAGCAAATTTGGAAAAGTTAAACTCATAAGAATCTCCATCAAACTTAGTTAAAACTTTCTCCTACTTACAATCTATAATAGCTCCCCAAGTGTTCAAGAAAGGTCTACCAAAAATGATAGGACAAGTTTTGCTAGCTGCTGAATTAAGCACTAGAAAATCAGCAGGATACTTAACCTTACCACAAAGAACCTCCACATCTCTTACAATACCAATAGGGCAAATGGTTTCCTTATTAGCAAGGTGAATAACCACATCAATGTCCTCAAGCTCACAAGGACCAATTTCATGCATAATTTTCCTATAAATCTCATAAGGAATAGCACTAGAACTAGCACCAATATCACATAAACCGTAGTAGCAATGGTCACCAATTTTAATAGTAAGCACGGGAACACTAGCTTTTCTAGCCTTACTAGGATGAGAGATAATATTAGAAGTGTCTTCACAGAAGACAATGTGCTCATCCTCTATATTTCTAGCGTCAAGATTTTTCATAATAGCTACCACAGGTTCAATAATCAATTGCTCAACAGTTTTCTTAGTACCTTTATTATTTGCACTAATCATCATAGAATACTCCTTTACCTTAGTTGGGAAAGGTATTTTCTCAATATAAGGTTCAGGCACAATATGATTAGTAGTACAAACTTCAGTACTTCTAACAGGAACATGATTAACAACATCTTTATAAGGAGCATGGTACTTATTCCACTTCTTCTTGGGAATTTCTATGTAAGAGGCAATGGCCTTAAAACAATTGGCAATACTTTGGGAATCAAGACCAAACTCATTACTAATATCACGAAAGTCATCAGTTCCCATAAAAGATTTAATGCATTCATAATCATAGTTTATACCTGACTTTCTTCCTTTGTCATTCTCCCAAGCTTCAGTGTTCTCTTGAATACGGTCTAGGAGATCCCATTTAGCTTCTTCCTTCATACGTGTGAATGATCCAGCACAAGAAGCATCTAGTAAATATTTATCATGAAGAGAAAGCCTAGCATAAAAGTTATCGATAATAATATTGTTAGAGAGTTCATTAATAGGACATTTAAGCATTAGTAACTTCAATATCCCCCAAGATTGAGTTGTAATCTTTCCATCACGAGGCCAAAAGTTATATATCAAATTTCTATCCTTATGAATCTCACTGGGAGGATAGAATTTAGAGTAAAGAGAGATGACATCTCCTCCCATTCCATCTATTGTCCATTCTTTAACAACTTAAACCATTCTTCAGCTCTCGCTTTCAAGGATATGGAGAGTAACTTCTTCTTCACCTGTTCAGTTGTGATACCTGCACACTTAAACAACCCGCATAATTCATGGATAAAAATCAAGTGATCACCAGGATGGACAGTTCCTTCACCAAAATAATAATTATCCATAACACGATCAACAATACTTGTAGGTATCTTAAAAGGATCTATCTCAATAGGTGGTGGTTCATCTACTACCCTAGCAGTGGTAGTAGTTTTCCCAAACAAAAATAAGTGGGTTATCGCTATTGGAAACAAAGTAACAAGCCGTAACAAAAAAACAATACTCACAGCAGAAGTTTCCTTTACCAGTTCCACTCTTCAATAGCGCTTCACTCCCCGGCAACAGCGCCAGAAAATAGTCTTGATGACCCACAATAATAGGGGGTGTATCGCAGTACTTTCGATAAATAGGAGTGTCGATCCCAATGAGGAGCAGAAGGTGTTGACTAGCAGTATGGAGCAGCAATTCTCTGCAAATACTTAGCAAACAGATTTTTGGGGTTTTCTAATAAAGCAACAAAACAAAGTGCAAGTAATAAAGAACAAGCGCAGCAAGTGGCCCAATACTTTTTTAGCAAAGGACAAGCCGGTGGAAATACTTATAAAGACCAAACGTTCTCGAGTACACATGGGAATTCTGTCAAGTGCTTTCGCTTCAAATAGATGAGTACTCTTCTTTGGTGTTGTATGTGTTGTGTGGGTGAACCTGTGCTAATGTACCGACCTTACTTGGACTAATTCATACTTGTGATTAAACCCCCTACAAACATCCGTAACTACAGGAAAGTAATTAAGATATAAACCTAACCACAACCTTAAACTCTGAGATCCTATGCTCCCTTGTGCAAAGGTGTCCTAACGGGGGTTCAGGTTTCTGTCACTCCGGTGACCCCACAATTAGTAGACAAATACACAATGCGTTCCCCTAGGCCCATAAATGGTGAAGTATCATGTAGTCGATGTTCACATGACACCACTAGAAGAATAACACCACAAATTAAATACTAAACCATTGAATAATAACTCAACACAAATCCACTAATAACAACATGACTTATCCCATGTCCTCAAGAACTAAACGAACTACTCACAAGACATCATATGCATCAAGATCAAAGATGATATGATAATGGATAACAATCTGAACATAAACAATAATCCAATGGTTCCACTCACAAGCATCAACTACAATAGTAATTAACACCGGGAAAGTTTCCCCTAAGAACTAAAGCAATATCCAACACAATTGTTGCAGCGGGACGTAGTGGTGATGATGGTGCTGGTGTAGATGATGGTGTGGATGATGATGATCATCATCATGAAGCCTAGCTTGATGACGATGTTAATGGAGATGATCTCCCCTCTTCGGGAAGGAATTTCCCCGGCAGAAATCTGTCTGCCGGAGAGATCTTTCTCTCTCGGTGTTTTCCGCCCCGTAGAGGCAGCGGAAATCTATCTGTGGTCGCTCCCCCGGTGTTAGGGTTTCGTAGAGAAGATATAGGCAAAGAGGCGGAGTCGGAGGCCAGCCAGGTGGGCCACACCTGCCCTAGGCGCGGGGCAAGGTGGGCCCGTGCCTAGGGGGGTGTGGGCCCCCTATGGCCCTTCTTCGCCTCCCCTTCTGGCTTCCTCAGTCTTTCGAGAAAATATAATTTTCCCAAATTTTTCTGGTATTTTTCTGATCTTCGCGAAATTGCATCAAAACACCTCCTTTCCATCAGAATCCAGACTCCGGCAGTCCATCCTCCAAGAATCATCCAACATGCAAAAAACGGGGGAAAAGACATAAGTAATACCTCATAATAAGACATATATCCATGAATAGAGGAAAATTATGATATAGAATGGTGATGCAAATTGGACGTATCAGTCATCGTCCCTCTTGGCGGCCGAAGTTTCATGTTCTAGAGCAGCATGCTCCTCCTCAGTATCGGATCCACCTCTCGGTTGAGGAATCACAACCACAGATGGAGAAGAGGGTGTCTCTATCAACGAGAGAATACAAGATGCACTCTGAGTGACATCCAAGACTTCCTTGTAGAAGATGACAATAAGTTATAGCTACAAGAGAGAAGAAAGAAAGAGAAACAAGAAATACAAGAATGTGAAAGTATGTCGGTACAGGTGTCTTAGTCGGTCGCCATTGGCCTTGCGGAAGGTTTTTTGTCGTTTTTATTGCGCCTTATGGTGATTCTCTTGATCGTGGGCACGACGCATCTTTTTGTACGGCCTGCGCTGTGGCATCCCGCAAAACCACTACTAGAAAATCGCTATTGTTTTTATTAAATGCATCATCATGACATCTGCATGCATCTGTTTGTCAAAACTATTTTCTAAAAGCCTACTTTTGTTTTCTAGATACTCCCCT
Source organism: Avena sativa (assembly GCA_916181665.1). Taxonomy (NCBI): domain Eukaryota; kingdom Viridiplantae; phylum Streptophyta; class Magnoliopsida; order Poales; family Poaceae; genus Avena; species Avena sativa. The sequence continues at coordinate 332,237,471 of OV702285.1, forward strand.
CTCTATTTCAAACCAAAGATCTATCCGGATGTTTTATTTGCGTACAACTATTTATCAAAAGACTATTTTAAAAATAAATAAATCAAACATATGTTTTGTTTCGGGGAGGCAGTCAAACCGATCGGGCCAGAGGCCCAACCGGCCATACCACCTACAACCCGATTAAGCCTATATCTAACCCTAATCCCCACCCAAACCCTAGCTATCCTAGCTCAACTTCCCCTGTAGCCACCACCACCCCTAATCCTCCTCCCCGCCGCCACCGTACCCAGCGCGCAGCACACACACAACGCACGCACATCGCATCCCCGCTCCTGCCTGGGCCCCACCCCCCACGAACCCCCACTCCCGCACGCCCCACGATCCCCACCTCTGCCGCGACCCTCTCCCTTTCGCCTCGCTCCCTCTCTCTCCGCAGCCCGCCGCCGCCTCCTACCTTCGCCCGCCATCGATCCCCACCTCCTCGTCCGCCTCCCTCTCACACCGCCAGCAGCACGCCACCGCCCCGCGTCAGCGTCGTCGACCGCGCGCCTCCTCGTCGCCGACCCGGGGCCGTTTCCCTCCTCCCCGTCGAGGCCGCCGCCGCCGCGGTTCACCCCCCTCTTCCTGGAGCCTCCCAGGCGTCCGCGAGCCGCCTCTCCCTGGTCGCCACGGCCGTCGCTCAAGCTGGCCGCCCGTCCTCGACCTCCCTCTACGCCCCGCCGTCCGCGGACCGCTCGGCCGCCGCCGGCCCTAGCTCCGCCCGGTTGTGCCGCCCCCGAGCCAAGCTCCGGCCGTCCTTGCCATCGCCTCCGCCGGCCCCGGCCTCAACACGTCGTCGCCGTCGCCACGACCCCGTCCGCCTCTCTGCATCACCTCCCCCGAGCCCGACCGCGTCCCTGCTCACCCCGCGCGTCTTCCTTCCTGGCCACGTCTCTGTTCCGTGTGCAGGCACACCTCGGTCGCCATGGTCGTCTATGTGTGCCTCGAGGCCCTCTGCTCCAACCCGGACTTCTTTGACCTTTTCTCTTGTGCAGCATACCAGCTCTATGCCTTGTGTACCCGACGTCTGGAGGCCACTCGAAAGAGTTTTCCATCGCTGTTGATTCTTGACCACAAGGTGTTCGTGCTACTGTTCAAATGAGACAAGACCGTCTGATGACGAGGGAATCATGATCGACGAGTGAGATAATCCGGGACACACGCGGCTCCGACCTGGAACATCAAGTTCTTCATCAAGGAATACCATGTTCTCCTTCCCGGACCCGAAGACCATCGGTCAAGTTCACCACCGACAAAACACGGACGACAAGACTCCAACCGAAGATCGGATGTGATGGTGTCGGAACGACAAGTTCTACTTCACGGGCACCAAGCGTCAAGATCGCCTTCACGGGAAAACCGCAAGACATCCTTCCCGGGATTTGAAGACCGAACCCTCGGACGCCAAGATCGCCCACATGGAACCGAAGGTGTCGAGACCCTGAAAACCGATCCTCCCGGAGTCGGAAGACCGAACCCTGGCGTGCCAAGTTCTTTAACCCGAAGGCCACAGATGCGACAAGTACTTCTTCCCGGACGCCCAGGTCGTCGACACGGACACGCCAAGTACTTCCTCGAGGACGCCAAGTTCTTCTTCCCGAACGTCAAGACCGACCCGATACGAGGACCCGACAAGATCTTCGTGACGACAAGATCGGCACCGACCAGGGCGGATCCGATGTGCCCCCGACGCCAACCAAGTCCTTCTTCCCGGAACGCCAAGCTCTTCATCTTGCAACCGACCTTCGAAGACCGATCCCGTCGAACCCTGAACCCTGAGACTGACCCCGAACCCCAAACCGCCAAGATCTTCCGAACCCTAATGTGTGACCCTAAGCCCCTATTTTTATAATAATATATACTTGTTGCATATTAAATTGTCATACTCGCATGCATATTGTGTGGTTTGGGGGCATTATGCCGATTCACCATATAATTAAATATGGGGCCCATATGCAGGCAAATCTAGTCTTATATTGGCCTCATTTAAATTTGTGTAGCGAACCGGTAACTTATCTTGCCTTGTTATTACAACATTTAATTTGCGGGGTAGATAAATAACATGAACCATCTAATTAATTGTCGGGACCCCGGTTCCGTTTAATATGGCCTAATTGCATCACATATTTGCCATTTCATACATCATACATGCATCATGCCCGATCTTTTGCCGTAGTATTAAATATTGCATCCGGTGTTTATTCTAGTGTTTTGGTTCTTCGCGGATAAGGCCGTTGAGTTGATGCAAGTGTCGGCCCGATCTTCGGTTGAATCTTCGGCAATGTTTCCAGGCGAGCATCTCCCCCTTTCTACCTATCTTACTTTTATAGTATTTATTCCCTCATGTTGATCTATTGCTATCTGTGTTGCGATGCTCTAGTTTTCGTACCCGTGTTATCCCTTGTAGCCTTATATTGCCTTGGACACCTCCTATTACCTGTTGTTTGGTAGATAGTTGGACATGCGCGTCGTAGTCGCTTGCTCAAGTGCTGTGGCGTGTCGTCAAGTACCACAGTTGTTGGAGTATTGCCGTGTGTTTATTGTTGGAGATGATCAAGACTTTAATTACTGTTTAACAACTAAAATTGAAGTAGGTAAATGCAGAGGCACAGGTGGGCAATAGATGTTATTTGGTTGTTAACCGTCCACTTGTGTCCCGTAGGACCCCGAGTACTTGATACCTGTTCCTTCAATATTCGCGCTATCCACATCCGGGAGGATTATGGGACCCCCCTGAGCCAGAGCTTGATTCATTCTTATTTCTTGGGGCCACAAACTAGTTTGAGGTTTTATTTACTATCCTGTACTTATGACATGCTTTACTGTTTTAATTAAATTGTGCGAGGTACTGCACCTGTACTGTTTAGGTCAGCGGAGTGTTTTCGCGGTATCGACAAGCCCAGTCACATTTTCGGGTTCCCAGTCGTTTACTGCCATTGACGCAAACCTTGAGTCCGTTTCGGAGTCAGCTAACTTCGTTGCGGGTGTACTCAATGGGGTGGCCCCCTGAAATATTTCTGAATCTGGTGATTGCTTTGTCGTGAAGGCCTCGTTGGGTTTTGATTTGGTTTTTCCGAGGTTGATCGAGTGTGTGTTGCTATTTGTGCACCCCTGCAGGGTAAAACTTTCTGAAAGCCATGTCCGCGGTTATGGACGACTTGGAGCACAGTATCTTGATCATAGACAACTATAACTAAAGTAGTGCTATAAATTTGACTTTATAATGACTAGTAATCAGCTTCACTATAATGGAATGGCTAAATAAAAATTGCCAACACGTGCTTGTTTGGGTTGTTGCTTGCTACCATGGTACCTGACTAGTAAGTATTGCAACTATAACGGAATGGCTAAATAAAAGTACCAACAACTGCTGAGTTTGGGATATCTCATGCTAATTGTATTTGACTAGTAAGTGTCGCAACTACAACGGAATGGTTAACTAAAATTGCCCACTGCTTATTATATTAGGATGATTATCTATACTTGAATAGTAATTGCTGCAATGATAACTGAATAAATAAAACTGCCAACTGTGTGAGTTCCTCGGTTGACTTCCTCGTTTGGACTCGAGGGGGAAACACCAGGATGGGTTTGTCGGATGGTAGCATCAGGTTGGTTCCGAATAGGTCTTTCTTATCCCTCTCTCAGAGACGACAGTTATATCGAGTCTCTATAGGTTGTTTAGTGCATGCTGCGCTGCCGCTCAGTCCACCATACCTATGTAGGCGAGGACCACCGAATTCTAGTCTCGCCGTGTACTGGCCTCAGTACTGACCGTTCTCTTTTTTTCCTTTGCCCTTTGTCGGCACCCCTTTTGTTTTAGCAGGTTTCGACGTCGTTAGCAGGGTTACCCTTCCGGCTTGGCCTGGGCAGGGTTATGGACGCCATTGGTTATTCTTCAGGGCTCTTAGCCCCATTTGCATCTTGTCCGTAGCTGGACGCCCTATCGTTTTCAAGGTGATTTGGATCTTTGTTCTGTATATCTGTATTCTTGACTCATGGAGTCGTGTTGTATATATATCTGTTCTGTGGGTCCCATCGAGGACTGTTGTGTAATGTTATTACTTCGTTTCTATGCGGGTTTGGCGGGAAGCGCTGGAACTTGCATAGGGCCGATTCTGAGGGTGTTACATGCGCCGCCCATGGCAAGCGATGGTGTGTCCACCACCCGGGCGCCCGAGTCAGATGGTATCGGGTGCAGTGGAAAGGTGAATGCTATTTTCATATGATCATGTACCTCAAGGATCTGAAAAACAGTCATCATTATCGTCATCCGGCCAATATCTTAGGGATCTCAAATAGGAGTCTTACCCGAAGCTTGAACAGTGCTGACACTGGGGATTGGCATAAAATCTTCAGAATCCGGATCTTCGGTATCCAAATACTGGCGTTCTTCGCCCAGATTCCTGGGGGGAACTGAACATCTTCATTTGATTGCTGGGTAAAAATCTACATGAAAATTTCAAAGTCAAATCACAAAGAGGCTTTAGTATATCGACATACAAGATGATGTCGGCATGAAAAGATATGTATGTTAAGGATTTTTCAGTGCTTACCACTGGCACTGGGTTCTGTCGATCGTGAGGTGCTTTAACCAACTCCCAATCATCGGTCCTATGGGTCTTAGCAATGTCGTTGACTCGTTTACAGATGTGGATCTTGGTAAGCTCAAATGTGGTTATTCTGTTGGGGTCATGTCGGCCGCATATGTGGCAAATTTTGTGAGTCCAGCGATGGAGAGGGGATATCCGGCGGCTAATGAATGTCACTAAAAGATCTTTGGCCATCATACCCTCCTTGTCATTAAGTTTAACCACTATAACACCCTCGCCTAATAAGGCGAAGTTCCTATATATAATACTAATCCCTGGATCGGTTCACTAGTACACACAGTACAAAATGATACCACATATAACCATGCATTATAAATATAAAGAATATGATCCAAAATTTACATTACATTACAGTGGAAAACAATACAAGGTAGATCTCCATCCTTCAAATGGTCCACAGACAAACAATTGTTAAGTGGAGTCTTACGACCTATGAACAATCACTCAGATACGTAATAAACCTGTAACATGAAATGTTGCATCCACGAATTTTCAATACATTGAATGTATGTCAAGTAGGCTAAAGTAGTTAATAATAGACTTAAAAACTACATGCTTATTTGGCTAGGTGGAGTTCATGCTCATTTGCATAAAGCAATAGTTTTATCCTAATATTTATAACAAAGTTGTTTTCTAATATGATAAATAGGAGACTCTGGTTCACTCACAGGTGCTCCTACCCAATTAAGTTCACCCAACCAGTTTTAATTAATTGAGAAATTGGGATGAGCGAGAATATGTTATAGCATCAGTATCAGGTCACTCAAATTTTCCATAACCGGGGATACAACTATGTATTTAGTTTAGACACCATGCAGGGCTTTATATACTTTACCCATATGACCTGGTCAACCCGCTCTTACCATGAAACACATTTTGAGTCATGATAGGGAAAATTCCAAGACAGGACCATTCAGGAAGAGCTTCTCGAATCCATACAAGCACCATACCAACATACACTATCTACATCTTTGGCTACGTAGGGTTCGAGTCGCCACAATCTACTAAGTCCAGCCAACCACCTATAACTCACTGGCACATGGTTGCACACGTAATTTACCAAACAAAAAAACTAATCCTTTCTCAGTATCCCGGGTGACATTCCCTACCATAAATCTGCACTCTGATGATACTCAAACCATTCCGCCCAAGTGGTTCATTAACATCATGTTGTTTTAGTTTGAGCAATACATATACACTACCATAGCATGGTGTATTCCCTTCCCCTTCTAAAATAGCATGGCTAAGCACATCTATCATACCGTAGCTCATAAACAAGGAATTCCAGGGAGTATAATATGGGACATATCATAGCTTATACACATAAATTTGTATACATGCAATTCTACAAAAAATATCTACAATGCATAGGAAAACCATAGGACATTTATGACCAAGATAGAACCACTTGCCTTTTGTTGTAGATGTAGTCGTTTAAATTATCCTCACAATTATAATGATTGCACTGGTCATGATCACAATGCTTGCAATCATATTAGTTGTAATCGTAGTAGTTGCACTCCTCGCAATCTAACGTTCGAAGCAAGCATAAAAAACACAACATTCAAAACATTGCAAACATGCAACAATGCAACAATACAATAAAACAATGATGAAAAAAATACATACATGACGATTTAATATGTCATAATGGTTATAATTAGTTCTCTAAACAATATTAGAACACATGATGTATGTAGGAGATCATTTAATGCAATAGGGTATTTATTATTAAATCTTGATTGCCATTAGAGAGGCTTTAATAGTTCAGTTGCAACTTCTGTGCTAATTGTTTATTAAAATTTGGATCTAGGGGTAATGGATAGATGGCATTAATATGAATCAGTAAGAATTGGATTCACCCTAATTGGAGTTGTAAATCTTTTTCTAGGATTTAAATAGTATTTAATGTAGTTTAGATCACTTAAACAGTTTTAATTATCTAAAATTCAAAATAAAACCAGATCTGTAATCTACACGATATTATGATTCCAGAGACATATTATTCATATTTTCCAGATCTATAAATAATTTATTATGGATTTAATACTATAAAAGGCCATTAATACTAATTAAATCACTATAGTAATTCTACACTTCAAAAGTTGGATCTAATAGCATATTAATGTATTACATGAAATTAGGAATCCATATAGTTTATTTGTATTTTTATGATCTACAAATAATTTAATATGATTTATTTAGTATAAAATGTCCATTAAACTAATTAAATTACTACATCAAAACTATATTGTAAAACCTATATATAATCTCATATTAATATTCCACATATTTTACGATATATTATTTTCTATTTTTTGGACTTGTAAATAATTTCCTATTAATTTTACAAGATCTAGTGAATTTCTGGCTATTTTAAAATATTAAAATCAATTAACCGACTCTGACCTGGATTCTGTTGTGCAGGTGATGGGGCGATGACGTACACCACGCGGCTGACAGCGTACGTTGACTCGACGCCATGCAACATCACGGCATTGTTCGGTACCGCTTGGGGATTGGATCTAATCTTGGTCGTTCTTATGAGATCCGATGGACAGGACGAAATCTTGCTCTCGCTGGCGGCCGGCGGCGGACGACCGAGGCACGGCTGTAGGCGGTGGTGGTTCCAGCGTCTACGGTGGTCTCCGACGATGGGAAAAGGTTCCACGGAGCGGAGGATAGGATGGGAAAGTCTTCGGAGTGCTCGTCGAAGACTTGTGTTTCCTGACGGTGATGGGCAGCTAAAGATGGCAGGCTCTGCGGGGCTCCGACGAGGAATTGTGGGTGATGTGGCATGCTGCACAAGGCGAAAAGCAATGAGAAGAATCGGGTGAGGATGGAGAGTAGCTCGGGAAGAAGAAGGGAGGCAAGGTGTGCTCGATACCTCTGGTTCAAGATGGATTCCGAAGCTCTAGTGGCGACAATATCGGTTTGGATCCAGGCGGTGCTAGGGTTCCCGAAATCGGCAACAACGTGAACAACAGGAAGCGGGGGTTATTTATGGTGTCAAATTCTTGCAGAGGGGGTAAGGGCTCGAACGAATCGGAAGGAATCCGCGGGATCTTGTTTGGGAAGGAGGTGTCATGTTTGTTTTGTATCCTTCTAGGGCTAGGATATGACAGATGGGTCATAGGCGTCAGCGTGTGAGGGAGCGAACGCGGGCGGCTGGCGGGGCAAGCTTTGGGCCGAGCGGCATCTTGCGGCACTGCTCGCTGGTGGGCCATGACGGTAGATAGGACGGGTGGGCTGCGAGGTTGGTTGGGTTGGGCCGTGGGGCTTGGTAGGCCGGGTAGTTAGGTTTAGTTTATTTTTCCATGTTTCTTTTTCTTTTTTCTGTTTTCTAATTTCTGATTTAGGGCTCAAATTTAGGTCAAACAAGTTTCTAAAAACTTGTAAAATTAAAACCAAGACTTTAGGACATGAAGGAAACTATTTAATATATATTTCCAAAAATACCAACCAATAATTATTTCGTTTGTCCTATAGGGCATTATATTCCTTTATCTATTTTCCTTTTTATTATTTCCTCCATATCTTGCAAATATGGACTCCAAATGAGTTTAAACTTGTTTCTAAATTTTTCAAATATTTAGTAGATCATTGTAGGGTCATATTTACCCTTTTCTTTAGTTCAATAATATTTCATTTATAAAATCCTTTGTTTATTTTGTTGGGGTTCGGTGTAGAAAATTAAAAAAATTACTACACGGAAACCCCGAATGCCCAATGATCTATCTACGAGTAATGCAGTAACGGCCGAGAGGTTTCAGATACATACACCTGTAGTCCGAGATCGGTTAACATTATGAGGGCAACGTGGTTGATGTAGTCATGCTCGTAGCCGACCTCAAGGTCGCGGTGCTCCTTGAAGGTCACCCCTTGCTCCATCACCGTGCAACAGTCCGGCTCATGAAATCCAAAGTGCCCCAAGTGTTGCACCTCGTGGCTTCGTACACATATGGTGTAGGACAAGAACCTCCATATCCCCGATCACGCCGGAAGTACGAAAGTAGATCTCTGGCTTTAGAATCCCCGCAACGCAACGACGTGTTGCGGATGCGTTGTCTCTTGCACGAACAGCCCTGGGCCATGCCAACGCATGGAGACAACTAGATAGAGATTGGATAGGAGGAGGACGAGAGCTCCCAACTCATGGGATATGTCGTATTGGTGTAGGGGTTCACATTATGGAAAACAAAAAAATTCTATCGCATGAACACACAAAACCAAGATTCAATCTATGGCAAAGCCAAGATCTAATCTACGAGATTGGTGCAACAAGATTGTAGGGAACTAACCCTCATAGATCCAAAGCGTTTAACGAGATCGAATTCTCGTGGTTGATGTTGTTGATCACTTGACAATTTCAAGATCGTGTAGACGATCCTTCCGGCGCCATGTTCTGGCAGCACTTCCGTAGTCGGTCACACATATGGTAGTCGATGAATACCTTCTTCTGCCTTGTTCCAGCAGGGTAGCGGAGGTTTATAGGTCTCCACGGATTTCCAACAGCACGATGGTGTGGTGGTGGTGGTGGAGAAGATGAGATTGCTACAGGGCTTCGCCTAAACCGGAGCAGCGTGTATGGAGGAGAGTGGGGGGCACCGGTGGCTAGGGATTGGGGTGAGGGTAGGGGTGCGCCCTACCCCTCCTTATGTAGGTGGGGGTGGAGGCCAGGGTTCCCATCCCTGGCCGAGTCCACCCCTGGCCCCCCTTGGCCGGCAGCAAGAAGAGGGAGAGGGAAACCTAGTTTCCCAAGGTTTTCGTTCCTTCCTCCACTAGGAGTTTGACTTTTCAAATTGGGATTTGACTTTTCAAAGTAGAGTTTGATTCCCACTTCCTAGTCTTGGTCGACTTGACCTAGGGCTTGATGCCTCCAGCCCCACTAGGGCATGGCGCATCCATGTGCCCCCCTCCAGGGTGGTGGACCTTCCAGAACCTTCTAGAAGCTTCTGGTCAAAACACCGAAAATATTTCCAAACCCCGAAAATTGACTTTCCTTATATGAATCTTATTCTCCAGATCTCCTCGTGATGTCCTGGATCCAATCCGAGACTCCGAACAACATTTGGTCTCCAACTCATATTCCATATCTACTAAACAACATCGAATCCTTAAGTGTGTCTCCCTACGGTTCGTGAACTATGCACACATGATCGAGACATCTCTCTGATCAATAACCCTTAGAGGAATCTGGAAATCCATTATGGCTCCCACATATTTCTATGATGACTGTGATCGAATGAACCATTTACATACGATACCAATTTCCCTTTGTCTTGCGGTACTTTACTTGTCCAAGGTTTTGATCATCGGTATCTCTAATACCTAGTTCAACCTCATTACAAATAAGTACTCTTTACTCGTTCCGTGATATGACATCCCTTGTGACCTAGTCACATGCTTTCAAGCCAATTGGATGGAATTCCACCGAAAGGGTCCAGAGTATATCTATCCATTATATGGATGGAAAAATCCCACTCTTGATCCATGTGCTTCAACACATACTTTCAGCATACTTAATGCCTCCTTTATAACCACCTAGTTACTAAGTGGCGTTTGATGTCATCAAAGTATTCATACGGTGATGGTGATTAACATGATCTCATGGTCGAAGGATTAGGTTACTATGTATTTAAAAGCTTATAGCAAACGAACTTTAAATGACTTGATCTTATGCTACGCTTAACTATAGGAGTGTCTCCATCACATCATTCTTCTAATGATATGAACTTATTATTAATAACATCCAATGTACATGATCCGGAAACCATGATCATCTATTAATCAACATGCTAGTTTAACAAGAGGCTTAGTAGGGACTCTTCTATGTTTACAAAACACACAAGTATTAATGCTTCCTGTTAATACAATTATAGCATGGGATGTAAACATTTATCATAAACATAAAGATATGATAATAACCATTTTATTATTGCCTCTTGGGCATATCTCCAATAGTCTCCCACTTGCACTAGAGTCAATAATCTAGTTTTGGAAAACTTGTGCATTCAACACCTATGGATTTTCGGTGTTGTATATAGACTATTGATAGTTGTTAACTAATCTTTGGATCCAACACTTTCAGGTCCGTGTGTAATTGCATGTCTTTGCATCTCTACTCATCACTCATTCTCAAGTGAGATGGCATTGTATAAATTTTTACCTTTGGTGAGACCTTTAGTTCCTTTGGGATTAAACCTTGTTGATACAATTGTTGTATAATATATCTTCATAGTACTAGCTTGATGTGAACCACACCTAGTTTGATAAAAAACTACTTGACACAAATGCCCTCTTTTGCTGCCATAATAACAGTCATATAGTTAGCCTTTTGTTATAGTATCTGTCACAATGTCTTAACTTTGGAAATTTATCCAAATCTGGTATGGAATCTCCTTTCCATTACATTGTGCCACTCTTAGTTCAAATTGAGATAAACTTAATTTGTATCATGTGACAAAACTAGTATCAATATAACACTTTACAATGAACTATCTATCTATTTGTCACCTATACGAAAATAGAATATTCTTAGTTCTTTTCAAAGATCATAAGAATATCCTTACTATCGTCCAATGATCATCATATAAATCATTCTGGTATATGCTCATAACATTTAGAGCATAGTACATAGCTGGATGTGTACATATCACAGTATGATTGATCAAAATTGTGATTTCAATCAACAAGTACCAAAATACTTGCATATTTGTTTCACTTACCAAGTGTTAATACACTTGAATCTTGATCCAATCCTTTCTGTGCGGCAAGAACCTTTCTTGTCTTTCCCATATTGAACTTTATTCAATATCTCATCTATGTACTTTTGGCACAACCATATTAGCGTGTCAATCTATCCATATAGTCATAGAGGCCAAATATTTGAGTTTTTCCCAAGTCTTTCATCGAGATGAAATTCTTAACCTGTGTCAATTACCAATCAACAATATGTCTTTCACATAATGTATTAGAAATATGTCTTAGAGCTCCCATTTAATTTCTTGTAAATGCAAGCATCTTCATCGTCTCTGATGAAATTAAACCTTTTAACAGTTTCATCATGATGAAGATTCCAACTTCGCGATGCTTACTTCAACCATTGAAGTTTTCATGCCCTTTTAGCATCATTTGAATTAATAAAACCCTTTGGATCGTGTCATGTACACTTCCTAGGTAAAAATTCTATTAGAAGAACTTTCTTTTGTTTGTTCTACTACCATATAACAAAATTATATATAGTGGTTGCTATATTAATCTGTCCAGACTAAATATTGCTATGAGAGATCAAATCTTGTCATAGTCAACTGTTTGAATGTTGATGTAATATTTTAAACGAAATGTCAACTATTTCATAGATGTGAAACATCCATGTCTATTTATAGATCCAAATAACAACCGATAGGTCTTACACCTTTCCGGAGGGTCTTCCAAGTTCAAAAACTTGATTTTTCGTGTATGGAAATATCACGAATTTTATGGCTTTAAGTCATTTGACGGAGTTAGGGACCATCATCGCTTCTTTGCACGTAGTTGGTTCATGATTGTCCAACAATAATGATTTAACTCTCAAATCTTGGTATTAGATTGTTTACCCTACCTACTTGGTTTGATAGTAACTTAGACCTTCGTGACCACAACTTTTGAGGTACGTGATCCATGAGCATTGTTGCTTCCTCCGGGACACTTTTCGGTGCTACGCAACTCGGCATATATAACTAAGGTTCATTAACCTTATCAAAGTTCTATTGTTCTCCCACTTAACTTTTTACGAAAATTCCTTCTCAAGAAACTCAAAGTTCTAAGTGACAAACACTTTTGACTTCGGTGTTATGGAGGAACACGCAACGGTTATTCGAAATAACCTACAAAGACATGATCATCTGACTTTGGGTGTAATCATTTTACTTATGCCTAGCATACCAATGTTTTAGAAAAGACAACTTAGATTTTACCCCAAACCATAACTTTATATGGTGTCATTTCAACGGATCATGATGGAGCTCTTTTCAGTGTAAAAGCGGTAGTCTCTAAAGCATTAATCTTTAAAGTATAATGGCAGTTTTATAAATTACACCTTTGATCTTACCATGTTAATCAAGGTTTCATTACATATCTCGAACACTCCATACTACTATGGTGTTTTCAAGAAACATAAATCTATGGAACGATTCCTCAAATCATTAGGTGTTTTGCTAAACTTTGTAACTCAAATATCTTCCTTTATGATCCAATCATAAACTCTTTATTTTCTTGTTATAATGATTTTCCACTTCATCTTGAAAGTCTTTGAACATTTTCAAATGTTTCAACCTTCTTCATCATTAAGTAAATATACACATATATTAACTCAAATTTTCAGAGAAAGCATATGAACTTGAAATCCATCGCTCATGACTTCACATAAAGGGCTACATACATCAATATGTATAAATTCCAATACGTTAGTCATTCGTTCTTCTTAGGCCTTGAATGAAGTTTCAATTATCTCTAGGAAAGTCTCATAAGTATCATTTGATCAAAATCAAAAGACTCCAAAATTCCATCAACATGGATTTTCTTCATGTTTTCTTTCCAATATAATTTAAACGATGATGTCACTTTCTAGGTGATCTTTCAATCATTTGTCTTTCGACATTTTTAGCATTAGTTTTATGGTTGTGATTTCTCCAACTAGACTTTTATATCATCCATATATTATGGAATACTGAAATTATTTGAATAACCTTTTGTTCTCACAATACCTGATTAAAACAAATCTTGAAGGAAAATTTGGATGTCAACGAAAAACACAACAACACTTTATTTGTTTTTGATGAACATCATCACATATTCTCTTACTAGTTACTTAGGCCATTGTAGTTCATGAATTGTATTGTTTCGTATGACAATTCACACCAACAAATTCGGTATCCAATAACTGAAAAATCACATTGTTTAACAAGCAAAGAATACATCCATAACATGTTTATCATTTATATACCTAAGTTGGACAATTTACAATTTTATTTTTTCTTCCAAATATTTCTGAGATTCTCTTTTAGCATTTCTTTTTTCTTTTAAAAGAATCTATCAATATCAATAATGGCGCCATACACATGACACATAGTCCAAAGCGTGTATAGTCAAATACTACTATCTTTGGACTTGCACTTTGAAGTAGATCACCATCATCAAATGTTTGGCGTTCTTTCGAATTTGATTCGTTAGTAATCTTTTAGTGTAGTAAACATTTTACCTACATCTTATATTCATCCTTATCATGGCAATTTTCATAATCAATCTACTTTAGCTTATAACGGTGCATCGCGAGTATAATGTTGATCTCCAAAACCTTTTGGAGGACTAGGACGACTAGTGTCTCCAACCTTTTGCAAATTTTCATAAAATATGAGAACATAAATTTTGCCATATTATACTTTATCATATTGCAACCAACACTATAACATAAAAGACATGTAGGGACGTTCAATTTTGGTGTTAAGGACACTTTATATCACCTCAAGGTTGTTGTAGAGTCGCTAACGGAAAGCGTCACACGGATGTCTTCTTATGCACCGTCTCAAAGACCATAAAGACATTTCGAAAGCGTGTTTATGAATTTTCTGAGACAGTTCTATAGAGCGTGTTTATTCCAGTAGAGACGTAGTTGGAGCTGACCATAAAGCTGGACTTCATGACTTTTCTACATAATGTTGAGTCGCTTTCCTCATACAGTGAAGAAAATACGTACGCTTGCAACTCAATAGACATGTGTAGTGCATTCAGGAGAAATTTATATATTAATCAAGAAAAATTGTACTTTACAACTGAAATATACATCCATATACCAAGAGGTATCATGAGCAAAAGAATACTTCAAGTACTCATATTTCTAGCAAGCTGGAATCTTCTAAACTTTTGAATGCACATCAACACCCATGGGCCGGGTCTTCGCTGCATCGTGTATATTTTCTCCTTATGGTCTTTACTGAGATTCATTAAAATTCTGCAATAATACTTTCTTCAGAAAACTCATGAAGGTGAATACCAAAACCATTGGCATCACGTGCAATGATTGTTCAACATTGGTCAATATATATACCTGCATCAGGGTAATTCCCTTGGAAGCATAATCATAACTCTGCACTGAAAATTTAACTATGGTTAGATAAAATGTCGAAATAAATGTAAATACTCATGGAAAACGTCAGTTTATAGCTAGCTTGATGGAATTTATTTTAAGCATAAACTACATTGTCACAATACTTATTTGCTTTAAGAAATAATTACAGCCGGACTGATGCAGCAACATCCTTATGATGCATCTTGAGAACTTTATTAGTTTGCTCTTAGGCGGTACAACTTGAAATTTTGATGCATTTAGTGACCTATCAAGAACAAAGTTTTTTTTTTACCTGAAGAAGCAAAGGTTAGTGGTGCTGGTTTGGAGATAATTTAAGAAAAACATGACAAAAGGTACTTATATGTTTTTAAGCTATACAATATATCCATAAGCCTTACACATTAGTCTCGATTACTTAAGAGATATAACTTATATCTTCAATAATACATGACAAAATTGCTGCTTGAATAGATCAGCTATAGTCAACTTCTAAATAATAAATAATGTACTTGAAAGGCTCCACAGACTTCATGTATGCATTCCTTAAAATATAGAAATAGTTTCAGATTAGTAAATCGCTGGGTCTAAATAAATCACATCCAACGAAAGTTTTATATGGATTACAAAAGGATGACATAAGTGCTAAAATTATTATTGGCTCAAGTTCAAGAATACAACAAGATGGAAATTGTGATATAAATCTGAGGCGATCCGCATCAGTTCAAGATGTAATCAAATTTGTGTTTTCTCATGCCTACGTGATGAAATTGACATGTCCCACATATTTAATCAGATCATCTATGTGGGCACAATAACCTACAGATTGTAGTCCTCGATCTAGCACTAGATTGAGTGTATTAGCTGGACTGGTTGAACAACGAAAAGGAATGAAATACCATATTTTGGAATCTGGCAAGCACTAGTTACTGCTGAAACGTACCAATTAAATAGATACATGCTCGGTTAAAAAAAGATATAGATTGAGATTAAATTAATAGCGTAAGAACATACCAGTGGCTGTGGATCCACGACTACATGGAGTTGGCTGGCTGCAAGGTGCCATGGGCGGATTGTGGAGGGTGGGGAAGTACGAGAAAGCCACAGCAGGATGGGACATGGCACCGCCTCTCCAAGTATGGTATCCTCGCTGATGTGCTGCCGGTTGCTGCGCAGAGTTTAGGTGCCACCCTCGAAATTAGTGGCGGCGCTAGGTTTCCACAGGTAGGAGACGAGAGAGGTATTCATTTATTTTTCTTGAAACAGACGGGAGAGATATATTGAGGACGTTAAATAGATTTGTTTTCTTGAAGCAACACGAGCGGTGAATCTGGTCACAATGAGACGATCTATCAAACATCTTAAAAATCGTCTTTATCAAAGGGATGGATTTCCACATAAAGACGAATACAAAAGCGTCGACCGTGGGACGCCTCTATATGTCATTTTTGTTGTAGTGCAAAACATCATTTCAGATATCGCAATATCTTGCACACATGATGGCTTATGAAACAATTCTTTCAGCTCCTAGATAACCTTGATATTAAAAAAATCTTTTAAATATCAAGAATTATGGAGACAAACATGATACTTAGATACTAACACTGAAATTGTTACTCTTGATTTAATACCAATTATTAAACTTCACGGAGTAAACGGAGTTTGCCGAAAGTTTGCAATAAGACTTTTAAACTTTAGATTAACACTTAAAACAATACGATACCAGTTCATAAAGTAACTATCCAGAATTTTATAGTTCTATTATCTCAATTATAAAAAAGCGTAAGGTGGTGAACGGATGCCAATGACTATAATAATTATCTAAATTCACTTTGATTTAATTTATGATAAATAGTGTTCAATTTTAATCATATTACTGTTGAACTCCCACTCAAAACAACATCTCACGAGTCGTTTTGGTGATTACACGAATCAAATCTACTACACCAAGTCCGATCATCATGAGAGATGATGTAGTTTCAAAGGCAAACAATCAACATGCTCATCATATCATTGATATGACTCATGATTTATCTTTCGGTATTCCATGTTCCGAGGCCATGTTTGTACATGCTAGGCTCGTCAAGTCTAACCTTAGTATCCGCATGTGCAAATCTGGCTTGCACCCGTTGTATGCACATGCAGAATCTATCACACCCGATCATCATGTGATGCTTCGAAACGATGAGTCTTCGCAATGGTGCCTACTAAGGACAGACACTTTATTACTTGATATTTAGTGAGAAGGATCATCTTATAATGCTATCATCGTGATCTAATAAATACAAGATGCATAAAAAGGATTAACATCACATGCAATTCATAATATGTGATATGATATGGCCTTTCTTCTTGGGCCTTTGATCTCCATCTTCAAAGCACAAATATGATCTCCATCATCACCAGCATGGTGTCAAGGTCAATGGCATCGTTTCATGGTTGTCCATCACCAACAACAATTATTATAACTACTTGGAATACAGCTATTACATGATGAATAGACACATGGGTCTTAACGAATTTAAAGACAACCATAAGGCTCCTGCCGGTTGCCAACTTACAATAAGGATCATTACATACATCATATATAATCACAATCACATCATGGCCATATCATATCACAACATAAGCCCTGCAAAAACAAGTTAAACGCCTCTAATTTTCTTTGCATGTTTTACGTGGCTGGGGCTTTCGAATAAGAATCTTTCTAACTTACGAACATGAACCACAACGTTGATACAAGTATTGCCAAGTGTGTTGTAAATTCAATCTTCGCTATGGTGGGAGAGATATACACCTACAAAGCCACTTGTGCAATGCAAGTTGCACGTTGAGCGTGGAGCAAGTCTCATGTACGATGACATGTAAGGTTAGCCCGGGCCGCGCTTCATCCCACCATCCCGCAAGAAGAAAAATACACAAAAAGCAATCGATAACAAAATCATCAACGCCCACAAAACCATTGTGTTCTACCCGTGCAACAGATCTACGCATAGAGTCGGCTCTGATACCACTATAGGAGTTCATAGTATAAAAATAAAAAATTTCTATCGCATGAACACACAAAACCAAGATCCAATCTATGGCAAAGCCAAGATCTAATCTACAAGATTGGTGCAATGAGATTGTAGACAACTAACCCTCGTAGATCCAAAGAGTTTAACAAGATTGGATTCTCCTGGTTGTTGTAGTCAATCACTTGCCGATCTCGGATTCGGTGTAGAAAATCAAAATTTCTACTACGCAGGAACCTCGAATGCCTAATGATCTATCTACGAGTAATGCAGTAACAAACGAGAGGTTTTGAATACATACCCTTGTAGTCAGAAAGCGGTTAACGTTTAAGCTCATAGCCGACCTCAAGGTTGTTGTAAGGTTCCCAACCTTTAATAAGGTAGAGATCCCTGTGTTTACAATGCTAGTCCCTGGATCAATAGCTAGCATCCACAGTTAAGATGTAATATCAAGAAACAAAGGTCATAATACAAATTTATAACCAGGAATAAAATAATTTATTACATCTTACATAGCTCATTTGGCTATCTCATTACAATGCAGCAGAATATAACATTAGCATGGGGTCCTTCATCTTCAAAGTGCCACAGGCAGACATGTTGGTTGTAGACTTGTAATCCTAATCAATAAACTTGTCTAACATCAAACAAACCTGCAACATAATAAGTTACAACCACAAGGGTCAATACATTTGAATTTTATTGGCAAGTGATACTATGGTAGTATAGTGGAGTCTATCTTCTATATGCTTTTGGCTAGGTGGAGCTTAGGCTTGCTTTGCTCAAAATAGTTTTTCCTTATCATTTGAAAACACTAAGTTTTTGCTTGACAAAAACTTTCCCAAGGCATCTCCCAATAGAAATTGGTGATCCTTCAACCCTTGTTCAACCACAAGATTTTAACTTAGAAATTGGGATGAGGAGATTCTTGATAGCTTCCATGTCTTGATGCTCAAATTGTCCTTTACCAGGGACATGGCTAAGTACTTAGATTTTACACTCTGCAGAGGTGGTGCACTTTCCCCACAAGACTTGGTTTCACCAAGACAAGATCTTTCAAAAGCCTTCCCTTAGACCAGAATGGACGCGCTCCAACCTATCAAACCCCTACCACCAACTGTCCATTTGGATAAGTTATTGCAACCTATATGATCCAGGCAGAGCCCATAACGCCAAGTGGCTGCACTTGAAGCTTCTCAACATTTGACATCTCAAATCTCTTTGTTCCTGGGTGGCCATACACAAGTGAGATACACAAGGTAAACCATAGAAATGGGCCTTGTGAACCACTCAACACAAACCATTCCTTCCATTCCACCCAGGTGATTCATTCACTTAGTTGTTTTATTAAACAAAACACAAGTCCTTGACTTAGAAATATTCCATAGTATGAATATATATTCCACCCTTGTTTTCTACTAGATAAGCTAAGCATGGTAATAGTAGGAATCTTAACTTAGGGAATTTCTACTAAGGTTTCATCTACTAGGATTTCCCATGGCATAGTTTACACTTAGCAAAATTCCATGCAAGTCCTACTTTAGAAATATCAATAATGCATAGTGAAAATAATGGGACAAAAGTATGAAGCATCACTTGCCTTTTTTGGTAGAGAATATAAGTTCACTCCTTGATCTTGCAACAATCACACTCTTCAAATTCCACTACAATTCAATCAAGCAAGCAATATTTCAATCTACCATTCAAGCAAAACATCACATAAATTAATAGAATCAAAGTAATGCATGCAAGCATGCCAAACTTTGTTTTATTTACAAAAGTGGTATATAATAGGTTATAATCATTCTAAAACACTTTATTGGTCATTTTATAAAGTGGCAAAACTATTTGCAAAAGATTCTACCTACAAACCATTTTTAAACCAAATCATGATTTTATATAGTTGAAAATGCTTTTAGCAAAGTAATGATCTTTATGGAGTTCACCAAATACATTTTAAATTCATAAAACTTGGTGTTTTGGGTCAGAGAGTTTATTCCAAAATATTTCCCAAAGATTTTCTCCCAAAAGCATTTTAAATAAATAAACATTATTTTTATTTGACTAGAAATGGTTTAAATCAAAAGTTTATTCTTTTGCTTCACCAACTATATTTTTGAAACCACAAATTGATTTATATGGTCAGTAGGTTCCAAACAATCCATTTGCCAAAGGTTTTATCTCAAAAATCATTTTAGAACAATTTTTATATTCTAAACATGCTTACATAAGTTTCTGCAAAAACAATCAATTTAACAGAAACATTTTACTAAAAAAAAGTGCATGGTAAGAAAGTACTTGTTTTGCTGAATCCATTGATATAAAATTTTCAAAATTTGGACGTGTGGTTTGAAAGTTATGAATTTTTCAAATTGGAACATCTAATAGAACAATTCTATTTTTATTCAAACAGTCAGGGCCATGTGGCTGCTTCTTACTCGCTGATACCGTTTCGTTTGGATCGAGTGATACAAGCCGTAGGATTAAGTGAGATCGCACGGCTAAGCAAGCGTATCCCTTCGGTTAATTTCTATCGTGGCCACGCGATCAAGATCGGACGGTGCACATCACACTTGCCAAAGATGGGCGGCGCTGGCGGCGGCAGGTGGCGGCGGAGCGGTCACACGGTGGCGGTGCAGGCGATGCAGGTACCGAGAGAAGGTGGGGAGATGCTCACCGAGTTCGTCGTGGTGTGGGGAAGCTCAAGGTGGTCCTTGCTGGTGATGGGGCGCTCGGGGTTCACGACAATTGCTCGCCGGAGTTCGTGGAGTCATCGGGCGTGCTCAGGGGAGGTTGAGGACGAGGCTTCAGAGCATGCCAGAGAAAATAGAAAGCATGGTTAGATGCGCGGGAGAGTGGTGAGTTTAGGAGGGTCATCCAGAGGTGGACGGGGAGACGTGGCTTACGGGGAGAGGTCGTCGGAATGACGGCAGACGGTGGTGTTGTCCTGGCAGAGTCGTTGCTGAGCTTGCAGGGCGAGCGCGAGCAAGGGAAAAGTGCTGGGATGTGCAGAGGATGCTGGCGAGCAAGCTCGTGTGCTCAGGCGGCAATGGGGCTGACGGTGGTGGCCGGAATTTGATTGCGAGCACGCCGGAGCAGAGTGTGGTCTAAGCGCAAATCAGGGCGGCCTGGGGGCTCTCTTGCTACGGTGTCTGAGGGGAATTGAAGGGGAGAGAGGGGTGATTAGTAGGGCGAGGTAACGAGGTGAGTTACGAGCACAATCAACGGGAATTGAAGCTGCGAGTTAAAATAGGGAACTGCCGGAGGAGAGAGGGGAGGAACTGGTCGCGAGGACGACGATGAGCTGGCGGTGGGGTCCGGTCATAAGCGATTGAGAGAGAGAAGAGGTGGGGCCATCTAGTCATTGACTCTGCGGGTTCTGTCTACGGTGAAAAAACGCTTCACTGCGGGGGAGAAGGAGTGGGCTGGACTGGGCTTAGTTGGGCCTGCTGGCTGGGTCGACTTTGTTCTTTTTTTATACTGCTTTGTTTTTCTTTTTCTGTTTCTAATATTCTGTTTTGATTTGGTTTAATTATTTCAAACATCAATTTGAATTCAAATTTCTCTCCAACTTTGTGAGGATTCAAACATTGATTAATTATACATTCTGAAGTCAATTTTTGAATAAATCTTTTATTCTCTTTCGGATCTTTTAATTATTTAATTAGGCCCTTGTTTTAAATCAAATAAGATTTAATATTATCTTCAAACACTATTTGAATTCTAAAACCTTCCAAATCTTTTCAGTAGGTTTTTATTTGATTATTTGGGTGTCAAAAAATTCATATTGATTTATTTGGAAAAGTTTTTAATATGATTTATTAATCATTTAAAATTGGATTTGTCTTTATTCCAATAGGATTTTATTTATGCCATTTTATTTTATTTTGGAAAATTATTTATCCTTTTATTTTTATTTGGATTTGGATTATATTCATTCCATTTGCTTATGGATTTGGCCAGGATTTGATTTGGTCTTTAAATATTCCTTATTTAATATTTCTTTCTTCATCTTATAAAATCCATATCTTTTTATTTATAGAACCAAACTTGGTGATTCCAACTTTGTAAAATCATATTTAATATTTGTTTATCCTTTTAAATCCCTTTAGGATTATTTGCTCACCATTTGGTATGGATTTTAGATAGGTGCTTTATTAGCTTTGGAAATTCAATTTCCTTATCTTATTAATTTCATAAGATTTTATCTATGGCTCCAAATTAAGTGAAACCAATTTGTAAGGTCTTATAATATTTTCTATTTGTCATTCTTGATCATTTATAAGTTTTCCAAGTGTTTTATTTATTCAAATAAAACCTACTGAAATGATTTTGGCATTATTTAGATTTCAAATAGAGTTGTAAAATAAATCAAATCCTATTTGAATTAATGAGTAAGGTCTATTTATTTCATTATTAATGGATCCTAAAAAGAATAAAATTTATTTTATTTTGGACTTTGATTTGTGTTGTTAAACAGAATTAAAATAAATACAAAGTTTGGTGGTGGTTTGATTTGAATTGGAGTTTGAAATATTTGTTTGAAAATCAAAACAGAAATTCAAATTAGAAAAAGAAAAAACTTCAGTATCGTTTTCTTTCACTAAGCCGGCCCAACAAGAGCCCACCCGGCATACCCTCACTGAATCGTTTTCTTTCACTCAATCTCGCACCCACCCAGTCACTGACGCAGAGGTCCCACTCTTCCTCTCTCTCTCACTGTCAGCACGGCCCCACCGCCAGCACATCATTGTCTTCCCCACGACCACGTCCCCCTGCCGTTGCTGCCGAGTTATTGCCGGCGTCAATACGCGTAAGTGCCTGAGTAAATCCTCGCTGTGATCACGCATAGATAAGCGCCCATGCCTCTTCTCTCTTCCCCCCCCCAAACAGTGCCTCCCCTCTGCCACCAGGCTGCAGGAATTTTGAGCTCAAGCATCTATGTTCCGACGGTGTTCCTGGCCAATTCTAGCGCCGTCCAGCCGCCCCTCGCCTCCCACTGCACACGAGCTTGCTCCCCACCTCCTGGCGCATCTCCCCGTGCCACTCGCTCGCTTGCGCGCGCTCAGAATCATCGGCAACAACGACAACCAGCAGCGCCACCGTCTGCAAGCGACTCCGGCGACCCTTCCCTGGTAACTCCGACCGCCCCAAGCCCTCTCAATGAAACTCCCGTACTCCCAATACTCATACGCATCTAATGCCCCCTCCCGTTTACCTTTGGACGAACTGCAGCCTCGCCCCCGTCGTCATACAGAGAGCATACGTCGTCAGGAGCTACTCCGGCGAGCAATCCCTGACATCACCATGCGCCCCTTGGATTATTACGACCACGTTGAGCTTCTCTGCACCCTTGCGAACCCTGTGAGCATCTCCTCTCCCACCCTTCCTTCCTGCTTCGCCAGGACCACCGCGAGCAGAGCCGCGCCGCCAGTCGTCGCCGCCAGCGCCGCCAGGCAATGGTCAAACATCTGTGAGCCGTTAGATCGTTAACCAGTGGCTAGGATTAGATTCAAGCGAAGGGGTATCTGTGGCATCCCGCAAAACCACTACTAGAAAATCGTGTTAAATTTGTGCATTGCATCGTCATCATCATATGTTGTTTGTCTAAAACTATTTTCGCAAAGCCCTATTTGTTTTCCAAACGCCCCTCTTTATTCAAACGCAAAACCCGGTTCTCCGGATTAATTATTTTGGCCGCTATCGGTTTGCATACGGCCCGTTTAAAACAAATAAAAAGTTTAATTGTTTTAGCGGGGGCAGTCGAACGGGCCGAATCGACCCGAACGACCACCCCCATTTTTAAATCGGTCCACCCCATTAATCCTACAGCTACCTAAAACCCTACCCACACCCAGCCTCCACCTCACCCTGGCCTATCACCATCTGCCACCTCACCCTCTCCCTATCCCTCAACCACTCAGATGCCGCCACTTGGCCATTCCTGACCCCTCAACACACACCTACCCTGCCTAGCAACCCACAGCCACACACAGCACGCACGCCCCCCCCTCCACAGCAGATCCCCGCGCCCCCCGACCCCACTCCCCGCGCCCACGTTCTCTCCTCCCTCCCTTCTTCCTCCTCTGCACCTCCCCCTCCCCGACCACCCCGCGCCTCTTCCCCTCCTCCCTCCCTTGCTCCCGCCGGCGCAGCCGCCCCGCCCCCGTCGCCGCGCCGGCGAACCCTCTCCTCTCCGGCGCTCCTTCCGTCCTCCCGCGCTTGCACCGCCCCACCCTCTCCCTGACCGCGCCCGTCCCCGCCACCTCGCTCCGCCCGGCCGCGTCCCCGACGGTTCCCGCCGGCCACCTCCGCGAGCCCGGCCGCCTTCCCCTCTCTCTCGCGAGCTCCGCTCGAACCCCCGCGTCCCCGAGCCCCGGCGCCCCGCGGTCCGCCTCGCCTCCCTCCTCCAGTGCGCGCGCCTCCCGCCCCGGCGTGCTCTGCTCCCTGCGGGCCGACCAAGCCCCGCCGCGGCCCCCTCCGCTTCCTGTCGTCGCCGATCGACCTCGCCGTCCGCGCCCCGTCAAGCTCCCCGCGCCTCTCGTCGACGGCCCCGAGCCTGCCTCCGCCCCGAGTGCCCCTCCTCCGCAGCGCTCGAGCCGCCGGTCCCCCCCCTCCTCGCCGTCGACGGAGCCGCCCTTGCCGAGCTGTGCTGCCTGGTTCTCTGTGTGTCGGTCCCTTGGAGACGTGGTGTTGGAGGTGGGGCCGATGGTGTGTTGGAGTGAGTTTTTTTGGTGATGCTGTGTTGGAGTGGCATGTATGGAAATCGCGGTAGTGAGTCGCAGAATACTCGTGTCTGACACAAGAACACCATCGTCAATGAAGCTGGACCCTCAAGTACGCCGGCATGAACTGAAGAATGTCGGACGCCAAGTTCCCTTCACAGATCCTAATTCATCGAGACCTCCAAGTTCGCCGAGAACCCGGTTCCAAGACAAGATCGCCTTCCGGAACGACATGACCTCCTTCAAGGATTCGATGGTGGAAACTCGGAAGACCGATCACGGCGTCCCCCTCCCTCTCGGACCACAAGACCGACACGAGCCGAGACCCGGAAACTATGCAAGACCACGGCGCCGGAACCGGAAACCGAACCTCGACACGCCAAGTTCGCCAAGACCCCGTCCCCGCAGGCCTCCGACAGGGAACCGACAAGATCTACATCACGGACGACCCTCGGACGCCAAGATCTTCTCCTCGGGACACCGGGAACTCCCCCTGAACGCCATGGTCGTCGACACGGATACGACATGAACTTCGCCGCGGAACGCCAAGCGCTTCACCCCGTACGCCAAGACCGATCTGATTCGAGGACCCGACAAGATCTGCTCCGTTGTCGAGAACGATCCGCCGAGACCGACCCGTTGAACCCTGAACCCCGAGGCCGACCCCGAACCCCGGAACCCAAGCTCGCCGAACCCTAATGTGTGAACCCCTTCCCGAAAACCCTATTTTATAATATATACAACTTGTCGCATATTAAATGTTCTCGCATGCATATCATGTGGGTTGGGGGCCCTATGCCGATTCACCTAATAATTAAATATGGGGCCTATATGCGGGCAAATCTAGTCTCATATCGGCCTCATTTAAATTGATGTAGCGAACCGGTGCTATCTCTTGCCATGTTAATACAACATTTAAATTGCGGGGTAGGTAAATAACTTGAACCGTATAATTAATTGTCGGGACCCCCAGTTCCGCTTAATATGACCTAATCGCATTGCACCCTTGCCATGCCATGCATCATACATGCATCATGCCGATCTTCTGCCGTTGTATTAATTATTGCATCCGGTGTTTATTCTAGCGTTTTGCTTCTTCGCGGATAAGGCCGATGAGTTGATGTGAGCTTCGCCCCGATCTTCGGATGAACCCTTCGACAATGTTTTCAGGCGAGCACCTCCCCCTTTCTACCTATCTTACTTTTATAGTATTTATTCCCTCCTGTTGATCTATTGCTATCTGTGTTGCGATGCTCTAGTTCCGTACCCGTGATATCCTGTGCAGCCCTATATTGCCTTGGACACATCCTATTACCTGTTGTTTGGTAGATAGTTGGACCCGCGCGTCGTAGTCGCTTTCTCAAGTGTTGTGGCGTGTCGTCAAGTACCACAGTTGTTGAAGAAGTGCCGCATGTCCAATGTTGGAGATGATCATGGTTTACTTATCGTTCACTTTAATTACTGTTTAACAACTAAAATTGAATTAAGCAGAGGCATCGGTGGGTGATAGGTAAGATTTGGTTTCCGACCGCCCACTTGTGTCCCGTAGGACCCGAGTTCTTGACACCTGTTCCGAGATCGAGCGCGCTAACCACAGGTGGGGAGATATGGGCCCCCCATTGATTATTACCTGATTTCAAAGTATTGTACTGGGGGCCACAAACTAGTTTGAGGTTTTATTTACGATCCTGTACGTATGCCATGCTACTGCTTTATTTACGATTGTGCGATGGATAGCACACTGTACTGTTTAGGATCGGGCCACGTTTCGCGGTGTCGATAGTCCCCGTTTGGGGATTTGCTGT
Source organism: Avena sativa (assembly GCA_916181665.1). Taxonomy (NCBI): domain Eukaryota; kingdom Viridiplantae; phylum Streptophyta; class Magnoliopsida; order Poales; family Poaceae; genus Avena; species Avena sativa. Next base: position 332,263,754 of record OV702285.1, read on the forward strand.
CGTTCACAGCCGTTTGCCCAAACACCAGTCCGTCTCGGAGACCGGCCGAACTTCGTTGCGGGTGTCGACTTGGTGGGGTGGCCCCCACGTACTTGCTTTGGGTCTGGGAACGTCGTGACTTAGGCCCCGCCGACATACCGATGGGTGTATGTTAACTGATCTGGCAAAAAGGGTCGAAGTGCCTGTGGATACTTTGGTGCACCCCTGCAGGGTTAAATCTTTTCGAGAAGCCGTGTCCGCGGTTATGGACGACTTGGAGCACAGTGCTTGATCATAGAAAACTATAACTAAAGTTTATTGCTATAAATTGACTTGTATCCGATATGACTAGTAATCAGCTTCACTACAACGGAAGGGTTAAGTAAAAGTACCAACAACTGCTGGGTTTTGGGTTGTCTCATGCTAATCGAATCTGACTAGTAAGTGATGCCACTATAACTGAATGATTAACTAAAAGTGCCCACTGTTTACTTTATCAGGAGGAATATCTAAACCTGACTAGTAATTGCTGCAACGATAACTGAATAAGTAAAACTGCCAACTGTGTGAGTTCCTCGGTTGACTTCCTCGTTTGGTCTCGAGGGGGAAACGCCAGGATGGGTTTGTTTGATGATAGTATCAGGTTGGATCCGAATAGGTCTTTCTCACCCCTCTCTGATAGCCGCCAGTTGTATCGAGTCTCTATAGGTTGTTTAGTGCATGCTGTCGCTGCCGCTCAGTCCACCATACCTATGTAGGCGAGGACCGCCGAATTCTAGCCTCGCCGTGTACTGGCCTCAGTACTGACGCTCCTCTTTTTCCTTTGCCCTTTGTCGGCACCCCTTTTGTTTAAGCAGGTTTTGAGATCGACGCCGTTAGCAGGGTTACCCTTCCGGCTTGGCCTGGGCAGGGTTATGGACGCCATTGGTTATTCTTCAGGGCTCTTAGCCCCATTTGCATCTTGTCCGTAGCTGGACGCTCTATCGTTTTCAAGGTGATTTGGATCTTTGTATATTATATCTGTATTCTTGACTCATTGAGTCGCTGTTGTATATATATCTGTGCTGTGGGTCCCATCGAGGACTGTTGTGTAATGTTATTACTTTGCTTTCCACCCGCACGAAAGTGCCTGGTGGACACCTTCGAATCGTTTCTATGCGGGTTTGGCGAGTTTCGCTAAAACTTGCATAGGGCCGATTCTGAGGGTGTTACAGTATCGTGTGCTCTGTGCCGCACGATCTCACTTAAATCCTGCGGTCCAGAGAGGCTGATCCGCACGAAGCGGTACCGTCCAATAGAAACGCGCCACGTGGACAGGGTTTTGTTTAAAAACAGAATTAGAATCTGTTTGAATTGCAAACTTGTAAAAATCATAACTTTAATTCTACACGTCCAAATTTTGCAAATTTTATATCAATGGATTCAGCAAGACAAGTACTTTGCAACTATACACTTTGTTTAATGATTTGCTTCTGTAAAATTGGTTGAAATTGCAGAAAATTGTGTAGGCTTATTTTGAATATAAAAATTGTTCTACATATATTTTTTGAGTTGAAATCTTTGCAAAATGGTTTGTTGTGAACCTACTGACCCTAGGAACCAACTTATGGATTTTAAAATGTATTTTGTGAAGATAAGAAATAAATATTTGAATTAGCCCATTTCTAGTCAAATAAAAATATTGTTTTTGGGTTCGAAATGATTTTTGAGTAAAACCTTTGAGAAATGATTTGATTCAAACCTTCTGACCCTAAACACCAAGTTTTGAGAATTAAAATATATTTGGTGAACCCTTTGAAGAATTTTGCTTTGCTAAAAGCATTTTCAACCACATAAAATATTGAGTTGATTTAAAAAATGGTTTATAGATAAAACCTTTTGCAAATGGTTTTACCACTTTTGTAAATGACCACTTTGAACTTCATAATGTTTAGAGCCTAGTAGAAACCACTTTTGCAAATAAAACTATCTTTTGCATGCTTGCATGCATGACCTTGTTTTTGTTATTTTATGTGTGATAAATGGTTTGAATGCTAGTTGAAATTGTGTTTGTTTGATTGAATTGTAGTGAAGTTATAAGAGTGTGATATTTGCAAGGTCAAGAAGTGAACCAAAATTCTCTACTAAAAAGGCAAGTGACACTATCATCCATGTCCTACTATTTTCATTACACTTGTGGATTTTGTAACATGCATGGAAAGGACTACTATATTTTATGCTATGCCAAATCCTAATAGGATACCCTTATATATTCCTTAGTGAAAACATTGTAGTTGTAGTATGCTTAGCCCTGCTATATATTTGGGATGGGATACATGATATGATTATATGAAGAGTTGAAAAGTTATATGTTTTATATAATAAAACAAGTACTCAATGAACCACCTGGGTGGACAAGGATACTCAAGTTTTGGACAAGGTGGCAACAAAAGGAACCATGTTTATAAGGCCATCTCTTTTTGTATGTGCACTAGAAGAAAACCACCCAGGGACTTAGGGATTGAACATGTTTCTCGTACAGTGGCTTCCGTGTACAGCCACATGCTAAATGGGCTCTGGCTTAGTCAACTACATAGTGGAAGACCCATGCATTCGCATCTTCAGGTTAACTAGAATTGTGTAAGGGAACTTGTAACCCTACATTGGTGCCTGAATGACAAGCTAGCATTGTGTATTGGGAGGAATCCTATGGAAAGACTTTGTCACATTCTCAATCTGCCAGTACTCCATCTTGGTGAGTACTTATCCAGTCAAGATGAGATTGTGTCATGTGGGTCAAGTGTACAACTTCTGCAGAAGATCAAAATTCTAAGTACTTAGCCGTGTCCCCGGTTATGGACAATACTGAGCAACTAAGGCCTGAAGCTATGGAAGATCTCGACATTCCAATTTCTCAAAGTAAAACTTGAGGGTCAACAAGGGATTTGAAGCACTTGGAGTTTTCCAAGAAGTTCAGAAAGATTTGACAAAAGATCAAAAGTATTTTGAAAAGATAGGATAAAACTATATTGCTTTCTGCAAATGAGCCTAAACCCTACTTAGCCAAATATGCATGTAATGATAGGATCCACTTATTTCTGCATAGTAGTGAAACTTGCCAATACAATTAAAATGTATTGACCCTTGTGGCTGCAACTTATTATGTTGCAGGTTTGTTTGATGTTAGTGGAGTTTAATGATTAGGATTACAAGTCTACAACCAACATGATTTCTTGTGGCACTTTGAAGATGAAGGACTCCATGCTTTATAGATATTCTGCTGCAATGTAATGAGATAGCCAAATGAGCTATGTAAGATTTAATGAATTATTTTATTCCTGGTTATAAAGTTGTATTATGACCTTTGTTTGTTGATATTGCATCTTAACTGTGGATGCTAGCTATTGATCCAGGGGGCTAGCATTGTAAACACAGGGATCTCTACCTTATTAAAGGTTGGGAACCTTACGATGGTATCAGAGCACTATGTTGCCTGTAGGATTGTAACCCTAGGATTGGACAAAACCCCTTAGAAAAATAGGAGTTGTTTTTGTTCCAAAACATATTTACAAACAATCTTGTAAACTCTTTTCTCAACCATTTTGGTTTTGATTCTACATCTCTTCTATTTCAAACTTGATGGACAAAGCCTTCACCATGACCAATGACTTCAACTTTAGTTTCACCACGAACTTCAACTTAGACATCACTAAGGACTACAAGTGAGAACCAAGAGACATTAGATTGCCTACCAAAAACATTGATGTCAAGTTAGAGTATAGATCATATTGACCTATGAGGTATGATTATACTAAGTTAATTATTTCAAGAAAATTTGTTGTTTCCTTCAACTCTTGAGTTAAACTCATAAGTTGATAAGTGAATAGTTGCTTGTTGATTGCTTGATAGTTTGATTGAACTTGGTTGGTTTTGAATTGTGTGTTAGAACTTCTTAAAAACCTATCCATCATTACTTATCCCTATCAAACCAATAGATGCCTCCCCGTCGTGCCAACCCCAACCAAAACAACAACAACATCACTCCTGAGATGCAGCAGATGTTGACAGCTCAGACACAACTGATGTAGGAGATGACCACATTCATACAGAATTAGAACAACAACAACAACAACAACAACAACAACAACAACAACAATAACAACAACAACAACAACAACAATCAGAATAATCCTCCAGCACTTGATATGCTCACCAAGTTTCTGAAACTTAGGCTTGCAAGGTTCTCTGGAACAACTGATCCAATGGAAGCCAATGACTGGTTACGCTCAGTGAGCAAAGACTTAGTGACTGTTGGCTGCACCGATGAAGAAAAAGTTAGGTTTGCGGCATTTCTACTTGAAGGACCAACAGCAACATGGTGGGACAACTTTTAGATCACCACTCCCCTTGAAGATGTAACTTGGGCTATTTTTGAGGATGGATTCAGAACAACTCACATCTCACCTGGAGTGATGTACTTGAAGAAAAAGGAGTTTCACAATCTGAAACAGCGTCACCTCAGTGTGGCTGAGTATATTGAAGAATTTGACAATCTGGCATGCTATGCACCGGATGAAGTTGACACAGATGCTAAGAGAAATGAGAAATTTCTTGAAGGACTTAAAGATGAGTTGAACCTGCAGCTAGCTGTTGCCTATGTCCCAACTTATCAATCACTCTGTGACAAAGCCACTATTTTGGAAAACAAGATGAATCAAGTTGAGAATAGAAAGAGGAAGCATAAACTCAAGTATCACTCAGGATCATCAAAAAAGAAGCATTCATTCAAAAAGAGCAAGGAAGATTCTGAACCACATCAGTATCACCACAAGAACAATGGAAGTGATAATAATGGAAATGATACTGACAATGGAGATGACTTTGGTCAGAGCCAACATGGCAACTTCAAGAAGAAAGATATTAGCCAGTTGCAATGCTATAATTATAAGGAACTTGGACACTATGCATCAGACTGTCCTGAGAAGAAGAAGAAAAAGGATGCTAGAAGAGACAATAGAAATTACTCCAATGTGACCCAGAAAGGACATGTGAACCACATTGACATGGATGGAAACTTTGAAGAGATAGAAGAAGTGGATGTCAGAAACTAGTTAACTCAGTTGAGGCAAATAAGGATTCCTTGTCTGGATATCAAGTGTTGAACCCATAGTCAAGTGAACCATCAATGTAATCCTATAAGATTTATTTTAAGGGTGGTAGTACCCTAGTTGCCTTGAAGCCAACTTGTAACCCTAGCCTTCCCAAATCTCGGGACGAGATTTATTTTAAGGGTGGTAGCCTGTCACATCCCAAAATTTTCCAAATTTTGAAATGTGAAAAATAAATAAACAAAGTAAACAATTGTTGAAATTTAGGGTGAGAAGAAACTTTTTGATTCCAATCGGAAACATCAAAACCTATTTTGATCAAATAAAATCCTAAAGGGATTTAAAAAGATAAACAATTAATAAATAAAATTATGATAGTTGGAATTACTATTTTTAGATCTTTTAATAAAAAGATTTGATTTTCAAAAGCAAAGGTAGAATTTTAAACAAGGATTATTTTATAGAGCCAAATTAAATCTTGGCCAAACTTTTGAAGTAGAATATTTCTATTTGATAAAAATAGTAAACGTTATTTAAATAAAATAATAAGGATTTATTAATATCCAATTTTATTTAAGTAAAGGCTTTTTCATTTTAAATAATCACTAAAACTTGTTAATTTATTTTAAATAAGTTTTCCAAGTGTTTTATTTATTCAAATAAAACCTACTGAAATGATTTTGGCATTATTTTAGATTTCAAATAGAGTTGTAAAATAAATCAAATCCTATTTGAATTAATGAGTAAGGTCTATTTATTTAATTATTAATGGATCCTAAAAAGAATAAAATTTATTTTATTTTGGACTTTGATTTGTTTTGTTAAACAGAATTAAAATAAATACAAAGTTTGGTGGTGGTTTGATTTGAATTGGAGTTTGAAATATTTGTTTGAAAATCAAAACAGAAATTCAAATTAGAAAAAGAAAAAACTTCAGTATCGTTTTCTTTCACTAAGCCGGCCCAGCAAGAGCCCACCCGGCATACCCTCACTGAATCATTTTCTTTCACTCAATCTCGCACCCACCCAGTCACTGACGCAGAGGTCCCACTCTTCCTCTCTCTCACTGTCAGCACGGCCCCACCGCCAGCACATCATCGTCTTCCCCACGACCACGTCCCCCTGCCGTTGCTGCCGAGTTATTGCCGGCGTCAATACGCGTAAGTGGCTGAGTAAATCCTCACTGTGATCACGCATAGATAAGCGCCCATGCCTCTTCTCTCTTCCCCCCCAAACAGCGCCTCCCCTCTGCCACCAGGCTGCAGGAATTTTGAGCTCAAGCCTCTCTGTTCCGACGGCGTTCCTGGCCAATTCTGGCGCCGTCCAGCCGCCCCTCGCCTCCCACTGCACACGAGCTTTCTCCCCACCCCCTGGCGCATCTCCCCGTGCCACTCGCTCGCTTGCCCGCGCTCATAATCATCGGCAACAACGACAACCAGCAGCGCCACCGTCTGCAAGCGACTCCGGCGACCCTTCCCTGGTAACTCCGACCGCCCCAAGCCCTCTCAATGAAACTCCCGTACTCCCAATGCTCGTACGCATCTAATGCCCCCTCCCGTTTACCTTTGGACGAACTGCAGCCTCGCCCCCGTCATCATACAGAGAGCATCCATCGCCAGGAGCTACTCCGGCGAGCAATCCCTGACATCACCATGCGCCCCTTGGATTATTACGACCACGTTGAGCTTCTCTGCACCCTTGCGAACCCTGTGAGCATCTCCTCTCCCACCCTTCCTTCCTGCTTCGCCAGAACCACCGCGAGCAGAGCCGCGCCGCCAGTCGTCGCCGCCAGCGCCGCCAGGCAATGGTCAAACATCTGTGAGCCGTTAGATCGTTAACCAGTGGCTAGGATTAGATTCAAGCGAAGGGGTATCGTGTGCTCTGTGCCGCACGATCTCACTTAAATCCTGCGGTCCAGAGAGGTTGATCCGCACGAAGCGGTACCGTCCAATAGAAACGCGCCACGTGGACAGGGTTTTGTTTAAAAACAGAATTAGAATCTGTTTGAATTGCAAACTTGTAAAATTCATAACTTTAATTCTACACGTCCAAATTTTGCAAATTTTATATCAATGGATTCAGCAAGACAAGTACTTTGCAACCATACACTTTTTTTTAATGATTTGCTTCTGTAAAATTGGTTGAAATTGCAGAAACTTGTGTAGGCTTATTTTGAATATAAAAATTGTTCTACATATATTTTTTGAGTTGAAATCTTTGCAAAATGGTTTGTTGTGAACCTACTGACCCTAGGAACCAACTTATGGATTTTAAAATGTATTTTGTGAAGATAAGAAATAAATATTTGAATTAGCCCATTTCTAGTCAAATAAAAATATTGTTTTTGGGTTAGAAATGATTTTTGAGTAAAACCTTTGGGAAATGATTTGATTCAAACCTTCTGACCCTAAACACCAAGTTTTGAGAATTAAAATATATTTGGTGAACCCTTTGAAGAATTTTGCTTTGCTAAAAGCATTTTCAACCACATAAAATATTGAGTTGATTTAAAAAATGGTTTATAGATAAAACCTTTTGCAAATGGTTTTACCACTTTTGTAAATGACCACTTTGAACTTCATAATGTTTAGAGCCTAGTATAAACCACTTTTGCAAATAAAACTATCTTTTGCATGCTTGCATGCATGACCTTGTTTTTGTTATTTTATGTGTGAGAAATAGTTTGAATGCTAGTTGAAATTGTGTTTGTTTGATTGAATTGTAGTGAAGTTAGAAGAGTGTGATATTTGCAAGGTCAAGAAGTAAACCAAAATTCTCTACTAAAAAGGCAAGTGACACTATCATCCATGTCCTACTATTTTCTTTACACTTAGTGGATTTTGTAACATGCATGGAAAGGACTACTATATTTTATGCTATGTTAAATCCTAATAGGATACCCTTATATATTCCTTAGTGAAAACATTGTAGTTGTAGTATGCTTAGCCCTGTTATATATTTGGGATGGGATACATGATATGATTATATGAAGAGTTGAAAAGTTATATGTTTTATATAATAAAACAAGGACTCAATGGACCACCTGGGTGGACAAGGATACTCAAGTTTTGGACAAGGTGGCAACAAAAGGAACCATGTTTATATGTCCATCTCTTTTTGTATGTGCACTAGAAGAAAACCACCCAGGGACTTAGAGATTGAACATGTTTCTCGTACAGTGGCTTCCGTGTACAGCCACATGCTAAATGGGCTCTGGCTTAGTCAACTACATAGTGGAAGACCCATGCATTGGCATCTTCAGGTTAACTAGAATTGTGTTAGGGAACTTGTAACCCTACATTGGTGCCTGAATGACAAGCTAGCATTGTGTATTGGGAGGACTCCTATGGAAAGACTTTGTCACATTCTCAATCTGCCAGTACTCCATCTTGGTGAGTACTTATCCAGCGGCCACTGGTGGCATCAAGATGAGATTGTGTCATGTGGGTCAAGTGTACAACTTCTGCAGAAGATCAAAATTCTAAGTACTTAGCCGTGTCCCCGGTTATGGACAATACTGAGCAACTAAGGCCTAAAGCTATGGAAGATCTCGACATTCCAATTTCTCAAAGTAAAACTTCATGGTCAACAAGGGATTTGAAGCACTTGGAGTTTTCCAAGAAGTTCAGAAAGATTTGACAAAATATCAAAACTATTTTGAAAAGATAGGATAAAACTATATTGCTTTCTGCAAATGAGCCTAAACCCTACTTAGCCAAATATGCATGTAATGAGAGGATCCACTTATTTCTGCATAGTAGTGAAACTTGCCAATACAATTCAAATGTATTGACCCTTGTGGCTGCAACTTATTATGTTGCAGGTTTGTTTGATGTTAGTGGAGTTTAATGATTAGGATTACAAGTCTACAACCAACATGATTTCCTGTGGCACTTTGAAGATGAAGGACTCCATGCTTTATAGATATTCTGCTGCAATGTAATGAGATAGCCAAATGAGCTATGTAAGATGTAATGAATTATTTTATTCCTGGTTATAAAGTTGTATTATTACCTTTGTTTCTTGATATTACATCTTAACTGTGGATGCTAGCTATTGATCCAGGGACTAGCATTGTAAACACAGGGATCTCTACCTTATTAAAGGTTGGGAACCTTACAAAGCCTAATGAGGATTATATCCGAATTATACCAGGCTTAGGCTACTAATGGGCTGCTAATGTAGAAGCCCACTAGGCACTCCTATATAAGAGAGGGCGGGGCGAGCTGACCACGGTTAGACCATTCCACCAAGCCGCACTCCTCATGCCTGTGTTGCACGCGCGGACCTAGCAGTCCAGCGTCTGACGCTTCCACCCTGTACGTGTGGATACCTCGGAGGTGCTGCATCTGTGGCACTTGGACGAGCCGCGCAAGGGGAGCTGCTCGTGGGACGAGGATGAGGAGGAGACGTAGAACATCTACACTGCGTCGACACGCTTCATCAAGTTCCGCAACTACGCGTCTAGTGGTAATACCGTGATCTATGACAACAGTAATCCTGGTTTACGCGGTCGAAAATTTTGATTTGCGCTAGTGTAGCCTACCCGTATCCCTTCAGTGGTATCAGATCCGATGCTATTCAGTTATAGGTTCGGGATGTTTGCATATGGTGATACGCAGATTGATATGAATGATGTGATCGTTTATATTGCGGTGGTTCAGGATTGATCTATGATCTTGCTTTCCGTGATTGTGATTCTGAGGTTGTTGAACGACTTACCCCTACCGGTCGGTTTGCGCCATCGGGGTAGATAGTGACACATAAATCCTGTTGAGTCACGCGAAGATCAATATGATTGATCGAAGTGGAACCTAGATCTAAAATCGATGTACCGTGATCAAAGGAGTTTGATTGAATCAGAACAATAGTCGGTTTATGGTAAATTTGATTTGTCGATCAAAATCCTTAAAGAAAATTGTATAGATTCGACCAAAATCACGCGAACATACCGCAAGGGGCGCTGCCCCTTCGAACCCCGCAAGGGGAGACCCCCTAGACCCCCCTTAATCATAGCCTCTTTTGTATCTCGTTAAGGTAACTAGGTGTTGTGATTTCACATGATCCGGTAGAATGCTATTCTATGCATAACATGTTTTTGCAGGATGTATGTGATAAGTATGGACCATATATGTATGTGATGCATGTATGAAATATTTCATGACCTGCGTGTCGTGAGTACGGCAACACGGCTGGAGCCATATGTGTTGTCAATTATTGTAATGTCCTGCGTGCCAACTTGTGATGATCCCAATACTATGTAATTTAGATTACTAGCTGTTAGGAGTAATAGCTTTTATTAGTTCTTGGAGGACTCATCACTTGGAGGATGGCTCGCATGGAACATGAAGATGGAGATCATCATGGTGGAAGGTTCTATGGCGATGGAGATCACCATGAGAAAATGGGCCATACTGTGTCACATCATATGTGAATGCTATTCTTATGCGTTTTACTACTATGCATGCTTAGATGATAGAAGTAGAACGATCCCTCACAAAGTTTAAGTTAAACCATGCCCTCCCAACCAAACCTTGCACCATCCTATGCCATGTACAATCGTTTGTGGGCCTATGAAATTAGGGTGCCATGGTTTTCCTTGGCTGGATGGGTTTGTATCGGATACCTACACGCATAAGGGTTGGTGAGCTTTACAAGGTCATCTTAACAGTTAAGGACCCTTGGGGCATAAAAGTTGGGCGCCTAGTTTTGACATAGAGATGTCACCCAACAACAAGAGTCATATGTGATATGATTAGCAAGTGTTGCTAACCGATTTACCTTGTCTTCTAGCAGTGATGCTAAATCTCACTAGTCGACTTGTTATTTTTGGATCTTGAATCACTTAGTATTAATAGAGGGATATTGATTTAAGTGGGAGTATATGCTATTAAATTGTTTAATATGTTTTACTCTTTCATGGTTACATGGCTTAGTATTTTGCATGTTTTCTGTTGTAGATCAATGGCACCGAACACTACATCACCTTTTTCTTTGCGTTCGATTCTTGACAAAGATAAACTAAATGTAACAAACTATTCGGACTGGGTCTGTAACCTGAGAATTGTTCTCAGGTTTGATAAAAAGGAAACGGTTCTGGATACCCTAATCCTCGATGAACCTGCTGATAATGCATCTTCTGCCCTTAAGAATGCCTACAAGAGAGCATGTGATGATTCTCTTGAGGTTAGCTGTCCTATGCTTGCATGCATGGAACCTAAACTTCAAAAGAAGTTTGAGGATCAGAAAGCGTACGATATGATCGTCGCGCTTAAGGACATGTTCCAAGATCAGGCAAGGACTGATAGGTACAATGTTGCCAAGTCCTTTGTCGAATGCAAGCTGTCAAAGGGAGCAGCTGTAGGCCCCCATGTGATCAAAATGGTTGGTTACAGTCACACTTTGGAAAAGCTTGGTTTTCCACTAGGCCAAGATTTGGCTACTGATTTCATTTTGGCGTCTCTTCCATCTAGCTATGGGCAGTTCATTTCGAACTACCATATGAATGGGGTGGAGAAGGGCCTTAATGAGTTATGCGGGATGCTAAAAACAACAGAAAGTGACATGAAGAAGTGTGCAGGGCATAGCCATGTGATGGCTGTGCAGAACAAGCCTAGCTTCAAGAAAAAGGGTACTTCTTGGAAGAAGAAGGGCAAAGCTAAGGATACGATCCCTAAGCCTGCACCCAAGCAAAAGGCTGGACCTGTAGATGACACTGAGTGCTTCTTTTATCATGAACATGGCCACTGGAAGAGAAACTGCAGCAAGTACCAGGCTTCTTTGAAGAAGACTGGAAGTAAGAGTACTTCCCAGTTAGGTATGCTTGCTGTAAATGTTGTGGACATTCTTCTCGCCGATTCCTATGTTAACTCTTGGGTATTTGATACCGGATTGGTTGCTCATATTTGTAATTCGATGCAAGGGCTAATAAGGACTAGAGAAGTGCAGAAAGGCGAAGTGGATTTTCGCGTCAAAAATAAAGCAAGGGTTGCTGCATTGTTCATCGGCGTCATACAACTTCACCTTCCGTCAGGATTTATTATGGAGTTGAATAATTGTTATTACATTCCAAGTATGGGTCTAAACATTTTATCACCTTCATGTTTGATGTGGGATGGTTATTCATTCGTGAGTGCAAACAATGGTTGTGTAATCTCTAAGAATGATATATTTATGGCTAATGCTCCCATTGTGAATGGGTTATTTATTTTAAATCTTGATGATGCATCTGTTTACAATGTTAGTGCTAAAAGGATTCGGCCTAATGATTTGAGTCCTACCTATTTATGGCATTGTCTTTGGGGCATATAAGTGAAAAATGCATGAAGAAACTCCATGGTGATGGTCTTCTAACTTCGTTTGATTTTGAATCATACGAGACATGTCAAGCTTGTTTACTTGGAAAGATGACCAAGTCGCCTTTTTCGGGTTTACCCGAGAGAGCGACAAACTTGCTCGAACTCATACATACTGATGTATGTGGGGCCAATGAGCACGACAGCCAGAGGAGGATATCACTACTTCATTACTTTTACTGATGATTTCAGTAGATATGGTTATGTCTACTTGATGAGGCATAAGTCTAAAACTTTTGAAAAGTTTAAGGAGTTTCAGAGTGAGGTAGAGAATCAACGTGGGAAGAAAATATAGTCCTTGCGATCTGATCGTGGACGTGAATATTTGAGTCATGAATTTAGCAATCATCTTAAGGGTTGTGGAATTGTTCCACAACGCACGCCGCCCGGAACGCCTCAAAGACACAGGGTCTCCGAACGGCGCAATCAAACTTTGTTGGATATGGTTCGATCGATGATGAGACAATCGGATTTACCATTATCATTTTGGGGTTACGCTCTAGAAACGACAGCTTTCACACTTAATAAGGTACCATCTAAATCCGTAGTTAAGACACCATAGGAGATGTGGACTGGAAAGAATCCCAGTTTGTCTTTTCTAAAGATTTGGGGTTGTGATGCTTTTGTCAAGCGATTTCAGTCGGACAAGCTAACGCCCAAATCGGATAAGTGCATTTTCGTGGGATATCCGAGGGAAATCTTAGGGTATTACTTCTACAACCGAGAAGAGGGCAAAGTGTTTGTCGCTCGTAGTGGTGTTTTCCTAGAGAAAGATTTTCTCACAAAGGGAACGAGTGGAAGGTCAGTGCGACTTGAAGAAGGTCAAGATGAGCCAGTCGGGGATGCTTCTACGAGTGATGCTATTGTAGTATAACAAGTTGAGGAACCCGTGGCAATAGAAGCACCACAACCACGAAGGTCGGCGAGACTCCGTGAAACGCGAGAATTATTATTGTTACACAATGATGAGTCTGCGACCTATGCAGAAGCGATGGTGAACCCAGACTCTGAGAAATGGCTGATCGCCATGAGATCCGAGATAGATTCCATGGGAGACAATCAAGTTTGGAACTTGGTTGACCTGCCTAATGGTTTTAAAGCCATCGAGTGCAAATGGATCTATAAGAAGAAGATTGATATGGATGGAAATGTTCACATCCATAAAGCTCGACTTGTTGCAAAAGGTTTTCGACAAGTTCAAGGAGTTGACTACGACGAGACTTTCTCGCCCATAGCGATGCTTAAATCTATACGGATAATTCTAGCCATTGCTGCACATTTCGATTATGAAATATGGCAGATGGATGTCAAGACGGCTTTCCTAAATGGAATAGTAACTAAGGACGTGTATATGATGCAGCCCGAAGGTTTCGTCGATCCAACAATGCTAGAAAAGTATGCAAACTTCTAAAGTCTATTTATGGGATAGAGCAAGCATCTCGGAGTTGGAACATTCGATTTGATGAAGTTGTAAAGGAGTTTGGCTTCATCAAAAACGTACAAGACCCTTGTGTTTACAAGAAGGAAAGTGGGAGAGCGCTGGTATTTCTAATATTATATGTAGATGACATATTGCTAATTAGAAATGACATTCCTATGCTCGAGTCTGTTAAGACCTCATTGAAAAATAGTTTTTCGATGAAGGACTTAGGAGAAGCGGCATATTTTCTGGGAATCAAGATCTATAGAGATAGATCAAGGAGGCTAATTGGATTAAGCCAGATGTCACATCCCAAGATTTTGGAAATTGGGACTATTTTTTTTTCATTTTCATGACATTCACGAGCATTGCATTGCATTGCATATTTTCATCAAGAAAAATCCCTAAATAGAAATAAAAATTTAAAACCCTAAATAGTATATGCCACTTTGTTCCTAAAGGGAATTAACTTCGCTTTATAAAACCCCACTATTGCTAAGGCAGCGCTTATTGCTAAATTACAGCCTAAAGATATCTAATTACAAAATTTTAGAAACAAAATTGAGCTCATTTGGAGCTATTATGAAAAAGTTATGGAATAAATACAAACAAATAAATGTAAATAAAATGAAATATACAAGGATTTATAAATCCACAACTTGCAAACTAGTAAAAATATTACAAATATGATCCTACAATGATCTATTCGATTTTCGAAAATTTTAGAAACAAGAATCGTGTCATTTGGAGTTCATATGCAAAAGATATGAGAGACACAAGTAAATAGAAAATGGAAAAGGAAAGAAAAAGAAAAAGAAAACTAAACAGACCGGCCCAAGCCAGCGGCCCACCCTGACCGACCGAACAGCCAGACAGTCATGGATCCCACCTCTGCTTTAAAAAGCGTACAAAATTGATTTTTTAGACCTATCTCTATTCAAACTCTTATATCTTTTTATCTAGAACTCCGAATCGACTTCCGTTTGTTTATACTTTTTCGTTACTCCAAGACCTATCTCTCCACCGTCCTAAACCTGCATATAAACTCGTAGAGCCATAGCTGTATGAGTTTCCCTTGTCGAAATCCCGAATCTACACATGTCCGAATCTTATTTCGTTTATTCACCCATCTAGACTTTGTCGTTTTCCTTCGGCTAAATCACGAAAGTTGTAGACCTCGTCTAAATTTTTTGATCCCGACAAACCTCACCTCTTTTTATTAACCAAAGCTGGAGAATTTCGCACCATAATATTTCAGATATGATGATGTAAATCCAAGATGTACTCGCGCTCGTTTCTTGAAATCCAAATTCCTTTGGTGAAAAGGTAGCACTAATGATTCTCTACATCATTCATGTGAAAAGTTTTTTGATTTGATCTACTTATTTGTCTCTCTAACACATATCTCTTTCTTATCTATTAGGAGTCAAAATCGAGCCGATCTTCTCTTCTAGCCGTCGGATCACACGTGGACGCTCCAGATTAGAAGCCAACACTGAAAGGGTGCTGCCTATCAGCTCGCGCCACGTAGTTGTCCACGTCGCTGTCCTCGTCGTCGCCTCATCAGCCCAGGTCAGCGCCCAGTCAGCGCGGTATATTCCCAGGGAATATTCCCTGTAGATTTGAAATTGAATTTAAATTACAGAAAATTGTATAAACTTGCAAAAATCATATAAAAAGATTTGTAGATCCAAAAATAGAAAATAATATATCAATGGACTCATAAAAACGTGTAGAATTTTAATACTGCATTAGATCCAACCTTTATAGTATTTGTTTAATGCAGTAATTTAATTAGTTTTAATAGTATTTTAGGTTAATAAATTCATAGGAAATTACCTGTAACTCCGAAAATATGAACAATACATCAAATTGAAGCTACTATAATGTAGATTAATAATATCTGGTTGGATATAGATTTTGCAGACTATTTACCCCGTAGAAATTTAATTAGTATTAATTTTTTTAGAAATCATTAAATTCATAGTAAATTATTTGTCTATCACAAAAATATAAATAATATACCAATGGAAAGCTAGTTCCAGGTAGATCATCAATACGCATTTGGCTCAGGAAAATACTGTAAGGTTATTCTATAGATAATTAAACAATCTAATAAACATTTTTGAGTAATAAATTCATAAGAAAAGAAATACTATTCAGAAAATTGCAAATAATATGTCCCTGGGATCACAAGAAAGAGTAGAACCAGTTCCTAAATTAAAAGTATAGGTGTACAGTATGTATAATTTTAGAAGCATTATAATATATTCTGTAGTATTTTATTATTTAAAAAGATCTAGAACTCCGATTAGGGTGAATCCAACGCCTATTGGTTCATATTAATGTCCTCTATCCAGTAAACCCAAGAAACAAATTTAATTCGACAGTTAAGACAGAATTTGCAACAGAATTATTAAAATCCCTATATTGGCAACTAGGATTTAATAATAAATACCCAATTGCATTAATTGGTCTCTTGCATGCATCATATACTTCAGTAATGTTTGGAGAACTAAATACAACCATTGTGACTTATTAAATTTTCATGCATGCATTTGTGCATTTGTTTATAACTGTATGGTTGTTTATGTTGTATACAATTGTTTGATCGATAGATTGCGAGGAGTGACATGTCTGTGATTGCAACGAGTGTTTGAACGACTCCAACAACTATCAAGGCAAGTAGATGCTATTTTGTTCATGATATTGTCCTACTATTTTCAATGCATTGTCGTGTATTTTGTAGATGCATGTGTAGGAAAATATTATCGCTATGATATGTCCTACTATGTGGTAGGGATCTCTTGTAGTTGAGCCACCGTTGGTAGATGTGCTTAGCCGTTGTATGATGAACGAGGGCTGGGTTACATCACTGAAAATTGTTTCTAAATGTGTTGGTTTGCGAAAACTAAAAAAAACTTAATCAATGAATCTCCTGGGTGTGATGGGATTGACATTTTTTGGTGGTATCATTGCGGAAAGGCACCCAGGTATCAAGAGAAAATAATTGACTTCTTTATTTGGTAGCTTACGTGTACAACCATGTGCCAATAATAAAATGGGCGGTTGGTTGGACTTAGTAGGTTGTGGTAACTCGAACCCACGTAGCCAGAGATGTAGAATTTTGGTAGGTTGGTACGATGCATGTCGGGTTTGGGGATCTACCTCCCGAACGGTCCCTTCTTGGACTTCTCCCTATCATCATCCAATATGAGATTGGTGGTACGAGCTGGGATGACCAAGTCACATGGGTAAAGTGTACTAACCCCTGTAGGGTCTATATGTTAGGTTGATCTCCCGTTCGGTCCCAACGGCCCGAACAAACCTTTGACTCGCGCCCTGATCGGGGGCGCCCAACGTCACAATCGTTGGTGGGCCCCCATCGCGTAGCGCAATAAATAGAGGTGGGGGCCGGGGGCACGAACGCCAAGATTCGTCGTGCCCACTCACCCCACCGAAACCCTAAACCCTAGCCACCGATCCGGCTTTGCACTGTAGCGGCGGGAATCACCCCTTACCGCCGCCACCACTCCGACGAGCTCGATGGCGACCTCATCGTCGACCCCGAAGGCAGATGGTAAGGCTATCTCTCTCGCATACCCCTAGATCTACCGCTAGAGGTCCTAGTGATTCTATCAATGGTATCAGAGCCTACTAGTGTTGGTGGATCTAGTCCAGGTAGTAGAAATCAAAAAGTAAAGAAAGAAGTAATGGGGCTAGGGTTTTTCCAGACGATCCGCCGCGAGGCCGCGTCGTTCCTCTCGATCCCGACGCATCGGCAAGCCGAGGTCGGGAAGAAGAACATGATCCCATCTGGGATAAAGAAAAGAAAAACGCAAGACCCAGATCCCTCCTCCCCGGATCCAAAATCGATCTCAAGATCGAAAGAACTAAGGAAGAAAACCCCATCAGATCTACAAACTTAGTTCAAATCCCCTTTTTTCCTGAAGCGAAAAAAGGGCGCCGCCACTAAGCCGCTTGACGGCGGTGCACCCATCCTCGGGTGGACGCACGCGCCAGCAAGGGGGCCAGAGGGGCGCCGCCACGGTCCTCCTCTCCTTCTCGCTCATCTCTGCCTCACCGTGGTGGCGAACAGTGGTGAAGGGAGACGATGGGGGGAGAAGAGAGGGACAAGGGGCTAGCAGAGAATGGGGAAGGGAGCCGCATCGAGAGGGAGGGGCTTGGTGCCGGACGGCGTTGGCCTCCTCACCACCTCCCCAGCACGGGGCGTGGCGGTGCCGCCGCTACTGGGTAGGAGCGAGCTAGAGAGTGGAAGGGAGAAGTGGCCTAGGGTTTTCCTGGGGGCTCGCGGCGCAGCCCGTTTTGTTCCGCCACATCGCGTGCTAGACCGTAGGATCTAGGGTAGCTGCAATGGACGCTCCAGATCCACGCGGGGGAGGGGAGTAGGACGGCGGCCGGGCCATGCAGGCCACACTGATGGGACATGGGCCGAAGCAGATCGTGGCAGAGGCTATAGCGAGCGCGCATGCGCACTAGATAAGAGACCAGCGTTGTTGCCGCGCCAGGCCATGGGCCACGCATGTCTGCGGTGGGCCGCTCTCAGGAAAAGGCCCAAAGGGCATTTTAAGCATATTTTTCATGTTTTTCTTTTTTAGAAGTTGTTTTTACTGTTTTTGATAGTTTTTTCAACCTTTTTTTCTATAGCAATTTTTCCAACGAAATTTTGTGTAGAAAAATAGTGAAGTAACAGTAAAAACTATGTAAAGAATTAAAGTTGATGTTTTTTTATTCATGGTATTCCGCTGCAAGAATTAATTGCTTAAATGCAATAGAGTAAGATTTTAATTTTTGATAGTGCTTATTTTATTTTGACAACCAACGTTGTTAGTAAAATTTTCACTATGAATAGTAAGTTTTATTCATATTAGTTGTATTTCTTCCCAACGGTGATGTAGTATTAATATGGAGAAGTTTCATCTGTTGATTTGACCAACATTGAATTAACTCGTTTTGATGATATTTTGCTTTCAGGCAATCCTACGAGTTTCATATCGGCCATTGAGCCCCTCAACGGAGGGAACTACAGCTCATGGCGAGAGAAGGTAGAGATGGGGCTTGCTCTGCTTAACCTCGACTTGGCACTGATTGAAGCTTGTCCTAAAGAACCTGTCGACCCCGTCAGGGGCAAAAAAGAAAGTGAAGAGGACTTTAAGAAAAGGGTCAGTGACCATGCACCGATAAGAATGAAGTACGACCTTGAGCGTGCAAAGTGGGACTCTTCCAATAAGAAGTGCCTAATGGTGATTAATAGCTCCATCATGGAAGCTATAAGGGGAGCAATCCCAGAGTGCACCACGGCCAGTGGGTACCTGAAAAAGGTAGAGAGTCAGTTTACTGGGTCCTCAAAGGCCTATGCAAGCTCACTCATCAAGAAACTTGTTACTACAAGATACACTAGTGGTGGTGTTAGGGACCACATCTTGCGAATGAGCAACATGTCTTCCAAGCTTAAGCCTATGGGCATGGAGCTTCCAGATGAGTTCATCATTCATCTTATCTTTGCCTCGCTGCCAAAACAATGTGAAGCTTTTGCTGTGAACAACAATGCACAGCCAGAAAAGTGGGGCATCGAGAAGATGATGGCCATGTGCGTCCAGGAAGAAGAGATGCTAAAGGGGCAGTCCGGTGATTCTGTCAACTACCTGAGCCCAACCAAGAAGAGGAACTTTCAGGGTTCCAAGCCCCAAGGGAAACCTCAGGGGTATCCCTCTTCTTCTAGGCCGCATGGAAAGGCTCCTGAACACCAGGCACAGGAAGTGGACAAGGACACCTGCAAGTGGTGCAAGCAGAAGGGTCACTACATGAGTGACTGTGTGGCTTTCCTGAAGTATCTGTGCAAGAATGGTGAGGATTTAATTACCTTTGTTAATGAATCCTTATTTTTAAGTTATGCAAAATCTACTTGGTGGATTGACTCAGGTGCGACTGTTCATGTTGCCAATTCATTATAGGGATTCCGTATGAGAAGGACCCTGCAAAGAGGAGAAAGAAGTATTAAAGTTGCAAACGGCGTTCAAGCTGAAGTCGAAGCCATTGGAGATCTTCCTTTAGAGTTTTCGAATGGCTTTGTACTTTTATTAGTAGATATGCTTTATGTACCCTCTTTGCATCGAAACTTGATAAGTGTGTCGCACTTAGACGATTGTGGTTTTGCTTGCCATTTTGGCGATGGTTAATGTAAAATCATGTTTAATAATCAGATTGTTGGTCTTGCCTTCAGACAAGACAAGATTTTTTTATTATCACTTTGTTAGAATGTGAATGAAATAAGCGCTGAGAATGAGAATGCCTCTTCATCCCTGAATGGAAAGAGTAAGAGGAAAAGAATTGATGAAGTCTCATCGAAATTATGGCACTGTCGTTTAGGCCATATTTCGAGGAGGAGAATAGAACACTTAGTAAAAGAATCAACTCTACCGCCTCTAGAATTTTCAAATTTAGAGAAATGCATCGATTGCATTAAAGGAAAGTTTGTAAAGAACATTAAGAAAGGCGCCAAAAGAAGCACATGAGTATTAGAAATAATTCATACGGATATATGCGGTCCGTTTCCTGTGACATATGTGGATGGCTATGACTCTTTCATAACATTCACGGATGACTATTCGCGTTATGGTTACATTTATCTTATTAAAGAACGTTCAGAAGAACTGGATAAATTCAAGATTTTTAAGGTTGAAGTTGAGAATCAGCATAGTTTAAATATTAAAGTAGTAAGGTCCGACCATGGAGGCGAATACTACGGCTGGCATACCCCATATGGCCAAGTTCCGGGACCCTTTGCAAGGTTTCTACAGGAAGATGGTATAGTCGCCCAGTATTCAACACCGGGCGAGCCTCAGCAGAATGGAGTAGCTGAAAGAAGAAACCGTACCTTGATGGATATGGTGAGAAGCATGTTAAGTTACTCTACCTTACCGATTGGTTTGTGGATGGAGGCGTTAAAAACCGCCATTCATATACTTAATTGAGTTCCAAGTAAATCGGTGTCTTAAACACCATATGAGTTATGGACTAGTCGCGAACCTTCACTCAATTATTTGCGAGTGTGGGGTTGTCCAGCTAAGGCAAAGCTCTTCAACCCAAGCCTTGGGAAGTTAGATCCCAAGACAGTAAGTTGCCATTTCATTGGCTATCCAGACAAGTCAAAATGTTATCGTTTCTATTGTCCAGATAGATTACTAAGTTTGTAGAAATGAGACACGCTGTGTTTCTGGAGGATCAGATGATTAGGGGGAGCACGTTATCCCGAGAAATCAACCTTGAGGATAAGCGGGTGCATGCACCCACTCCGATGATTCAGGAACCATTTTTCTCGATACCTGCTGTTGCACCGACACAGGACAATGTCGATGTGACACCTGTTGTTGGTTCTCCTGTGGTAACAATGAATGAAAATGAAGACCCTGTTACCACACATGAGGGAGAGCCGCAACAGCCCCACACCGAGAATGTGCCAGAAGGCGAGACCCTCAGAAGGTCTCAAAGAACTAGAAAGCCAGCTATTCCTAATGATTTTGAGATATATGTCAGTGAAGAAGTTCAAATGGAGGGTGATCCCACATTTGAAGAAGCCATTAAAATTCCTCACTCATCGAAGTGGCTTGAAGCCATGGAAGATGAGATGAGATCCATGAGTAGCAAAAAAGTTTGGGATTTAGAAGAAATTCCTAAAGGAGCCAAAACGGTAGGCTGTAAATGGGTCTACAAAACCAAATGTGACTCTAGAGGGAATATTGAAAGATATAAGGCACGACTTGTTGCTAAGGGCTTCACCCAAAGAGAAGGAATAGATTACAATGAGACATTTTCTCTAGTCTCAAGTAAGGATTCTTTCAGAATCATAATGGCTTTAGTGGCACACTACAATTTAGTATTGCATCAGATGAATGTAAAGACGACATTCCTAAATGGAGACTTGGAAGAAAACGTTTACATGGCACAACCCAAGGGTTTTGTTGTGGAAGGAAAAGAGAGTATGGGATGTCGTCTGAGAAAGTCCATTTATGGATTAAAACAGGCCTCCAGGCAATGGTACTTAAAGTTCCATGAAACAATAAGGAAGTTTGGGTTTGATGAAAATGAGGAGGACAATTGCCTATATGCAAAGTTCAAAAATGGGAAATTCATTTTCCTTATCCTGTATGTGGATGACATTCTACTTGCTAGTAGTGATGTTAGTCTACTATTGGAGACGAAGAAGTTCTTGTCCTCGAACTTTGATATGAAAGATCTTGGTGAAGCTTCATTCATTCTAGGAATTGAAATTCACCGAGATAGACAAAAGGGGGTTTTAGGGTTATCGTAGAAGGCATACTTAGAAAAGATTTAGAAGAAGTACAGTATGCATGCGAGTAATCCCACGCCTGCTCCTATAGTCATAGGCGATAGATTTGGGAACTTTCAGTGTCCCAGGAACCAATATGAGATTGATCAAATGAAAGTGGTTCCATATGCTTCTGCTGTCGGAAGCTTGATGTATGCTCAAGTGTGTACACGCCCTGACTTAGCTTTTGTTACCGGGGTACTTGGAAGATTCCAAAGGAATCCAGGGATAGATCACAGGAAAATGGTGAAGAAGGCATTGCGTTATGCAAAAGGAACAAAAGGCCTCATGCTAACATATAGAAGAACTGACTCCCTCGAGATAGAAGGGTATTCAGATGCTGACTATGCGGGAGATGTAGATGAAAGAAAATCCACGTTAGGATATGTATTTACTCTCGCAGGTGGAGCTATATCGTGGAAAATCTCCAAGCAAACCATCACGGCATCGTCCACGATGGTAGCTGAGTATGTAGCATGTTATGAGACCACGGGGCAGGCAAACTGGTTAAAGACGCTTATACCCGGGTTGAGAGTGGTAGACAACATTCAAAGACCACTCAAGATGTACTGCGACAATGAGCCAGCAGTATTCTATGCTCACAACAATAAGTCAAGTGTTACTGCTAAACACATTAAGATTAAGTTTTATGTTGTGAAAGAAAGAATCCAGGATCATACCATAAGTTTAGACCATATAAGTACAAAAGAAATGGTCGCGGATCCGCTCACAAAAGGCTTACCACCCAGTGTGTTCATAGAACGCTTAGCCGGCATGGGTTTAAGGGAAAGCCTATGATACCTGTATATTAAGGGCCTAGAACAAGAATCTGTTTCAAAATAGAGAGGTGTATAGTGGCTATTGAATCTATGGTGCGTAACTGACCATTATGACGAGACATGCTCTATATGTTGATCTGTGATGAAATGGATACCAAAGTATAAGTTTAAAGTATAAGTTAAGTGAAACATGAGAACAAGGGGGAGAATGTTAGGTTGATCTCCCGTTCGGGCCCAACGGCCCGAACAAACCTTGGACTCGCGCCCTGATCAGGGGCGCCCAACGTCACAATCGTTGGTGGGCCCCCGTCGCACAGCGCAAAAAAAAGAGGTGGGAGCCGGGGGCATGAACACCAAAGTTCGTCGTGCCCACTCACCCCACCGTAACCCTAAACCCTAGCCACTGATCCGTCTTTGCGTTGTAGCAGCGGGAATCACCCCTGACTGCCGCCACCACTCCGACGAGCTCGATGGCGACTTCATCGTCGACACCGAAGGCCGGTGGTAAGGCTATCTCTCTCGCATACCATTAGATCTACCGCTAGAGGTCCTAGTGGTTCTATCAGTATAATCTAATCGATTAGCCATGTCCCTGGTTATGGACATTTGAATTTCTTGATATTGAGTTCATGACATGTTTCTCGCTCATTCCAATTTCCTAATTGCTTTAATGTTGATGGGTTAACTTAATTGGGATCTTTTGAAAGAAAATCAAAAACTGTTTATGAAAGTAGGACAAAGGTATTTGCAAATGCAAACTAGCCATACATTTCAAGTATTGAACCTTTGGGGCTGCTACGTTTTATGTTGCAGGTTGTTATTCCAATTCTGAGTGATCGACTAGGTTACGATACTCCACTCAACATTTGTTCAACATTTGTTCGCTTGTGGGAAATTCAAGATGGAGTCTACTATATATTTAAGCTTTCGTTTTCTATTGAACTATTTGAGCTAGCCTGCGCGTTAAGCTTTATTGTATTAATTGCAAATTCTGGATCAATTCGTTATTTATGATGCACTATTAAATTCTTTGGTATTTATCTCTAATGTGTGTGCCAGTGAACCATCCAGGGATTGTCACTATACACACGCCTTATCAGGTGAGGGTGTTACAGGATGGTATCAGAGTAGTGCGTTGACTCAAGGATCGTGACCTAGCAATGGATTAGGAAAATCATATGAAAATTCTAAACACTATTTGATTCTATCTATTCTCTTCTTACACTTCTGTCTAGTATCATTCTTATCACTTCAATTCTCATACCCTTCTCTTTTAATATATAGAAAGAAGGGTCTCTCTAGCAATGAACTCATAATTTTGTACTTATTAGATTCTTGTAATCCTTCATCTATCTTTTCTAATCTTGACTTTTTAAAACTTGATGAAGACCACTTGTGCAAGAAAGTGCAAGATTAAAGAATAGTTAGATAATGACCACCATATAGTTTTGATATGACTTCGTTTAGATCTAGCAACCGATCATTGCAAAAACTTGTTTGATAGTTTATTTATTATGTTTAAGTTGTGCTATTTGATATCTTAAAGTTTCAGAATATTTTTGTGAGATTCCATAATATATTAATGAAGGTTTTGATTAGAAATTCGTGATAGTTTTGCCGTAGTTTTCTGCTAAACCAGCTGTACTGTATGATTTTTCATGTTTTTTTGGTAAGTGGGAAAAATCTGAAAAATAGGATTTGGTGCGAAACTTCCTGTACTACTAGTTGACATCCCGCGCATTGCGGCGGGAACGATAGATGATTTTCAGATATTCATAAAAAGGCATGAACAGCTTGTGACTAAAACATATGAACTTGTATTTGGTTAGTATGCAAAAATAATACATACAAATGGCAGGAGTTAACCAACAAAATTTAGGTTGTAAAAATCCTGTGGATAATTCGTATAGAAAAAATGCACAATAATAGTGGTAGAGTATGTCTAATTTGTCATGTCGAATAGATTACTGTTGATTCTTCACTACAGGAACAAAGACATATAAGAAAAAAATTGTTCTTGAATATCAATTACTACTTGGTCCCCTCTAACAGCAGGATAAATATATTTGAATAAGTGTTAAGCTAAGAATTATATCCAAGATCCGCAAAGATCACAGCTTTGCTGATCCCAACATCCCACTCGATCAAACACATGACCACACCAAATTACCCGGAACTGTTGGCTACATCTGGCAATATTTCGTTAAAAGGAAGTATATATGAAGGAAACGTTTCCATACCAAGTAAAGCACAGGTCTCCCAGAAATTGCAAATGACCTGGTATAAGATGGGAATTGTTGTTTTCCTTTGAAATCAGATTCAAGACCAAAATATATGTCATATCGCTTGTGCATGTTCTCCAATATAAAAGAGAGGACACCCCATTCAATGGTTAATCTTATTTGAGGGAGAAAAATAGAGTCTCTCTCAAAATCTAGAAATTATATTTAAGGAAATAAAAATCTTACATAACGCTTTATCTACTAAACGCGGTGTGCATCAACCGATAAAGCACCTCATTAAAGCTGATATGTGTTGAGAGAATTTGGAGATCAAGATAAATTCATTTACTGTAGGCAATATATAACATATAATTTACATCCTTGAAGCCGATACATGATAGGAAAGTACAGGGAATAGTTCCATCATGTTTCTTTTCGTTCAACTGCACTTATTGAATTTGCGAAATCCCTAAATACACCAAGAAAGAGAGTTCCGGTATTTGAATAGAAAAAAAACAAATAGGCCCTAGGTCCAACAAATATAAATTTGAGTCACATACCAAGGTAAGAAATACAATATAAATAAATATAAAGGAAAAAAAGACTTAGAAAGGAGGAATTTGAGTGACATACCAAGGAAAAAACTTCCAGTGTTGACACCTTGAGAACGAACAACCTCGAAAAAATAAAATGGAGGTATTAAGGAATGATAATGCAAGAAATATGGATTTGGGGATGATCCGACTGACATGCAGCAGCCGTCTGGAAAATCCTCAAATATAACATTGCAGGCCACTCTTGCAAAAATCATAGAGGAAGAAAAGTTCCTGTTGATGGAATAAACTCTTGACAAAAATGTGCAGGACTGGAAGATATTTGCAATTGAGAGAAAACAAACTGTTGTTACAAATCTTGCAAAAGAATCACCTGCCTTAGTAGATCTGGATGAGCTCCAACAAAAAGAACATTGGCAACATGGTAGGTAGAGAGATGCTCACCTATCTATCATCTTCAATAATCAGCAGAATTTTGGAAAGAAGGTACACAACCATATAAACAACATAATTTCGGAGAGAAGGTACACAACCAAATAAAATTGGCATCTCTCCCTTTATCCTTCATATAATTATATAACCACCAACATGCACCACGCCACCACCAACAAAGGAAACTCGTTGCTGATGAAGATCCCCAAGGCCAGAATAAGCACCATCAGGAGCTTCAAATAAATGGAAGCATCATTCAGTCAACGAGAGACATTAGTTTTCCATGGAAGGCATCGTGGGAGATCTAGAGATAGTTGGCATTACCATCCAATAGCTGGGGAGTAAAAATGGCAACTACACATGAGATCGAGACACA
This sequence comes from Avena sativa, assembly GCA_916181665.1. Lineage (NCBI taxonomy): Eukaryota > Viridiplantae > Streptophyta > Magnoliopsida > Poales > Poaceae > Avena > Avena sativa. The sequence continues at coordinate 332,290,308 of OV702285.1, forward strand.
TCCTGCAGTTTCCACTGGTAGGCATCCACGAATTTCCGGCGGGAGATCAGAAGGCACGACCGGCGATTTGATGCTACGGTATGGAGTCTAAGTTGCCGACCAACCCAAACGACACCATTTATTTCTCTCGTGCTGCAGTTGAGGAGGAGATCCGGAGGTGGATAGGGAAGGAAGAGTTCTTCGGCTGGGCCGGACTAGTCAAGCGACTGGGTTGTTCGGCTCCTGGCGGGGAAGTAACCGACCAAGCATACACGCTAACTTTTTGGACCAAATCTGGACCGCAACTTCCATATTCGACAGATAGGGATAATTAGGGTGACGTGGCTGCACCATATTTCAGCTTGCAAACATTAAATGCCCCTAAGTGGGGATGAACTTTATAGATATTATAGATATGTATAAAAATTGGCTAAAATTCCTGATGAGTTTAAGGTGCCCAGAAAAATTCATGAACACTGCTGTAGTTTCAGGATAGATTCTGTCCATTGCTTTTATGATTGTAGGTTCACCCCCAAATGAATATTAGGCAATGGAAAACTATTTTATGAATGGTATGCCACTAAAACAAAACTTCTGGAACATAAACAAAACTATTTTGGATTGAGTGTTGTTGTGTTGATTGTGTGCTTGTGTACTATTTGCTTGTTTCATATAATTATGAGTAGTATTAATTCTCTAGTCTTTCTATCTATAACTCATCTATGCTATCCAAAACAAATGCCACCATTAGACCATAGAGATTGGAGCACATAAAATTTCCCACTATCTAGATTATATTGGATTCACATGACATAGTAGTAATAATAGGCATAGCCTGGATGGTTAAATAAGAAGCTCAGATAGTTGGTGCACAACTTGATACTACACTCACAATCCTAGAGGGATGAAGAATAAGATATAGTTTATCAACTAGCCTTGGAGATGCCAAGTTTAATTTTCTTAAGGGGGTTAGCCTCGATAGCAACACCCACACCTTGCTAGCCATTCCAAATCTCGAGGACGAGATTAATCTTAAGGGGGTTAGTATGTCACATCCCAAGATTTTTTTAATTGGGACTAAATTTTTTATGCATTTGCATGACATTCACGAGAATTGCATTGCATATTTGCATCAAGAAAAATCCCTAAATAGAAATAAAAATCTAAAACCCTAAATAGTATATGCCACTTTGTTCCCCAAGGGAATTAACTTGGCTTTATAAAACCCCACTATTGCTAAGGCAGCGATTATTGCTAAATTATAGCCTTAAATGATCCAATAAATATTACAAAATTTTACAAATAAAATTGAGCTCATTTGGAGCTATTATGAAAAAGTTATGGAATAAATACAAACAAATAAATGTAAATAAAATGAAATATACAAGGATTTATAAATCCACTACTTGCAAACTAGTAAAAATATTACAAATATAATCCTACAATGATCTATTCAATTTTAAAAAAAATTACAAATAAGAATCGTATCATTTGGAGTTCATATGCAAAAGATATGAGGGAAACAAGTAAATAGAAAATGGAAAAGGAAAGAAAAAGAAAAAAAACTAAACAGACCGGCCCAAGCCAGCGGCCCACTCAGCCCACCCTGACCAAGCGGAACAGCCAGACAACCATCGATCCCACCTCTGCTTTAAAAGCGTGCAAATTGATTTTCTAGACCTATCTCTATTCAAACTCTTATATCTTTTTATCTAGAACTCCGAATCGACTTCCGTTTGTTTCTACTTGTTCCTTACTCCAAGACCTATCTCTCCACCATCCTAAACGTGCATATAAACTCGTAGAGCCATAGCTGTATGAGTTTCCCTTCTCGAAATCACGAATCAACACATGCCCGAATCTTATTTCGTTTAATCACCGATCTAGACTTCGTCGTTTTCCTTCGGCTAAAAGACGAAAGTTATAGAACTCGTCGAAATATTTTGATCCCGACAAACCTCACCTATTTTTATTAACCAAAGCTGGAGAATTTTGCACCACAATATTTCAGATATGACGATGTAAATTCAAGAACCAATATTTCAGACGAAAGTTATAGAACTCGTGCTCGTTTCTTCAAATCCAAATTCTTTTGGTGAAAAGGTAGCACTAATGATTCTCTACAACTTTCATGTTGAAAGTTTTTCTATTTTATCTACTTATTTGTCTCTAACACATATCTCTTTCTTATCTATTAGGAGTCAAAATCGAGCCGATCTTCTCTTCTAGCCGTCGGATCACACATGGACGCTCCAGATTAGAAGCCAACACTGAAGGGGTGCTGCCTATCAGCGCGCGCCACGTAGTTGTCCACGTCGATGTCCTCGTCGTCGCCTCATCATCCCAGGTCAGCGCCCAGTCAGCGCGGTATATTCCCAGGGAATATTCCCTGTAGATTTGAAATTGAATTTAAATTACAGAAATTGTATAAACTTGCAAAAATCATATAAAAAGATTTGTAGATCCAAAAATAGAAAATAATATATCAATGGACTCATAAAAACGTGTAGAATTTTAATACCACATTAGATCCAACCTTTATAGTATTTGTTTAATGCAGTAATTTAATTAGTTTTAATAGTATTTTAGGTTAATAAATTCATAGGAAATTACCTGTAACTCCGAAAATATGAAAAATATATCAAATTGAAGCTACTATAATGTAGATTAATAATATTTGGTTGGATCCAGATTTTGCGGACTATTTACCCCGTAGCAATTTAATTAGTATTAATGGCTTTAGAAATCATTAAATTCATAGTAAATTATTTGTCTAACACAAAAATATAAATAATATACCAATGGAAAGCTAGTTCCAGGTAGATCATCAATACGCATTTGGCTCAGGCAAATACTATAAGGTTATTCTATAGATAATTAAACAATCTAATAAACATTTTTGAGTGATAAATTCATAAGAAAATAAATACTATTCAGAAAATTGCAAATAATATGTCCCTGGAATCACAAGAAAGAGTAGAACCAGTTTCTAAATTAAAAGTATAGGTGTACAGTACGTATAATTTTAGAAGCATTATAATATATTCTGTAGTATTTTATTATTTAAAAAGAACTATAACTCCGATTAGGGTGAATCCAACGCCTATTGGTTCATATTAATGTCCTCTATCCAGTAAACCCAAGAAACAAATTTAATTCGACAGTTAAGACAGGATTTGCAACAGAATTATTAAAACCCCTATATTGGCAACTAGGATTTAATAATAAATACCCAATTGCATTAATTGGTCTCTTGCATGCATCATATACTTCAGTAATGTTTAGAGAACTAAATACAACCATTGTGACTTATTAAATTTTCATGCATGTATTTGTGCATTTGTTTATGACTGTATGGTTATTTATGTTGTATGCAATTGTTTGATCGATAGATTACAAGGAGTGCCATGTCTGTGATTACAACGAGTGTTTGAACGAATCCAACAACTATCAAGGCAAGTAGATGATATTTTGTTCATGATATTGTCCTACTATTTTCAATGCATTGTCGTGTATTTTGTAGATGCATGTGTAGGAAAATATTATCGCTATGATATGTCCTACAATGTGGTAGGGATCTCTTGTAGTTGAGCCACCGTTGGTAGATGTGCTTAGCCGTTGTATGATGAACGAGGGCTGGGTTACATTACTGAAAATTGTTTCTAAATGTGCTGGTTTGCGAAAACTAAAAACAACGTAATCAATGAATCTCCTGGGTGTGATGGTATTGGCATTTTTTGGTGGTATCATTGCGGAAAGACACCAAGGTATCAAGAGAAAATGATTGACATCTTTATTTGGTAGCTTACGTGTACAAACATGTGCCAATAATAAAATAGGCGGTTGGTTGGACTAAGTAGGTTGTGGTAACTCGAACCCACGTAGCCAGAGATGTAGAATTTTTTGGTAGGTTGGTATGGTGCGTGTCGGGTTTGGGGAGCTACCTCCCGAATGGTTCCTTCATGGACTTCTCCCAATCATCACCCAATATGAGAGTGGTGGTACGAGCTGGGATGACCAAGTCACATGGGTAAAGTGTACTAACCCCTGCAGGGTGTATAATCTAATCAATTAGCCGTGTCCCCGGTTATGGACATCTAAGTTGCTTGATATTGAGTTCATGACATGTTTCTCACTCATTCCAATTTCCTAATTGCTTTAATGTTGATGGGTTAACTTAATTGGGATCTTTTCAAAGAAAATCAAGAACTGTTTATGAAAGTAGGACAAAGGTATTTGCAAATGCAAGCTAGCCACAACTCCACTTGCCAAATATGCATGTAGATGCTAGGATTATTGTCTCCTTACTTAGCTCTACTTGCCATACATTCCAAGTATTGACCCTTCAGGGATGATACGTTTTATGTTGCAGGTTGTTATTACAATTCTGAGTGATCGACTAGGTTGAGATACTCCACTCAATATTTATTCGCTTATGGGCAATTGAAGATGGAGTCTACTATATATTTAAGCTTTCGTTTGCTATTGAACTATTTGAGCTAGCCTGCGTGCTAAGCTTTATTGTATTAATTGCAAATTCTGGATCAGTTCGTTATTTATGATGCACTATTAAATTCTTTAGTATTCATCTCTAATGTGTGTGCCAGTGAACCATCCAGGGATTGGCACTATACACATGAACTCAGCCTTATCATGCGAGGGTGTTACACCAGAGTACATACATTGAAAAAGTGTTGAAATGGTTTAGCATGGAAGAGGCTAAGAAGGGTTTCTTGCCCATGTCTGACGGCATAAAAATTAGCAAGACTCAGTGTCCTTCGACTACTAATGAGCGTGAGCGCATGAGTAGGGTTCCATATGCTTCGGCTATTGGATCCATCATGTATGCAATGATATGTACTCACCTAGATGTTTCCTATGCTCTAAGTGTTACGAGCAGATACCAGGCTGATCTAGGTGAAGGCCACTAGACAGCGGTAAAGAATATCCTTAAGTACTTGAGAAGGACTAAGGATGTGTTCCTAGTTTATGGAGGTGAGGATGAACTCAGTGTAAGGGGTTACACGAATGCGAGTTATCTTAACGACTCAGATGACTCCAGATCGCAATCTGGTTATGTGTTTTTCATGAATGGTGGTGTTGTGAGTTGGAAAAGTTTCAAGCAAGATACGGTGGCCTCCTCTTCAACAGAAGCTGAATATATTGCCTCCTCGGAGGCTGCAAAGGAAGCTGTTTGGATTAGGAATTTCCTGATCGCTCTTGGTGTGGTTCAGAGCCCGTCCAATTCCATGGACGTTTATTGTGACAACAATGGTGCTATTGAGCAAGCCAAGGAGCCTAGACAGCACCAGAAGAACAAACATATTCACATACGTTACCATCAGATTCGAGAGTTCGTTGAGGATGGTAGTGTCATGATATGCAAAATACATACGAACTCACATGTTGCTGATCCTTTTACAAAGCCACTCCCGCAGCCTACGCATGAGGCGCACGCAAGAGAAATAGGTATTAAATACAATCTAGACTGACTCTAGTGCAAGTGGGAGACTGAAGGAAATATGCCCTAGAGGAAATCATATAGATGATTATATTTCTTATGTATCCATGAGTTATTGTAATGTTCCTTGAATATCCATGTCAGGCAACTCGTATTGATTGGCAATTATGTGAATTGTTTGTGAAACTCTTTACTGGTATGGTTATTTAATAGTTGTCCCTAGTCGTAGTTCATGTGAGGACACACATGAATATTAGACTAGCACATCGATTGGTTGATGACTATGTTTCGCAAGTCATAGACATGGAGATGTCAAACCAATGATGTGGACACATATTATGAACATGGGGTTGGACTGACCCAACTTGAGACTGGAAATTAGACTTGCAGCTCTCTCTACACATCGTGTACGTTTTGTCCTTAGACCTGAGATTGTCACATGTACTTGAGATGTGTATCGACCTACTTTGGGGCTATCAGACGCTGCTCCGTAACTGGGTAGTTATAAAGGTATCTTTCGGGTTTGTCCTGAAGCATGCTGCAAGGCATGGTCAATCAAGATGGGATTTACCCCTCTATACTTGAGAGAGATATCTCTGGGCCCCTCGAGTGATCGGACAGAAATGCATGACCATGATACACAAGGTTAAGAGTTAACCTAGTAAAGGGATTCCGAATCACAGTATTGAGAAAGGGAGGTCAGCTTGGAGCTAGACCAAATATCGTGAGGCAAAGGGAAAGAAATGTACTAAACCTTATGATGGTTCGTCCGATATGATCTTTGTATGCGTTTAGGAGTTGGCACGTCTTGCTAGAGGCCGCTACCAACTATTGACATAATAAGTGTATTCGTGTCATGTCTATATGTATATGAACCTATAGGGTCACACACTTAAGGGGCTGGAAGCCTAATGAGGATTAGATCCAAATTAGACCAGGCTTAGGCTACTAATGGGTTGCTAATGTAGAAGCCCACTAGGGACGCCTATATAAGAGAGGGCGGGGCGAGCTGACCAGGTTAGGCCATTCCACCCAACCGCCACTCATCACGCCTGTGTTGCACGCACGGACCTAGAAGTCCGGCGTCTGACGCTTCCACCCTGTATGTGTGGATACCTCGGAGGTGATGCATCTGTGGCACTTGGACGAGCCGCGCAAGGGGAGCTGCTCGTTGGACGAGGAGGAGGAGACGTAGACCATCTACACTGCCTCGACGCGCTTCATCAAGTTCTGCAACTACGCGTCTAGTGGTAATCCCGTGATGTATGACAACAGTAACCCTGATTTACGCGGTAGAAATTTTTGATTTGCGCTAGTGTAGCCTACCCGTATCCCTTCAGTAATGGCGAGCATAATATCTATATCGTATCATTCATATGACTCGTGCTTTACCTTTCGGTCATGTTTTGAGGCCATGTATGTACATGCTAGGCTCGCCAAGTAGAACCTTAGTATTCACGTGTGTAAATCCGTCTTACACCCGTTGTATGCGAACGTAGAGTCTATCACACCCGATCATCAGGTGGTGTTTCGAAATAATGAACTTTCTTAATGGTGTATACTAAGGAAGAAAATATTATTATCTTGATATTTAGTGGGAGGGATCATCTTATAATGCTACCGTGGCGATCAAATCAAAGCAATATAAGATGCATCAGAGGATAAACATCACATGCATGAAAAATGTGATATGATATGGTTCTGTTCGCATTCGATCTCCAACATGTGCGTCAAGGTATGATCTCCGTCATTCCACCGGCGTGGCACCAAGGTCCATGACGCCACCATTCTGGTTGTGCTCCACTAATCTAAATTACATGGATTTCCATTTCTGGCACGTGGGCCATAAAAATAAAAAGACAACCATATGTCTCATGCCGGTTGTTTAACTTACAATAAATCTCATTGCATGCAAGAATTTGTGTATCAATGACCATATCACATCACATGCCCTACAAAACAAGTTAGAAGCCTCTAATTTATTTTTGCATATTTTACGTGGCTGTGAGATTTCTAGGAAAGAACCATTCTACCTACGAACTTCAACCACAATAGTGATAATCAAGTTATTAGCAAACCATTGTAAATCAGATATTAACTATAGTAGGAGAGACATGCACCTTCTAGCCTCTTATGCAAAACTAGTTGCATGTCAAGCGTGGAACAGGTCTCATGCGTGAGGAAATGTAAACTTAGTCTAGGCCGCTTCACCCTACTATGCCACTAATATCCAAAATACATGAAAGTATGCAATAACATGATCATCAATGTCCACATCTTCATGTGTTCTAACCGTAAAAAGCATCTAAGCATAGACACATCTCTGATACCACTGATTGGTTTGTTCCATAGATTTTTTTTCTACGGTTGCAACTACTAAGATCAAAACTAGGTGATACTTGTAATGGTTTCAGAAGGACTCACCATCGAACACCGAAAGCGGGATAACGTTCTCGCAAACAATTGTGGTTAATGTAGAATGTACTCGTTTGTCCTCGAAGGACATGAAGACAATCAACAACACAAATAGGCAGCGCTTCTATAATCGGTCACATGTCTAGCATGATGACAACCTCTATACGTTGCTCCAGTTGGGCAGCGGATCCTCGGGAACTCCAACAACACAACGAGATGGTGGTGGTGGATAAGATCTTGAGAAGGGCTTCGCCTAAGCACCATACTTGTGATAGTGGATCAGCTATCAAGGGGGAAAGATGCCAACCAAAGGGCATATGAGAGAGATATAATGGTGTGTTAAGAGGGGGTCTCCACCTACTCCTTTTATAGAAGAGGGGGGCTGCGCCCAAAGGGCATGCACCATGACCTAGTGGTGCCCCAACCTCTCCCATGTTGAAGGTAGTGGAGTCGCCAATCACACAAATCAAAGGGTCACCATAATTCCATTAAATCTCCACTCAAAAACCAAAGGTCTTCCATTAAAAAACTTTTAGTTCACTTGGTTTAATGCCACTAAAATTAATGAACATTTCATTTAGTCCTTCATTCAATGAACACTTCTTTTAATGAACAGATTAACAATTTATTCCCTTGCACATTTTCGATATGCCGAAACTATTCCGGAAGTTTTATCAAAATAGTTTTTGCGCCGTCTAGTATTTTCTCTAGTGTTGTGTATCCACTCAAAAGCATCGACGAGCCTTAAGTGTTTCACCATACGGTTCGTGAACTAAGTGGACATGATCGAGACTCTCTCCGACCAATAATCATTAGCAGGATCTAGAGATCCATAACACCTCCCACTTACTCAATGATGAACAAGTGATTTTCATAGTAACCAATTCCTTTTGTCTCGCGATATTTTACTTGTCCAAGATGTGATCATTTGGTATCATCCATACCTAGTTCGATCTTGTTACCGATAAGTACTATTTTACTCGTTCCATGATATAAGATTCTCGTGAGGTAGCTGTAAGATCCCTCCCTTTATAAAGGAAAAGGATCCCTGTGATTGCAATGCTAGTCCCTAGATCATTGCTAGCATCCACAGTTTAAGATGAAGTACACAGATACAAAGGTCATTTATTACAGGCATTCCAGAGATAAACATAGTCTTTACAACTCCAAGGCCACATGCCTAGTACAAGAGTTTGAGTAAGTAAATAAATAAAAGTCTTCATCTTCATGTGCCACAGGCAAACATGTTGAGTGTAGACTCATGACACCTAATCCTCATCAGAGTAACCTGCAACATCACAAGTTACAGCCACAGTGGGTCAATACTTTGGAATAGTATTGGCAAGTGATACCTTATTATAATTTAGGTGGTCTAGATACTATATGCAATTTGGCTAAGTGTAGCTTGGCTTGCTTTGCTCAAATTAGGTTTTGCCTATTAGTTGAAAACACTAAGTTTTTCTTTGTCAAAACTTTTCCCAAGGAACCACCAATAGACATTGAGGTCCTTCACCCTTGTTCACCCACAAGTTTTACTTAGAAATTGGGATGAGGAGATTCTTGATACCTTCCATGTCTTGATGCTCAAGTTTTCCATTACCATGGACTTGGCTAAGTACTTAGATTTTTGCATCTGCCGAGGTTGTGCACTTTCCCCACCAGACTTGGTTTCACCAAGACAGGACCTTTCAGAAGCCTTCCCTTAGACCAAATGGACGCGTTCCAACCTATCATCCCACTACCACCAACTGTCCAAATGGCTAAGTTCTAGCAAGCTATGTGATCCAGGCAGAGCCCATATTGCCAAGTGGCTGCACTAGAAGCTTCTTAACACTTGGCCTCTAAAATCTCTTTGTTCCTGGGTGGCTTACCACAAGTGAGATACACAAGGTAACCATAGAAATGGGCCGTGTGTAACCACTCAACATAAACCATTCCTTCCATTCCACCTAGGTGTTTCATTAACTTAGTTGTTTTATTAGGCAAAACACAAGTCCGAAGACTTAAAAATATTTTCATCATAGCATGTATATTTCACCAACCCTTGTTTGCTACTAGCTAGGCTAAGCATGGCATAGATAGTAACTTAACTTAGAAATTCCTTAGCAATTCTATAACTACTAGGATTTCCCAACATGGCATATAAGCAAAATGATAACATGCAAGACTTAGCAAAATATTTCTAATGCTTAGTATAAAACATGGGATACAAATATTCATGAAGTACCACTTGCCTTGGTAGTTTGGAGAGTAGCTACACTCCTCACAATCACAATCACTAGCACCAAAATCTACACAAAGAATCATAGCCACAATCACATACAAAACATATACAATCAAAAAAATATATGCATGCATGCAAAATGATATGTGATGATTTTTAAAACTCAACAAAGCAAGTATACAGTACTGATTCATAAACAAGATAAAAACTTGCCAAACAACATTTATTTAAACCCTAAATCATTTCCTAAACATTTCATATACTCAAATTAGTCCTACACAAGTTTCTGCAAATAATACCTTTTTAACAGAAGCAAAACATTAAACACATTGCATATTTATAAAGAGCTTGCTCTCCTAATTCGAACGATATAAAATTTGTCAAATTATAACGTGGGGATCAAAAGTTATAGCCAAATCAAATTCAAACATCAATCAGATTCAAATCCTTTTTTAAATCTAAACTCCAGCCACGCGTCATGATCTGATTGGTGCATACCGGTTCGGGCGGATCAATCAACGACGTGCTGATGCTTAACCTGGCGGCGGCTTGGCAAGGGGCGCACGGACACGGTCGCTGGGGCTCGTCGGAGTTGCGGGCGGCGTCTGTCGCTTGCTGTCAAGGTCGTTGTCGAGGCTCTGCGTCGTCCTAGCACAAGGCAGAGGGTTTAGGAGATGCGCAAGTGTCTGGCGAATAAGATGGTACCAAAGGGAAGGCAAGGGGCGCTTAGTTCTTACCGCTATTGCTCGTCGGAGTCGAGCGGCGGCGCTGGTGGTTGCGGGCGTGAACGAGAACGACGACCTGGGTCACGAGCAGGCAAACCAGGGGTGTTAGCAGATGCACAAGGACATGGTGGTCGCGCTCGTTTGAACCAGAGACGGCGAGGCAGTCGGAGCTTATCGGAATCGCCTGCCGGAGTTGCTCTGTCTGCGGCGGTGTAGAGGTAATTGCGGGCAGCCTGGGGGCGTAGAGGTGGCGCTTGGTGTGGGGAAATGACCGCGGTGCAGAGGGGATCTTATAGCCAGAGCAGGGGCGGGGATTGCGCGGCGAATCAATGGCAATTAAGCGCGCAGTAATAGCGGCGAGGTAACGGCGGAGCGAGCGGCGCTGGCGCGCATGATTGACGACGAAGGCGACCTGGTCGCAGGGTCCACTCGTCAGTGGGTTTAAACAGCGAGGGGTGGGGTCGTGTGGTCAGTGACTCTGGGGGTGTGTCTGCGGGTGAGCGAGAGAAAGAAGGACCCCGGGTGGGCTTAGTGGGCTGGATTAGTAGTTGGGCCTGATAGGTAGCGCTGGCCCTTTTCTATTTCTTTCTCCTTTTCTTTTTCTGTTTTGATTTTCTGAAATGTTTTTCAAATCCAAATCAAATGAGTTTGAATTCAAATCTTCCCTAGGTTTTTATACTGTAAACTTTACACTCAAATGTGTGCCAAACACTACTGTCCAAACCAAACATTTGATCAGATGAAAATAAAAATAAAACCAAGCCTTTATGATATATATTCAATAGGCATAATATTGGTTTTATTATTCATTTTGTTTTGAAATTTGTTCAAACTTTTGGTGGTGCTTAAGTTTGAATAAAAAAACTTTACTGAATCAAAACAAGTATTCTTCTCATTGGAAGATAGCACTAAGGCTTGAGCAAACTTACATAAAATAATAAGCACAAATGCTTCTGTTTTGAATTGATTTGTTTGAAATGAAATTCATATGCTCATGGATGCATGGATGATATGCATAAGTTTGAAACATGATTTTGAGGATGTTACAAATCTAACCCCCTTAAGGTGAATCTCGCCCTCGAGATTCGGATTGGCTAGAAAATAGGTGAGGGTGGTCTTTCCGAAGATCATCTTCTCTTTCCCATGTGGCTTCCTCTTCGGAATGATGGTTCCACTAAACCTTGCAAAACTTGATAGTCTTGGTCCGTGTGACTCTTTCTACAGTCTCAAGAATCTTGATAGGTTTATCTTCATAAGTGAGATCACTCTCCAACTGAACCTCCTCCAAAGGTATATCATCCTTCAAAGAAGTTTCTTCCATTTCTGGATGACATTTCTTAAGTTGACTCACATGAAACACATTATGGACAGCTGACAGAGATTCTGGCAGTTCAATTTCATAGGCAACTTCCCCTTTACGACTCAGAATCTAGAATGGTCCAACATATCTTGGGGCCAATTTTCCTTTGACTCCGAACATCTTCACTCCACGAAGTGGTGACACTCTAAGATAAGCTCTATCACCGACTTCGTAGGTGACTTACCAACTTGACCTTCTCTTCGGCTTCTTTGATAAGTTCTGGTCCGAATAAACTTCTTTCTCCCACACCATTCCATAACAATGGGGTAGTACACTTCCTTCCATAGAGAAACTCAAATGGTGCCATCTCAATGCTGGCTTGATAGCTGTTGTTATAAGAAAATTCTGCGTAAGGCAGACTTTCATCCCAACTGGCTCCATAGTCTAGAGCACATGCCCTCAACATGTCTTCAAGAATCTGATTAGTCCTTTCGGTTTGTCCATCAGTTTGAGGATAAAAAGCAGTACTGAATTCCAACCTCGTTCCCAATGACTCATGTAGCTGTCTCCAAAAATGAGAAGTGAATTGAGTTCCCCTATCAGACACAATACTTTTGGGTACTCCATGTAGACACACAATTCAACTCATATAGATTTTGGCCAACTTAGCACTTGTATAGGTTGTCTTCACGGGTATGAAATGAGCCACTTTAGTTAGGCGATCCACTACCACCCAAATAGAATCGTATCCTGACCGGGTTCTTGGTAATCCGGTAATGAAATCCATACCAATCTTGTCCCACTTCCAATCAGGAATAGGTAGTGGTTGAAGCAACCCTGCTGGTTTCTGATGTTCTGCTTTCACTCTACTACACACATCACACAAAGCAATATGTTCGGCGATGTCCTTCTTGAGATTATTCCACCAAAATCTTTCCTTCATGTCCATGTACATTTTGGTGTTACTCGGATGAATGGAATACAGAGAGTTGTGTGCTTCTTGCAAAATCAGTTTCCGAAGCTCCGGATCTTGTGGAACACAGATACGTTTCCCATGCCAGAAAGTACCCTGTTCGTCTTCATGGAACCCTTTGGCTTTTCCTTTGCCAATCTTTTCTTTAATCTCTTCAATTTCTTTATCAATTTTCTGGGCTTCTTTGATCTTGTCCAACAAAGTGGGTTGAACATCTAAAGACATGAGATGTCCTTCAGGAACAATTTCCAATCTGAGCTCTCTAAATTGGGTACACAGATCATCTGGCAATTCTCCTTTGGTAAGGTCATTTACAAAAACCTTACGACTTAGAGCATCTGCTACAACATTTGCTTTACCGGGATGGTATTGCAAACTTAAGTCATAGTCCTTGATGAGTTCTAGCCATCTTCTTTGTCTCATATTAATTTACTTCTGGGTGAAGATATACTTCAAACTCTTGTGATCTGTGAACACTTCACAACGCTTTCCCAAAATATAGTGCCTCCATGTTTTGGGTGCATGGACAACAGAGGCTAACTCTAAATCATGAGTAGGATAGTTCACTTCATGAGTTTTGAGTTGTCTCGAGGCATACGCCACAACTTTTCCTTCTTGCATAAGTACTGCACCCAAACCATGATGAGATGCATCACAATATACTTGGAAATCTTTTTCCAAGTCTGGTAAACACAATACTGGTGCTGTCACTAGTCTCTTCTTCAATTCCTGAAAGCTGAGTTCACAACCTTCAGACCAAGAAAACTTTGGTCTTTCTTTAGCAATTCCGTCATGGGCTTAGCTACCTTGGAGAAATTTTCAATGAACCTTCTGTAGTAACCTGCTAAGCCAAGGAAACTACGAACTTCTTTCACTGACTTGGGAGATTCCCATTCAGTTACAGCTGAAACCTTTGCAGGATCAACTGCTACCCCATCCTTTGTCATAACATGTCCAAGAAAACCCACTTCATTCAACCAGATTTCACACTTGCTGAATTTGGCATAAAGTTTATGCTCTCTTAACTTCTCAAGTATCAAACGCAAATGTCCTTCATGCTCTTCTTTGCTCTTGGAGTAGACTAAAATATCATCGATGAAAACGACAACATACTTGTCAAGTAATTCCATGAACACCTTGTTCATCATATTCATGAAGTATGCTGGAGCATTGGTCAAACCAAATGGCATCACGGTATACTCATATAATCCATACCTTGTGGTGAAAGCTGTCTTAGGTATGTCTTGTTATCTTATCTTGAGTTGAAAATAACCTGACCGGAGATCAATCTTTGAGAACACACAAGCTCCTTCTAGCTGATCAAACAAGTCATTGATTCTAGGCAAAGGGTATTTGTTCTTGATAGTCACCTCATTGAGTGAATGGTAATCTATGCATAACCTTTGACTTCTATCCTTCTACTCCACAAACAAGACTTGGGCTCCCCAAGATGAAGAACTTGGTTGAATAAACCCTTTCTGCAACTGTTCTCCAAGTTGTTTCTTGAGTTCCTTCAGTTCATCAACTGACATCTTATATGGTCTCTTTGCTATTGGCCCAGATCCTGGTAGCAAATCTATAAGAAACTCCACATCTCTATCTGGTGGCATTCCCGGCAATTCTTCCGGAAACACATCCGGATACTCACTCACAATTGGCACACTGTCTATGCTAACCCCCTTAAGAGAATTTAGCATACTCCTTCTTGCTTCAAAGTTGGTCTTGAATCTGATCCTTTTATTTTCTGGAGTTGTGAGTGAGACAGTATGGTTGGAACAATCTATCACTCCCTTGTGCTTAGTCATCCATTCCATTCCCAAAATGACATCCAATCCTTGGGAGTTTAGAATAATTAAGTTAACGGGAAACTTATACTTCCCAAACTCTATGACTAGATCATGACATCCCGAATTCACTATCATTTCTCCACCAGGAGAACTTACTTTTATAGGACACCCAATAGTTTCTACTGGCAGTTCATTTCTTTCAACAAATGCTCTTGATATGAATGAATGAGATGCACCAGTATCAAAGAGAACAAATGCTGGAACAAAATTGAGTTTGAACTTACCAGCAACAGCATCAGGCTCCTCATAGATTTCCTCCACATTGATGTGGTTAACTTGCCCTTTCTGAAAAGGGTTAGGCTTGTTGGGTCCTTCAACTTTCTTTTCTAGGCATTCATTTTCATAATGCCCCATCTTCTTGCACTTGAAGCATTCAACCTGACTTATGTCCTTCTTGACAGGCTGGCTTCCACTTCCACTTCCATTACCACTGTGGTGGCTCTTGTATCCACCCTTGTGGTTCTTGTACTTGTCATTATCATGACTGCGGTGGTGCTTGTTGTCATGACGGTTGTGGTTGTGGTGCTTGTTGAATTTCCCATGCTTGTGGGATCCTGAGCTTCCACTATCATCATAATGGGAACGTTTGTGAGACGATCCCGAGCTGTGCTTGTCCGAGTGTTTTCTCTTCCTGCTTTCAACTTTCTTCATTTTGTTCTCCAAAATAGCAGCCTTATCACAAAGAGACTGGTATGTGGGAACATATGCCACTGCCAACTGCAGGTTCAGTTCATCATTTAACCCTTCGAGGAACTTTTCTTTCCTCTTAGCATCTGTGTCAACTTCATCCGGTGCATATCGCGCCAGATTGTTGAACTCCTCAATATATTCAGCCACGCTGCGGTGGCACTGCTTCAGGTTATGAAACTCTTTCTTTTTCAGACTCATCACTCCAGATGAGATATGAGCAGTACGAAAGCCATCTTCAAAGATATCCCATGTCACATCTTCTATGGGAGTGGTGATCTGGAAGTTATCTCACCAAGTGGCGGCTGGTCCTTCCAGCAAATGTGCTGCAAATCTGACCTTTTCAGCATTAGTACAGCCCACAGTTACCAAGTCCTTGTTCATAGAGTGTAGCCAATCATTGGCCACCATGGGATCAGTCGTTCCTGAGAACTTTGCTGGCCTCAATCTCAAGAACCTGGTAAGCATGTCAAAACCCGGTGGGTTGTTGTTGTTGTTGTTGTTGTTATTGTTGTTGTTTTGGTTCTGGATGAACGTCGTCATCATCTGCATCAGCTGAGTTTGAGCGGTCATCATTTGCTGCATTTCTGGAGTGATGTTGTTGTTATTGGGGTTGGGGTTTGCACGACGGGGAGGCATCTGTGGTTTGTTCAATAGAGATAAGAATGAGATACCCATAGATGCTTTTATGCACAATACATCACATAAACAATCACAAAGCATGCAACATAATGATAGAAGTTCAACAACCAGATAACAAGTTCGCAAAGTAAAACACACACAAATAACAAGCCATCCACATGTTGGATGGTCAAATAACAAGTTCTCAACGATAAGTATGATAATAAATGTAAATGAGTAGTCAAATCTACTCCTCGGCATCAACCTCCTCCTTGACAAAAGTAAGACCTGCATTCTCCATTGCGGTCTTGTATTCCTCGACACTAGTGGTCAAGGTCTCTATCTTGGCTTTGAGAGCCCTCTTCTAGGAATGAATCCTCTCAATCACTGTCTGCTAATGCTCGAGCTCGAAGTCCTTGGCCTGCAGTTCTTCAGTCATGTCCCGGATCTTCTTGTTCCTATCCTGGACTAGCTTTTCCTGACTCTTGAACTTTCTGTCCTGGCTCCATCTCCTTGACTATCTCGTCTTGCTCCGCGAAGAGCTTGTCCTTCTCACGAAACTGCACCTGGAGTTCGTCATTACTGAGCATGACGTTGGTCCTATCGGAGTCCACGTGCCTAATGAGAGCCTCTAAGTCCTGGAGGTATAGACGAATCGGCTCCGCTGTGTCCCTCGAATCGTTCTCGAAGTCGATGGACTCTCCATCCTCATCACGTCTACCGAAGACGTGGAAGTGAGTACCTCTAACCTGTCGGGAGTGTCTCCCCAGCAGACGTCCTATCAGATCCTGCATGACTACCTTAAGGACTCTCTCCTTGTCATCGTGCATGAGCATGAAGACGATGGCCTCCGTAGTAGGCTCTGTCTGGCGTCCGGTCTGGTTGACCTTGAAGCCCCAAAGGTCTTTCCTCTCAAACTTGGTGAGGGGAAGCACCATGATGGTAGGAAGAGGGAGATTGAGCAAGGTAGTAAGCTCAACAATACGAGGACCAAAGCGAGTAACCTGGAACTCCTCAACAGTGCCGATGGTAATAGTAGGCATCTATTTATAAGATAGAAAAGTTAGAACAACACAAATTAAGATAAAACACAAGGCAAAGCATAACATACGTATCCTTGGAAAGCAAAACACACAAGTCATGGCATACATGGATCCATTACAACAACCAAGGTTCAACTTATTTTAAAGCAACATTTGGAAAATAAGGTGATAAGTGGTGGTCCAACTAGCGAAGTACGCTTACAATCCTATCTCACTGGATCTGTTGGCTAACACAATGTTTCTAGAAGCAATCAGTCTATCTTGCTCACATGACTCCATCACTAAGTCTATAATGTCTCCTCTTAAGGTTTGGTTGGTAGCTTCCAAGTCTTGGGTATGTTTCTTCTCTTCCTTTAGATCATTTTGGAGGTTGAGCATTCTGCACTTGACTCTATCACCAAGTTCTTTGATGGTCTTCCAAGCTGCATCCCTTGCTGATTCAAAGAATGTAGTGTGTATCACTGAATTGGTGAACATGCAGAATCCTTTTTCCTGGTGGTTGTCTTCCTTGTTTTTATACAAGTGAAGCTGCACCCACCAGTATTCAGCTCCTTCATCCATCACAGGAAAACCTTTGTACACAGTTGCACCTTGTATCTCTAATGCAACCATGAGGTCCTTGAGAGCCTTGGGAAATTCTGTCTCACACTCCAAGGTCATTGTCATGAGTGGTCCTTTCCTTACGGCTTTGTTGATGGAGTTCATCTACAAATAGAGATGAGAAGGAAGATTAGAAAAGTTTACGAGAAGAAACAAGTGTAGAAGTTGCTGAATTTTTTTCCTTAGTGGTTTCCAATCCTAGGGTCATAATCCTACAGGCAACACAGTGCTCTGATACCATCTGTAAGATCCCTCCCTTTATAAAGGAAAAGGATCCCTGTGATTGCAATGCTAGTCCCTGGATCATTGCTAGCATCCACAGTTTAAGATGAAGTACACAGATACAAAGGTCATTTATTATAGGCATTCCAGAGATAAACATAGTCTTTACAACTCCAAGGCCACAGGCCTAGTACAAGAGTTTGAGTAAGTAAATAAATAAAAGTCTTCATCTTCATGTGCCACAGGCAAACATGTTGAGTGTAGACTCATGACACCTAATCCTCATCAAAGTAACCTGCAACATCACAAGTTACAGCCACAGTGGGTTAATACTTTGGAATAGTATTGGCAAGTGATACCTTATTATAATTTATGTGGTCTAGATACTATATGCAATTTGGCTAAGTGTAGCTTGGCTTGCTTTGCTCAAATTAGGTTTTGCCTATTAGTTGAAAACACTAAGTTTTTCTTTGTCAAAACTTTTCCCAAGGAACCACCAATAGACATTGAGGTCCTTCACCCTTGTTCACCCACAAGTTTTACTTAGAAATTGGGATGAGGAGATTCTTGATAGCTTCCATGTCTTGATGCTCAAGTTGTCCATTACCATGGACTTGGCTAAGTACTTAGATTTTTCCATCTGCAGAGGTTGTCCACTTTCCCCACCAGACTTGGTTTCACCAAGACAGGACCTTTCAGAAGCCTTCCCTTAGACCAAATGGACGCGTTCCAACCTATCATACCACTACCACCAACTGTCCAAACGGCTAAGTTCTAGCAACCTATGTGATCCAGGCAGAGCCCATATTGCCAAGTGGCTGCACTAGAAGATTCTTAACACTTGGCCTCTAAAATCTCTTTGTTCCTGGGTGGCTTACCACAAGTGAGATACACAAGGTAAGCATAGAAATGGGCCTTGTGTAACCACTCAACATAAACCATTCCTTCCATTCCACCCAGGTGTTTCATTAACTTAGTTGTTTTATTAGGCAAAACACAAGTCCAAAGACTTAGAAATATTTTCATCATAGCATGTATATTTCACCAACCCTTGTTTGCTACTAGCTAGGCTAAGCATGGCATAGATAGTAACATAACTTAGAAATTCCTTAGCAATTCTATAACTACTAGGATTTCCCAACATGGCATATAAGCAAAATGATAACATGCAAGACTTAGCAAAATATTTCTAATGCTTAGTATAAAACATGGGATAAAAATATTCATGAAGTACCACTTGCCTTGGTAGTTTGGAGAGTAGCTACACTCCTCACAATCACAATCACTAGCACCAAAATCTACACAAAGAATCATAGCCACAATTACATACAAAACATATACAATCAAAAAAAATATGCATGCATGCAAAATGATATGTGATGATTTTTAAAACTCAACAAAGCAAGTATACAGTACTGATTCATAAACAAGATAAAAACTTGCCAAACAACATTTATTTAAACCCTAAATCATTTCCTAAACATTTCATATACTCAAATTAGTCCTACACAAGTTTCTGCAAATAATACCTTTTTAACAGAAACAAAACATTAAACACATTGAATATTTATAAAGATGTTGCTCTCCTGATTCCAACGATATAAAATTTGTCAAATTCTAACGTGGGGATCAAAAGTTATAGCCAAATCAAATTCAAACATCAATCAGATTCAAATCATGTTTTAAATCTAAACTCCAGCCACGCGTCATGATCTGATTGGTGCGTACCGGTTCGGGCGGATCGATCAACGAGAGCCACAAGATTTAAGTGAAGATGCACGGCCAGATCTGACGCGTACCTCTTCGACACAGATCTAATCTTACTAGTTAGATCCAAATCCTACGGCCCTAATCTAATTGACCAGAGACGGGCGGTGCTAGCGGCGGCTACTGGCGGCGGCGAGCTCTGCCTATGGCGGCGCGGAGCTACAGGTGGCTAGGGGGTCGTTGGAGGCGCTTACCAGAGACGCGACGACGTGCTGATACTCAACCTGGCGGCGGCTTGGCAAGGGGCGCACGGACACGGTCGCTGGGGCTCGTCGGAGTTGCGGGCGGCGTCTGTCGCTTGCTGTCGAGGTCGTTGTTGAGGCTCTGTGTCGTCCTAGCACAAGGCAGAGGGTTTAGGAGATGCGCAAGTGTCTGGCGAACAAGATGGTACCAAAGGGAAGGCAAGGGGCGCTTAGTTCTTACCGCTATTGCTCGTCGGAGTCGAGCGGCGGCGCTGGTGGTTGCGGGCGTGAATGAGAACAACGACCTGGGTCACGAGCAGGCAAACCAGGGGTGTTAGAAGATGCACAAGGACATGGCGGTCACGCTCGTTTGAACCAGAGACGGCGGGGCGGTCGGAGCTTACCGGAGTTGCTCTGTCTGCGGCGGTGTAGAGGTAATTGCGGGCAGCCTGGGGGCGTAGAGGTGGCGCTTGGTGAGGGAAAATGGCCGCGGTGCAGAGGGGATCTTATAGCCAGAGCGGGGGCGAGGATTGCGCGGCGAATCAATGGCAATTAAGCGCGCAGTAACAGCGGCGAGGTAACGGCGGAGCGAGCGGCGCTGGCGCGCGTGATTGACGACGAAGGCGACGTGGTCGCAGGGTCCACTCGTCAGCGGGTTTAAACAGCGAGGGGTGGGGTCGTGTGGTCAGTGACTCTGGGGGTGTGTCTTCGGGTGAGCGAGAGAAAGAAGGACCCTGGGTGGGCTTAGTGGGCTGGATTAGTAGTTGGGCGAGATAGGTAGCGCTGGCCCTTTTCTATTTCTTTCTCCTTTTCTTTTTCTGTTTTGATTTTCTGAAATGTTTTTCAAATCCAAATCAAATGAGTTTGAATTCAAATCTTCCCTAGGTTTTTATACTGTAAACTTTACACTCAAATGTGTGCCAAACACTACTGTCCAAACCAAACATTTTGATCAGATGAAAATAAAAATAAAACCAAGCCTTTATGATATATATTCAATAGGCATAATATTGGTTTTATTATTCATTTTGTTTTGAAATTTGTTCAAACTTTTGGTGGTGCTTAAGTTTGAATAAACAAACTTTAATGAATCAAAACAAGTATTCTTCTCGTTGGAAGATAGCACTAAGGCTTGAGCAAACTTACATAAAATAATAAGCACAAATGCTTCTGTTTTGAATTGATTTGTTTGAAATGAAATTCATATGCTCATGGATGCATTGATGATATGCATAAGTTTGAAACATGATTTTGAGGATGTTACAGTAGTCATCTGCTTGCAAGCGATGTCAATGTGATATCACCAAGAGGGCACAAAGTATATCTCTCCGTCATAGGGATGGACAAATCCACTCTTCATCCACGAGCCCCAACTAACACTTTCTAAGTACTCAATTACATCTTTATAATCACCCCGTTACGGTGTGACGTTTGATGGAATCAAAGTACTCTTCCAGTGTTAGTGATTGACGTGATCTCATGGTCTAAGGTTTTACTTCGAGTTCGGTTGATATAGAAATATAAACTTTGATGACATGATCGTATTGCTAAACCTACTATGGGTGAATGTTCATCACATCATTCTCCAATGACATGACCTTGTCATTAACAACATTCAATGTTAATGATTAGGAAAACTTCATCATTTGTTAATCAACAAGCTAGTGTAATGAGAGGCATTACTAGTAACCTTTTCTTTGTTTATTAAACAAAAAATGTTTTAACTTTTGCAGTTAACACAATTATAGCATGAGAAATAAACATTTGTAATAAACATGGAATAAGATAATAACCATTTTTTATTGCCTCTCGGGCATATTCCTTTCATTTGGATCCAGGATAACTTGGGGTCAGAAGCCAAAATATTTTGCCCACATATTTATCATTGGCAGGAGGCCAAGATAACCCTCAGAGAAGGAAATAAAACAAGATAGTGTGGTAATGGAATTTGCCGGAAGATGGTGAGGTTGCAAGGTAAATTTCTCAAAGAACTTAATCGTGAAATCACTAGTAGGGAGGCCGAAGACACGCTCGAAGTGAGCAAGGAAAAGGACATACTCACCGGATCGGAGGTCCGGCACGAGCTTGTCGGTTGGCAGGCAGCACTCAACCCCCAGTGGGATCTGCCACGTCCGACGGAGCTAATCAAGATCATTGGCAGTAATGTTGGAACCCTCCCAAGCGCCCCTCTTAGGTCCAGCTTCCGTCTCCTTCTTGCCCTGTTCAACGGGAATCATCTCGAATGATGCCAGTTTTACGATGGGGATTGGCTTAGAGTGGCACCTTCATATGGCGGCGAGGCGAGGTGTAGATGGAATCCGAGAAAGAACATAGGAAGAGAGAAAAGCTTGGAAGTGGTGCGAACAAAGAAGAGGCGCACTGCAGCAGTGGAGAGCAGCACAGAGAAAAAGAGAACATCGGCAACGGCTCGGTGCATTGAAGCACAAAGGCAGGCGTGCGCAGTGGTGGCGATGGCTCAACAAAGAAGATGAAGTGAGGTGCGGGGGAGAGTGAAACGAGGGTTTACCCCCACCCCTATTTAAAGAGCCAAGGAGATCATGGGGCATGAATTGGTTGCACCCATGATCCCCATAACTAGCACTATTCTGGTGCTATTAAGGTGGAAAAACTTCCCAAGATCGTGCTATATGATGTGCAACGGTAGTTAAGGTGCAAATGATCCCGTAGAAATCAAGGGGGCACACTATTGGATGTTATGGAAACTTGAGTACCTGTGGAAAGTGATCCCTCACGGGGACCGTGAGACATGCCACAGTTACGCATGTCTTTGACATACGAGAAACAAAGAAAGAGCACCAGTAATCATCTTACACTTAAGAATAAACAATGAGTTAGAAAACTCAAGATAGTATTGCAAGTCAATGAAATGCCGGCATATACAAAGGAGAGATTGCCTCAAACCGAGATACGTTGCGTTGTTGACTAAATTATGTCGACAATGGTGAAAGGTAGGCAGTTTGGCTACCGAGGTGAATTGAGAATCAGCTGCTGATATTAAAATTTGGCCGGCATAAAATGTCTTGGCTGGTAAGCCAATGTTCTTTTTGTTAAAGGAACATGGCCGTTCAGCTGGCACTACAGGACCGCAACAGCTTCGGGGACTAATGTCAGGGTATGAACCCCGGTAGGGTCAAGGTGTATAGTAAAGTGGTACCAAGAATGTTGAGCAACATAAGGTTGACTGACATATGGGTTGTCGGCATAGGACGGCATACCTTGCCAACATATACAAGGTATGTTGGCATAACTAAGTTGTTTCCTCTATGTAGGGAAGGCTAGAACGAGTTATAGCGGTTGTCACCAAGGAACTGACATAACAGGCCGGTATATGGCCAACAGTCATGTGTTAGCACCAAAGTCAATACTGCAGTCCCATCGCTGCAATCACGTAGAAGATAATCATATCAAGCACTGTAAAGTCATAAATAGTACATTGGACAACCTCCATCATATAGCATACAACAAACAATACAAAGCGTAGCTATAGAGGGTAGGCATAGCCTCAATAGCCAAGTACTTTCAGGTGCTGCCCCATCGATCACAATCACGAAGGGACTAGGCAATAAGACAAGAGCCCCTTGTCGTGGTATTGCTGACGAGTACGCCATGGAGGGGTCCTCACAGTGCGTGTTTAAAGACGTGGGGTAAGGCGGACGGTTGACGGGTACGAGGTAACACAACTTACCCAGGTTCAGATCCCACAACGATGGCGGAATCCTACTCCAGCTATAAATCACTATAATGGCATTACGCCGAGTTACAGGGATCGATTCGCTATGCGAGGTATGAGTTAATTTGTGCCCTAAAGGCTCCCATAGGTCCGGCTTATATAGTTGCCAGGTCCGAGGGTTACAGGGAAAGTCCTAGCTGGAAAGGTTACAGAGTCCTACACTGCATACAACTAGTCTAGCGTGTCTTGCAGTCCAAGGCTCCGGGTACGTCGGTGACTCCTCCGTAGCCTTCCTTTATCCGGCATGGGCCTCCCTTTTGGATCCATCTAAATGGGCTGCCCAGCAGGGCATGGGCCCTGCTACCAACTGTGGGCCACCCGGGTTATCCGGATAAGAGACATGCTATGAGGATACCCACATAGCATATCCCCAACAGTAGCCCCTGGAGAACTCCGAGATCTTGCGTCGTCTTGCATCTTCAGGTTGAATGCTCTGTCTATGTGAATGTCGCCAAATCTTCAAGCAATATCTTGTAGTCCTCCCAAGAACCCTGCAATACTCTCCGTCTTCAACTTGTAAGTCGGAGAAATGCTGAATCTTCCATCGTACTCTTCTCATAGCCGGACTGGATCCGTCCATGCCGCAATCTTTCGATGGGATGGTTCACCTGACCGTGTCTGCTAGAGAGGCATATACATAGGTCAGTGACGCCTCGTAACTCACATATGCAGAGAACATGATCATGTCCATTTTTCCCGCGCGAAGGATATGAACCATTGGCGGCGGTGGTTGAGAACATGGTGAAATTTCCACGCACGCACACACACACACCATCCACGCGACAACCATTCGATCGCTTACACGAATCTTGATGTTGGGGTTATAAATTACAACTGTGGTGGTTTTTTACCTTTTCACCTCATTCTTCCCCTGCGCCTTCGTCTTCCTCCCGCGAGCACCTCCTCGAGCTCTCAGCGCGCATGCGAAAAACCATAACCTCTTCCAATCTCCTAGTCACCTCTCCTCTACTCCAATGGCGAGCAGTAGCTCCACCCCGTCCATGGCGGCGACGAACGAGGCCGCGGCTAAGCCGGCGGGCTCCGTCCACGTGCCCCCAAAGGGCGTGGTGCTGCCTCGGTCCTCGGTGGTGGAAGCCACCAAGGACGACCATATCCCAGCGGGGATGGAGCCGCTGGAGGAGGAAAGCGATTCAGATGCGGACTATGCGGGAGATGTAGATGAAAGAAAATCCACGTCAGGATATGTATTTACTCTCGCAGGTGGAGCTATATCGTGGAAAATCTCCAAGCAAACCATCACGGCATCGTCCACGATGGTAGCTGAGTATGTAGCATGTTATGAGACCACGGGGCAGGCAAACTGGTTAAAGACGCTTATACCCGGGTTGAGAGTGGTAGACAACATTCAAAGACCACTCAAGATGTACTGCGACAATGAGCCAGCAGTATTCTATGCTCACAACAATAAGTCAAGTGTTACTGCTAAACACATTAAGATTAAGTTTTATGTTGTGAAAGAAAGAATCCAGGATCATACCATAAGTTTAGACCATATAAGTACAAAAGAAATGCTCGCGGATCCGCTCACAAAAGGCTTACCACCCAGTGTGTTCATAGAACGCTTAGCCGGCATGGGTTTAAGGGAAAGCCTATGATACCTGTATATTAAGGGCCTAGAACAAGAATCTGTTTCAAAATAGAGAGGTGTATAGTGGCTGTTGAATCTATGGTGCGTAACTGACCATTATGACGAGACATGCTCTATATGTTGATCTGTGATGAAATGGATACCAAAGTATAAGTTTAAAGTATAAGTTAAGTGAAACATGAGAACAAGGGGGAGAATGTTAGGTTGATCTCCCGTTCGGGCCCAACGGCCCGAACAAACCTTGGACTCGCGCCCTGATCAGGGGCGCCCAACGTCACAATCGTTGGTGGGCCCCCGTCGCACAGCGCAATAAATAGAGGTGGGGGCCGGGGGCATGAACACCAAAGTTCGTCGTGCCCACTCACCCCACCGAAACCCTAAACCCTAGCCACTGATCCGTCTTTGCGTTGTAGCAGCGGGAATCACCCCTGACTGCTGCCACCACTCCGACGAGCTCGATGGCGACTTCATCGTCGACACAGAAGGCCGATGGTAAGGCTATCTCTCTCGCATACCATTAGATCTACCGCTAGAGGTCCTAGTGGTTCTATCAGTATAATCTAATCGATTAGCCATGTCCCTGGTTATGGACATTTGAATTTCTTGATATTGAGTTCATGACATGTTTCTCGCTCATTCCAATTTCCTAATTGCTTTAATGTTGATGGGTTAACTTAATTGGGATCTTTTGAAAGAAAATCAAAATCTATTTATGAAAGTAGGACAAAGGTATTTGCAAATGCAAACTAGCCATACATTTTAAGTATTGAACCTTTGGGGCTGCTACGTTTTATGTTGCAGGTTGTTATTCCAATTCTGAGTGATCGACTAGGTTACGATACTCCACTCAACATTTGTTCAACATTTGTTCGCTTGTGGGAAATTCAAGATGGAGTCTACTATATATTTAAGCTTTCGTTTTCTATTGAACTATTTGAGCTAGTTCAATTATTTATTGTATTAATTGCAAATTCTGGATCAATTCGTTATTTATGATGCACTATTAAATTCTTTGGTATTCATCTCTAATATGTGTGCCAGTGAACCATCCAGGGATTGGCACTATACACATGAACTCAGCCTTATCAGGTGAGGGTGTTACAGGATGGTATCAGAGTAGTGCGTTGACTCAAGGATCGTGACCTAGCAATGGATTAGGAAAATCATATGAAAATTCTAAACACTATTTGATTCTATCTATTCTCTTCTTACACTTCTGTCTAGTATCATTCTTATCACTTCAATTCTCATACCCTTCTCTTTTAATATATAGAAAGAAGGGTCTCTCTAGCAATGAACTCATAATTTTGTACTTATTAGATTCTTGTAATCCTTCATCTATCTTTTCTAATCTTGACTTTTTAAAACTTGATGATGACCACTTGTGCAAGAAAGTGCAAGATTAAAGAATAGTTAGATGATGACCACCATATAGTTTTGATATGACTTCGTTTAGATCTAGCAACCGATCATTGCAAAAACTTGTTTGATAGTTTATTTATTATGTTTAGGTTGTGCTATTTGATATCTTAAAGTTTCAGAATATTTTTGTGAGATTCCATAATATATTAATGAAGGTTTTGATTAGAAATTCGTGATAGTTTTGCCGCAGTTTTCTGCTAAACCAGCTGTACTGTATGATTTTTCATGTTTTTTTGGTAAGTGGGAAAAATCTGAAAAATAGGATTTGGTGCGAAACTTCCTGTACTACTAGTTGACACCCCGCGCATTGCGGCGGGAACGATAGATGATTTTCAGATATTCATAAAAAGGCATGAACAGCTTGTGACTAAAACATATGAACTTGTATTTGGTTAGTATGCAAAAATAATACATACAAATGGCAGGAGTTAACCAACAAAATTTAGGTTGTAAAAATCCTGTGGATAATTCGTATAGAAAAAATGTACAATAATAGTGGTAGAGTATGTCTAATTTGTCATGTCGAATAGATTACTGTTGATTCTTCACTACAGGAACAAAGACATATAAGAAAAAAATTGTTCTTAAATATCAATTACTACTTGGTCCCCTCTAACAGCAGGATAAATATATTTGAATAAGTGTTAAGCTAAGAATTATATCCAAGATCCGCAAAGATCACAGCTTTGCTGATCCCAACATCCCACTCGATCAAACACATGACCACACCAAATTACCCGGAACTGTTGGCTACATCTGGCAATATTTCGTTAAAAGGAAGTATATATGAAGGAAACGTTTCCATACCAAGTAAAGTACACGTCTCCCAGAAATTGCAAATGACCTGGTATAAGATGGGAATTGTTGTTTTCCTTTGAAATCAGCTTCAAAACCAAAATATATGTCATATCGCTTGTGCATGTTCTCCAATATAAAAGAGAGGACACCCCATTCAATGGTTAATCTTATTTGAGGGAGAAAAATAGAGTCTCTCTCAAAATCTAGAAATTATATTTAAGGAAATAAAAATCTTACATAACGCTTTATCTACTAAATGCGGTGTGCATCAACCGATAAAGCACCTCATTAAAGCTGATATGTGTTGAGAGAATTTGGAGATCAAGATAAATTCATTTACTGTAGGCAATATATAACATATAATTTACATCCTTGAAGCCGATACATGATAGGAAAGTACAGGGAATAGTTCCATCATGTTTCTTTTCATTCAACTGCACTTATTGAATTTGCGAAATCCCTAAATACACCAAGAAAGAGAGTTCCGGTATTTGAATAGAAAAAAAACAAATAGGCCCTAGGTCCAACAAATATAAATTTGAGTCACATACCAAGGTAAGAAATACAATATAAATAAATATAAAGGAAAAAAAGACTTAGAAAGGAGGAATTTGAGTGACATACCAAGGAAAAAACTTCCAGTGTTGACACCTTGAGAACGAACAACCTCGAAAAAATAAAATGGAGGTATTAAGGAATGATAATGCAAGAAATATGGATTTGGGGATGATCCGACTGACATGCAGCAGCCGTCTGGAAAATCCTCAAATATAACATTGCAGGCCACTCTTGCAAAAATCATAGAGGAAGAAAAGTTCCTGTTGATGGAATAAACTCTTGACAAAAATGTGCAGGACTGGAAGATATTTGCAATTGAGAGAAAACAAACTGTTGTTACAAATCTTGCAAAAGAATCACGTGCCTTAGTAGATCTGGATGAGCTCCAACGAAAAGAACATTGGCAACATGGTAGGTAGAGAGATGCTCACCTATCTATCATCTTCAATAATCAGCAGAATTTTGGAAAGAAGGTACACAACCATATAAACAGCATAATTTCGGAGAGAAGGTACACAACCAAATAAAATTGGCATCTCTCCCTTTATCCTTCATATAATTATATAACCACCAACATGCACCACGCCACCACCAACAAAGGAAACTCGTTGCTGATGAAGATCCCCAAGGCCAGAATAAGCACCATCAGGAGCTTCAAATAAATGGAAGCATCATTCAGTCAACGAGAGACATTAGTTTTCCATGGAAGGCATCGTGGGAGATCTAGAGATAGTTGGCATTACCATCCAATAGCTGGGGAGTAAAAATGGCAACTACACATGAGATCGAGACACATCCTGCAGTTTCCACTGGTAGGCATCCACGAATTTCCGGCGGGAGATCAGAAGGCACGACCGGCGATTTGATGCTACGGTATGGAGTCTAAGTTGCCGACCAACCCAAACGACACCATTTATTTCTCTCGTGCTGCAGTTGAGGAGGAGATCCGGAGGTGGATAGGGAAGGAAGAGTTCTTCGGCTGGGCCGGACTAGTCAAGCGACTGGGTTGTTCGGCTCCTGGCGGGGAAGTAACCGACCAAGCATACACGCTAACTTTTTGGACCAAATCTGGACCGCAACTTCCATATTCGACAGATAGGGATAATTAGGGTGACGTGGCTGCACCATATTTCAGCTTGCAAACATTAAATGCCCCTAAGTGGGGATGAACTTTATAGATATTATAGATATGTATAAAAATTGGCTAAAATTCCTGATGAGTTTAAGGTGCCCAGAAAAATTCATGAACACTGCTGTAGTTTCAGGATAGATTCTGTCCATTGCTTTTATGATTGTAGGTTCACCCCCAAATGAATATTAGGCAATGGAAAACTATTTTATGAATGGTATGCCACTAAAACAAAACTTCTGGAACATAAACAAAACTATTTTGGATTGAGTGTTGTTGTGTTGATTGTGTGCTTGTGTACTATTTGCTTGTTTCATATAATTATGAGTAGTATTAATTCTCTAGTCTTTCTATCTATAACTCATCTATGCTATCCAAAACAAATGCCACCATTAGACCATAGAGATTGGAGCACATAAAATTTCCCACTATCTAGATTATATTGGATTCACATGACATAGTAGTAATAATAGGCATAGCCTGGATGGTTAAATAAGAAGCTCAGATAGTTGGTGCACAACTTGATACTACACTCACAATCCTAGAGGGATGAAGAATAATATATAGTTTATCAACTAGCCTTGGAGATGCCAAGTTTAATTTTCTTAAGGGGGTTAGCCTCGATAGCAACACCCACACCTTGCTAGCCATTCCAAATCTCGAGGACGAGATTAATCTTAAGGTGGTTAGTATGTCACATCCCAAGATTTTTTTAATTGGGACTAAATTTTTTATGCATTTGCATGACATTCACGAGAATTGCATTGCATATTTGCATCAAGAAAAATCCCTAAATAGAAATAAAAATCTAAAACCCTAAATAGTATATGCCACTTTGTTCCCCAAGGGAATTAACTTGGCTTTATAAAACCCCACTATTGCTAAGGCAGCGATTATTGCTAAATTATAGCCTTAAATGATCCAATAAATATTACAAAATTTTACAAACAAAATTGAGCTCATTTGGAGCTATTATGAAAAAGTTATGGAATAAATACAAACAAATAAATGTAAATAAAATGAAATATACAAGGATTTATAAATCCACTACTTGCAAACTAGTAAAAATATTACAAATATAATCCTACAATGATCTATTCAATTTTAAAAAAAATTACAAATAAGAATCGTATCATTTGGAGTTCATATGCAAAAGATATGAGGGAAACAAGTAAATAGAAAATGGAAAAGGAAAGAAAAAGAAAAAAAAACTAAACAGACCGGCCCAAGCCAGCGGCCCACTCAGCCCACCCTGACCAAGCGGAACAGCCAGACAACCATCGATCCCACCTCTGCTTTAAAAGCGTGCAAATTGATTTTCTAGACCTATCTCTATTCAAACTCTTATATCTTTTTATCTAGAACTCCGAATCGACTTCCGTTTGTTTCTACTTGTTCCTTACTCCAAGACCTATCTCTCCACCATCCTAAACGTGCATATAAACTCGTAGAGCCATAGCTGTATGAGTTTCCCTTCTCGAAATCACGAATCAACACATGCCCGAATCTTATTTCGTTTAATCACCGATCTAGACTTCGTCCTTTTCCTTCGGCTAAAAGATGAAAGTTATAGAACTCGTCGAAATCTTTTGATCCCGACAAACCTCACCTATTTTTATTAACCAAAGCTGGAGAATTTTGCACCACAATATTTCAGATATGACGATGTAAATTCAAGAACCAATATTTCAGACGAAAGTTATAGAACTCGTGCTCGTTTCTTCAAATCCAAATTCTTTTGGTGAAAAGGTAGCACTATTGATTCTCTACAACTTTCATGTTGAAAGTTTTTCTATTTTATCTACTTATTTGTCTCTAACACATATCTCTTTCTTATCTATTAGGAGTCAAAATCGAGCCGATCTTCTCTTCTAGCCGTCGGATCACACGTGGACGCTCCAGATTAGAAGCCAACACTGAAGGGGTGCTGCCTATCAGCGCGCGCCACGTAGTTGTCCACGTCGATGTCCTCGTCGTCGCCTCATCATCCCAGGTCAGCGCCCAGTCAGCGCGGTATATTCCCAGGGAATATTCCCTGTAGATTTGAAATTGAATTTAAATTACAGAAATTGTATAAACTTGCAAAAATCATATAAAAAGATTTGTAGATCCAAAAATAGAAAATAATATATCAATGGACTCATAAAAACGTGTAGAATTTTAATACCACATTAGATCCAACCTTTATAGTATTTGTTTAATGCAGTAATTTAATTAGTTTTAATAGTATTTTAGGTTAATAAATTCATAGGAAATTACCTGTAACTCCGAAAATATGAACAATATATCAAATTGAAGCTACTATAATGTAGATTAATAATATTTGGTTGGATCTAGATTTTGCGGACTATTTACCCCGTAGCAATTTAATTAGTATTAATGGCTTTAGAAATCATTAAATTCATAGTAAATTATTTGTCTAACACAAAAATATAAATAATATACCAATGGAAAACTAGTTCCAGGTAGAATCAATACGCATTTGGCTCAGGCAAATACTGTAAGGTTATTCTATAGATAATTAAACAATCTAATAAACATTTTTGAGTGATAAATTCATAAGAAAATAAATACTATTCAGAAAATTGCAAATAATATGTCCCTGGAATCACAAGAAAGAGTAGAACCAGTTTCTAAATTAAAAGTATAGGTGTACAGTACGTATAATTTTAGAAGCATTATAATATATTCTGTAGTATTTTATTATTTAAAAAGAACTATAACTCCGATTAGGGTGAATCCAACGCCTATTGGTTCATATTAATATCCTCTATCCAGTAAACCCAAGAAACAAATTTAATTCGACAGTTAAGACAGGATTTGCAACAGAATTATTAAAACCCCTATATTGGCAACTAGGATTTAATAATAAATACCCAATTGCATTAATTGGTCTCTTGCATGCATCATATACTTCAGTAATGTTTAGAGAACTAAATACAACCATTGTGACTTATTAAATTTTCATGCATGTATTTGTGCATTTGTTTATGACTGTATGGTTGTTTATGTTGCATGCAATTGTTTGATCGATAGATTACAAGGAGTGCCATGTCTGTGATTACAATGAGTGTTTGAACGAATCCAACAACTATCAAGGCAAGTAGATGATATTTTGTTCATGATATTGTCCTACTATTTTCAATGCATTGTCGTGTATTTTGTAGATGCATGTGTAGGAAAATATTATCGCTATGATATGTCCTACTATGTGGTAGGGATCTCTTGTAGTTGAGCCACCGTTGGTAGATGTGCTTAGCCGTTGTATGATGAACGAGGGCTGGGTTACATTACTGAAAATTGTTTCTAAATGTGCTGGTTTGCGAAAACTAAAAACAACGTAATCAATGAATCTCCTGGGTGTGATGGGATTGGCATTTTTTGGTGGTATCATTGCGGAAAGACACCAAGGTATCAAGAGAAAATGATTGACATCTTTATTTGGTAGCTTACGTGTACAAACATGTGCCAATAATAAAATAGGCGGTTGGTTGGACTAAGTAGGTTGTGGTAACTCGAACCCACGTAGCCAGAGATGTAGAATTTTTTGGTAGGTTGGTATGGTGCGTGTCGGGTTTGGGGAGCTACCTCCCGAATGGTCCCTTCATGGACTTCTCCCAATCATCACCCAATATGAGAGTGGTGGTACGAGCTGGGATGACCAAGTCACATGGGTAAAGTGTACTAACCCCTGCAGGGTGTATAATCTAATCAATTAGCCGTGTCCCCGGTTATGGACATCTAAGTTGCTTGATATTGAGTTCATGACATGTTTCTCACTCATTCCAATTTCCTAATTGCTTTAATGTTGATGGGTTAACTTAATTGGGATCTTTTCAAAGAAAATCAAGAACTGTTTATGAAAGTAGGACAAAGGTATTTGCAAATGCAAGCTAGCCACAACTCCACTTGCCAAATATGCATGTAGATGCTAGGATTATTGTCTCCTTACTTAGCTCTACTTGCCATACATTCCAAGTATTGACCCTTCGGGGATGATACGTTTTATGTTGCAGGTTGTTATTCCAATTCTGAGTGATCGACTAGGTTGAGATACTCCACTCAATATTTATTCGCTTATGGGCAATTGAAGATGGAGTCTACTATATATTTAAGCTTTCGTTTGCTATTGAACTATTTGAGCTAGCCTGCGTGCTAAGCTTTATTGTATTAATTGCAAATTCTGGATCAGTTCGTTATTTATGATGCACTATTAAATTCTTTAGTATTCATCTCTAATGTGTGTGCCAGTGAACCATCCAGGGATTGGCACTATACACATGAACTCAGCCTTATCATGCGAGGGTGTTACACCAGAGTACATACATTGAAAAAGTGTTGAAATGGTTTAGCATGGAAGAGGCTAAGAAGGGTTTCTTGCCCATGTCTGACGGCATAAAAATTAGCAAGACTCAGTGTCCTTCGACTACTAATGAGCGTGAGCGCATGAGTAGGGTTCCATATGCTTCGGCTATTGGATCCATCATGTATGCAATGATATGTACTCACCTAGATGTTTCCTATGCTCTAAGTGTTACGAGCAGATACCAGGCTGATCTAGGTGAAGGCCACTAGACAGCGGTAAAGAATATCCTTAAGTACTTGAGAAGGACTAAGGATGTGTTCCTAGTTTATGGAGGTGAGGATGAACTCAGTGTAAGGGGTTACACGAATGCGAGTTATCTTAACGACTCAGATGACTCCAGATCGCAATCTGGTTATGTGTTTTTCATGAATGGTGGTGTTGTGAGTTGGAAAAGTTCCAAGCAAGATACGGTGGCCTCCTCTTCAACAGAAGCTGAATATATTGCCTCCTCGGAGGCTGCAAAGGAAGCTGTTTGGATTAGGAATTTCCTGATCGCTCTTGGTGTGGTTCAGAGCCCGTCCAATTCCATGGACGTTTATTGTGACAACAATGGTGCTATTGAGCAAGCCAAGGAGCCTAGACAGCACCAGAAGAACAAACATATTCACATACGTTACCATCAGATTCGAGAGTTCGTTGAGGATGGTAGTGTCATGATATGCAAAATACATACGAACTCACATGTTGCTGATCCTTTTACAAAGCCACTCCCGCAGCCTACGCATGAGGCGCACGCAAGAGAAATAGGTATTAAATACAATCTAGACTGACTCTAGTGCAAGTGGGAGACTGAAGGAAATATGCCCTAGAGGAAATCATATAGATGATTATATTTCTTATGTATCCATGAGTTATTGTAATGTTCCTTGAATATCCATGTCAGGCAACTCGTATTGATTGGCAATTATGTGAATTGTTTGTGAAACTCTTTACTGGTATGGTTATTTAATAGTTGTCCCTAGTCGTAGTTCATGTGA
Source organism: Avena sativa (assembly GCA_916181665.1). Lineage (NCBI taxonomy): Eukaryota > Viridiplantae > Streptophyta > Magnoliopsida > Poales > Poaceae > Avena > Avena sativa. The sequence continues at coordinate 332,324,964 of OV702285.1, forward strand.
GGACACACATGAATATTAGACTAGCACATCGATTGGTTGATGACTATGTTTCGCAAGTCATAGACATGGAGATGTCAAACCAATGATGTGGACACATGTTATGAACATGGGGTTGGACTGACCCTACTTGAGACTGGAAATTAGACTTGCAGCTCTCTCTACACATCGTGTACGTTTTGTCCTTAGACCTGAGATTGTCACATGTACTTGAGATGTGTATCGACCTACTTTGGGGCTATCAGACGCTGCTCCGTAACTGGGTAGTTATAAAGGTATCTTTCGGATTTGTCCTGAAGCATGCTGCAAGGCATGGTCAATCAAGATGGGATTTACCCCTCTATACTTGAGAGAGATATCTCTGGGCCCCTCGAGTGATCGGACAGAAATGCATGACCATGATACACAAGGTTAAGAGTTAACCTAGTAAAGGGATTCCGAATCACAGTATCGAGAAAGGGAGGTCAGCTTGGAGCTAGACCAAATATCGTGAGGCAAAGGGAAAGAAATGTACTAAACCTTATGATGGTTCGTCCGATATGATCTTTGTATGCGTTTAGGAGTTGGCACGTCTTGCTAGAGGCCGCTACCAACTATTGACATAATAAGTGTATTCGTGTCATGTCTATATGTATATGAACCTATAGGGTCACACACTTAAGGGGCTGGAAGCCTAATGAGGATTAGATCCAAATTAGACCAGGCTTAGGCTACTAATGGGTTGCTAATGTAGAAGCCCACTAGGGACGCCTATATAAGAGAGGGCGGGGCGAGCTGACCAGGTTAGGCCATTCCACCCAACCGCCACTCACCACGCCTGTGTTGCACGCACGGACCTAGAAGTCCGGCGTCTGACGCTTCCACCCTGTATGTGTGGATACCTCGGAGGTGATGCATCTGTGGCACTTGGACGAGCCGCGCAAGGGGAGCTGCTCGTTGGACGAGGAGGAGGAGACGTAGACCATCTACACTGCCTTGATGCGCTTCATCAAGTTCTGCAACTACGCGTCTAGTGGTAATCCCGTGATGTATGACAACAGTAACCCTGATTTACGCGGTAGAAATTTTTGATTTGCGCTAGTGTAGCCTACCCGTATCCCTTCAGTAATGGCGAGCATAATATCTATATCGTATCATTCATATGACCCGTGCTTTACCTTTCGGTCATGTTTTGAGGCCATGTATGTACATGCTAGGCTCGCCAAGTAGAACCTTAGTATTCACGTGTGTAAATCCGTCTTACACCCGTTGTATGCGAACGTAGAGTCTATCACACCCGATCATCAGGTGGTGTTTCGAAATAATGAACTTTCTTAATGGTGTATACTAAGGAAGAAAATATTATTATCTTGATATTTAGTGGGAGGGATCATCTTATAATGCTACCGTGGTGATCAAATCAAAGCAATATAAGATGCATCAGAGGATAAACATCACATGCATGAAAAATGTGATATGATATGGTTCTGTTCGCATTCGATCTCCAACATGTGCGTCAAGGTATGATCTCCGTCATTCCACCGGCGTGGCACCAAGGTTCATGACGCCACCATTCTGGTTGTGCTCCACTAATCTAAATTACATGGATTTCCATTTCTGGCACGTGGGCCATAAAAATAAAAAGACAACCATATGTCTCATGCCGGTTGTTTAACTTACAATAAATCTCATTGCATGCAAGTATTTGTGTATCAATGACCATATCACATCACATGCCCTACAAAACAAGTTAGAAGCCTCTAATTTATTTTTGCATATTTTACGTGGCTGTGAGATTTCTAGGAAAGAACCATTCTACCTACGAACTTCAACCACAATAGTGATAATCAAGTTATTAGCAAACCATTGTAAATCAGATATTAACTATAGTAGGAGAGACATGCACCTTCTAGCCTCTTATGCAAAACTAGTTGCATGTCAAGCGTGGAACAGGTCTCATGTGTGAGGAAATGTAAACTTAGTCTAGGCCGCTTCACTCTACTATGCCACTAATATCCAAAATACATGAAAGTATGCAATAACATGATCATCAATGTCCACATCTTCATGTGTTCTAACCGTACAAAGCATCTAAGCATAGACACATCTCTGATACCACTGATTGGTTTGTTCCATAGATTTTTTTTCTACGGTTGCAACTACTAAGATCAAAACTAGGTGATACTTGTAATGGTTTCAGAAGGACTCACCATCAAACACCGAAAGCGGGATAACGTTCTCGCAAACAATTGTGGTTAATGTAGAATGTACTCGTTTGTCCTCGAAGGACATGAAGACAATCAACAACACAAATAGGCAGCGCTTCTATAATCGGTCACATGTCTAGCATGATGACAACCTCTATACGTTGCTCCAGTTGGGCAGCGGATCCTCGGGAACTCCAACAACACAACGAGATGGTGGTGGTGGTGGATAAGATCTTGAGAAGGGCTTCGCCTAAGCACCATACTTGTGATAGTGGATCAGCTATCAAGGGGGAAAGATGCCAACCAAAGGGCATATGAGAGAGATAGAATGGTGTGTTAAGAGGGGGTCTCCACCTACTCCTTTTATAGAAGAGGGGGGCTGCGCCCAAAGGGCATGCACCATGACCTAGTGGTGCCCCAACCTCTCCCATGTTGAAGGTAGTGGAGTCGCCAATCACACAAATCAAAGGGTCACCATAATTCCATTAAATCTCCACTCAAAAACCAAAGGTCTTCCATTAAAAAACTTTTAGTTCACTTGGTTTAATGCCACTAAAATTAATGAACATTTCATTTAGTCCTTCATTCAATGAACACTTCTTTTAATGAACAGATTAACAATTTATTCCCTTGCACATTTTCGATATGCCGAAACTATTCCGGAAGTTTTATCAAAATAGTTTTTGCGCCGTCTAGTATTTTCTCTGGTGTTGTGTATCCACTCAAAAGCATCGACGAGCCTTAAGTGTTTCACCATACGGTTCGTGAACTAAGTGGACATGATCGAGACTCTCTCCGACCAATAATCATTAGCAGGATCTGGAGATCCATAACAACTCCCACTTACTCAATGATGAACAAGTGATTTTCATAGTAACCAATTCCTTTTGTCTCGCGATATTTTACTTGTCCAAGATGTGATCATTTGGTATCATCCATACCTAGTTCGATCTTGTTACCGATAAGTACTATTTTACTCGTTCCATGATATAAGATTCTCGTGAGGTAGTTGTAAGATCCCTCCCTTTATAAAGGAAAAGGATCCCTGTGATTGCAATGCTAGTCCCTAGATCATTGCTAGCATCCACAGTTTAAGATGAAGTACACAGATACAAAGGTCATTTATTACAGGCATTCCAGAGATAAACATAGTCTTTACAACTCCAAGGCCACATGCCTAGTACAAGAGTTTGAGTAAGTAAATAAATAAAAGTCTTCATCTTCATGTGCCACAGGCAAACATGTTGAGTGTAGACTCATGACACCTAATCCTCATCAGAGTAACCTGCAACATCACAAGTTACAGCCACAGTGGGTCAATACTTTGGAATAGTATTGGCAAGTGATACCTTATTATAATTTAGGTGGTATAGATACTATATGCAATTTGGCTAAGTGTAGCTTGGCTTGCTTTGCTCAAATTAGGTTTTGCCTATTAGTTGAAAACACTAAGTTTTTCTTTGTCAAAACTTTTCCCAAGGAACCACCAATAGACATTGAGGTCCTTCACCCTTGTTCACCCACAAGTTTTACTTAGAAATTGGGATGAGGAGATTCTTGATAGCTTCCATGTCTTGATGCTCAAGTTTTCCATTACCATGGTCTTGGCTAAGTACTTAGATTTTTCCATCTGCCGAGGTTGTGCACTTTCCCCACCAGACTTGGTTTCACCAAGACAGGACCTTTCAGAAGCCTTCCCTTAGACCAAATGGACGCGTTCCAAACTATCATCCCACTACCACCAACTGTCCAAATGGCTAAGTTCTAGCAAGCTATGTGATCCAGGCAGAGCCCATATTGCCAAGTGGCTGCACTAGAAGCTTCTTAACACTTGGCCTCTAAAATCTCTTTGTTCCTGGGTGGCTTACCACAAGTGAGATACACAAGGTAACCATAGAAATGGGCCGTGTGTAACCACTCAACATAAACCATTCCTTCCATTCCACCTAGGTGTTTCATTAACTTAGTTGTTTTATTAGGCAAAACACAAGTCCAAAGACTTAAAAATATTTTCATCATAGCATGTATATTTCACCAACCCTTGTTTGCTACTAGCTAGGCTAAGCATGGCATAGATAGTAACTTAACTTAGAAATTCCTTAGCAATTCTATAACTACTAGGATTTCCCAACATGGCATATAAGCAAAATGATAACATGCAAGACTTAGCAAAATATTTCTAATGCTTAGTATAAAACATGGGATACAAATATTCATGAAGTACCACTTGCCTTGGTAGTTTGGAGAGTAGCTACACTCCTCACAATCACAATCACTAGCACCAAAATCTACACAAAGAATCATAGCCACAATCACATACAAAACATATACAATCAAAAAAATATATGCATGCATGCAAAATGATATGTGATGATTTTTAAAACTCAACAAAGCAAGTATACAGTACTGATTCATAAACAAGATAAAAACTTTCCAAACAACATTTATTTAAACCCTAAATCATTTCCTAATCATTTCCTAAACATTTCATATACTCAAATTAGTCCTACACAAGTTTTTGCAAATAATACCTTTTTAACAGAAGAAAAACATGAAACACATTGCATATTTATAAAGATCTTGCTCTCCTAATTCGAACGATATAAAATTTGTCAAATTCTAACGTGGGGATCAAAAGTTATAGCCAAATCAAATTCAAACATCAATCAGATTCAAATCCTTTTTTAAATCTAAACTCCAGCCACGCGTCATGATCTGATTGGTGCATACCGGTTCGGGCGGATCAATCAACGATAGCCACACGATTTAAGTGAAGATGCACGGCCAGATCTGACGCGTACCTCTTCGACATAGATCTAATCTTACTCGTTAGATCTAAATCCTACGGCCCTAATCTAATTGACCACAGACGGGCGGCGCTAGCGGCGGCTAGTGGCGGCGGCGAGATCTGCCTACGGCGACGCGGCGCTACAAGTGGCTAGGGGTCGTTGGAGGCGCTTACCAGAGACGCGACGACGTGCTGATGCTCAACCTGGCGACGGCTTGGCAAGGGGCGCACGGACACGGTCGCTGGGGCTCGTCGGAGTTGCGGGCGGCGTCTGTCGCTTGCTGTCAAGGTCGTTGTCGAGGCTCTGCGTCGTCCTAGCACAAGGCAGAGGGTTTAGGAGATGCGCAAGTGTCTGGCGAACAAGATGGTACCAAAGGGAAGGCAAGGGGCGCTTAGTTCTTACCGCTATTGCTCGTCGGAGTCGAGCGCTGGCGCTGGTGGTTGCGGGCGTGAACGAGAACGACGACCTGGGTCACGAGCAGGCAAACCAGGGGTGTTAGCAGATGCACAAGGACATGGTGGTCACGCTCGTTTGAACCAGAGACGGCGGGGCGGTCGGAGCTTACCGGAATCGCCTGCCGGAGTTGCTCTGTCTGCGGCGGTGTAGAGGTAATTGCGGGCAGCCTGGGGGCGTAGAGGTGGCGCTTGGTGTGGGGAAATGAACGCGGTGCAGAGGGGATCTTATAGCCAGAGCAGGGGCGGGGATTGCGCGGCGAATCAATGGCAATTAAGCGCGCAGTAACAGCGGCGAGGTAACGGCGGAGCGAGCGGCGCTGGCGCGCATGATTGATGACGAAGGCGACCTGGTCGCAGGGTCCACTCGTCAGTGGGTTTAAACAGCGAGGGGTGGGGTCGTGTGGTCAGTGACTCTGGGGGTGTGTCTGCGGGTGAGCGAGAGAAAGAAGGACCCCGGGTGGGCTTAGTGGGCTGGATTAGTAGTTGGGCCTGATAGGTAGCGCTGGCCCTTTTCTATTTCTTTCTCCTTTTCTTTTTCTGTTTTGATTTTCTGAAATGTTTTTCAAATCCAAATCAAATGAGTTTGAATTCAAATCTTCCCTAGGTTTTTATACTGTAAACTTTACACTCAAATGTGTGCCAAACACTACTGTCCAAACCAAACATTTGATCAGATGAAAATAAAAATAAAACCAAGCCTTTATGATATATATTCAATAGGCATAATATTGGTTTTATTATTCATTTTGTTTTGAAATTTGTTCAAACTTTTGGTGGTGCTTAAGTTTGAATAAACAAACTTTACTGAATCAAAACAAGTATTCTTCTCATTGGAAGATAGCACTAAGGCTTGAGCAAACTTACATAAAATAATAAGCACAAATGCTTCTGTTTTGAATTGATTTGTTTGAAATGAAATTCATAGGCTCATGGATGCATGGATGATATGCATAAGTTTGAAACATGATTTTGAGGATGTTACAAATCTAACCCCCTTAAGGTGAATCTCGCCCTCGAGATTCGGATTGGCTAGAAAATAGGTGAGGGTGGTCTTTCCGAAGATCATCTTCTCTTTCCCATGTGGCTTCCTCTTCGGAATGATGGTTCCACTAAACCTTGCAAAACTTGATAGTCTTGGTCCGTGTGACTCTTTCTACAGTCTCAATAATCTTGATAGGTTTCTCTTCATAAGTGAGATCACTCTCCAACTGAACCTCCTCCAAAGGTATAGCATCCTTCAAAGAAGTTTCTTCCATTTCTGGATGACATTTCTTAAGTTGACTCACATGAAACACATTATGGACAACTGACAGAGATTCTGGCAGTTCAATTTCATAGGCAACTTCCCCTTTACGACTCAGAATCTAGAATGGTCCAACATATCTTGGGGCCAATTTTCCTTTGACTCCGAACATCTTCACTCCACGAAGTGGTGACACTCTAAGATAAGCTCTATCACCGACTTCGTAGGTGACTTACCAACTTGAGCTTCTCTTCGGCTTCTTTGATAAGTTCTGGTCCGAATAAACTTCTTTCTCCCACACCATTCCATAACAATGGGGTAGTACACTTCCTTCCGTAGAGAAACTCAAATGGTGCCATCTCAATGCTGGCTTGATAGCTGTTGTTATAAGAAAATTCTGCATAAGGCAGACTTTCATCCCAACTGGCTCCATAGTCTAGAGCACATGCCCTCAACATGTCTTCAAGAATCTGATTAGTCCTTTCGGTTTGTCCATCAGTTTGAGGATAAAAAGCAGTACTGAATTCCAACCTCGTTCCCAATGACTCATGTAGCTGTCTCCAAAAATGAGAAGTGAATTGAGTTCCCCTATCAGACACAATACTTTTGGGTACTCCATGTAGACACACAATTCAACTCATATAGATTTTGGCCAACTTAGCACTTGTATAGGTTGTCTTCACGGGTATGAAATGAGCCACTTTAGTTAGGAGATCCACTACCACCCAAATAGAATCGTATCCTGACCGGGTTCTTGGTAATCCGGTAATGAAATCCATACCAATCTTGTCCCACTTCCAATCAGGAATAGGTAGTGGTTGAAGCAACCCTGCTGGTTTCTGATGTTCTGCTTTCACTCTACTACACACATCACACAAAGCAATATGTTCGGCAATGTCCTTCTTGAGATTATTCCACCAAAATCTTTCCTTCATGTCCATGTACATTTTGGTGTTACTCGGATGAATGGAATACAGAGAGTTGTGTGCTTCTTGCAAAATCAGTTTCCGAAGCTCCGGATCTTGTGGAACACAGATACGTTTCCCATGCCAGAAAGTACCCTGTTCGTCTTCATGGAACCCTTTGGCTTTTCCTTTGCCAATCTTTTCTTTAATCTCTTCAATTTCTTTATCAATTTTCTGGGCTTCTTTGATCTTGTCCAACAAAGTGGGTTGAACATCTAAAGACATGAGATGTCCTTCAGGAACAATTTCCAATCTGAGCTCTCTAAATTGGGTACACAGATCATCTGGCAATTCTCCTTTGGTAAGGTCATTTACAAAAACCTTACGACTTAGAGCATCTGCTACAACATTTGCTTTACCGGGATGGTATTGCAAACTTAAGTCATAGTCCTTGATGAGTTCTAGCCATCTTCTTTGTCTCATATTAATTTACTTCTGGGTGAAGATATACTTCAAACTCTTGTGATCTGTGAACACTTCACAACGCTTTCCCAAAATATAGTGCCTCCATGTTTTGGGTGCATGGACAACAGAGGCTAACTCTAAATCATGAGTAGGATAGTTCACTTCATGAGTTTTGAGTTGTCTCAAGGCATACGCCACAACTTTTCCTTCTTGCATAAGTACTGCACCCAAACCATGATGAGATGCATCACAATATACTTGGAAATCTTTTTCCAAGTCTGGTAAACACAATACTGGTGCTGTCACTAGTCTCTTCTTCAATTCCTGAAAGCTGAGTTCACAACCTTCAGACCAAGCAAACTTTTGTCTTTCTTTAGCAATTCCGTCATGGGCTTAGCTACCTTGGATAAATTTTCAATGAACCTTCTGTAGTAACCTGCTAAGCCAAGGAAACTACGAACTTCTTTCACTGACTTGGGAGATTCCCATTCAGTTACAGCTGAAACCTTTGCAGGATCAACTGCTACCCCATCCTTTGTCATAACATGTCCAAGAAAACCCACTTCATTCAACCAGATTTCACACTTGCTAAATTTGGCATAAAGTTTATGCTCTCTTAACTTCTCAAGTATCAAACGCAAATGTCCTTCATGCTCTTCTTTGCTCTTGGAGTAGACTAAAATGTCATCGATGAAAACGACAACATACTTGTCAAGTAATTCCATGAACACCTTGTTCATCATATTCATGAAGTATGCTGGAGCATTGGTCAAACCAAATGGCATCACGGTATACTCATATAATCCATACCTTGTGGTGAAAGCTGTCTTAGGTATGTCTTGTTATCTTATCTTGAGTTGAAAATAACCTGACCGGAGATCAATCTTTGAGAACACACAAGCTCCTTCTAGCTGATCAAACAAGTCATTGATTCTAGGCAAAGGGTATTTGTTCTTGATAGTCACCTCATTGCGTGAACGGTAATCTATGCATAACCTTTGACTTCTATCCTTCTACTCCACAAACAAGACTTGGGCTCCCCAAGATGAAGAACTTGGTTGAATAAACCCTTTCTGCAACTGTTCTCCAAGTTGTTTCTTGAGTTCCTTCAGTTCATCAACTGATATCTTATATGGTCTCTTTGCTATTGGCCCAGATCCTGGTAGCAAATCTATAAGAAACTCCACATCTCTATCTGGTGGCATTCCCGGCAATTCTTCCGGAAACACATCCGGATACTCACTCACAATTGGCACACTGTCTATGCTAACCCCCTTAAGAGAATTTAGCATACTCCTTCTTGCTTCAAAGTTGGTCTTGAATCTGATCCTTTTATTTTCTGGAGTTGTGAGTGAGACAGTATGGTTGGCACAATCTATCACTCCCTTGTGCTTAGTCATCCATTCCATTCCCAAAATGACATCCAATCCTTGGGAGTTTAGAATAATTAAGTTAACGGGAAACTTATACTTCCCAAACTCTATGACTAGATCATGACATCCCGAATTCACTATCATTTATCCACCAGGAGAACTTACTTTTATAGGACACCCAATAGTTTCTACTGGCAGTTCATTTCTTTCAACAAATGCTCTTGATATGAATGAATGAGATGCACCAGTATCAAAGAGAACAAATGCTGGAACAAAATTGAGTTTGAACTTACCAGCAACAGCATCAGGCTCCTCATAGATTTCCTCCACATTGATGTGGTTAACTTGCCCTTTCTGAAAAGGGTTAGGCTTGTTGGGTCCTTCAACTTTCTTTTCTAGGCATTCATTTTCATAATGCCCCATCTTCTTGCACTTGAAGCATTCAACCTGACTTATGTCCTTCTTGACAGGCTGGCTTCCACTTCCACTTCCATTACCACTGTGGTGGCTCTTGTATCCACCCTTGTGGTTCTTATACTTGTCATTATCATGACTGCGGTGGTGCTTGTTGTCATGACGGTTGTGGTTGTGGTGCTTGTTGAATTTCCCATGCTTGTGGGATCCTGAGCTTCCACTATCATCATAATGGGAACGTTTGTGAGACGATCCCGAGCTGTGCTTGTCCGAGTGTTTTCTCTTCCTGCTTTCAACTTGCTTCATTTTGTTCTCCAAAATAGCAGCCTTATCACAAAGAGACTTGTTGTCATGACGGTTGTGGTTGTGGTGCTTGTTGAATTTCCCATGCTTGTGGGATCCTGAGCTTCCACTATCATCATAATGGGAACGTTTGTGAGACGATCCCGAGCTGTGCTTGTCCGAGTGTTTTCTCTTCCTGCTTTCAACTTGCTTCATTTTGTTCTCCAAAATAGCAGCCTTATCACAAAGAGACTGGTATGTGGGAACATATGCCACTGCCAACTGCAGGTTCAGTTCATCATTTAACCCTTCGAGGAACTTTTCTTTCCTCTTAGCATCTGTGTCAACTTCATCCGGTGCATATCACGCCAGATTGTTGAACTCCTCAATATATTCAGCCACGCTGCGGTGGCACTGCTTCAGGTTATGAAACTCTTTCTTTTTTAGACTCATCACTCCAGATGAGATATGAGCAGTACGAAAGCCATCTTCAAAGATATCCCATGTCACATCTTCTATGGGAGTGGTGATCTGGAAGTTATCCCACCAAGTGGCGGCTGGTCCTTCCAGCAAATGTGCTGCAAATCTGACCTTTTCAGCATTAGTACAGCCCACAGTTACCAAGTCCTTGTTCACAGAGTGTAGCCAATCATTGGCCACCATGGGATCAGTCGTTCCTGAGAACTTTGCTGGCCTCAATCTCAAGAACCTGGTAAGAATGTCAAAACCCGGTGGGTTGTTGTTGTTGTTGTTATTGTTGTTGTTTTGGTTCTGGATGAACGTCGTCATCATCTGCATCAGCTGAGTTTGAGCGGTCATCATTTGCTGCATTTCTGGAGTGATGTTGTTGTTATTGGGGTTGGGGTTTGCACGACGGGGAGGCATCTGTGGTTTGTTCAATAGAGATAAGAATGAGATACCCATAGATGCTTTTATGCACAATACATCACATAAACAATCACAAAGCATGCAACATAATGATAGAAGTTCAACAACCAGATAACAAGTTCGCAAAGTAAAACACACACAAATAACAAGCCATCCACATGTTGGATGGTCAAATAACAAGTTCTCAACGATAAGTATGATAATAAATGTAAATGAGTAGTCAAATCTACTCCTCGGCATCAACCTCCTCCTTGACAAAAGTAAGACCTGCATTCTCCATTGCGGTCTTGTATTCCTCGACACTAGTGGTCAAGGTCTCTATCTTGGCTTTGAGAGCCCTCTTCTAGGAATGAAGCCTCTCAATCACTGTCTGCTAATGCTCGAGCTCGAAGTCCTTGGCCTGCAGTTCTTCAGTCATGTCCCGGATCTTCTTGTTCCTATCCTGGACTAGCTTTTCCTGACTCTTGAACTTTCTGTCCTGGCTCCATCTCCTTGACTATATCGTCTTGCTCCGCGAAGAGCTTGTCCTTCTCACGAAACTGCACCTGGAGTTCGTCATTACTGAGCATGACGTTGGTCCTATCGGAGTCCACGTGCCTAATGAGAGCCTCTAAGTCCTGGAGGTATAGACGAATCGGCTCCGTTGTGTCCCTCGAATCGTCCTCGAAGTCGATGGACTCTCCATCCTCATCACGTCTACCGAAGACGTGGAAGTGAGTACCTCTAACCTGTCGGGAGTGTCTCCCCAGCAGACGTCCTATCAGATCCTGCATGACTACCTCAAGGACTCTCTCCTTGTCATCGTGCATGAGCATGAAGACGATGGCCTCCATAGTAGGCTCTGTCTGGCGTCCGGTCTGGTTGACCTTGAAGCCCCAAAGGTCTTTCCTCTCAAACTTGGTGAGGGGAAGCACCATGATGGTAGGAAGAGGGAGATTGAGCAAGGTAGTAAGCTCAACAATACGAGGACCAAAGCGAGTAACCTGGAACTCCTCAATAGTGCCGATGGTAATAGTAGGCATCTATTTATAAGATAGAAAAGTTAGAACAACACAAATTAAGATAAAACACAAGGCAAAGCATAACATACGTATCCTTGGAAAGCAAAACACACAAGTCATGGCATACATGGATCCATTACAACAACCAAGGTTCAACTTATTTTAAAGCAACATTTGGAAAATAAGGTGATAAGTGGTGGTCCAACTAGCGAAGTACGCTTACAATCCTATCTCACTGGATCTGTTGGCTAACACAATGTTTCTAGAAGCAATCAGTCTATCTTTCTCACATGACTCCATCACTAAGTCTATAATGTCTCCTCTTAAGGTTTGGTTGGTAGCTTCCAACTCTTGGGTATGTTTCTTCTCTTCCTTTAGATCATTTTGGAGGTTGAGCATTCTGCACTTGACTCTATCACCAAGTTCTTTGATGGTCTTCCAAGCTGCATCCCTTGCTGATTCAAAGAATGTAGTGTGTATCACTGAATTGGTGAACATGCAGAATCCTTTTTCCTGGTGGTTGTCTTCCTTGTTTTTATACAAGTGAAGCTGCACCCACCAGTATTCAGCTCCTTCATCCATCACAGGAAAACCTTTGTACACAGTTGCACCTTGTATCTCTAATGCAACCATGAGGTCCTTGAGAGCCTTGGGAAATTCTGTCTCACACTCCAAGGTCATTGTCATGAGTGGTCCTTTCCTTACGGCTTTGTTGATGGAGTTCATATACAAATAGAGATGAGAAGGAAGATTAGAAAATTTTACAAGAAGAAACAAGTGTAGAAGTTGCTGAATTTTTTTCCTTAGTGGTTTCCAATCCTAGGGTCATAATCCTACAGGCAACACAGTGCTCTGATACCATCTGTAAGATCCCTCCCTTTATAAAGGAAAAGGATCCCTGTGATTGCAATGCTAGTCCCTGGATCATTGCTAGCATCCACAGTTTAAGATGAAGTACACAGATACAAAGGTCATTTATTACAGGCATTCCAGAGATAAACATAGTCTTTACAACTCCAAGGCCACAGGCCTAGTACAAGAGTTTGAGTAAGTAAATAAATAAAAGTCTTCATCTTCATGTGCCACAGGCAAACATGTTGAGTGTAGACTCATGACACCTAATCCTCATCAAAGTAACCTGCAACATCACAAGTTACAGCCACAGTGGGTTAATACTTTGGAATAGTATTGGCAAGTGATACCTTATTATAATTTATGTGGTCTAGATACTATATGCAATTTGGCTAAGTGTAGCTTGGCTTGCTTTGCTCAAATTAGCTTTTGCCTATTAGTTGAAAACACTAAGTTTTTCTTTGTCAAAACTTTTCCCAAGGAACCACCAATAGACATTGAGGTCCTTCACCCTTGTTCACCCACAAGTTTTACTTAGAAATTGGGATGAGGAGATTCTTGATAGCTTCCATGTCTTGATGCTCAAGTTGTCCATTACCATGGACTTGGCTAAGTACTTAGATTTTTCCATCTGCAGAGGTTGTCCACTTTCCCCACCAGACTTGGTTTCACCAAGACAGGACCTTTCAGAAGCCTTCCCTTAGACCAAATGGACGCGTTCCAACCTATCATACCACTACCACCAACTGTCCAAATGGCTAAGTTCTAGCAACCTATGTGATCCAGGCAGAGCCCATATTGCCAAGTGGCTGCACTAGAAGATTCTTAACACTTGGCCTCTAAAATCTCTTTGTTCCTGGGTGGCTTACCACAAGTGAGATACACAAGGTAAGCATAGAAATGGGCCTTGTGTAACCACTCAACATAAACCATTCCTTCCATTCCACCCAGGTGTTTCACTAACTTAGTTGTTTTATTAGGCAAAACACAAGTCCAAAGACTTAGAAATATTTTCATGATAGCATGTATATTTCACCAACCCTTGTTTGCTACTAGCTAGGCTAAGCATGGCATAGATAGTAACATAACTTAGAAATTCCTTAGCAATTCTATAACTACTAGGATTTCCCAACATGGCATATAAGCAAAATGATAACATGCAAGACTTAGCAAAATATTTCTAATGCTTAGTATAAAACATGGGATAAAAATATTCATGAAGTACCACTTGCCTTGGTAGTTTGGAGAGTAGCTACACTCCTCACAATCACAATCACTAGCACCAAAATCTACACAAAGAATCATAGCCACAATTACATACAAAACATATACAATCAAAAAAAATATGCATGCATGCAAAATGATATGTGATGATTTTTAAAACTCAACAAAGCAAGTATACAGTACTGATTCATAAACAAGATAAAAACTTGCCAAACAACATTTATTTAAACCCTAAATCATTTCCTAAACATTTCATATACTCAAATTAGTCCTACACAAGTTTCTGCAAATAATACCTTTTTAACAGAAACAAAACATTAAACACATTGAATATTTATAAAGATGTTGCTCTCCTGATTCCAACGATATAAAATTTGTCAAATTCTAACGTGGGGATCAAAAGTTATAGCCAAATCAAATTCAAACATCAATCAGATTCAAATCATGTTTTAAATCTAAACTCCAGCCACGCGTCATGATCTGATTGGTGCGTACCGGTTCGGGCGGATCGATCAACGAGAGCCACAAGATTTAAGTGAAGATGCACGGCCAGATCTGACGCGTACCTCTTCGACACAGATCTAATCTTACTCGTTAGATCCAAATCCTACGGCCCTAATCTAATTGACCAGAGACGGGTGGTGCTAGCGGCGGCTACTGGCGGCGGCGAGCTCTGCCTATGGCGGCGCGGAGCTACAGGTGGCTAGGGGGTCGTTGGAGGCGCTTACCAGAGACGCGACGACGTGCTGATGCTCAACCTGGCGGCGGCTTGGCAAGGGGCGCACGGACACGGTCGCTGGGGCTCGTCGGAGTTGCGGGCGGCGTCTGTCGCTTGCTGTCGAGGTCGTTGTTGAGGCTCTGTGTCGTCCTAGCCCAAGGCAGAGGGTTTAGGAGATGCGCAAGTGTCTAGCGAACAAGATGGTACCAAAGGGAAGGCAAGGGGCGCTTAGTTCTTACCGCTATTGCTCGTCGGAGTCGAGCGGCGGCGCTGGTGATTGCGGGCGTGAATGAGAACAACGACCTGGGTCACGAGCAGGCAAACCAGGGGTGTTAGAAGATGCACAAGGACATGGCGGTCACGCTCGTTTGAACCAGAGACGGCGGGGCGGTCGGAGCTTACCGGAGTTGCTCTGTCTGCGGCGGTGTAGAGGTAATTGCGGGCAGCCTGGGGGCGTAGAGGTGGCGCTTGGTGAGGGAAAATGGCCGGGGTGCAGAGGGGATCTTATAGCCAGAGCGGGGGCGAGGATTGCGCGGCGAATCAATGGCAATTAAGCACGCAGTAACAGCGGCGAGGTAACGGCGGAGCGAGCGGCGCTGGCGCGCGTGATTGACGACGAAGGCGACGTGGTCGCAGGGTCCACTCGTCAGCGGGTTTAAACAGCGAGGGGTGGGGTCGTGTGGTCAGTGACTCTGGGGGTGTGTCTTCGGGTGAGCGAGAGAAAGAAGGACCCTGGGTGGGCTTAGTGGGCTGGATTAGTAGTTGGGCGAGATAGGTAGCGCTGGCCCTTTTCTATTTCTTTCTCCTTTTCTTTTTCTGTTTTGATTTTCTGAAATGTTTTTCAAATCCAAATCAAATGAGTTTGAATTCAAATCTTCCCTAGGTTTTTATACTGTAAACTTTACACTCAAATGTGTGCCAAACACTACTGTCCAAACCAAACATTTTGATCAGATGAAAATAAAAATAAAACCAAGCCTTTATGATATATATTCAATAGGCATAATATTGGTTTTATTATTCATTTTGTTTTGAAATTTGTTCAAACTTTTGGTGGTGCTTAAGTTTGAATAAACAAACTTTAATGAATCAAAACAAGTATTCTTCTCGTTGGAAGATTGCACTAAGGCTTGAGCAAACTTACATAAAATAATAAGCACAAATGCTTCTGTTTTGAATTGATTTGTTTGAAATGAAATTCATATGCTCATGGATGCATTGATGATATGCATAAGTTTGAAACATGATTTTGAGGATGTTACAGTAGTCATCTGCTTGCAAGCGATGTCAATGTGATATCACCAAGAGGGCACAAAGTATATCTCTCCGTCATAGGGATGGACAAATCCACTCTTCATCCACGAGCCCCAACTAACACTTTCTAAGTACTCAATTACATCTTTATAATCACCCCGTTACGGTGTGACGTTTGATGGAATCAAAGTACTCTTCCAGTGTTAGTGATTGACGTGATCTCATGGTCTAAGGTTTTACTTCGAGTTCGGTTGATATAGAAATATAAACTTTGATGACATGATCGTATTGCTAAACCTACTATGGGTGAATGTTCATCACATCATTCTCCAATGACATGAACTTGTCATTAACAACATTCAATGTTAATGATTAGGAAAACTTCATCATTTGTTAATCAACAAGCTAGTGTAATGAGAGGCATTACTAGTAACCTTTTCTTTGTTTATTAAACAAAAAATGTTTTAACTTTTGCAGTTAACACAATTATAGCATGAGAAATAAACATTTGTAATAAAGATGGAATAAGATAATAACCATTTTTTATTGCCTCTCGGGCATATTCCTTTCATTTGGATCCAGGATAACTTGGGGTCAGAAGCCAAAATATTTTGCCCACATATTTATCATTGGCAGGAGGCCAAGATAACCCTCAGAGAAGGAAATAAAACAAGATAGTGTGGTAATGGAATTTGCCGGAAGATGGTGAGGTTGCAAGGTAAATTTCTCAAAGAACTTAATCGTGAAATCACTAGTAGGGAGGCCGAAGACACGCTCGAAGTGAGCAAGGAAAAGGACATACTCACCGGGTCGGAGGTCCGGCACGAGCTTGTCGGTTGGCAGGCAGCACTCAACCCCCAGTGGGATCTGCCACGTCCGACGGAGCTAATCAAGATCATTGGCAGTAATGTTGGAACCCTCCCAAGCGCCCCTCTTAGGTCCAGCTTCCGTCTCCTTCTTGCCCTGTTCAACGGGAATCATCTCGAATGATGCCAGTTTTACGATGGGGATTGGTTTAGAGTGGCACCTTCATATGGCGGCGAGGCGAGGTGTAGATGGAATCCGAGAAAGAACATAGGAAGGGAGAAAAGCTTGGAAGTGGTGCGAACAAAGAAGAGGCGCGCTGCAGCAGTGGAGAGCAGCACAGAGAAAAAGAGAACATCGGCAACGGCTCGGTGCATTGAAGCACAAAGGCAGGCGTGCGCAGTGGTGGCGATGGCTCAACAAAGAAGATGAAGTGAGGTGCGGGGGAGAGTGAAACGAGGGTTTACCCCCACCCCTATTTAAAGAGCCAAGGAGATCATGGGGCATGAATTGGTTGCACCCATGATCCCCATAACTAGCACTATTCTGGTGCTATTAAGGTGGAAAAACTTCCCAAGATCGTGCTATATGATGTGCAACGGTAGTTAAGGTGCAAATGATCCCGTAGAAATCAAGGGGGCACACTATTGGATGTTATGGAAACTTGAGTACCTGTGGAAAGTGATCCCTCACGGGGACCGTGAGACATGCCACAGTTACGCATGTCTTTGACATACGAGAAACAAAGAAAGAGCACCAGTAATCATCTTACACTTAAGAATAAACAATGAGTTAGAAAACTCAAGATAGTATTGCAAGTCAATGAAATGCCAGCATATACAAAGGAGAGATTGCCTCAAACCGAGATACGTTGCGTTGTTGACTAAATTATGTCGACAATGGTGAAAGGTAGGTAGTTTGGCTACCGAGGTGAATTGAGAATCAGCTGCTGATATTAAAATTTGGCCGGCATAAAATGTCTTGGCTGGTAAGCCAATGTTCTTTTTGTTAAAGGAACATGGCCGTTCAGCTGGCACTACAGGACCGCAACAGCTTCGGGGACTAATGCCAGGGTATGAACCCCGGTAGGGTCAAGGTGTATAGTAAAGTGGTACCAAGAATGTTGAGCAACATAAGGTTGACTGACATATGGGTTGTCGGCATAGGACGGCATACCTTGCCAACATATACAAGGTATGTTGGCATAACTAAGTTGTTTCCTCTATGTAGGGAAGGCTAGAACGAGTTATAGCGGTTGTCACCAAGGAACTGACATAACAGGCCGGTATATGGCCAACAGTCATGTGTTAGCACCAAAGTCAATACTGCAGTCCCATCGCTGCAATCACGTAGAAGATAATCATATCAAGCACCGTAAAGTCATAAATAGTACATTGGACAACCTCCATCATATAGCATACAACAAACAATACAAAGCGTAGCTATAGAGGCTAGGCATAGCCTCAATAGCCAAGTACTTTCAGGTGCTGCCCCATCGATCACAATCACGAAGGGACTAGGCAATAAGACAAGAGCCCCTTGTCGTGGTATTGCTGACGAGTACGCCATGGAGGGGTCCTCACAGTGCGTGTTTAAAGACGTGGGGTAAGGCGGACGGTTGACGGGTACGAGGTAACACAACTTACCCAGGTTCAGATCCCACAACGATGGCGGAATCCTACTCCAGCTATAAATCACTATAATGGCATTACGCCGAGTTACAGGGATCGATTCGCTATGCGAGGTATGAGTTAATTTGTGCCCTAAAGGCTCCCATAGGTCCGGCTTATATAGTTGCCAGGTCCGAGGGTTACAGGGAAAGTCCTAGCTGGAAAGGTTACAGAGTCCTACACTGCATACAACTAGTCTAGCGTGTCTTGCAGTCCAAGGCTCCGGGTACGTCGGTGACTCCTCCATAGCCTTCCTTTATCCGGCATGGGCCTCCCTTTTGGATCCATCTAAATGGGCTGCCCAGCAGGGCATGGGCCCTGCTACCAACTGTGGGCCACCCGGGTTATCCGGATAAGAGACATGCTATGAGGATACCCACATAGCATATCCCCAACAGTAGCCCCTGGAGAACTCCGAGATCTTGCGTCGTCTTGCATCTTCAGGTTGAATGCTCTGTGTATGTGAATGTCGCCAAATCTTCAAGCAATATCTTGTAGTCCTCCCAAGAACCCTGCAATACTCTCCGTCTTCAACTTGTAAGTCGGAGCAATGCTCAATCTTCCATCGTACTCTTCTCATAGCCGGACTGGATCCGTCCATGCCGCAATCTTTCGATGGGATGGTTCGCCTGACCGTGTCTGCTAGAGAGGCATATACATAGGTCAGTGACGCCTCGTAACTCACATATGCAGAGAACATGATCATGTCCATTTTTCCCGCGCGAAGGATACGAACCATTGGCGGCGGTGGTTGAGAACGTGGTGAAATTTCCACGCACGCACACACACACCATCCACGCGACAACCATTCGATCGCTTACACGAATCTTGATGTTGGAGTTATAAATTAAAACTGTGGTGGTTTTTTACCTTTTCACCTCATTCTTCCCCTGCGCCTTCGTCTTCCTCCCGCGAGCACCTCCTCGAGCTCTCAGCGCGCATGCGAAAAACCATAACCTCTTCCAATCTCCTAGTCACCTCTCCTCTACTCCAATGGCGAGCAGTAGCTCCACCCCGTCCATGGCGGCGACGAACGAGGCCGCGGCTAAGCCGGCGGGCTCCGTCCACGTGCCCCCAAAGGGCGTGGTGCTGCCTCGGTCCTCGGTGGTGGAAGCCACCAACGACGACCATATCCCAGCGGGGATGGAGCCGCTGGAGGAGGAAAGCGATTCCCACAAGGGGTATTGGCACGTTTCCGATATTTCTGATGGTGATATCAAGGAACTGTTCGCCGAAGGATACCTCCCTGGGACGGTGGGGCTCATCTGGTGGGCGGCCCCGGCCGGCGAGGTCACTCCTTCTCCCCAAGCCGGAGAGAAGGTGTACCTCAAAGCGCAATTGGTACGCGGCATCTCCCTCCCAATCTCCGAATTCTTCCTTGCTGTCCTCAAACATTACTGGGTTTAACCTCAAAACCTTTCCCCCAATATCATCCTCGCTCTTAGCAACTACGCGGAGCTTTGCGAGGGTTACCTAGGGATTAGGCCTAGGTTAGATCTGTTTATTTAAATCTTCACCGTCAAGAGGGAAGCTGTCAACACACGGATTTTTAATCCCAGATGCATGTTATGCCATACATTGTAATCCCAGGATTACCATTTTTGCCAGACATAACAGCTTGGATATCATAGTACATCATCCATTACAAACCATACATAAGGTCTTACAACAAAATGAAGGATCTCATGATCCAGTGTTAATACAATCAAGCAGCAGAATAATATAATAACGATAGCGTGGGCGAAGCTCCATCTTCATGGTCACAGGCAATGCTTACGATGGCAGATGATCCTAGTTGTCGTAACCTTCCTGCGGTCCATCCTCCTAATAGTCCTCTTCAGAGTCTGGCCACGGGAATAGCCAGCAACAAAGCCATGAGTACTCTTTAAGTAATCGCAAACTAATACTAACAAGTGAAGTGGTTTTGAGTAGGAATACTAAGCTCTAGGTTGTTTTGCAAAAAGCTAGGTTTACCTTAACTGAGTACAGAAGCAAAGAAAGCTAGCTGAAAGTTTTATAACACCTTAGCGGGAACTTGAGTTTTTATATCACAACCCTGTTGTGGTAAAGTCAAAGTCATGATTCATTTCACAAGTCATTTTGAAAACATCTGACGACGGAATAGTATGGACACTCCAACTGTCCATAACCACGGACGCAGCTATTCCAATAGTTTGACACTCTGCAGAGGTGGACACTTTCACGAAAATATTCAATACATCTGTCAGGAACAATCCTGAATTCACCATACTCAGTATGCGGATAATCAATCCTAACCTTTCAATTACACGCCCTAGTATAGGCACCTCTCCTGTGAGTTTGGCCTCCCAGCCATGACCAACTATCATCTTGGGAACTGCACAGGTGGACAATCTTCACAAGGTAGCCTCAGCTCAAACCTTGGCCGCAAGGGAACCCATACTAAGGTATATAAACTTCTAGTCAAGCCATACCCAAATTTCGGGTATTCTGGTTGTACGTTAAAATTGGAATGGTATCGCATCCAGACAACCATCAGCTTTATAAAGGGCCAAGGCTCATGCCTCAACATTTTCATCATCAAAATCATCTGGTCTTCACATACACATGTCAAAACATTTGAGTAGAATGACTCATCATTCTAAGGTTTTCATAACCATTTTCACCAAGTATTCCCATCTAAAGTGATCAGGTTTTACGCTTAGAACTAGCATCTACAAGTGGGGGTAAACACTAATGAGGGGTGGTAATCAAGTGTGAATGATCTAGGTTCAATCTCATGCCTCAGAGTGACATCAAGATTTATCTAGCTTAGGCCAAATTTTATGCTCTTTATGCTACCATTAAAAGTCTTTCTAAAATATACAAATCACTAGGTAAAAACACAAGTAAAACCTTTGATAAAGAAATAAAATAATTAAGCTTGCAAGTAAAACTGGGATTTGGTATCATCAAGTGATATAATCAAGGCATACCTAATGCATTGCAGAGGTTATATAGTTTTCATAGTTGCAAGTATTAGCTTGCCTTGTGCAGAGCAGTGGTTGATGTTCTCCTCTGCTTCTTCCTCATAGTATCCTCCTTCCTCCTCGTTTCCTTGGTCGATACTAGCGTCTATAAATAAATACGAGGTACACAATCACCAAAAAATACTTAACTACTTCTATTTATCACACCAAGGCTCACATTAGATGATCTAGCATCATCACAATTATTACAAAGATTAGGGCAAAAGTTTTATTTATTTTCTTTTAGAAAAGTAATTTCTATTCATTAAAAAACTACTTAAGATTTAATATTCTCCAACTAAAACATGGGATCATGTTGACACATGTCATCACCACATATTTCGGTACTTGGGAATATGATTTAAAGTGGTGTCACAATTTAATAAGGTTTAACCTTTTTATTTTAATTAATTAAAGTGACTAGAAATGCCTATGGGGCATTCTTTTATTGCTTGTCCATTATTTCTGCAAGTAAACCTAGATATTTTTATATATTCAGAAAGGTCTTGTCAAATGTGATTTTTGAGAGTTGGAATCAACCCAAAAGCTTTTATGTTTGAATTTTGAAAAATGTTGGAATGTAGAAAAGCCTCTGCCTTGTTATTTTTACTATAGATGATCTACAAATCCAAATGATTTGAATCCAACGGGCTTGGATTAAGAATTTAAGTACCTTTCTAGCAAAATTGGTTTAATGCAATTTGGTTTAGTTAATCTCTCTGGATTGACTTTTTAATCTAGAGACAAAACTAAGTTTGAAACTAAATTGATAAAACTAAATTTGGATTACAAGGTCGCGTAGGAGTGCTAAATGGGCCGGCCCACTGCGCACAGCACGCGCGTACGGTTTAAGTGATTGTCCCCACAAGTCAGCGAGACAGGGGTGCAAAGTGGTACAGGATGATTAGGGCCATAGGATTAGAAGCTAGATCTACGGCTGAGGTTCATCGTCCACGTCTGAACAGAACGCGGCAAGGTCGAACCCTAGCGCGGCCAGTGGGCGTCAGTGGGGGCTCACCGGCGCTCCGGTGATGTTCAGCGATGGGGGCGAACGACAAAGTTGATGACGGTGATCCTCCTAGTATCGGTGGCTCCTCTTGGGGCGGCTCCAATCAACGACGGTGTAGCATCCCATTTGTCTAACAACTGTAATGCTACTTGGTCTAGTAATATAATGGCTACTTCAAATATATAATTGTCGCATCATAATTATATCATGCTCATGTCATCATGCCACCTTGCATTTGAGCATCATATCTAGCTTGCATTTGTTTTGTCTTGGTTGTGTAGTTGCTATCACAAATATCTCCACCTCTTTTACCTATCTATATTTTGTTTCCTACAATGTGGAATTCATTGCTAGGGTTCCATAGTTAACAAATGATTTTATTCTTTTCTAAAACCCTCAAGCCTCTAATCTTGCAAAATGCCAAAATGGCACATATATCTATTATGTATGTGGGCATCACTCATCCCCACTTCTATTTTTCCCTCCTTTCTATCTTTGGCATTCCCAAAATTCTCTGTTCAAAACTATCTGCAAGGTTCAAAAGGATTTGAAATAAAATGCTTGTTGGATTTGAAACAAACAAAACCAATAAATAAAAAGGAGAAGAAAATAGTGAGAGAGGAGTAGCAGCAGCCCACCTTGGGCCCAGCCGCAGCAGCCCAAGAGAGAGCAGCAGCCCACCAGTGCAATTCCCTCCTCCGGCCCACCTTCCTCCACGGCCTGGTACCCCTTCGCTCCCCGACGCCGTCCTGTTCACCGTCTTCCTCTCGACCCCCCCTTCTCTCTGCAGGTAAATGGAAGGAGGCAGGTGGCCGTCGTCTCCCGTCAGCCGCGTCACCACCTGCCCCTTCTTATCTATCCCCGAGCGGCCTCCCAACCCTAGCCCTCTCCCTTCCCTGCGCCGCCGTTTCCCCTCTTCCTCTCCTCCATACCCCGCCTCCCTCGTGCCGAATATTTCAGTGAGGGGAGCATAGAGGTGGAGCTGCCATGGCCGCCAGCGGGAGCGATTGAGCCCAGGAACAGAACCGCCACTTCCGCCGCTTCGAAATCGCAGCAGGAGGAGGAGCCAGAGCTGCCGGCGTCTACCTCCTCGCCTCCGTTCGGTCGTGACCAAGCAGGCCCGCCCCGTCGCCACCGCCTGACCATATCCCTCCGTCCCCGACCCCAATTCTTGCGGGAATTGGTTGAGGTGAGTGTCACCTTCCTTTCCCCCTTCTTTTCCTCCTCCTTCCCGCGTCATGCCGCCTGGAATCGCCGTCGCCGTCGTCGGGAACCACCGCCGCGTGCGCAGCACCCGTAGCTAGCAGCAGCTGCAGCAGCATCTGACCGCCTCTGTTCTTTGCTGTTTCCAGGCGTGTATAGTCCTCCTCTGTAGAAAACCCAAACACCAAAGTTGTAGTCCAACGTTGGCTCTACAACTTTCGTTTTTGCAGCGTCACCAAATTCCCTTTGAATCGCTCGCCATATTCAACCAAAAATTGAATCGGCTAGACGAATTCGCGGACAGATATTCAGTTTCGTCAGATAGCAGCCCCTGCACTTTCGCAGCTTAGCCCCTGGGGTTTTCTGCTTCTCAACCCGCACTCCCTAGCTGCGCACACGTGTCGCCTCCTCTATGATCAGCGCGCGCGTGGCCCCGCAGTAATCCCGGCCCCTCTAGTCAGTCTCTGTGGGTATGCTGTAAGTGAGTGAGAAAAGTTTTTTCTGCGCGCGTGGACGCTCAGTCAGCATGGCCCCACTGGTCATTGGCTGTGGCTAGGTTCTGTGCGTGTAACAAAAGCTTTTCTGAATATCTGTTTAATTCAAACCTTTTCAAATTTAATTCTAATTCAAATTTTAAATCTGTTTTAAAATAACTTCTAAAATACAAACCCAATTAATACAAATAATATATGTTTTCAAATTAGAAAAATGTGAGGAATTCAAATATGCTGTCCAAAATGTATTTTGAACACTTTAAAATTCAAGTTGACTAAAATTACAAGAAAATGCCCTTCCCCTTAAATAATTAATAACTTTTGTTTTATAACTCCAAATTTCACAAATGATATGTCTAAAATGATCAGCTCGACGAGACCTTTCTGTTTATGCATTCCATGTTCTGAATTGCAGCATGCATCATATAATTATAATGTAAACAGCAACTAATATGAGGATAAAATGTGGCCAAAACTCAATAAAATGTTTATTTCTTGTATTCTACACCTCACCTATGCCATGCTACATTATTGCCATGCAACTTGTGCATCATTCATCATGGCATGATTGTTTGCTTGTCGCATTTTATTCATATGCTTGTGCACTGTATTTATGTTGGCCCTTGTTTGTTTGGTTCTTCTTCGAATAGACACTGAGCAGGGGATATATCAAGGAACCCAGGAGCACTACCCAGATCCGTCTCTCGCTTCAACTGAGCTGCCAGGCAAGCACTACCACATGCTTGCATACATTTAGTACCTATTGCCTCTATCTTATTCTTGCATCATTGAGTCACGATTGCATTAAATTGAATCCCAAGTATTGCATAGCCTTTACTTTTGAAACCCCACCGAAGCTTGTTCCTCCATCCCATGAGCCATTACTACAGGAGTTGTTTGAGCCATGCGAGTCGTAGAACAGCATGTGTAGGGTATGTGAGTGTCTGTTGGATAACGAGGTGCCTAAACAACTTAACTTGAGTAGTAATGGGATAACTAATGAAAGTGGCACCGGTGAGCAATATCTGCTATTTGGTTTTTCCTGCTCACTTGTGTCCCGTAGGACCCCGAGTACTTGATTCCTGTTCCTTGATTATTCGCGCTATCCACATCCGGGAGGCTTATGGGACCCCCCTAAGCCAGAGCTTGATTCATTCTTATTTCTTGGGGCCACAAACTAGTTTGAGGTTTTATTTACTATTCTGTACTTATGCCATGCTTTACTGCTTTATTTACGATTGTGCGAGGAGCACCTGTACTGTTTAGGATCGTGACCCGTTTTCACGGTATCGACAAGCCCAGTCACACTTTCGGGTTCCCAGTCGTTTACAGCCGGCCCCACAAACCTTGAGTCCGTCTCGAAGTCAGCTAACTTTGTTGCGGGTATACTTAATGGGGTGGCCCCCTGAAATATTTCTGAATCTTGTGATTTCTTTGTCGTGAAAGCCTCGTTGGGTTTTGATTTGGTTTTTCCGAGGTTGATCGAGTGTGTGTTACTATTTGTGCACCCCTACAGGTTAAAACTTTCTGAAAGCCGTGTCCGCGGTTATGGACGACTTGGAGCACAGTTTCTCGATCATAGACAAGCATAACTAAAGTATCGCTTTTAATTTGACTAAGTAACTGACTAGTAAATAGTGAAACACTCATGGAATGGATAATAAAACTGCCAACGGATGGGGGGTTGTTCGTCCGCTTCCTCGTTGGTAAGCGAGGAGGAGGATGGATCTGTTAATATTACTGTTATAACTGTGGTCATTAATTCACGGACATCCGTCTATCTTTGGTTAGGAGGATGGTTAGCGAGTATCTATAGAACTGTTAGGGTTTATCTTTTGCTGCAATTGCGTCACCCCAGGTTGTGTCCCCTTTAGAGGCATAAAGACTTGCTGAGTACCCCTAGGGTCTCACACGATAAATTATTTGGTTCAGATGAACAGGTACACTCACAAGATGGATACTGGGTGGAGGAGGCGGATGATGTGGGCAACGATCGTTCGGTGTAGAGATTCCGGGAACGGGGATCCGTGAGATCTGTGGGCGGGATGCGCTTATTTATGGGGCATCTTATGCCGATTTGCTTCTTATCCGTACTCGGATCTTGTTTGCCGTTTTCGCCTAATACTCTGATGTGTGATGTATGAGGAGATATCCTAAACTATTATATCTATCTAGGACATTTGAATCTTGCCGTATGGCGTTGCTATATTTCCTTTCTTTTTAGATGGAATGGCTCTGATGTACTGTTGTATGGTGGCTTGCATACGTACTCATTTGTGTATGTAGTTGATCCCTTCGCCTGCCGATTACGCCGCCCGTTCTTGTCCCGATGATTGGAAATGGTTGGGACGGCCGAAAGGTCTACCTGTGAGTGGCATTTGGGCCCCACCGTACTATTTCAACCATTTCCGCTCGTCCAGGCTTGTAACTAGGAGCGTAATTCACCGAGGTAGTTACAGACGACCTTCTCCTCCAGCAGCGGCAAGGAAATTCCGGCCACCTGGTGCTCGCCTTGCTCCGGGGATGAGGTGGGGTGGTTCTGAGAGAGAGAGGGGAGTGAGATGGTGTGCTGAAATCAAACGGGGAAGGCCTCTATTTATAGTGCGACGAGGGGACTGAAGGGTGCGGGTGGAGTTTGTCGTGGTCATCTTCACAGCAATCTACCTGCATGGCTGGGGGTAGGGTATGGTGCGCTGCCTCCTAGCGAATCTAAACAGCATGGTGGCGAGGCGTGGGGCGGTGCGATGTGGTCAGAACACGTCGATGCTCTAGGCGGGTCCAACGGGAATTTTAATGGCGCAGATCGTCTATGGTTCGCGCGGCGGCGAACGGGCATGTCTGGGCAGTTCCCTGGGCGGTGGTGATCACGTATGCAAGCGGCGAGGGTGGGGCGTGGCCTGTGCGAGCGTGTCGAGCGCGGCGCTCTGGCGCGCTCTCGGCATGGTTGCAGAGAGACTGGGCATGCTCATTCCGTGTGTTCCAGGGGCTGGCAAGGCTTGGGCGCTGGACAGGGGGTGGCCGTGGACGATGGAGTGCCTGCTATACAAGGTTGGCGAGGCTAGGGAGGCTCCTAGCTTTTGGTCAACATTGGGGTGGCAAGTTGGGCTCGGGCATGGTCACCAGTGATGGTATTGTCAAGCTTACAGCGAGCTAGGGCTGGTTAAATAAGTTAGATCATCTACTGAGAGTGTGTTGTGAGCTAGAGAGGAGACAAGTTAGACAGAACACTGCTCACTATAGTGTTTGATGTTTTATTTGATTTGTGTTTACAAGGTGTTTGATGAAATGGCCGCAAGAGTTTTGAATTTGAATTTTTTAATAAAAATTTGTGGGTGTACTAGTCACATACTAGGTAGTCTCTGGTTGCTTGGATTGGTCAAGGTGCACTGGTTTGGTTGGGTTTTGAGAAATGGTGATCTTCACATATGATATAGATTAAATTTTGAATTGTCATTTGAATCTAGTTGCCAAATGTTTCTGTGGGTTTGCAAGGTGGGTTGGGTTCACTTTTACTTGGTCTAGAAAGGGGTGAAAAGAAATGGATTTGTTTCTGTTTGAAATCTTTGACTAGAAACACTCAAAGTGGCCTAGTGAGCAAGATTGGCAAAAATGACCATTTGGTTGTTTTGTTTGTTTTTGAATTTCTCTTGATTTGTTTCTACTTGGTATTGATTTAGATGATGTTGTTTTCATATTTAAACCATTCCTTTCTATTCACAACAATCAAACAAGTCCATTCATGCATTCATAGAATCATCACATACACACATGAATTCATATGATTTTAATTCACAAAAGTTTTTGTTAACCCTAAATTTGGGTGATTGGAATTGATAACCTTGATTAATATTTTTGGGATGTTACAAATCTTCCCTCCTTAAACAAAATCTCGTCCCGAGATTTGAGAAAAAAGAAAACTAGTATTTAAAGTGATCGGGAAACTCTTTCCTAATGTAGTCTTCTCGCTCCTAGGTAGCTTCTTCAGTGTGGTTACTCCACTGGATCTTGAGAAACTTGATACTCCGGGTCCTGGTGGTTATGAAAGCTTCCTCCAAAATACGGATGGGTACTTCGGGATACGTCAGGTCATCGTTGATCTCTATGGTTTGGTGATCAATGTTCTTGAAAACTTCGGTCTTCTCCAGGACTTCTAGGAATTTGCGAAGTAACGATATATGGAACACATTATGCACGGCTGACATCTCGTCTGGATGTTCCAGTTGATACGATACTTCTCCTTGACGATTCAAAATCTTGAAGGGCCTGATATATCTAGCGCCTAAATTTTCGTTGAGTTAGAAACGTTGCATTCCCTTCAAAGGCGACACTTTGAGATACACAAAATCTCCGATATTGAAGGCGAGGTCTCGACGTGTCTTGTCAGCATAACTCTTCTGTCTGGATTGGGCGGTCTTGAGATGCTCACGGATCTTGTGAACTTTCTCTTCTGCTTCTCGTAGGATGTCGGGTCTAAAAATATGACTCTCTCCTATTTCGGACCAATTCAAAGGGGTACGACACTTCCTTCCATACATGAATTCAAATGGGGCCATTGAAAACTAGCTTGATAACTATTGTTGTAAGAAAATTCTGCGAAAGGCTAACAGTCTTCCCATTTTGATCCATACTCTAGCACACAGGCTCTCAACATATCTTCGAGTATTTGATTTACTCGATCTGTTTATCCATCTGTCTAAGGGTGATAAGATGTGCTGAAATCTAATCTTGTTCCCAATCCTTCTTGCACTTTCTTCTAGAATCTTGAGGTAAACTGAGTTCCTCGATCCGACATGATGTTCTTTGGGGATCCATGCAAACTAACGATTCTAGCGATGTACAACTCTGCTAGTTTCGAACTCTGGTAGGTGGTCTTGACTGGTAAGAAATGGGAGACCTTGGACAATCTATCAACTATGACCCAAATAGAGCCATTTCCCCTACTAGAGGTAGGCAAACCAGTGATAAAATCCATTCCTACGGAATCCCATTTCCATTCTGGAATCTGCAATGGTTGCAACAGTCCTGCGGGTCTCTGATGTCCCGCCTTGACTCTCTGACAAATATCACACTTGGATATGTAGCTTCCGATTTCTCTCTTCATCTCATACCACCAAAATTGTTCCTTCAAATCCTGATACATCTTCGTTCCTCCGGGGTGGATAGAATAAAGAGTGTCATGGGATTTTTTCAAAATAGCTTGCTTCAACTCTGATCTGTTGGCACACAGATACGTCCTTTGTACCACAAAACTCCTTCTTCATCTTCGGTGAATCCGGGTACTTTGCCTGTACCGACACGACGTTTGATTCTGTCGATACTAGCATTTCGTTTTTGTGCCTCCTTGATCTGACTAATCAAAGTGGGTTGAATTTCTATGCTAGCCAAAAATCCTTTAGTAACTAATTCCATTCGTAAATCTTCCATCTCTTTGTGCAAACTTGGTTGCTCCTTCAGAATCATGGAATTTAAGCGGCACGACAATCTGCTAAGGGCATCTACTACCACATTGGCTTTACCGGGTGATAGTGAATTGCCAGATCATAGTCCTTGATTAACTCTATCCATATTCTTTGCCTCATATTCAGCTCCTTCTAAGTGAAAATATACTTCAGGCTCTTGTGATCCAATTAAATCTCACAACGGTTTCCCATAAGGTAATGCCTCCATGTCTTCAGGGCTAGAACTACGGCTGCTAGTTCAAGGTCATGGGGAGAATAATTCTTCTCATGTTGTTTCAGTTGTCGGGATAGATAGGATATTACTTTGCCTTCTTACATAAGCACACATCCGAGACCGATCTTGGATGCATCACAGTACACATCAAAAGGCTTCGTGATATCCGGCATGATCAAGATTGGGGCTGAATCAATCTCTTCTTGAGTTCTTGAAAAATCGCTTCACATTTGTCAGTCCATTCAAACTTCTTATCCTTCTTCAACAATTGGGTCATGGGTATGGCGATACTCGAGAAGCCTTCTACGAACTTGCAGTAATATCCCGCTAATCCGAGAAATGCACGAACTTGGGTTTGAGTGGTGGGGGTTGCCATTCTTCAACATCCTTAACCTTGGCGGGGTCAACGGCAATTCCTCCGGCTGATACAATATGTCCGAGGAATCCTACCTCCTGTAACCAGAATTCACATTTGCTAAACTTGGCATACAGCTGATGCTCCCTAAGGATTCCAAGGATGGTCCTTAGGTGTAGCTCATGTTCTTCTTCTGATTTGGAATAGATCACAATGTCATCGATGAAAACAACGACAAACTTATCTAGGAAGTCCATAAAAATCTTATTCATGAGGTTCATGAAATAAGCGGGGGCATTGGTTAATCCAAAAGACATGACAGTGTACTCATACAGTCCATATCTGGTGATAAAGGCAGTCTTTGGAATATCCTCTGCGCAAATCTTGAGTTGATGATAACCAGTTCTAAGGTCAATCTTTGAAAACACTTTGGCACCGGTCAATTGGTCAAACAAATCTTCTATCTTTGGCAGTGGGTACTTGTTCTTGATGGTGACATCATTTAGCTTCCGATAATCCATACACAAACGGTTAACTCCATCTTTCTTGTCCACAAACAAGACAGGTGATCTCCATGGCGATGCACTTGGTTGGGTCAATCCTATCTCCAGCATAGCATCGAGTTGCTTCTTTAGCTCCACTAGTTCAGAGGGGTTCATACTATAAGGTCTCTAGGCTATGGGTCCGGTTCGAGGGATTAGTTCAATAATAAACTCGATATCCTGATTGGGGGGCATACCGGGCAAAACATCTGGAAATACATCGGGGTATTCACAGACTAATCTGACTTGGTCAATGGTTGGTTGGGCTAGACTCTTGTTGCACTTGAATTGACGGGGCAAGGTTTTAGATACATGCTCTACTGATATTCTGGCTGTACTGGTCATGGTTATGGCTTTCTTGGCACAGTTGATTAATCCTTTATGTTTCGACATCCAATCCATTCCTAGTACTACTTCCAAACCTTTAGTTTTGAGTACTATTAGATTAGCATAAAAATATATGCCATGGATTTGGATAGGTACGGCATTGCAAATTTGTCTAGCTTTGGTGGTTGAACCAGGTATTTGAACTATCATAACATGCTTCACTTTTGTTGGTTAAATCTTACTAGTGCATGCAAATTATTCTGTAACAAACGAGTGCGATGCTCCAGAATCAAACAACACTCTTGCAAGTACGGAGTTAACAGAAAACATACCCAGCACGACATCTGGCGCCTCTTGAGCTTCTTCAGCATTCATGAGAAACATATGGCCGTTGCGGTTAAGTGAATTCCCTAGGGCAAACCTTCTTCCAGATTGAACACGACGCTGCTGCTGAGCTGGGGAATTCGCATTGGGGGCTGTGGCAATCTTCTTGGGGCACTCATTGGAATAGTGACCCTTGGTTCCACATTCATAAAAAGTCACCTGAGACTTGTCCTTTGCTGCAACAGGCACAACATTGCTTCCAGTTCTTGGGGCAGTATTGGTGTTGGTGGCGACATTGTTGTTGTTGAACTTGGGAGGTGCACGGTTGAAATTGTTGGGGTTGCCGGGGTTATTGTGGTTTCCTCCGGGCCTTGGGTTTCCACGGTTGGGATAGGTTGGACGGTTTATCGGGGGTCTATTGGTTCTTGGGGCAAATCCTGGAGACGGGTTGGGGCGATACTTTGGGGTATGGTGGGTTCCTGGTTGATGCATCATTCGACGTTTGCAGTTCTCATTGGCTTGGTTGATCTTGCCTTCCATTTGAATGGCAGAGTCTACTAAGGCTTCAATGTCAGCGAATGGGATGTTGACTACTTCTTGGCTTCAGAGTCAATCTCATCCGTTGCATACCTAGATAATGACAGAAATTTGTCACGGTACTCAACTACTGTCATCCTCCCTTGCTTAAGTTCTCTGAATTCATATCTCATCCTCTTGATCAAACCCGGTGCCACATGGGTTCTACTGAACTTGAGTTTGAATTCATCCCAAGTCATCATTTGTCCTCCATTCATGGCGCGAACACTGTCCCACCAAGCTCTTGCATCTCCGGCCAGATAGTGGGTGGCCAATAGTACCTTCTCGTTGGATTCCACTCCTTCAACTTCTAAGTTGTTCTCCATGGTTTGCAGCCAATCATCTGCATCTAGGGGTTCTTCAGACTTACTAAAGATAGGTGGATTTGTGTTATGAAAGTTCTTGAGCTTTGATCCATGGTTGTCCTGATTTCCATGGCCTTGGTTGTTGTTGGCCATCTGAGCTATGTGTTGAAGGGTGGCTAAGTTGGCTTGATGTTCGGCTCTTTCAGTTCGTGGTCAGCAACCAACATTTGCAAGATCTGGAACATTGGGTCCGGGGATGAAGTGCTTCCTCCGCGAGGCATCTGAATATTGAGATAGATCATGAGACAAGAGGGAAATTTCTAAGGTTCAGGGTTTTTGTTGTTTTTGAAAAGTTTTTGAAGTTTGACTCAGATTTTTCTAGCAACTTGCTTTTCATTCATTCATAGCACACGATACAAACACACACCATAACAAGGAAGAACAGATGGTTTTAAGAACCATTTTGTGAAACTACGATACTGTGGGACCGGATACAACTTCACTAACGCTAGTTCTCAAGTGATACTACTCCTCGGAGTTGGTGGCTTCATCCTCATCATCATCATCAATGAAGGCGAAGTCATCCTCGTCGGTGAAGAAGTCCATGGCTTGATCCTCTAGATAGTCATCATCATCACTAAGATAGGAGTAGGGGTCTCCAGAGATGTCCTCCCCTGCATTCTCCCTCTCCTCAAGCTGCATGTCCCTCTTGTGGACGGTCTCCTCCATCCCTGTGATCCTGTGATGAAGGAGGGCAATGATGCGCTCCTTCTTGTCAAGCTGACGGCGACAAGACTTGCGATCCTTCACTAGCATGGCGATGGTCTGGTCCTTCTTGACCGCGAGGGCATTGTCCAACTCCTTCTGCCGGTCATACATCATGAAGCTAAGGTGGTCCACTTGATGCTTAAGATCTGGGTGACGTGGCACCTCCAATGGCTGTCCCATCACATCACGCCTTGGATAGAACTCAAAGTGTGTGCCCTTGATCTGATTGATACTCTGCCCACACAGACGGGCAAGAGCTTCCTGCATTTCCCTGGCAAGTCCATCGAGCCAGTTGTTCTCCCTTAAGGTGAACTAGACTCCCTCTGACGTGGGGGCTTCAATCTTCCCTCGGAGACTTGAAACAATCATCCATTGCAATTCTCCTCCTTCCTGATCGTTGAGCTGGGCTCCGAAGAACTCGGGGTGCGGGCGCTCCAGAAGTTCCGAAAGCTGGTCCAAGTCATGCTCAAAGATGAGATCTCCTCCATTCCCCAACTGACAGAACATGCTATACTTCACGTCCATCTATAATAATGTAGGATGAGTAAGTTAGTAGAGTGATCAAGTGTGTCAAATTTTATGTAAGTTTACAAGAATCTATTGAGGAACATGTATTTTTATGAAAGAACCCAAGTGATAAGAATGAGAACAAGTTTTCATAAATACTAACTTCCTTTGTTTTGAAACTAAGTTTTTCATTCAAACATCCATTCTAAACTAGGGTCTCCTATGGTCAGGATGGCTCTGATACCAAATTGTCAACACCCGGATTTTTAATCCCAGATGCCTATTATGCCATACATCGCCCTAGGATTACCATTTTTGCGAGACATAACAGCTTGGATATCACAGTACATCATCCATTACAAACCATACATAAGGTCTTATAACAAAATAAAGGATCTCATGATCCAGTCTTAATACAATCAAGCTGCGAAATAATATAATAATGATAGCATGGGAGAAGCTCCATCTTCATGGTCACAGGCAATGCTGACGATGGGATATGATCCTAGCTGTCATAACCTTCCTGTGGTCCATCCTCCTGATAGTCCTCTTCATAGTCTAGCCACGGGAATAGCCAGGGAAAATGCCATGATTACTCTTTAAGTACTCGCAAACTAATACTAACAAGTGAAGTGGTTTTGAGTAGGAATACTAAGCTCTAGGTTGTTTTGCAAAAATCCAGGTTTACCTTAACTAAGTTTAGAAGCAAATAAATCTAGTTGAAAGTTTTATAACACCTAAGTGGGAACTTGAGTTTTCATATCACAACCCTGTTGTGGTCAAGTCAAAGTCATGATTCATTTCACAAGTAATTTTGAAAACATCTGACGACGGAATAGTATGGCCACTCCAACTGTCCATAACCGCGGACGCGGCTACTCGAATAGTTTGACACTCTGCAGAGGTGGTACACTTTCACCACAATATTCAATACATCTGTTAGGAACAATCCTGAATTCACCATACTCAGTATGTGGATAATCAATACTAACCTTTCAATTAAACGCCCTAGTATAGGCACCTCTCCTGTGAGTTTGGCCTCCCAACCATGACCAACTATCATCTTGGGAACTACACAGGTGGACAATCTTCACAAGGTAGCCTCATCTCAAACCTTGTCCGCAAGGGAACCCATACTAAGGTATATAAACTTCCAGTCAAGCCCTACCCAAATTTCTGGTATTGTGGTTGTACGGTAAAATTGGAATGGTATCGCATCCAGACAACCATCAGTTGTATAAAGGGCTAAGGCTCATGCCTCAACATTTTCATCATCAAAATCATCTGGTGTTCAAGAACATATGTCAAAACATTTCAGTAGAATGGCTCATCATTCTAAGGTTTTCATAACCATTTTTACCAAGTATTCCCATCTAAAGTGATCAAGTTTTACCCTTAGTACTAGCATCTACAAGTGGGGTTAAACACTAATGAAGGGTGGTAATCAAGTGTGAATGATCTAGGTTCAATCTCATGCCTCAGAGTGACATCAAGATTTATCTAGCTTAGGCCAAATTTTATGCTCTTTATGCTAGCTTTAAAATTCTTTCTAAAATCTACAAATCACTAAGTAAAAACGCAAGTAAAAGCTTTGATAAAGAAATAAAATAATTAAGCTTGCAAGTAAAACTGGGATTTGGTATCATCAAGTGATATAATCAAGGCATGCCTAATGCATTGCATAGGTTATATAGTTTTCACAGTTGCAAGTGTTAGCTTGCCTTGTGCAGAGCAGTGGTTGAAGTTCTCCTCTGCTTCTTCCTCGTAGTATCCTCCTTCCTCCTCGTATCCTTGGTCGGTACTAGCATCTATAAATAAATTCGAGGTACACAATCACCAAACAATACTTAGCTACTTCCATTTATCACACCAAGACTCACACTAGATGATCTAGCATCATCACAATTATTACAAAGATTAAGGAAATTTTTTTATTTATTTTCTTTTAGAAAAGTAATTTCTACTTATTGAAAAACTACTTAAGATTTAATATTCTCCAACTAAAACATGGGATCATGTTGACACATGTCATCACCACATATTTCAGTACTTGGGAATGTGATTTAATGTGGTGTCACAATTTAATAAGGTTTAACATTTTTATTTTAATGAATTAAAGTGACTAGAAATGCCTATGGGACATTCTTTTATTGCTTGTCCATTATTTCTACAAGTAAAAGTAGATATTTTTATATATTCAGAAAGGTCTTGTCAAATGTTATTTTTGAGAGTTGGAATCAACCCAAAAGATTTTATGGTTGAATTTGAAAAATGTTTGAATGCAGAAAAGCCTCTGCCTTGTTATTTTTACTATTGGTGATCTACAAGTCCAAATGATTTGTATCCAACGGGTTTGGATTAATAATTTCAGTACCTTTCTAGGAAAATTGGTTTCATGCAATTTGGTTCAGTGAATCTCTCTGGATTGATTTTTGAATATAGAGACAGAACTAAGTTTGAAACTAAACTGATAAACCTAAATTTGAATTACTGGGTCACGCGGGAGTGCTAACTAGGCCGGCCCATTGCGCACAGCGCGTGCGTGGGCGGTTTAAGTGATTGTCCCCACCAGTCAGCAAGGCAGGGCGGTACGAAGGGGTACGGGGTGATTAGGGCCATAGGATTAGAAGCTAGATCTACGGCTAAGGTTCATCGTCCACGTCTACATATAACGCGGTGAGGTCGAACCCTATCGCGGCTAGTGGGGTTAGTGGGGGCTCACTGGGGCTCCGACGATGGTCGGTGATAGGGGCGAACGACGAAGTGGACAACGTTGATCCTCCTGGTATCGGTGGCTCCTCCTGGGGTGGCTCCAATCAATGATGCCCTTCTCCCCCAGCAGCGGCAAGCTCCCACAAAATTCCGGCCACCTGCTGCTCGCCTTGCTCCGGGGATGAGGTGGGGTGGTTATGAGAGAGGGGAGTTAGATGGTGTGATGAAATCGAACGGGGAAGGCCTCTATTTATAGTGCGACGAGGGGACCGAAGGGTGCGGGTGGTGTTCGTCGTGGTCGTCTGCACAACAAGCTATCAGCATGGCTGGGGGTAGGGGACGGTGCGCTGCCTCCTAGCGAAGCTCAATGGCATGGTGGCGAGGCGTGGGGCAGTGCGATGCGGTCGGAACACTTCGATGCTCTAGGAGGGTCCGACGGGAATTTCAATGGCGCATATCGTCTACGGTTCGCGTGGTGGCGAACGGGCATGTCTAGGCAGTTCCTTGGGCGGTGGTGATCACGTATGCAAGTGGCGAGGGCGGGGCGCGGTCTCTCCCAGCGTGTCGAGCGTGGCGCTCTGGCGCGCTCTTGGCATGGTCGCAGAGAGAATGAGCATGCTCGTTCTGTGTGGTCCAGGGGCTGGTAAGGCTTGGGTGCTGGACATGGGGTGGCGGTGGACGGTGGAGTGCCTGCTAGACAAGGTTGGCGAGGCTAGGGAGGCTCCTATCTTGTTGTCGACATTGGGGTGGCAAGTTGGGCTCGGGCATGGTCACCATTGATGCAATTGTCAAGCTTATACTGAGCTAGGGCTGGTTAAATAAGTAAGATCATCTACTGAGAGCGTGTTGTGATCTAGAGAGGAGACAAGTTAGGCACAACACTGCTCACTATAGTGTTTGATGTTTTATTTGATTTGTGTTTACAAGGTGTTTGATGAAATGGCCGCAAGAGATTTGAATTTGAATTTTTGAATGAAACTTGGTGGGTGTACTTGTCACATACTAGGTAGTCTCTAGTTGCTTGGATTGGTCAAGGTGCACTGGTTTGGTTGGGTTTTGAGAAATGGTGATCTTCACATATGATATAGATTCAATTTTGAATTGTCATTTGAATCTAGTTGCCAAATGTTTCTGTGGGTTTGCAAGGTGGGCTTGGGTTCACTTTTACTTGGCCTAGCAAGGGGTGAAAAGAAATGGATTTGTTTTTGTTTGAAATCTTGGACTAGAAACACTCAAAGTGGCCTAGTGAGCAAGATTGGCAAAAATGACCATTTGCTTGTTTTATTTGTTTTTGAATTTCTCTTGATTTGTTTTGTAACATCCCTAAATTCATATTCCAAAACTCATTCATATCATTCTTGCATCATTCATCCATTTAGGATTTTTCTCAAAAATCATTTAGAGACAGAAGTTAGAGCTATGATTTCATGTGGGCAATTTATCTCAAATGGCCATCACCCTTTGAAACTTGAATGTTAGGTACTTGTTTGCTTGCCTCCATTGATGGAAGGATTAGGTGAAGCTTTTAACCCAAGATTCCAAATTTAGAAATAGTTTTAAAATCTTTTTCAAATATTTGCAAACTATAGCAAATCTCTGTTTACTTTGAAACCCAAGCTTAACCAAGCCTTGCAAAGTAACCACTTAGTTAAAATGGCTGTTTTTGAACCCACAAAACCCTGCAAAAATTCCCAAAGCAGTTTGGATTCAAAAAGGATTTGAATTCATATCAAATTCATACCAGAAAATGAATTTAGAAAAAGAAAAGGACTCCTCAATGGAAAAAGGCCGCGCGGCCAGAATCTGGCCCAACAGCAAATCGAGCCCAGCAAGCCCACCCGGGGTCTTCTTATTCTTCTCTCACGCGCAAACGCACGCGCTGAGCCGCTGACAGACAGACCCCACCTACACTCCGCGCACCTCGCTGACAAGCGGGCCTTCTCCACGCCAGCGTCATCTCCACCCGCACGACCTGTTCGTCCCCAATCAACGCGGCCGTTTTCTGTGTTTAATTCGCGGCGTCAATTCGAATCAATGGCCGAGTGATTCTCGCACTTGACCGGGCTATATAAACCCCCTCTGTCCCCTCTCTCTTTTCCCCCAAACCCCAAGCACAGAACGCCCCCAGGCTGCGCGCATTTCTCTCTGCAACCCCGCCGTCTCCGACGACTGCGCCGGCAAATTCCGGTGAGCCTAGAGTTTCCCTCGGTCTCGCGTTTACGCTATCTTGTTCAGTGAATCTCTGTGCACCTTCTGACACCCTCCGTTTACCTTCGCATGACCCATAGCTTTGGCAACGTCAACGACTGGTCGCCACCGTCTTCGGTACGAACTCCGGCGAGCTATAGCGGTAAGCCCCGACCGCCCCACGTCTTCTAGTTCAAGCACACAACTCTGCCTTGACTCTGTGATTCTAACCGTGTCCTCGTCCTGCCTTGGGGTGGTTCACAGCGACGTCCACAACGACCACCCGACACACCGACGCCGTCCTCCACTCCGGCGAGCAATCGCAACCGTGTCCGAGCGCCCCTTGACCAACCGCGAGTACGACGAGCTTCGCCGTGACCCCCTGAGCCCGGTGAGCTACTCCTCGATCTCTCTTACCCCCTGTAGTGCCGCCTCCGTCGTCGACCGACAGTTCCGCCGCCGGTAGCCACCGCTCCGCCGCCAGTTCTTGGCCAGGTCAATAGCAGCCGTTAGATCTGTATCGTAGCGCTAGGATAGATCCACTTAACCCGAAGCGGTGCGTGATCTGAGCCGCCAGATTTTATTTAGATCCTACGGCTGTGGAGTTCGATCCAGTGCGAAACGGTATGGGCGAATAAGAACATGACGCGTGGCTAGGTTAGATCTGAAAATAGATTTAAAAACCAGAAATTTGATCCAAATTCAAATGCTCATAACTTTCGATTGCCACGTTGGATTTTTGCAAACTTTATACCGTTGGATTCAGTGAAACAAGACCTTTCTGAATATCCAATTTGTTTAGCATATAGTAACAGTTAAAATGATTTTATTTGTAGAACAAGTTTAAGGCTATTTTAGATATAGATTTATTTTGGTAAATTATATTGGGGCCATATAAGTTTAGTTGGCAAACTTGTGACATGTTAAGTTTCTGTAGACATGAGCATACTTGGTAGAATTTTCAAAAATCACCACTTAGTAAATTCTTGCATGCATGCATTCATATTATTTTTGGTTGTATATAATTGTGAGTAATTGTATGCTTTAATTTCTTGTGTAGATTTTGCTAGTGATTGTGATTGTGAAGAGTGCTACTCTCCCCACTACCAAGGAAAGTGATATTTACATGAATAAATTTGTCCTATGTTTTGCACTGGCATTAGATATTTTGTTATAGTATTGCATGTTATTTTGTCTAATGCAAAAGATGGGGAATCCTATGTAGTCTAGTAGATTTGCTAAGGAATTATCCCTAAGATAAGTTGCCATACTTTGCTTAGCCTAGCTTATAGCAAAACAAGGGTTGGTGAAAAACTACACTTACTATAAAGAAAATATTTCTAAGTCAAGAGACTTATACTTTTCTAATAAAACCACTAAGTCAAATGAACCTCCTGGGTGGAATGGAAAGTATGGGTTATGTTGAGTGGTTACACAAGGCCATGGACTTGGGTTGTGTATCTCACTTGTGGTAAGCCACCCAGGCACAAAGGGATTTGGAGGCCAAGTGTTGAGAAAGCTTACAGTGCAACCACTTGGCAATATGGGCTCTGCCATGATCATATAGGTTGCTAGAACTTAGTCACTTGGACAGTTGGTGGTAGTTGGGTTGATAGGTTGGAGCGCGTCCATTTGACTAAGGAAAGGCTTCTGAAAGGTCCTGTCTTGGGAAACCAAGTCTGGTGGGGAAAGTGCACAACCTCTGCAGATGGAAAACCTAAGTACTTAGCCTTGTCCAAGGAAATGGACACTTTGAGCATCAAGACATGGAAGCTACAAGAATCTCATCACTCCAACTTCTAAATAAAAATTTGTGGGTGAACAAGGGAGAAGACCCCAATGTCTATTGGAGGTTCTTTGGGAATGTTTTTGACAAAGAGGAATTTAGTGTTTTCAACTAATAGGTAAAACTTATTATCAAGCAAAGCAAGCCCAGCTACACTTAGCCAAATGCATATAGTAATATAGTCCACTTAAAATATACTAAGGTATCACTTGCCAATACTATTCCAAAGTATTGACCCTCTGTGGCTGTAACTTGTGATGTTGCAGGTTACTCCGATGATGAATAGGAGTCATGAGTCTACACTCAACATGCTTGCCTATGGCACATGAAGATGAAGACTTATGTTTATTTACTTATTCCTTAAACTCTTGTATTAGGCCTATGGCCCTGAGTTGTAAAAGACTATGTTTTATCTCTGGAATGAATGTAATAAACGACCTTTGTATCTGTGTACTTCATCTTAAACTGTGGATGCTAGCATTGATCCAGGGACTAGCATTGCAATCACAGGGATCCTTACCTTTATAAAGGAGGGGTTTAACAGATGGTATCAGAGCACTGTGTTGCCTGTAGGATTATGACCCTAGGATTGGAAAACCACTAAGGAAAAAGTTTTTCAACTACTTCTACACTTGTCTATTCTTCTCGTAAAACTTTTCTAATCTCTTTCAACTTCCTTTGTAGATGAACTCCATCAACGAAGCCGTGAAGAAGGGACCACTCATGACCATGACCTTGGAGTGTGAAACTGAGTTTCCCAATATTCTCAAGGACCTCATGGAGGCAATGGATGCACATGGTGAAGCCGTGTACAAGGGCTTTCCAGTGATGGATGAAGGAGTGGAGTATTGGTGGGTGCAACTTCACTTGTACAAAAACAAGGAAGAAAACCACAAAGAAAGGGGATTCTGCATGTACACCAACACTACAATGCACACCACATTCTTTGAGTCAGCCAGGGATGCAGCTTGGAGGACTATCAAAGAACTTAGTGCTAGAGTCAGGTGCAGAATGCTCAACCTCCAAAAGGACTTAGAGAAAGAGAAGGAGCTTACTCAAGAGTTGGAAGACACCAACCAAGAAATAAGGGGAGATGTTATAGACTTAGTGATAGAGTCAAGAGAGCAAGATTGGTGGATTGCCTCTAGGAACATTGTGTTTAATAATAGATCCCGTGAGATTGGATTGTAAGGACACTTCGTTAGTTGGACCACCACTTATCACCTTATTTCCAAAAGATATTTTAAATAAGTATGGACCTTGAATGATGTAAGGGACTTATGTATGCATGACTTGTGTGACAATAATGTTTCATGGATATGTATGAATGTTTGTCTTGATTTACCTTGAATTGCGTTGTTCTAACTTTTTCAATCTTATAAATAGATGCCTATTGCCATCAGCACTGTTGAGGAGTTTCGGGTTACTCGTTTTGGTCCCCGTATCATTGAGCTTACCACTCTGCTTGATCTCCCTCTTCCTACCATCACGGTGTACCCACTCACCAAGTTCGAGAGGAAGGACCTCTGGGGCTTCAAGGTGAACCAGCCCGGACGCCAGACTGAGCCTACCACGGAGGCCATCGTCTTCAAGCTGATGCACGACGACAGAGAGAGAGGCATGGAGGTAGTCATGCAGGACCTGATAGGACGACTGTTAGGCCGTCACTCCCGACAGGTTAGGGGCACTCACTTCCACGCCTTCGGAAGACGTGATGTTGATGGAGAGTCCATCGACTTTGAGGACGACTCGAGGAGCACTACGGAGCCGATACGTCTTTATCTTCAGGACTTAGAGACTCTTCTCAGGCACGTAGATACGGACAGGACGAACGTCATGCTAGGTAATGACGAGCTTCAGGTGCAGCTTCGCGAGAAGGACAAGCTTTTTGCGTAGCAGGATGAGATGATCAAGGAGATGGAGACAAAGTTCGAGGCCCAGGACCGCAAGTTCAAGAGTCAGGAGAAACGCGTCCAGGATAGGAACAAGAAAATCTGGGACATGAGCGAGGAGCTGAAGTCCAAGGACTTCGAGCTTGAGCAGCAGCAGATGGTTATTGAGAGGCTTCGCTCCCAGAAGAGGGCTCTCAAGGCCAAGGTCGATTCCTTGACCACTACGATTGAGGAGAACAAGACCGCGATGGAGAACGCGGGTCTTACCTTCGTCGAGGAGGAGATTGATGCTGATGAGTAGACTTGACTACTCGTTTACCTTTCATATTCATACTTGTTATTGTGAACTTATTATTGGACCATCCGACATGTGGATGGCTTGCCACTTGTGTGTTTTACTTCATGAGCTTGTTATGTGGTTGTTGAACTTTTATTCTTATGTTGCTTGTTATGTGTTTGCTTATGATGTATTGTGCATGAAACATCTATGGGTATCTCATTCTTATCTATTTGAACAAACCACAGATGCCTCCCCGTCGCGCAAACCCCAACCCCAACAACATCACCCCGGAAATGCAACAAATGATGAATGCGCAAACACAGCTTATGCAAATGATGACAACATTCATCCAAAACCAGAATAACAACAACAACAACAACAACAACCCCAACAACAACAACAACAACAACAACAACAACAACAACAACAACAACAACAACAACCCTCCGGGTTTTGATATGCTCACCAGATTTCTGCGTCTGAGGCCAGCTAAGTTTTCGGGAACAACTGATCCCATGGTAGACAATGACTGGCTACGTTCTGTGAACAAAGACTTAGTGACGGTGGGCTGCACGGATGCTGAAAAAGTCAGATTCGCCGCACATCTGTTGGAAGGACCAGCCGCCACATGGTGGGATAACTTCCAAATCACCACTCCTTTGGATGAGGTAACTTGGGCTATCTTTGAAGATGGCTTTCGCACTGCTCATATCTCATCAGGAATGATGAGTCTGAAAAAGAAGGAGTTTCACAAGCTGAAACAGCGCCACCGCAGCGTGGCTGAATACATAGAAGAGTTCAACAATCTGGCGCGCTACGCACCGGATGAGGTTGATACAGATGCCAAGAGAAAGGAAAAGTTCTTGGAGGGTTTGAATGATGAGCTGAACCTACAGTTGTCTGTGGCATATGTTCCAACATATCAGTCGTTGTGTGACAAGGCTGCTATTTTGGAAAGTAAAATGAAGCAAGTCGAGAGTAGGAAGAGGAAACACTCCGACAAACACAACTTAGGGTCGTCTCACAAACGATCTCACCATGATGACAGTAGCAACTCAGGATCCCATAAACATGGGAAATTCAGCAAGCACAATCACAACCGTCATGACAACAAGCATCACCGCGTTCATGACAAGGACAAGTACAAGAACCACAAGGGTGGACATAAGAGCCACTATAGTGGAAATGGTAGCGGAAGTGGAAGTCAACCTGCTAAAAAGGACATCAGTCAGGTTGAATGCTTCAAATGCAAGAAGATGGGACACTATGCAAATGAGTGCCCCGAAAAGAAGGTGGAAGGACCTAACAAGCCGAATCCTTTCCAGAAAGGACAGGTTAACCACATCAATGTGGAGGAGGTCTATGAGGAACCTGATGCCGTGGCTGGTAAGTTCAGACTCAATTCAATTTCAGCATTTGTACTCTTTGATACCGGTGCATCTCATTCATTCATATCAAAGGCATTTGTGGATAGAAATGGGTTTGCATCAGAAAACATTGGGTGTCCAATAAAGGTTAGTTCTCCGGGGGGAGATATGATAGTAAGCCTTGGATGCCGGGATCTCATCATAGAGTTTGGTAAGCATAAGTTTCCAGTAAGCCTGATAATCCTAGATTCCCAAGGACTAGATGTAATTTTGGGAATGGATTGGATGACTAAACATGAAGGAGTACTAGATTGTGCCAATCGTACAGTTACACTCACAACCCCAGAAGGAAAAAGAATAAAATTCAAGTCAAACTTTGAATCCAAAGGAAGTAAGCTGAATTCTCTTAAGGGGGTTAGCATGGATAGTGTACCAATTGTGTGTGAGTATCCGGATGTGTTTCCGGAAGAATTACCAGGAATGCCACCAGATAGATATGTGGAGTTTCTGATAGATTTGGTACCAGGTTCTGGACCAATAGCTAAGAGACCGTACAAAATGTCAGTTGATGAACTGAAGGAACTCAAGAAACAGCTAGGAGAACAGTTGCAGAAAGGGTTTATTCAACCAGTTCTTCATCTTGGGGAGCCCCAGTATTGTTCGTGGAGAAAAAGGATAGAACGCAAAGATTGTGTATTGACTACCGTTCTCTCAACGAGGTGACCATCAAGAATAAATATCCTTTGCCAAGAATCAATGACTTGTTTGATCAGTTAGAAGGAGCATGTGTGTTCTCGAAGATTGATCTTCGGTCAGGCTATTTTCAACTCAAGATAAGAGAGCAAGACATACCTAAAACAGCATTCACAACAAGGTATGGCTTGTATGAATACACTGTGATGCCTTTTGGTTTAACCAACGCTCCAGCATACTTCATGAATATGATGAACAAGGTGTTCATGGAATT
The DNA here is from genome assembly GCA_916181665.1 of Avena sativa. NCBI lineage: Eukaryota > Viridiplantae > Streptophyta > Magnoliopsida > Poales > Poaceae > Avena > Avena sativa. The sequence continues at coordinate 332,369,745 of OV702285.1, forward strand.
TCTTGACAAGTTCGTTGTCGTTTTCATCGATGACATCTTGGTCTACTCCAAGAGCAAGGAAGAACATGAAAGACACTTACGCATGATACTTGAAAAGTTAAGGGAGCATAAACTTTATGCCAAGTTTAGCAAGTGTGAGTTTTGGTTAGAGGAAGTTGGTTTTCTTGGTCATGTTATGACAAAAGATGGTGTGGCAGTTGATCCTGCTAAAGTATCAGCTATGACAGAATGGGAATCACCCAAGAATGTGAAAGAAGTTTGTAGTTTCCTCGGCTTAGCAGGTTACTACAGAAGATTCATTGAAAATTTCTCAAAGGTTGCTAAGCCAATGACGGAATTGCTAAAGAAGGACAAGAAATTTGCTTGGTCTGAAGGTTGCGAAGTCAGCTTCCAAGAATTGAAGAAAAGACTAGTGACAGCACCAGTTCTATGTCTGCCAGATTTGGAAAAGGATTTCCAAGTATATTGTGATGCGTCACATCAGGGTTTGGGTGCAGTACTTATGCAAGACGGTAAAGTCGTAGCCTATGCTTCGAGACAACTCAAAACTCATGAAGTAAATTATCCCACTCATGATTTGGAGTTAGCCTCTGTCGTCCATGCCCTCAAAACATGGAGACATTACCTTTTGGGTAAGCGGTGTGAAGTGTTCACCGATCATAAGAGCTTGAAGTATATCTTCACCTAGAAAGAAATCAACATGAGACAAAGGAGATGGTTAGAACTTATCAAGGATTACGACTTAAGTTTGCAATACCACCCCGGTAAAGCGAACGTAGTAGCCGATGCTCTAAGTCGTAAGACGTTTGTAAATGGCCTTACCAAAGGGGAATTGCCAGATGACTTGTGTAAGCAATTCAAAGAACTCAGATTGGAGATTGTACCAGAAGGACATCTCATGTCCTTAGATGTTCAACCCACTCTATTGGACAAGATCCGAGAAGTCCAGAAGACCGATAAAGAAATTGAAAAGATTAAGGAAAATATTAATCTAGGGAAGTCTAAGAGTTTCCATATAGATGAACAAGGTACTTTATGGCACGGGAAACGTATATGTGTTCCACAAGACCCGGAGTTACGGAAACTGATCTTACAAGAAGGTCACAACTCTCCGTATTCTATTCACCCGGGAAATACCAAGATGTACATGGACATGAAGGAAAGGTTTTGGTGGAACAATCTCAAAAGGGACATCGCCGAACATATTGCTTTGTGTGATGTGTGTAGCAGAGTCAAAGCGGAGCACCAGAAACCAGCAGGTTTGCTTCAACCACTGCCTATTCCTGAATGGAAGTGGGAAAATATTGGTATGGATTTCATTACCGGATTACCAAGGACCAGGTCAGGGTATGATTCCATATGGGTGGTAGTGGATCGCCTAACTAAAGTGGCTCATTTTATACCAGTGAAGACAACCTATACAAGTGCCAAGTTAGCTAAAATCTACATGAGCAGAATTGTATGCCTTCACGGTGTGCCAAAGAGTATTGTGTCAGATAGAGGAACCCAGTTCACATCTCACTTTTGGAGACAACTTCATGAATCTTTGGGAACAAGGTTGGAATTCAGTACTGCCTTTCATCCCCAAAATGATGGTCAAACGGAAAGGACTAACCAAATTCTTGAAGACATGTTAAGGGCATGTGCCCTAGACTATGGATCAAGTTGGGATGAAAGTTTGCCTTACGCAGAGTTCTCTTACAACAGTAGTCATCAAGCTAGTATTGGAATGGCACCATTTGAGTTACTCTACGGAAGGAAGTGTACCACCCCGTTGTTATGGAATGGTGTGGGAGAAACAAGCTTATTTGGACCTGATCTTATCAAAGACGCCGAAGAGAAAGTCAAATTGGTTAAGGACAGGTTAAAGATAGCACAGTCCCGACAGAAAAGCTACGCGGATTCTAAGCGTAGAGAAGTCACCTACGAAGTTGGAGATAGAGCTTATCTTAGAGTATCACCACTTCGTGGAGTGAAAAGATTTGGAGTCAAGGGAAAGTTGGCACCAAGATATGTTGGGCCATTCAAGATTCTAAGTCGCAAGGGAGAAGTTGCATATGAAGTTGAATTGCCAGAGTCTATGTCAGCTGTCCATAACGTATTTCATGTGAGTCAGCTTAAGAAATGTCACCCAGAAATGGAGGATTCTTCTTTGAAGGATACCATACCTTTGGAAGAAGTTCAGCTAGAAAGTGATCTCACTTATGAGGAAAAGCCTGTCAAGATTCTAGAGACCGCAGAAAGAATTACCAGGACCAAGACTATCAAGTTTGTAAAGTGCAATGGAACCATCACTCCGAAGAGGAAGCAACATGGGAAAGAGAAGATGATCTTCGGAAAGACCACCCTCACCTATTTGCTAGCCAAACCGAATCTCGAGGGCGAGATTCATCTTAAGGGGGTTAGATTTGTAACATCCCTAAATTCATATTCCAAAACTCATTCATATCATTCTTGCATCATTCATCCATTTAGGATTTTTCTCAAAAATCATTTAGAGACAGAAGTTAGAGCTATGATTTCATGTGGGCAATTTATCTCAAATGGCCATCACCCTTTGAAACTTGAATGTTAGGTACTTGTTTGCTTGCCTCCATTGATCGAAGGATTAGGTGAAGCTTTTAACCCAAGATTCCAAATTTAGAAATAGTTTTAAAATCTTTTTCAAATATTTGCAAACTATAGCAAATCTCTGTTTACTTTGAAACCCAAGCTTAACCAAGCCTTGCAAAGTAACCACTTAGTTAAAATGGCTGTTTTTGAACCCACAAAACCCTGCAAAAATTCCCAAAGCAGTTTGGATTCAAAAAGGATTTGAATTCATATCAAATTTATACCAGAAAATGAATTTAGAAAAAGAAAAGGACTCCTCAATGGAAAAAGGCCGCGCGGCCAGAATCTGGCCCAACAGCAAATCGAGCCCAGCAAGCCCACCCGGGGTCTTCTTATTCTTCTCTCACGCGCAAACGCACGCGCTGAGCCGCTGACAGACAGACCCCACCTACACTCCGCGCACCTCGCTGACAAGCGGGCCTTCTCCACGCCAGCGTCGTCTCCACCCGCACGACCTGTTCGTCCCCAATCAACGCGGCCGTTTTCTGTGTTTAATTCGCGGCGTCAATTCGAATCAATGGCCGAGTGATTCTCGCGCTTGACCGGGCTATATAAACCCCCTCTGTCCCCTCTCTCTTTTCCCCCAAACCCCAAGCACAGAACACCCCCAGGCTGCGCGCATTTCTCTCTGCAACCCCACCGTCTCCGACGACTGCGCCGGCAAATTCCGGTGAGCCTAGAGTTTCCCTCGGTCTCGCGTTTACGCTATCTTGTTCAGTGAATCTCTGTGCACCTTCTGACACCCTCCGTTTACCTTCGCATGACCCATAGCTTCGGCAACGTCAACGACTGGTCGCCACCGTCTTCGGTACGAACTCTGGCGAGCTATAGCGGTAAGCCCCGACCGCCCCGCGTCTTCTAGTTCAAGCACACAACTCTGCCTTGACTCTGTGAATCTAACCGTGTCCTCGTCCTGCCTTGGGGGGGTTCACAGCGACGTCCACAACGACCACCCGACACACCGACGCCGTCCTCCACTCCGGCGAGCAATCGCAACCGTGTCCGAGTGCCCCTTGACCAACCGCGAGTACGACGAGCTTCGCCGTGACCCCCTGAGCCCGGTGAGCTACTCCTCGATCTCTCCTACCCCCTGTAGTGCCGCCTCCGTCGTCGACCGACAGTTCCGCCGCCGGTAGCCACCGCTCCGCCGCCAGTTCTTGGCCAGGTCAATAGCAGCCGTTAGATCTGTATCGTAGCGCTAGGATAGATCCACTTAACCCGAAGCGGTGCGCGATCTGAGCCGCCAGATTTTATTTAGATCCTACGGCTGTGGAGCTCGATCCAGTGCGAAACGGTATGGGCGAATAAGAACATGACGCGTGGCTAGGTTAGATCTGAAAATAGATTTAAAAACCAGAAATTTGATCCAAATTCAAATGCTCATAACTTTCGATTGCCACGTTGGATTTTTGCAAACTTTATACCGTTGGATTCAGTGAAACAAGACCTTTCTGAATATCCAATTTATTTAGCATATAGTAACAGTTAAAATGATTTTATTTGTAGAACAAGTTTAAGGCTATTTTAGATATAGATTTATTTTGGTAAATTATATTGGGGCCAAATAAGTTTAGTTGGCAAACTTGTGACATGTTAAGTTTCTGTAGACATGAGCATACTTGGTAGAATTTTCAAAAATCACCACTTAGTAAATTCTTGCATGCATGCATTCATATTATTTTTGGTTGTATATAATTGTGAGTAATTGTATGCTTTAATTTCTTGTGTAGATTTTGCTAGTGATTGTGATTTGAAGAGTGCTACTCTCCCCACTACCAAGGCAAGTGATATTTACATGAATAAATTTGTCCTATGTTTTGCACTGGCATTAGATATTTTGTTATAGTACTGCATGTTATTTTGTCTAATGCAAAAGATGGGGAATCCTATGTAGTCTAGTAGATTTGCTAAGGAATTATCCCTAAGATAAGTTGCCATACTTTTCTTAGCCTAGCTTATAGCAAAACAAGGGTTGGTGAAAAACTACACTTACTATAAAGAAAATATTTCTAAGTCAAGAGACTTATACTTTTCTAATAAAACCACTAAGTCAAATGAACCTCCTGGGTGGAATGGAAAGTATGGGTTATGTTGAGTGGTTACACAAGGCCATGGACTTGGGTTGTGTATCTCACTTGTGGTAAGCCACCCAGGCACAAAGGGATTTGGAGGCCAAGTGTTGAGAAAGCTTACAGTGCAACCACTTGGCAATATGGGCTCTGCCATGATCATATAGGTTGCTAGAACTTAGTCACTTGGACAGTTGGTGGTAGTTGGGTTGATAGGTTGGAGCGCGTCCATTTGACTAAGGAAAGGCTTCTGAAAGGTCCTGTCTTGGGAAACCAAGTCTGGTGGGGAAAGTGCACAACCTCTGCAGATGGAAAACCTAAGTACTTAGCCTTGTCCAAGGAAATGGACACTTTGAGCATCAAGACATGGAAGCTACAAGAATCTCATCACTCCAACTTCTAAATAAAAATTTGTGGGTGAACAAGGGAGAAGACCCCAATGTCTATTGGAGGTTCTTTGGGAATGTTTTTGACAAAGAAGAATTTAGTGTTTTCAACTAATAGGTAAAACTTATTATCAAGCAAAGCAAGCCCAGCTACACTTAGCCAAATGCATATAGTAATATAGTCCACTTAAAATATACTAAGGTATCACTTGCCAATACTATTCCAAAGTATTGACCCTCTGTGGCTGTAACTTGTGATGTTGCAGGTTACTCTGATGATGAATAGGAGTCATGAGTCTACACTCAACATGCTTGCCTGTGTCACATGAAGATGAAGACTTATGTTTATTTACTTATTCCTTAAACTCTTGTATTAGTCCTATGGCCCTGAGTTGTAAAAGACTATGTTTTATCTCTGGAATGAATGTAATAAACGACCTTTGTATCTGTGTACTTCATCTTAAACTGTGGATGCTAGCATTGATCCAGGGACTAGCATTGCAATCACAGGGATCCTTACCTTTATAAAGGAGGGGTTTAACATGTTTCTTCTTGGGATTGATTTAGATGATGTTGTTTTCATCTTTAAACCATTCCTTGCTATTCACAACAATCAAACAAGTACTTTCATGCATTCATACAAACATCACATACACACATGCATTCATATGATTTTAATTTACAAAAGTTTTTGTTAACCCTAAATTTGGGTGATTGGAATTGATAACCCTGATTAATATTTTTGGGATGTTACAGAAGCCGGAGATAGCAAGGACGAGCTCAGGAATTGCGGAACAATTATCTTCAAGATCCGGCATTGCTGGCGGTTCCCCGGCATCGTCGGCCACGAGTCTTGCAAGAACTGGGAGCAGACGTACTTCTACGGCCCAGATATCCCTCTAGCTGGCCGAGAAGAACATACCCGTACTTTGTCGATGGAGCCGCTGCCAAAGCCCCGACATGGAGGTCCCAGGCCACCCTTCCTTCCGACAATGATGCTTCTCGCTCCATAAGGTGGATTGAGTAGTTCGTAGATACGGGTCTGACCGGGTTGGATCTAGCTATGTGTTGGTTCGTCAGGTGGATCTAGCCTCTGTAGCACCGCTCGAAGGTGATGCACCAGTACACCAAAAATAGGAAAGATAGCCTCCGCATCTCCGAGCACAATTTCTCGAGTGACTCCATCAAGCTCCGCCTCAAGGACATCGTCAAGGTGAAGGACAGGAAGCGCGGCTTCACCATCACCTACGACATGTTCGAGGAGGGCAAGTGCCTAGAGGTACTTGTTTATTTTCCGTGTATTACATGTACTCGAATTCTTCCGTCTAGCCATTATCATCTCATCTAACACTTTGGGATTTCACTTAACAGCTCAAAAGTCTAGAAGAGGATAGCATGGCTGTCCAAATCTATGACCCTAAGATGAAGGAAGTCACCATCGTGTCCGACAACGATGTGCCGTTGGCGCGTAAGTGGAAGAGCTCCACCTCTGGCGCTGCCGACGGAGGCAAGAAGAAGAAGACGGAGGGTGGAGCCTCCAAGAATACTACCGCCGCCCTGGAGGCGGAGAAAAGAAGAATTACCGGGATCCCTTTTACCAAAGCACCCACTGTTGTGTAAGCTTCTCATCCTCCGACATTGTCCCTTTCTCGCCTTATTCCTATACTTATACATTTGTACGTTTCAGGAAGAAAGCCAGTATAAGTTTGAAGAAGACCTCCAAAACATCGGGGGCTTCTAAAAACATTAGAGATATGTTGCACCGAGATGTGTTGCACCAAGCATCTCCCTCCATCGCCCCTACCACTCCCAGCGTCCTGCCTGCCGCAGCTCCTACAAGCTCTCCGGCTAAGGATGCATCAGGCCCTTCCGCCATGGAAGTGGACCCAGCTGTCTCCATGGAGCTCGTCGTTGTCGGAAAACAGGCGACACAAGAAAGCAGCGCAACCAAAATGGCTGAGGCTCCGGCTAAGGATGCCATCGGTAGAGGTAAGGCGATGGTGGTAGGCGGAATGTCTATCGAAGGAGGCGCCTCTGCACCCAGGATATCCACAGAGCTTCCAAAGATAGTCTACCCGGCGCTTACGCTGAGTAGCTCAACTCTGGTTCCTGGTGCGGCTCCAACTTCTCCGACTTGCGGCATTGAGGAGCTTCTCAAGCAAGGGATATCCTGCGAGGAAACAGTCTTTCCTTCAGCAAGATATTTGCCGAGAGCGCCACCAACCTCAAGATCATCGCACTTGTAAGTTTTTCTTTTATTAGGGGTGATCCCTTGGGGTGGCCCGATCTTTCATGAATCCCGTGGAAATCGAGGGTAAGCGAGTGGGAAGAGGAGGGGGGTGAAATCCACGAACACACACGCGAAGAACTCGATGAACACACACACACGAAAACACGATACAAGACGATAGCTCACGCCGGTGGCAACCGGTCCAACATAATCCCTAGGATCGGCGTTGGGCAAGACACTCTCCCACGACCAACAACGGGGGTGAGAGGCTTGATGAGGTCTTGACTACTTGGGGACGAGACACCGAGATCCCAAGTACTTGTACAACTTGAACGCACGAGGCAAAATCCAGAGGTTGTGGGGGATAATTGGTGCTCCTTGTCAAGGAGCATGAGACTAGTAATTGATAGATCCTCTAGGGGTATCTTCAATTACAATGATCCAAGTCTAGGGTTTACAATAGAGGGTGGAGGCTATTTATAGATCAGCCACAAAAACAGGGGTAGTTTGGGTACGAAACGGTAAAGTCTAGGCGATATAAGGTGATAGGGCAAAGGTGTCCGATCTTTCGATGAGATGGCAATAATCGATTTGGTGGAGTTCGGGCTTGATGATCCGACTACACGTGCGAGCACGAGCGCCAATGCAATCGCTAGGCCAATCTCCTGGAGGTTACCGATCCTGCGGGAACACGATCAGCCTGACTAGCGAGGGTCTTAATTCCCACCTGAAATCGAGAACAAGTAAGAACCAATATTGCAATCAAGATATTGAGGATTAAGAGGAAAGCTTTATTGAAAAGGTGGGATTCTGTATAGGTGCGAAGTACAAGAGGCCTCTACGACGCTCGAGCCTTGGCGAAGTTGCTACGATGGATAACTTAATGTCTAAATGTGGCATCCCGCAAAACCACTACTAGAAAATCGCGTTGAATTTGTGCATTGCATCGTCATCATCATGCATTGTTCGCATAAAACTATTTTTCGCAAGCCCGTTTTGTTTTCTAAAACGCCCCATCTTTATTCAAACGCAAAGCCCGGTTCTCCAGATTAATTATTTTGGCCGCTATCGGTTTGCATACGGCCCGTTTAAAACAAATAAAAAGTTTGATTGTTTTAGCGGGGGCAGTCGAACGGGCCGAATCGACCCGAACGACCACCCCCATTTTTAAATCGGTCCACCAGACAAATCCTACAGCTACCTAAAACCCTACCCACACCCCCCCTCCACATCACCCCACCCAATAGCAACCTGCCACCTCACCCTCTCCCCTCCCCCTAGCCTACCAGACGCTGCCACATCACTCCCTCACCCCTCTCTCTCTCCTCTCTCTCCCAAACCCAACCCACACCACACACTCTCTGCCACACAGCCACCCAACCGGTCCACCCCCTGACGCGACCCCACCTCCCCTGGGACCCACCCCCTGCACGCCCCCCCGTCCCTCTCTCTCTTCTCCCTCTCTCTTCCCCGCGCGTCCTAGCCCATCCCCACGCAACCCACGCCCGCCCGCGTCCCACCTCCCTCCGTCCGCAACCACCCTGGCGCCATGGCTCGCCTCGCCGGCCCCTTCCTCCCCACCTGCCCCGCTGCCACTCCCCTCGCCGCCTCCCTCCTCGCCTGCATCCACCGCCGCCAGCGACCGCCTCGCGCCGCCTCGCTCGCCCCTCCCCGACGGCTTCCTCGCCGGCCGCCAGGGCTCTCCGCCGCCTCGTCCTCCGCCCCGCTCCTCCGTCGGGCCTCCTCCGCCGCCAGGGCTCGCGGCCGCGCCCCCCCATGCTCTCTCCCTCCTTCCTCTGCCCCTCGCGCGCGCCTCCCCCGAGCCCAGCGCGCCGCCCAGCCACCGACGCCCTGCGCCACCCCGCTCCCTCTTCCGGCCGCAGCCGCCGCTCCTCCTCCTTTTCCCCCTGCAGTCCGCCGCCGCCCCGCCGCTGTGACCCTCGCCGCCGGAGCCTCCAACGCGTCGCCGCCGACCCACGTACCCGTCGGATCCTTCTCCACATCGACCGACCCCCCTTGGTATCTGGCGGAAGCTACCCACGGTGAAGCCGGCATGGACTGGTGAGCGACCGAAAGCATCAACTCCATCTCCAAGTACAAGGGAGCATCGGCTCCATCAGTGACCGGAAGCGCGCGTACACGGACGTGGTGCGCACCTGGAGTAGGAAGTGAGCAGCTCCATCTGCAGACGGATGGAATCGTGTGGCTGTTGATCTGGAGCACCGATGACGCCGTCACAACCCCGAAGACCAAACCAAACCCGATGGCTCGACATGATCTCCCCTAGAGGACGCCAAGTTCGCCACGGAACGACAAGCTCTCCAACCCGGATATGCCAAGTGCTTCTTCCCGGACCCGAGGATCAAGCCTCGACACCCCGAACCCGGAGCCGCGCCAAGATCTCCGATCCCTCGATCCGAAGACCGATCCCCGAAACCCTGAGTGCGCCGACGACCAGATCTCCACGGTGTAACGACAAGACCGACTCGATGACACGGATCCGACAAGATCTTCGTGGCGACAAGAACGACATCGACCAGAGAGAATCCGATGCGCCCCCGACACCGACCCAAGTCCTGCTTCCCAGATGCCGAGGTCACCGACACAGCACGACAAGAACTACCCCCGAAATCCGAGAACGATCCCGGAGTCTGAGAACGATCCCGTCGAACCCTGGACCCTGAGACCGAACCCCGAACCCCGGAACCCCAAGATCGTCGAGACCCCTACTGTGCGAATCCCTTCCCGAAACCCTATTTTATAACATAATACAACTTGTCGCATCTTAATTGTTCATGCATGCATCCTTGTCTGTGGTTTGGGGGCCTTAGGCCGATTCACCTCTTAATTAAATATGGGGCCCATATGCGGGCAAATCTAGTCTCCTATTGGCCTCATTTAAATTTGTGTAGCTAACCGGTAACTTATCTCGCCCTGCTAAAAGAACATTTAATTTGCGGGGTAGATAAACAACATGAACCACCTAATTAAATGTCGGGACCCCGGTTCCGCTTAATACTGACCTACTTGCATTGCACCTTTGCCATGTCATACATCATGCATGCATCATGCCGATCTTTTGCCGTAGTATTAAATAGTGCATCCGGTGTTTCTTCTAGCGTTTGCTTCTTCGCGGATAAGGCCGTTGAGTTGATGTGAGCTTCGCCCCGATCTTCGGTGGAACCTTCGACAATGTTTTTAGGCGAGCATCTCCCCCTTTCTACCTATCTTACTTTTATAGTATTTATTTCCCTCCTGTTGATCTTTGCTATCTGTGTTGCGATGCTCTAGTTTTTCGTACCCGTGATATCCCTTGCAGCCATATATAGCCTTGGACACATCCTATTACCTGTTGTTTGGTAGATAGTTGGACCCGCGTGTCGTAGTCGCTTGATCAAGTGTTTTGCGTGTCGTCAAGTACCACAATTGTTGGAGAATTGCCGCATGATGATGTTGGAGATGATCATGGCTTCACTTTTCGTTCACTTTAATTCCTGTTTAATAACTAAAATTGAATTAAGCAGAGGCATCGGTGGGTGATAGGTAAGATTTGGTTTCCGACCGCCCACTTGTGTCCCGTAGGACCCGAGTTCTTGACACCTGTTCCGAGATCGAGCGCGCTAACCACAGGTGGGGAGATATGGGCCCCCCATTGATTATTACCTGATTTCAAAGTATTGTACTGGGGGCCACAAACTAGTTTGAGGTTTTATGCCATGCTTTACTGCTTTAATTAAATTGTGCGACAGATAGCACCTGTACTGTTTAGGATCGGGCCACGTTTCGCGGTGTCGACAGTCCCCGTTTGGGGATTTGCTGTCGTTCATAGCCGTTTGCCCAAACCCCAGTCCGTCTTGGAGACCGGCCGACTTCGTTGCGGGTGTCGACTAGGTGGGGTGGCCCCCACGTACTTGCTTTGGGTCTGGGAATGTCGTGACTTAGGCCCCGCCGACATACCGATGGGTGTATGTTAACTGATCTGGCAAAAAGGGTCGAAGTGCCTGTGGATACTTTGGTGCACCCCTGCAGGGTTAAATCTTTTCGAGAAGCCGTGTCCGCGGTTATGGACGACTTGGAGCACAGTGCTTGATCATAGACAACTATAACTAAAGTTTATTGCTATAAATTGACTTGTATCCGATATGACTAGTAATCAGATTCACCACAACGGAATGGCTGAATAAAAGTACCAACAACTGCTGGGTTTTTGGGTTATCTCATGCTATCTATATCTGATTAGTAAGTGTTGCAACTATAACGGAATGGTTAAATAAAAGTGCCCACTGCTTATTTTATCAGGACGAATATCTATACCTGACTAGTAATTACTGCAACGATAACTGAATAAATGAAACTGCCAACGGTGTGAGTTCCTCGGTTGACTTCCTCGTTTGGTTTCGAGGGGGAAACACCAGGATGGGTTTGTTTGATGGAAGTATCAGGTCGGTTCCGAATAGGTCTTTCTCACCCCTCTCTGATAGTCGCCAGTTGTATCAAGTCTCTATAGGTTGTTTAGTGCATGCTGCCGCTGCCGCTCAGTCCACCATACCTATGTAGGCGAGGACCGCCGAATTCTAGTCTCGCCGTGTACTGGCCTCAGTACTGACGCTCCTCTTTTTCCTTTGCCCTTTGTCGGCACCCCTTTTGTTTAGCAGGTTTTGAGATCGACGCCGTTAGCAGGGTTACCCTTCCGGCTTGGCCTGGGCAGGGTTATGGACGCCATTGGTTATTCTTCAGGGCTCTTAGCCCCATTTGCATCTTGTCCGTAGACGGACGCTTTGTCATTTTCAAGGTGATTTGGATCTTTGTATATTATATCTGTATTCTTGACTCTTTGAGTCGCTGCTGTATATATATCTGTTCTGTGGGTCCCATCGAGGACTGTTGTGTAATGTTATTACTTCGTTTTCCACCCGCACGCAAGTGCCTGGTGGGCACCTTCGAATCGTTTCTATGCGGGTTTTGGCGGGTTTTGCTAAAACTTGCATAGGGCCGATTCTGAGGGTGTTACACTAAACAAAATCCTAGTGTAGGGTGACGGCTATGGGGAGTATTTAAGGAGGAAAAGGTGGGGTTTCGGCCAGCCATGGAAGTGGTGGCCGAATCCAACCATAGAAGTCATTTTCCCCTGAAATACGGACTCTAAAAAGTGGCTAATTAAAATCCTGCGAAAATTACATGGGCCTGGCCCAAAATAAAGGTGTCGCGGCACCATATTAAGCTATGGACGAATTCGTGAAGTATTGATCTTGAATATTTCTTGCAAGCCTTCTTTCTTCATTATGGTGGCCTCAAAGTTCTGAAATCTTCATCCGTGGCCTTCTCTTGGATCATCACATGCTTGCTGCCATCTCCATGCATGGCCATGCTCCAATGCTTGTCCCTCTCATCCATGCTTGGTCCATCATTCCTAAGAGTAAGAAATACATCTGATTTAGGCAGCATCATATTCTCATGTATGTGAGGAATAGTTCCAAGAAACGAAAGTACCTGATAGTTAAGTTGTTTGGCACGAGATCTTGTGATGGGTCCTTGTATATGTGTTGCTGTAGGTACAACGGTTGTATCAATAGAAGGGATATCCACATCATGCTCCCCTTCTTGAATTGAAGTCGTCCTCGACGCAATCTCATCTTCCTCACCAAAGTAAGGCTTCAAATCTGCAATGTTAAACATAGGACTAACCGTACCAAAGTCTGCAGGAAACTCAAGTTTATATGCATTATCATTTATTTTCTCTAACACCTTAAAGGGACTAGCAGCACGCGACATTAACTTAGACTTGCGTAAATCAGGAAAACGATCTTTATGCAAATGTAACCAAACAAGATCTCCAACATCAAACATAACATGTTTTCTCCCTTTATCCCCAACAAGTTTATACTTAGCATTCATGTGTTCAATGTTATCTTTAGTAGTCTTATGCAAGTTTAATATCATTTCAGCACGTTGTGTAGCATCCAAATTATTTTGCACCGAAGAAGGTAAAGGCAATAAATCAATAGGTGCACGAGGAACAAAACCATACACAATCTCAAATGGGCACATCTTTGTGGTAGAATGCAGCGAATGATTATAAGCAAATTCTATATGAGGTAAACACTCTTCCCACAATTTTAAGTTCTTTAAAACAGCCCGCAACATAGTAGACAAAGTTCTATTTACTACTTCAGTTTGTCCATCAGTTTGGGGATGACATGTAGTACTAAACAACAATTTAGTCCCCAACTTAGCCCATAAACATCTCCAAAAGTGGCTAAGAAATTTAGTATCACGATCAGAGACAATAGTATTTGGCACACCATGCAAACGAACAATTTCACGAAAGAACAAATCAGCAATATGCGCAGCATCATCCGTTTTGTGACAAGGAATAAAGTGTGTCATCTTAGAAAACCGATCCACAACAACAAAAATACTATCCCTCCCCTTCTGTGTTCGTGGTAATCCCAAAACAAAGTCCATAGAAATATCCTCCCAAGGAACACTAGGAACAGGAAGAGGCATATATAAACCATGTGGATTAAGGCGAGACTTAGCTTTTTGACAAGTAGTGCAGCGAGCCATAAATCTCTCAACATCTCGACGCATACGTGGCCAAAAGAAGTGTGCAGCAAGAACATCCTCCGTTTTCTTGATACCAAAGTGTCCCATCAATCCTCCTCCATGCGCCTCCTATAACAACAAAAGACGAACAGAACTATCCGGAATGCATAGTTTGTTAGCACGGAACACAAATCCATCATTGAAGACGAACTTGTTCCACGTTCTACCATCTCTACAGTTCTGCAACACATCTTTAAATTCAGCATCATGCACATATTGTTCCTTAATAGTTTCCAATCCAAATATTTTGAAGTCAAGTTGAGATAACAAAGCATAACGGCGCGACAAAGCATCATCAATAATATTATCTTTACCCTTTTTGTGTTTCATAACATAAGGAAAAGACACAATAAATTCAACCCACTTTGCATGACGACAATTCAACTTAGCTTGACTACGAATATGCTTCAAAGATTCATGATCAGAATGTATAACAAATTCTTTAGGCCATAGATAATGTTGCCAAGTTTCTAATGTCCGAACTAACGCATATAAGTCTTTATCATAAGTAGAATAGTTCATACTAGCCCCACTCAATTTCTCACTAAAATATGCAACAGCGTTTCCCTCTTGTAATAACACCCCTCCCAAACCAATTCCACTAGCTTCACATTCAAGATCAAAAGTCTTAGTAAAATCAGGAAGTTGTAGTAAGGGAGCATGTGTTAGCTTATCTTTCAATATGACGAAGGACTGTTGTTGTGCATCGCCCCAAACAAAGGGCACATCCTTCTTGGTAAGCTCATTCAGCGGCGCGGCAATTGATCCAAAGTCTTTGACAAAGCGCCTATAAAAACCAGCGAGGCCAAGAAAACTCCTCACTTGTGTGACCGTCTTGGGCTGCGGCCAATTCTCAAAAGATTCAATCTTGGCTGGATCCACTTCAATACCCTGTGATGTAACAACATAGCCAAGAAACGCAACTCGATTGGTGCAAAAGGTGCACTTCTCAAGGTTACCAAACAAACGTGCATCACGTAAAGCATTAAAAACAGCACGTAAATGGTCCAAATGATCCTCTAAAGATTTGCTATAAATCAGAATATCATCAAAGTAGACTACCACAAAACGTCCAATGGACGCACGTAAAACTTCGTTCATTAATCTCATGAAAGTGCTGGGTGCATTAGTTAAACCAAACGGCATCACTAACCACTCATATAAACCGAACTTAGTTTTAAACGCTGTTTTCCATTCATCTCCTAATTTCATACGAATCTGGTGGTAACCACTACGCAAATCAACTTTAGAAAACATGGTAGAGCCACTCAATTCATCAAGCATGTCATACAAACGTGGAATAGGATGACGATATCGAATAGTAATATTATTGATAGCTCTACAATCAGTACACATGAGCGAAGAACCATCTTTCTTAGGTACCAAAATAATAGGAACAACACAGGGGCTAAGGGACTCACGAATATGATCTCGGTCGAGTAGTTCCTGAATTTGGCGTTGTATCTCCTTTGTCTCCTCTGGATTGGTTCTATATGGCGCACGGATGGGCAACGTAGCACCAGGAATTAGATCAATTTGGTGCTCAATTCCTCTAATAGGAGGTAGTCCTGGTGGCATCTCAGCTGGAAAGACGTCCTCATATTCCTGCAAAAGGTTAGCAATAGCGGGTGCCAAAGAAGGAGGCATATCCTCAAATGAAAACAAAACCTCTTTGCAAATAATTGCATAACATTGAGTAGTGTTTACATCTAGTTCAGCAATATCAATTTTATTTGCAAGCATACATGGACTCTTCAAACGAATTTCAGTAGCATGGTAGAATCAGATTTAGTGTTCTTTGGTGGTACGAAATCTGCAGCAACAATCTGATTCTCACTTTTATTTTTATCCTCGGTTTTAGCCCTACTAGCTCTAGCAAGATCATCTTTTAAAATCTGTTCGGGAGTCATAGGTTTTAAACCAATTTCCTTTCCATCATGCATAAGAGAATAGTGATTAGTTTTGCCATTATGAACAGATTCTCTATCAAATTGCCATGGTCTACCAAGTAACAAAGAACAAGCTTGCATAGGTACAACATCACAATCAACAAAATCAGAATATGTACCAATAGTAAAATGCACGCGTACCGTTCTTGTTACCTTGATCTTGCGAGAACTCTCAAACTATTGGATGTAATATGAATGTGTGCGTTGTCTTGTTGGAAGTGCAAGCTTCTCTACCATGTCAACACTAGCCAGATTATTACAACTCCCTCCATCAATGATGATCCGTATAGCTCTTTCCTTGACAACACCACGTGTTTGGAACAGGTTGTGGCGTTGATCTTGTTCAGATTTGCTCAATTGCACACTCAACACACGTTGTGTAATTAAACTCTTGTATTGATCAGCAGCTTCAGCTCCCATTACCTCTATCTCTTCATCAGCATCATAATTGTCTCCATCTCGAGCAGAAATAAGGGCTAATGAATCTTCATCAAAGTCACTCGCTGAATCGTATTGACCATCCTCCCGCACCATCATCACACGTTGTGTTGTGCACTGTCTCTCAATATGACCAAAACCCCAGCACTTGCGGCATTGTATATCCTTTGTCTTAACCATGGAAGCCATAGAAGATGCACTACGAGCAGGAGCATTGGATGATGGTGGAGGAGCAGCTGGAAATCTTGTGGTGGCCTTGGATGTGGTAGGAGCTGGTGGCGAATCACGAGAAGGAGGCGCTGATTGTCGGGATGTCCAAGTGGATGTGCGACCTGCAGAATTATTAGTCCTCCTCCATGGTGTTTGGCGATCCTGCACTTCACGTTCAGCTTTGCAAGCAAGGTGAAACAAATGAGTGATAGAATTATATTCCTTATAATCTAATATGTGCTGAATGTCCTTGTTTAATCCACCAAAGAAACGTGCAAGCATTTGTTCAGTAGATTCAACAAGACCACACCGAACCATCCCCGTTTGCAATTCCTGATAATACTCTTCTACAGAATTTTTCCCTTGCTCTAAACGTGTCAGATTCTTTAGTAAATCATGTTGATAAATGGGAGGTACAAAACGAACACGCATAGCAGTTTTTAAAGCAGTCCAAGTACTAGGAGTAGTAGTAGGATTTAAACGAAAATACTCAGACCACCAAAGGGAAGCAAATTTAGTAAATTCACATGTAGCAGCACTAACACGCATATTCTCAGGATATTTTAAACATGCAAAATGTTGTTCTACTTCCATCTCCCATGTAAGATATGCATCAGGATTATATTTACCCTCAAAAGATGGAATATTTAATTTAAGCTTTGCAACATGATCATCATCACGTACCGGTGGTCGAGCGTTGCGGTAGTAATGTCGGGGACGGCCAGCAGCTACCTGTGGAGGTTGTTCAACCTCCTCGTCAAACAGATTGTCATCGTCGGGGTCGTAGTAGTACTCGTCGTATGTACCCAATGTCGCAGCAGCAGCCGCGGCGGAAGTCTGAGGTGCGTCAGCTGCAGTGGTAGCCGCCTGGGGTGCGGCGGCAGCCGAACCAGCAGTCCGACCCGTGATCGGAATGCGCCGTGCGCCATGTGCGGGTGCGGATGCGGGCAATCTGTTCAAAATCTCCTTGAACCGAGCATCAAGCTTAGCGTTGAAGGATTTCTCGAGTCCATCGATCTTGTCCATGGCGTTGGTGAGCTTGGTGTTAAACTCCCCTAGGCGTGTATCCACGTCTTCAGCGCGACTGACCAAGAGCTCAGAGAAGTGGGCATGGAGTTCTTCCTTCGTCATTGTGGCAGGGTTCCGTGAAGTATCTGTCATGGTTAGTCCTTTCAAAAGCACAGGTATATACTACGAAAATATGGTGGAAGGGACGCGTAATCCGTCAAGCAATATACGAAGCTCTTACAAGTTCTTACCAAACAGCAGGAAAAGGCGATGTGGAACCGCGAGGATCAGTGGGTCCATAGATTGAACCGAGCGATTACCGGGAGTCGAGACACCATACGTGGAGGATATCTGTGGAGCTCTGGGAAGGCTTAGCAAAGAGGTTAGCAATTATCAAAACAACAATGCAAAAGTTGAAAGAATGCTCAACGATGGTACTGTGCTGGTCCTAGGCTAGAGCGTACTAGAGACACGAGCCTAGATCACTAACGATGTCACGACGCGACACAACAAGCAATGTATGATGATATGGCACCCTGAAAAGCGAACCGAGAGGTAGAAAAATACTATGATGGCGAGTGTCTAGAACTGATCTACGGGATCTAAAAATAGGTTAGCCCCATTTTTTTTTGCTCTCCTTCTGTACGTACGACCGAACTCTGAGCTCGACATGGACTTTAGCTTAACACGGAAACCATAAAGAAGGAAAGTAAAAAGAGATAACTAGGAAACAATAACTCAACTCGGACTCGTGCCGTGACAGGAAAGATGATCGGATCCGTGTCGCGGTAGGAAGGCGGAGGCGGAGTTGTTACGGTTTATGGTGGCTGGGTGTATGGCGGCGGAATATGGTGGCGGTGATCGGCGAGTGTGGCGGTGACAACTATGATCAGAACTCGAAACTCTAAGGGACGAGACACTAAGACCAGCAACTCGACGCGACGATGTAGACACAAATTCAACAATGCAAAAACTGAAAAGATAATGCGAGGCGTAGATTGGTTATGGGATGGATCTTAACTCTAACTGTGTTTTTGGCTTTTTCGTGGGTTATAGGTAAAAACAGATCTAATCTACGAAAACAGTAAAATCTCACCGAGCAACCTGAAATTTGATACCACTTGATAGGGCAATGGTGTCCGATATTTCGATGAGATGGCGATAATCGATTTGGTGGAGTTCGGGCTTGACGTTCCGACTACACGTGCGAGCACGAGCGCCAATGCAATCGCTAGGCCAATATCCTGGAGGTTACCGATCCTGCGGGAACACGATCAGCCTGACCAGCGAGGGTCTTAATTCCTACCTGAAATCGAGAACAAGTAAGAACCAATATTGCAATCAAGATATTGCGGATTAAGAGGAAAGCTTTATTGAAAAGGTGGGATCCTGTATAGGTGCGAAGTACAAGAGGCCTCTATGACGCTCGAGCCTTGGCGAAGTTGCTACGATGGCTAACTTAATGTCTAAACAAAATCCGAGTCTAGGGTGATGGCTATGGGGAGTATTTAAGGAGGAAAGGTGGGGTTTCGGCCAGCCATGGAAGTGGTGGCCGAATCCAACCCTAGAAGTCCTTTTCCCCTCAAATACGGACTCTAAAAAGTGGCTAATTAAAATCCTGCGAAAATTACATGGGCCTGGCCCAAAATAAAGGTGTCGCAGCACCATATTAAGCTATGGACAAATTCGTGAAGTATTGATCTTGAATATTTCGTCCAAGCCTTCTTTCTTCATTATGGTGGCCTCAAAGTTCTAAAATCTTCATCTGTGGCCTTCTCTTGGATCAACACATGCTTGCTGCCATCTCCATGCATGGCCATGCTCCAATGCTTGTCCCTCTCATCCATGCTTGGTCCATCATTCCTAAGAGTAAGAAATACATTTGATTTAGGTAGCGTCATATTCTCATGTATGTGAGGAATAGTTCCAAGAAACGAAAGTACCTGATAGTTAAGTTGTTTGGCACGAGATCTTGTGATGGGTCCTTGTATGTGTGTTGCTGTAGGTACAACGGTTGTATCAATAGAATGGATGTCCACATCATAAGGGGTTACACGGGTCAATCCCGAAAGTTGACTTGTCTCTGGTGATTTCCGGCGAGAGGTCCGGCGGGGCCGGAGTGGTAGCCAGAAATTTCAGTGGACGCCGACATTTCCAGTTGCGAACCGGAATGGTTTACAAAACATGTTTTTGGTCGTCGCAGGAAGTTTCCGGTCGTTGCCGGGATTGTCGGCGAGGAGGTCGGTCGATCGGTCCTGTCACCGAAAGTTCCGGCGAGGGAACCAGTTCACCGAGCCTGGCACCGGTTTGCTCTAGCGTATCTCCTCGGGCTGCCTTTTGTCCCTCCCTTGACGATGCTTCATTGGGTTCATAGCTGAGAATGCACAAAGTTTGGGAATGAAGTAGCAAGCCATCCAAGGATGTATCGAAGTCACACGAGGAAAGGAGCGAGTTAACCTTAGCTTGTAGTAGCTTGGCTCGAGCGCGGGTCATTGGTCCACTTGGGGGACTAGTTGGCGGGGATGTAGACGCATCCGTAGGACGGGCTGCATCAGCTCCCCCCCTTGGGAAAGAGTCGTCCTCGACTCTTCAACCTTCTCAACTTCATCTTCTCCATGGAAGGGTGAAAGGTCCTTGACATTGAATGTCGGGCTCACAAGGTACTTTGACGTTGGGATGTCGATGATGTAGGCGTTGTTGTTGATCCTCTTGAGTACTTTGAACGCTCCATCACCTCTTGGCTTGAGTTTGGAGTCGCGATCCTTGGGGAAGCGGTCTTTACTCAAGTGTATCCACACAAGGTCGCCTTCTTCGAAGATCATCTCTTTCTTGTTCTTGTTTAGACTTAATGCTTGGCAAAGGACTTGTTGCTCGATCGTAGCTCTTGTGTCTTCATGTAGCTTTTTCATTGCTTGGGCACGCTTGTCAACGTCCATGTTGGTGTGGTCGTGTATAGGAAGAGGTAATATGTCGAGCACGGTGAGAGGCTCGAATCCATAGACGATCATGAACGGGCTCAACATGGTGGTGGAGTGCTTTGCGCGATTGTAGGCAAACTCGGTGTGTGGGATACATTCCTCCCAATCTTTGAGATTCTTCTTTATCAACACGCGGAGAAGTGTGTCAAGGCTTCGGTTGAGGACCTCGGTTTGGCCATCGGTTTGAGGATGCGAGGCGGACGGGAATAGGATCTTGATGCCGAGATTGGCCATGAGTTTCTTCCAAAAGTAGCTCATGAATTTGACATCGCGGTCAGAGACGATTGTGCGTGGTACACCATGAAGATGGATTATTTCCCTGAAAAACAAATTTGCCACATGTGAAGCATCATCGGTCTTGTGGCATGGAATGAAATGTGCCATTTTGGAAAAAATGATCCACTACCACAAAGATAGAATCATGACCATGTTTAGATCTAGGTAAACCTAGCACAAAGTCCATGCTAATGTCCGACCAAGGTGCATGAGGAATAGGCAATGGCATATAAAGACCAAAAGGGTTAGACTTAGACTTAGCTTGGACACAAGTAGTGCATCGTTGGGCGTGGTGTTCCACGTTGTGCTTCATCTTGGGCCAATAGTAGTGAGTGGCGAGCATGTCATATGTTTTGTCATGGCCAAAGTGACTCATAAGGCCTCCACCATGGGACTCTTGAAGAAGAAAAATTTGTAGAGACGACTTCGGAATGCAAAGCTTGTTTTGTTTGAAAATAAAACCCTTATGCAAATAGAAATCATCAACCCCTTTGTCTATTGAACACTTTGCAAAAATTGATCCAAAGAATGGGTCGGAAGCGTACAAAGATTTGATGTCATCAAGACCCAAAACATTTAATTCGAGTTGCATAAGAAGGCTTGTGTTTTTGCGAGACAAGGCATCCGCTACTACATTTCTTTGCCCTTCTTGTACTTGACAATGTAAGGAAAAGACTCCATGAACTCAACCCATTTGGCGTGCCTTTTACTCAAATTGGCTTGACCTTTAAGATATTTCAACGACTCATGGTCGGAATGGATGGCCAAAGGTAATGTTGCCACACTTGAAGGACATGAACCAAGGCAAAAAGCTCTTTGTCATAAATTGGATAGTTAAGGCGCCCATTTTTCATAAGGACGCTATGGTATGCAATAGGACGCCCATTTTGCATAAGGACGCCTCCAATGCCAATTCCACTACCGTCACACTTGATCTCAAAAGTTTTTGTGAAATCTGGTAAAGAGAGGAGTGGTGCTTCAGTTAGCCTCTTTTTGAGCTCATCAAATGCTTTTTGTTGTGCTTTGCCCCAAACGAATGTGACATTTTTCTTGGTCAACTCGTTGAGAGGGCAAGCAATGGTATAAAAGTCTTTCACAAAGAGACGGTAGAAACCGGCCAACTCATGAAAACTACGAAGTTCACTAGCATTGGTAGGTGTGGGCCAATCTCGTATGTCCTTAACTTTTGAGACATCAACTTAAATGCCATTAGAAGACACAACAAAACCAATCTTGTTTGTCCTTAGCTTTTCACGACGAAGGATTTGAAGGACCTCCTTAACATGTGTAACATGCTCCTCTAGTGACTTGCTATAGACAAGAATATCATCAAAGTAGAAAACAACACTCTTACCACTGAGAGATCTCAAAATATGGTTCATAAGCCGCATGAAGGTAGATGGGGCATTAGATAATCCAAAAGGCATAACCAACCATTCATAGAGACCAAGTTTGGTCTTGAAGGAGGTTTTCTACTCATTACCCTCGGCCATGCGTATTTGATGGTAACCACTACAAAGATCAATTTTCGAAAATATAGTGGCTCTACACAACTCATCAATCATGTCATCAAGACGCGGTATAGGATGTCGATAACTCACGGTGATAGCATTAATTTGACGACGGTCCATGCATAACCGCAACGTATCATCCGTTTTTGGCATAAGAATCACGGGTACCGCGCTTGGACTAGTGCTTACTTGGATCAAACCTTTGGAGATGAGTTGGTTGATTTGTAGTTCTATATATTTCGTCTCTTCGAGGTTCGTGTGATACGTGGAGCGGTTTGGAAGGGGCGCGCCGGGTATGAGATTGATGCGGTGCTCGATTCCACGAAGAGGGGGTAGTCCATGAGGAAGCTCTTCGGGGAACACGTCTTGGAATTCCTGCAAAATAGTCATCAAAGAAGGAGGAATATTTGTCAAGTCATTAGTTCCTTGCGCTAGTCCCTTGCATATAAGGACACAGTGCAAGATGGATAGGTTGTTCCGCACTTCTCTCATCTCACTTTTGGTGGCAAGAAGAACACTCTAAATTTTTTCACTCGAGTTTGGCTTGTGGCTCTCACTCACTATAGTGTGGTTCGCTCGCTCACCGCTCTTCGCACAAGGAGGTGTTGTGCTTTGCGCCCTCGCTAAAGCCTTTGCATTGTCCGCAATTATTTGGCTAGGAGTCATTGGTTGCAAAACACAAGTCTTGTCAAGACATTTGAAATTATAAGCGTTTGTGTGACCATTATTCAAAGCATGTTTGTCATATTGCCACGGCCTACCTAGCAACATATGGAAAACCATCATGGGGACTTCATCACACTCCACCGTGTCCTTTTATGGTCCAATTGAGAAAGTTACCGAGACGGTGTGCTTGATCTTGATGGACCCTTGGTCACTTAGACATTGTATATGGTAGGGATGCTTATGTGGATGGAGGGTGAGGTTGAGCTTCTCACACAATTCCGTGATTGCAATATTGTGGCAACTCTCTCCATCGATGACAACTTTGATGGACTTCCCATTGATACCGGCACAAGTTTGTAAGATGTTTGATCTTTGGTCTTCATTCTCATTGACTTGAGTAGTTAAGACCCTTGTGACCACAAGCGATGGACTTGTGTCATGCTCACACACATGTAGTTCTTGGTCATCTTCCAAATGTTGCCTAGCCAATGCTTCCTTGACCCTTGCATCAAACTCATCTTCACTCAAGTATTCTTCATCGCCATTGTCGTGGATGAACAAAACTTTCTTGTTTCCACATGCGGCCGACTTGTGTCCTTTGCCTCCACACTTGTAGCATTCACCATTGAATGGTTGATCATCCTTTGTGTATTTGCCACTTGGGGGCGGTTTTCCTTGAGGAAGTGTTGGCTTTAAGGGAAGCTTGGTGGTACTTGATGAGCTTCCACTTGGTGTTGTTGATGTAGTGGTTTGCGCTTGCTTGTAGGTGAAGTACGTCTTTGGCTTATTGTACTTGATGTCCTCTTGCACTTGACGTTCGACTTTTGTTGCTATGTGCACAAGCTCAACCATGTTGTTGTACTTTTCCAACTCGGTGATGCACTTGATTTGGTGGTTCAAGCCATTGAGGAAACGTGCCATTGTTTGTTCATCACGCTCTTCAATGTTGGCACGGATCATGTTGAGCTCCATTTGCTTGAAGTACTCTTCCACGGTCTTTGTTCCTTGACTAAGCGTGTGAAGCTTGTTAAAGAGGTCACGCGTGTAGTGCAAAGGAACAAAGCGGGATCTCATATGAGCCTTCATATCTTGCCAAGTTGTGATTGGAGGCTTTTCTTTTGCTTTAAGAGTGAGTTGGACTTGTTCCCACCAAAGGTTGGCATACTCATCAAACTCGAGGGACGCCATGGACATCATCTTCTCATTGCTATAGTTGTGCATGCGGAAGATCTTGTCAACCTTGAGTTCCCACGAGAGATATTTTTCGGGTTCATTGGAACCGGTGAACTTGGGCATGGTGAATTTGAGCTTGCCGAAGGTTTCTTCTTCATTTCGGTTCCGGTTTTGGTGGTTGCCATGATTTTGGTGGCCATCTTCATCATCCGAGCTCTCACGTCTTGCTTGGTGATGGTGGCGTTGCCCTTGCGATTGTTGTGGTGCCGCATTTGGTGGTGGAACTTGGTCTTGACGACAAGCTTGGGGAGCTTGCTCGTGTTGTTGGCGCGGTTGAGGACGAGGCGGAGGCGCTTGGTCCTCACGACGAGCTTGGGGAGCCTTCTCTTGGTCATGGCGTGGTTGATGACGATGAGCATTGTCTTGCGCCATGTGGCGAGGAGGACGGTGAGCTGCATGTACAATGGGCCGCTCCCCCTCGTCATGATGTGGAGGAGGCTTGTCATGGTACGCATGTTGTCGACGTTGACGTTCATGTCCATGATGATGCCTTGGTGGGTTTTCGAGTGCTTCATGCCGACGGTTGCGTTGTTCGTACAATTCGGAGGCTTCACTTGTTGTTGAAGGGATGTGTCATTGACGATTGGCTTGGGGGTCCACGTGAGGTTGCTCTTGTTGAATTACGAATGCCCTTGGTTGGGGATCGTTCGCTTCACGTCTTGCAGGTCTTGCGGAGAGTTTACCGTCATAGCTTGACGTTGCGGCGTATCGCGGCGATGGTACCGCTTGACAAGAGCTCATGGAGTGAAGGATGGGTCCATCTTGGTGCCTTTGAGAGTGATGGCATGACGAACTTGATTCACTTGAGGAGTGCCGTGATGAGCTTGAGTCGCGAGATCGCGGTCTTGCGAGCCCATCAATGAGGCATTGAAGCTTTTCATCCGTTGCGGCGAGAGCGCGACCAAGAGCTTCATTTTGATGGCCGAGGTTGTGTTGCATAGCATGCATTTGTCCTTGGACCTCTTCGAAATGGTTGTCGATGTTCTTGAATTCCACTCTGGTTTCGCTAAATTGTTCGTCTTGGCGCCGCTCAAGGGATTCACAATGGTAGTTGAATTCTCCTCGGACCTTCCAATGATCCCATATTGTCATGTATTGTGTGTCGTCCTCTTGAGGTGGCGTTGGTTGGGACGACTCGCCATTCCTGTCCATGATGCAAAGCCGACAAGGGTTGTATATGGAGAAGAAAACGCGGGGAGTTAGCCTTTTACCTCACCATTGAGATTGTATCAAACCAATTGCCACACAAGAGAGCTAAGATCTTGCAAAGTGAAATCGCAAAGAAACTCACACACCAATAAACTACAATTCTCAAAAGCTTTTTGGTGGAAGGTTAGGATTGTGGAAAACCAAACGAAACGATCCAAGACAAAGGTTATTGTTCTAGGTGGTAAAGAACCAAAGATCAAAAGCACAAAGGATACGATCTACAAAACATGAGGAAACACACACGTGGAGATGAAAGGGGTAAGCACGACTATGAAAGTGAGCACAAAATGTCCTAACGTAAACTAAGCTCGGTGTCGTGCCAACGCAAGGAGAGACCACAACTCGTTTTCCAAAAGAGGGTTAAGCAACGGATTTGTGCACTTGCCTTGGCGCGCTTTTTCCTCTCTCTTTTTGCTTACAATCTTGATACCCTCTTTGTATTGGGAGACTATGTATCTTTCTATTTTTTTATTATTTTTCTCCCTTTTCTATACTACTATGTTAACTTTTTTATTTCCCCTCACACTCTCACTTTCCAATGACAAGTGCACAATGCTTAGACAAACACAAAAAGAGTTGCTCTCATAGGATAGAAACAGACAAAGGAAGATATGGGGCTGTCAATGTGGCGCAGGTTATACCTTTGGTATTGTTGATGACTTGCAACCGTTTTTGGGGAAGATGTTCGGGTGTCGCTGTGTCGAGTAGCGCGTGGATTATTGACTTCTGGAAGCTTGTTGTTAATTTTGGGCGACACGCACACGAAACATGAACAAACAAAAGAAAACTGTCAAAATTTGTGATCTGCAAAATTTTCGGCGCACGAACCGGCGGTGCCGGGTCTGTCGCCGGAAATTCCGGTCGTCTCTCCGGTCGTGCCGGGGATGTCGCCAGAAATTCCGTTTGCAGAACCGGTTCACCGGATCTGGTGCCGAAACCTGTTTGTGACGAACTCCAGAAAGTCAAACTGAGAAATTCGTCAAAATTTCGACAAAATTGGGTTGGGGAAAGGTCAAGGGGTGTAGATCAAGACCCAAAGCAACAGATCCATGGACCAAAACCACGAAAAACTCACCAAATCCAGAGATCGATTCGAAGGCAATTTGGGGCTCTTTTTTGGGGAATTTTCGATTTTATGATGGATAGAAGAAAAATTGAGGGGAAATTCGTGATCAACTTGGCTCTTGATACCAATATGTTAGGGGTGATCCCTTGGGGTGGCCCTATCTTTCACGAATCCCGTGGAAATTGAGGGTAAGCGAGTGGGAAGAGGAGGGGGATAAAATCCACGAACACACACGCGAAGAACTCGATGAACACACACACACGAAAACACGATACAAGCCCATAGCTCAAGCCGGTGGCAACCGGTCCAACACAATCCCTAGGATCGGCATTGGGAAAGACACTCTCCCACGACCAACAACAGGGGTGAGAGGCTTGATGAGATCTTGACTACTTGGGGACAAGACACCGAGATCCCAAGGACTTGTACAACTTGAACGCACGAGGCAAAATCCAAGAGGTTGTGGGGGATAATTGGTGCTCCTTGTCAAGGAGCATGAGACTAGTAATTGATAGATCCTCTAGGGGTGTCTTCAATTACAATTATCCAAGTCTAGGATTTACAATAGAGGGTGGGGGCTATTTATAGACCAGGCACAAAAACATGGGTAGTTAAGGTACGAAATGGTAATGTCTAGGCAAAATAAGGGGTTACATGGGTCAAGCCCGAAAGTTGACTTGTCTCTGGGGATTTCCGGCAAGAGGTCCGGCGACGCCGGAGTGGTAGCCGGAAATTCCGGTGGTCGCCAACATTTCCGGTCACGAACCGGAATGGCTTACAGAACATGTTTTCGGTCGTCGCCGGAAGTTTCCAGTCGTTGCCGGGATTGTCGGCGAGGGGGTCGGTCGACCGGGCCTGTCGCCGGAAGTTCTGGCAAGGGAACCGGTTCGCCAATCCTGGCGCCGGTTTGCTTTGGCATATCTCCTCGGGATGCGTTTGGTCCCTCCCTTGACGATGCTTCATTGGGTTCATATCTGAGAATGCACAAAGTTTAGTAATGAAGTAGCAAGCCATCCAAGGGTGTATCGAAGTCACACGAGGAAAGGAGCGAGTTAACCTGAGCTTGTAGTAGTTTGGCTCGAGCGTGGGTCATCGGTCCACTTGGGGGACTAGTTGGCGGGGATGTAGACGCATCCGTAGGACGGGCTGCATCATCTTTTCATAAGTAGTATCCCACTATATCCCCCAAGGATTTAGACGGGAAACCAATAGGTCTTTGCATCTGAATACTCTAAGAGTGACTAAGATAGAAAACTTCTCACTGTAGCCCCCAAGTATTCAGTTTGAATGAATTATTCCGACTAGATACTTTTAGAGTAGCATACGTAGTGTTTGTAAATTTCAATACTATAGCCCCCAAGATTCTAGTTGAAACTGAATTAGTTCCTACTAGATGCTTAAAGAAAGACTAAGAATTTTGCCGAGTTAAAAACTGTTACTGTAGCCCCCAAGCTTCTAGTTGAAACATAGTTCCGACTAGATGCTTAAAGAAAGACTAAGCATGTTGCTGAGTTAAAAACTCTCACAGTAGCCCCCAAGCCTCTAGGTGGATATTTATCCGGCTAGATGCTCCAAGTATACTAAGTGATCTTGATATTCTTTCCATAGAACGAGAATGCTCGGAGAGGCATCGTCAACGAGAAGTTCCACAAGATGCGCGCAAAGCTGGAAGCCGAAAAGGGTAAAACTACCTTCTTGAAGGAACAAATCACCAAGAGCAATAGTCTGTTTTTCCTTTTGTTTTTGTACTCAAACTTGGTCTTGTGCCATCACTTTTCCGATTACTCATTCTGTGTTGTCTTTTCTTCGACTTACAGAAGCTATCGCCAAGGCCAAGGACATTGTCGAGCAATCCAAGTACGTTGAGCTGCTGGATAGAGAGAACAAGATCCTTAAGCAGGAGAGGACTGATAACCTGAAGATGCACGAGGAATCCATGAAGGCCTTGCAGGAGTCCGTCAATACGGAGATGAACCGCTTGAAGGAGGAGATTGAAATTCTCAAGGAGCAGAAGAAAGCTGCCGATGAGCAAAATCAGCGCAATCTTGAAGCATACAAGATCCTCCGACAAGAACGGGACTCCATGGCGGAGACGCTCCAGCAAGCCGAGGCAAGCATCTTTGGTAAGCGATTCTCCGTCTTGTACTTCTGTAAACCAGATACTCTGAACCTTTGTGTTTATTGAACTCATGTTCTCCTTTTGTTTGTCGGAAATGCCGCTCCTATTGGTTTAACCAAGTCACCTCCTCTGCCAAAGGAATGCATAGTCCTCACTGGCAACTTCATGAGCACCGCCGGCAAGCAAGTTAAGTAGATTGCCAAGCCCCTCAACATCACTATCAAGGTGTTGGACTCTGTGATGAAGTACTCAGAGATCTTGCGTCAAGCCCCCGAGCGTATCATAAGCTGGAAATCTTCATGTACCCGGGCTGGCGCAAGAATGTCGCTGGAAATGGTCAAGGCTCACTACGATAACAACGACATCTCCATGGTAACCTCAGGTATTCCCGACGTAGACGATGAAGGCCAGAAGATTGATCACAAGGCTATATGGGGATCGCTCGCTGTTTTGACACTAGGCTTGTCGAGTTGGTTGAACAGAACGTCTTCGTGCCTCTGGAGATCATTGACGGCGACAACCAAAGCTCCTCCGAGTCCCTCAAGGCCACCGACTTCAAAGAGGATGGCTCTCCTGCTGCCGACGATGCTGCATCAAAGTCTCCTGCACCAGAGGAATAAAAAACACTTTGTAATATTTGTTTCCTCTGGTTTGGTGTATGCGGAACAACTACTATGTTAACTTCAGGCAGAAAAACAATAGTGGTAATTTCCTGCTACTCAACTACTGGTTCCAGCATGTAAATATTTTTTTAACCAAGTGCAGGCTTATCCATTACTCTAGTTTTTATGATTGACCTTTCGTGAGTCGGAAGACTCGTACTCGGAACCATGCACTCAGTTTATGATGCCTAATGGCACCGTAAAAAACCTAAGCACAAAATCGCCGACTTCAAGTGCCAAAAGTCACTACTCCAGAATCCACATAGAAACAACAAAGAACGTGTAGACCAGAAAACTTAAGATAACGCCCATAGGCGGAATTTTTAAAAGAGCAAATTCAAAGCTTGCGCATAAATGTTTTATATGATCCAAAAATGAACACTAAAGGAGGTAAATGTTGGGAATATGCCCTAGAGGCAATCATGTATGATGAGATTTCCCATTGTATTCATCAAGATATAAAGTTGTCCTTGTATAAACAGCTGATGTGTATCATTGAATATGTGATTCGGTTGTGGAACTATGCATTCATGTTGTTTGTACTAAATGTCCTTGGTCATTGAGGTTGTGCTGGACGCACAACTTAGACCAATGTGAAAGTCGGCTTGATGACCCGGTTCCACTTGTCATGGGCATGGTGATGCCATTCGAACTTACACAGATTCGGCTAAAGAGTTTAGCGAGTCGGATTGACCCATATTGAGGTACAACAAACAAGTAGTCATTTGTATATCTCAATGAATGTAATCCTTAGACCTGAGGTTGTTGCATAGTCCGAGTTGAGGATCACCAACTTAGGTTCTGTCAAACGTTGATCCGTAACTAGGCAATTATAAAGACAGAGTTCGGGTCGACTGAGAATCAAGCTGCGTGATGTGAATAAGCAAGATGGGATTTTGCCCGTCCACTCAGAGAGATATTCTCTGGGCCCTCTCAGATGATATGATTTGGAAAGCATGGCCATGCACGACTCGGTTAAGTGTTAACCGAGGCAATCGACTAAGAGTTAGTCGGGTGAATCACTTATCTCGGATCGAGAAGAGAGTCAGACTATTTAAGGGATGACAAATTTTCTCCTATAGTCTCACAAGGTATGTCGTGAGGCAAAAGGTACTCGGACGTAAGTCGTATTGGAAAGGTAAGTCGTCATGACTCATTGGTACTTGGTAGTTGTCACGTTCTGCTAGGAGCCTCTGCCGACTGATCGATTGAGAGTCGGACTCCAATCGTGTTAGAGTAGCCATGTGCTTGCCGGGTAACACACTTAAGAGCGGGAGCAATTTCGTATTGGATCTGAATCGGAAATCTGGTTGGGTTGGACCCGAGCCGTATTAGGACTGAGTCAGTGAGTCGGACTCACGGTGACTAATGTTATATGGGCTTTAGTGAATGGGCCACGAGAGTGGAGCCCATGTTCACTCCCTATATATAGTGGAGCACAGTAACCCAGAAGGGTAAATCGTTGATTGGTTAGGTCATTCCATGTGTTGGAAACCCTAGCTCCACAACAGTCCTGCCGTCGATACGAACCTAGTAGTTCGCCGCCAGTGCTCCTCCTTGTACGTGTGGATACCAGCAGAGGTGTTGTACGATCAACACCAAGACAATCGGATCGCAAAGGACTGCACTGCATCAACTGACGCGCTACATCAGTAATCCGCAACTGCGCGTCTAGTGGTAAACCTCATGGCCTTCTACCTCAGCTAGATCTTGGGATCACCACGTTAGAGGGAAAAGTTTTATTTTTCTATGCGTGGCCCAACAGTGGTAGCAGAGCGATAGCTTCTGGTTTTAGGCTCGAGATCTCGCATATGTGATATGCGGTAGGCTATAGATGAGATCTATATGCTGTTTTGGTGGTCGATCTATGAGATAGCTCGGTTTTGTATGAGGTTGATTGGATCAACTGTACTCAGGGAATGGCAGATCTGATTTCCGTGATCATACTGCTGAGGTCGTGGAACGACATAACCCTACCGGTCGGCTTCCGCCATCGGGGTAGACTGTCACACGTAAATCCAGAGGCGGTGATCGAAGATCAAAAATTTTGATCGAATAGAAACAATGGTCGGAATCCATGTCCGGATCGTAGATGAGATCTACGTTTTCGGAAAAATCGTCGGGACTGCCGGCTTTGCCCTGTCGTAGCGCCTTATATTTCGTTGCGAGTTTCACAACACCGGTAGATATCGTATCTATGCATAACTTGTTTTTTTGCAGGAAGTTGTGAATTGTATGGTTCATATGCATGTGATGTATGTGTGTAATCCATACTTGATCTGCGAATCACGGTTTTTGTCAGCCGGCTGGATCCTAGGTGCTGTCATTTTATTGTATAACGACCTGCATGTCGGATTCTCCATTAATTTACTTTACTAAGCTAGTGTAGCCGTTTGGAGAACACGGATGGCATGCAAGGAGATGTACATGTCGGCGACATGGAGTAATACGGCAAGTAACAAGAGTTGGCACGAGCCGGATTACAGGCTTTATGGAGATGGAGATCGCCATGAAGAGAGCCATACCATTTCACATTATAATAGCTTTATTTTGTGTTGTTGATATGTCTCTGTTTTAGTCAGTAAAATTTAATCCCTCAAAGAAGGTCTAGTCGGTTTTCCCGCCAGTGTTTGCACCATCACAAGTCGGACATTTTTGGTAGTGGGCTCATAAAATTGAGGTGCTGCCAATTCTTTCCGACTAGGTGGGTTCGAGTCGGACTCTTACTGCAGAAACACTCGGTAAGCTAGACGGGTCTATCACAACGGTTGTGGGGCTCGGGGAAAGGTCGGATGGGAGCCGGGGCATGTGATGCCACCCGTCCAACAGGAGTCGTATGAGATGCGATTGACAAGGAGTTATCCACCTAAATCACTTGGCGGCTAGCGATGATGCTAAAACTCACTAGCCGACTTGCTTATTTAAGATCCTAAATCACTAAGTAACCATCAGAGGGGTGTTGGTTCTAGTGGGAGCATAAAATATTAAAGTGTTTAATATGCTTGCTCTTTTATGAATACATGTCTTAAGTGTTTTGCATTTTTATGTTGTAGATCATGGCACCAAGTAGCAGTCACTCTCAGATATTCGGTTTTGCGTTGAGAACTATCCTTGAGAAAGATAAACTAAACGACACTAATTTTACCAACTGGTATCGAAATCTAAGAATTCTTCTCAAACAAGAAAAGAAGGACCATGTCCGAGACAACCCACTTCCAGATGAGCCGAATGAGAATGCGAATGTCGCTGCCACCAATGCCTACCTTTGGGATAAGGATGAGTCCACAGATATTAGCTGTCTTATGTTTGCTCACATGAAACTGGACTTGCAAAAGCAGTTCGAGCATGTTGAGGCCTACGATATGATCGAAAGCCTCAAAAGTATGTTCCAGGCTCAAGCGAAGACTGAGAGGTATCAAGTCTCTCAGGCTTTGCTGAGTTGCAAGCTTAAGGATGGTGATCCACTAAGTCCGCATGTGATCAAAATGTTTGGTTATGTGCAGTCTCTGGAGAGGCTTGGCTACCCCATTAGCGAAGAGTTCGCTACGGATATATTTCTGAACTCTCTTCCTAGTGCATACAGGCAGTTCATTTCGAACTACCACATGCATGGTATGGATAAGAAGCTCACTGAATTGCATGGGATGCTCAAGCAGGCAGAGGCGGATCTCAAGAAGGGTGCCAGTCAAGTGTTGATGGTGCAGAATAAGGCTAAGTTCAAGAAGAGTTCTTGGACTAAGAAGAAGGCTAAGTCAGGAGGAAAGCAGGCTCAGGACCCGGTCCCAAGCGCTTCCTCAGGGACTAAGCCATCTCCTTCAGCCGGATCCACTTGCTTCTACTGCAAGGCGGATGGCCACTGGAAGAGGAACTGCATCAAGTATTTGGCCGACAAAGGCAAGAGTGGATGTATGACTTCCGACTCAAGTACACTTGTTTGCAATGTTATAGACATATATCTTTGCTGATGCACCTAATAGTTCTTGGGTATATGATACCGGATCAGTTATTCACATCTGCAACTTGTTGCAGGGACTGGTAAGAACTAGGAGCGTAGCAAGAGGCGAGGTTGATATTCGAGTCGGCAACAAAGAAAGAGTTACTGCATTGGAAGTCGGCACGATGCAGCTTCATTTACCTTCCAGATTCATTATGGAACTGAATAATTGTTATTATGTTCCAGTGCTTAGTCAAAACATTATTTCTGCTTCATGTTTGATGAGGCAAGGCTATGAGTCGAATATCAAGAATAATGGTTGTTCTTTGTATTTGAATGATATGTTTCACGACTTTGCACCCGTCCAGGACGGGTTATTTATTTTGAATCTTGATGGTGAGTCGGTTTATAACATAAATTTTAAAAGGCTGAAACCAAATGATCTGAATATAACTTACTTTTGGCACTGTCGGCTTGGTCATATAAGTTGGAAACGCATGAAGAAGCTCCATGATGATGGACTCCTAACTTCGTTCGACTTGGAGTCGTTCGAGACATGTGAATCTTGCCTACTCGGCAAAATGACCAAGACACCTTTTGCAAAGAGTTGCGAGAGGGCATCCGACTTGTTGGGACTAGTACATAGTGATGTATGTGGACCAATGAGCACGACATCCAGAGGTGGTTATGATTACTTCATTACCTTCACTGATGATTTGAGTAGGTATGGATATATCTACTTCATGAAACATAAGTCGGAAACCTTTGAAAAGTTCAAAGAATTCCAGAATGAAGCACAGAATCAACTCGGCAAGAAAATAAAGTTTCTTCGGTCGGACCAAGGAGGAGAGTACATGAGCCATGAGTTTGATGACCATCTGAAAAGTTGTGGAATAGTTCCTCAACTTACTCCGCCGGGAACGCCGCAAAGGAACGGTGTTTCGGAAAGGCGGAATCGAACCTTGTTGGACATGGTACAATCAATGATGAGTCGGCCAGATCTGCCTTTATCATTTTGGGGTTATTTTCTAGAAACAGCGGCGTTCACACTAAAAAGAGTACCATCAAAATTGGTAGAGAAGACACCGCATGAGATGTGGACAGGCAATAAGACGAGTTTGTCTTTTCTTAAGATTTGGGGTTGTGAAGCATTTGTCAAGTGACTTCAGTCGGACAAGCTTACAGCCAAGTCGGATAAGTGTATTTTCGTGGGGTATCCGAGGGAAACCTTGGGTTACTACTTCTACAACCGAGAAGAGGGCAAAGTGTTTGTCGCTCGGAACGGTGTCTTCCTTGAGAAAGAGTTTCTCAGTCGGGGAGTAAGTGGGAGCACGGTGTAGCTCGAAGAAATTTGGGAGGAACCGGCTAGTAGCGAGTTGGCAGAAACCTTGGAGGTTGAGCCGGTCGTGGTAGCTGAGCCGGCAATAGCACCTGTACTACGAAGATCGGCGAGATTACGAAGTGTTCGAGATGTGTTACTGTTAGACAATGATGAGCCGGCAAATTATTCGGAAGCGATGGTGGGATCTGATTCCGAGTCATGGCTTGGAGCCATGAGATCCGAGTTAAAGTCCATGGATCAAAATCAAGTTTGGAACTTGGTTGATCTGCCAGACGGTGCAAGACCCGTCGAGTGCAAATGGGTCTTTAAGAAGAAAACTGATATGGATGGAAATGTTTCCGTCTATAAAGCACACCTTGTCGCGAAGGGGTTCCGACAAGTTCAAGGAGTTTATTACGACGAGACTTTCTCGCATGTAGCGATGCTTAAATCAGTTCGGATCATGTTAGCTACAGCGGCCTATTTCGACTATGAGATATGGTAGATGGATGTCAAAATGGCTTTCCTTAACGGAAATTTAACCGAGGACGTGTATATGATACATCCTGAGGGTTTTGTCTATCGGGCTAATGCTGACAAAGTATGTAAACTTCAGAAATCCATTTATGGGTTGAAGCAAGCATCTCGGAGTTGGAATATTCGCTTTGATGAGGTAGTCAAATCGTTTGGCTTCATCAAGAGTGATCATGATTCTTGTTTATACAAGAAGTTTAGTGGGAGCAAAGTAAACTTTCTAATCTTATATGTGGATGACATATTACTGATCGGAAATGATGTCCATATGTTGCAAGAAACCAAGGAATCATTGGAAAGGAGTTTCTCAATGAAAGACTTGGGTGAGGCAACATACATCCTTGGAATCCGGATCTATAGAGATAGATCAAGGAGGCTCATTGGATTGAGTCAGAGTACTTATTTGGACAAAGTGTTGAAGAATTTCAACATGGAATCATCTAAGAAGGGGTTCTTACCGATGTGCCATGGTGTAAAACTTAGCAAGTGTTTCAAGCCTGACGAGCGAAGTCGGATGAGTGCGATTACGTATGCTTCTGCAATCGGATCGATCATGTACGCCATGATTTGTACTAGGCCGGATGTTTCCTATGCTCTAAGTGTTGTGAGCAGATACCAGGCTGATCCTGGAGAAATCCACTAGACAGCGGCTAAAAATATCCTAAAATATTTTAGAAGGACTAAGGATATGTTCTTGGTTTATGGTGGTGAAGATGAACTCAGTGTAAAGGTTTACACCGATGCGAGTTATCTTACTGACTCTGATGATTCTCGTTTGCAATCCGGATACGTGTTTATTATAACCGGAGGTGCTGGGAGCTGGAAGAGTTCCAAGCAAGAGACTGTGTATGCATCTACAATAGAGGCTGAGTATATTTGTAGAGGTCCCAACCTTTAATAAGGCAGAGATCCCTGTGTTTATAATGCTAGTCCCTGGATCAATAGCTAGCATCCACAGTTAAGATGTAATATCAAGAAACAAAGGTCATAATATAACTTTATAACCAGGAATAACATAATTTTATTACATCTTACATAGCTCATTTGGCTAATACATTACATTGCAGCAGAATATCTATAAGCATGGGGTCCTTCAGCTTCAAAGTGCCACAGGCAAACATGTTGGTTGTAGACTTTGTAATCCTATTCAATCAACTTCACTAATTTCAATCAAACCTGAAACATTACAAGTTACAGCCACAAGGGTCAATACATTTGAATTGTATTGGAAAGTTTCACTACTATGTAGAATATAAGTGGATCCTTTCAATACATGCATATTTGGCTAAGTGGGGTTTAGGCTCATTTGCAGAAAGCAATAATTTATCCTATCTTTTCAAAATAGTTTTGATCTTTTGTCAAATCTTTCTGAACTCCTTGGTAAATCCCCAAGTGTTTCAAGCCTTTTGTTGTCACTTAAAAGTTTTTATTTTAGAAATTGTAATGTCGAGATTTCCCATAGCTTCAGGCCTTTAGTTGCTCAGTATTGTCCATAACCGGGGACACGGCTAAGTACTTAGAATTTTTGATCTTCTGCAGAAGTTGTACACTTTACCCACATGACACAATCTCGTCTTGACGCTACCAGTGGCCGCTGGATAAGTACTCGCCAAATGGAGTACCGGCAGATCGAGAATGTGACAAAGTCTTTCCATAGAAGTCCTCCCAATACACAATGCTAGCTTGTCAACCAGGCACCAATGTAGGGATAAATTTCCCATACATAATTCTAGTTAACCTGAAGATGCCAATGCATGGGTCTTCCACTATGTAGTTGACTAAGCCAGATCCCATTTAGCACGTGGCTGTACACGGAAGCCACTGTACGAGAAACATGTTCAATCTCTAAGTCCCTGGGTGGTTTTCTTCTAGTGCACATCCAAAAAGATAGCCATATAAACATGGTTCCCTTTGTTGCCACCTTGTCCCAAAACTTGAGTATCCTTGTCCACCCAGGTGGTTCATTGAGTACTTGTTTTATTATATAAAACATATATCTTTCCATACTTCATATAATCATATCATGTATCCCATCCCAAATATATAGCTGGGCTAAGCATACTACAACTACAATGTTTTCACTAAGGAATATATAAGGGTATCCTATTAGGATTTAGCATAGCATAAAATATAGTAGTCCTATCATGCATGCTACAAAAATCCACTAAGTGTAATGAAAATAGTAGGACATGGATGATAGTGTCACTTGCCTTTTTGGAAGGGAATGTTGGTTCACTTCTTGATCTTGCTAATATCACACTCTTATAGCTTCACTACAATTCAATCAAGCAAAAACAAATTCAACTAGCATTCCAAACCACAATCAAAGAAACAAAGCATCACACATATCATAATAGAAACCAAGTCATGCATGCAAGCATGCAAAAGATAGTTTTATTTGCAAAGGTGGTTTCTACTAGGCTCTACACATCGTAAGGCTCAAAGTGGTCAGTTTATAAAGTGGCAAAGTCATTTGCAAAAGGGTTTTATCTATAGATTATTTTTAAATCAAATCATTATTTCATGTGGTGAAAAATGTTTTTAGCAAA
Source organism: Avena sativa (assembly GCA_916181665.1). Taxonomy (NCBI): domain Eukaryota; kingdom Viridiplantae; phylum Streptophyta; class Magnoliopsida; order Poales; family Poaceae; genus Avena; species Avena sativa. The sequence continues at coordinate 332,407,312 of OV702285.1, forward strand.
GCAACAATTTCATGTTCTTCACAAAATAAGTTGTTAATTCTCAAAACTTGGTGTTTAGGGTCAGTAGCTTTGAATCAAAACATTTTCCAAAGATTTTTGTTCAAAAATCATTTCTATAACAAAACCAATATTTTTATTTGACTAGGAATGGGCTAATTCAAATAATCAGTCCTAATCTTCACCAAACACATTTTTAAATCCATAAATTGGTTCCTAGGGTCAGTAAGTTCACCACAAACCATTTTCCAAAGGTTTTAACCCCAAAATCATTTTGGAATAATTTTTATAACCTAAACAAGCATACAAATGTTTCTGCAAAAACAATCAATCTAACAGAAACTTTTTACTAAACACATTGCATGGTTGTCTAGGGCTTGTTCCACTGATTCCATTGATATAAAGTTTGCAAATTTTGGACGTGTGGATCAAAAGTTACAAGGTTTTCAAATTTGCAAACAAATCTGATTCTAAAATCTGTTTTTAAAACAAAAGCTGGCCACGCGGCGTGTTCTCATTGGGCGGTACCGGTTCACGCGGATTGCGCTCTGCGGGGCATTGGATCTAAACAGATCGCACGGCTCAGGCGTGCTCATACCGCTTCGCCTAGCTTCTATCGCGTTCGTCTGATCTAGATCCTACGGACACGGCTGCTTGGTCAACAACGGGCGGCGCTGACGGCGACTGGCGGCGGCGCACGGTCGGACGATGAGCTAGCGGCGGTTACAGGAAGCAAGGAAGAGGTTCGCGAGGCTTACCAGACTCGTAGAGGCTTGCTGAAGCTCGAGGTGGTACTGGCCGGCGAAGGGGCGCGCTGGGGTGGAAGTAATTGCTCGCCCGAGCTTGAAGAGGCGTCGGGTTCGTCTGGTGGTCGTCGAGGGCGACGCTGTGGTTCACTCCAAAGCAAAACGAGGACACGGTTAGACGCAGCCGAGTGTGGCGAGTGCAGGAGCATGAACGAGAGGACGTGGGGCGGTCTGTCTTACCAGGGGAAGGTCGCCGGAGTAGCAAACAGACGCGGCGGCGCTCAGAGGTTGTCGAAGCCGACGTTCTGGGGCGCCCGCGAGTGAGGGGACAGCACAGGGAGAAGCGCCAGGGGCTGGGGAGTGCGTGAGCTTGGTCGAGGAGGAGAGGGGCGGTGTCTACTGGCCGGAATCGCTCGGTGATACTCGCTGGAGCAGTGGTGGTGTGGGCTCGAATTGAGGCAGCCTAGAGGCAGAGAGGGGGAGCTTTCTGGGGGAAATGAGAGAGAGGCCACGGGCGGTTAAATGTGCGCGATAATTGGGAGGAATCAACGCCTCCATCAACGCGTAATCAAACTCCGGCGTTACTGGCTGCCATGGCAGGGGTGACAGGGTCGTGGTGGAGACGACGAACAGTAGCGTGGGGCCTGCCTATCAGCGACGGAGAGTGGGGGAAAGAGGGGCCACCGGTCAGTCGCTCTGCGTGTGCGGGTTCAGGTGGAAAACGCTTCGCGTGTGGGGGAATAGCTGGGCTGGTACTGGGCTTCTGGGCCAGGTTTAGTTGGGTCGAGTCTGACTCTATTTTTTTTCTTTCAAATGCTTTTTCTTTTTCTATTTCTATTTTCTGTTTTGGAATTCAAACAACAATCAAATACTCAAATCAAATCAAACTTTCATCAAACTTTGTATTTGAGTTTTGGTTCTGTTTAACAACAATATTCCAAGTCCCAAAATAAAATAATATTTTTATTTTAGGGTCCATTTATAATTAAATGAAATGGACATTAGTTAATAAATCAAATGGGTTTTAATTTATTTAAAATCTCCATTTGAAATCTAAATATTTTCAGAATCAAATCAGTATGTTTTATTTGAAAATAAAGAACACTTGGAAAACTTGTTTAAAAATAAATAAATAAGTTTTGATGTTTAATTAAAATAGTAAAACCTTTATTTTTAATAAACTTAGATATTAAATCCTTATTATTTTATTTATATAAACCTTTACTATTTTTATCAAAGCAAAACCTTTTATTTCAAAAGCTTGGCCAAAGTTTAATTTGGCTCTATAAAATAATCATTATATATATTTCTACCTTTTCATTTGAAAACTAAATCTTTTTATTAAAAGATTCAAAAATAGTAATTCCAAATATTTTTAGCTTTATTGTTTATTCAACTTTGTAAATACCTTTAGGATTTTATTTGATCCAAAAAGGTTTTGAAAGTTTCCAATGGGATTCAAAAGTTTCTTCTCACCCTGAAAATCAACAAAGTTTTATTTTATTCATGTATTTTTCACATAACAAGATTTGGAAAATCTTGGGATGTGACAGGCTACCACCCTTAAAATAAATCTCGTCCCGAGATTTGGGAAGGCTAGGGTTACAAGTAGGCTCAAAACAACTAGGGTACTACCACCCTTAAAATAAAGTCTCATAGGGTTACATTGATGGTTCACTTGACTAAAAGTTCAACACAATAACCAGACAAGGAATCCTTATTTGACTCAACTGAGTTTTCTAAATTCTGACATCCACTTCTTCTATCTCTTCAAAGTTCCCATCCATGTCAATGTGGTTCACATGTCCTTCCTGGGTCACATTGGAGTCATTTCCATTGGCTCTTCTAGCATCCTTTTTCTTTTTCTTCTCTGGACAGTCTGATGCATAGTGTCCAAGTTTCTTACAATTATAGCATTGCAACTGGCTAATGTCCTTCTTCCTGTAAGTGTCATGTTGGTTCTGACCAAGGTTATCTCCATTGTCAGCATCATTTCCATTATTCTCACTTCCATTGTTGTTGTGGTGATACTGATGTGGTTCAGAATCTTCATTGCTCTTTTTGTATGCATGCTTCTTCTTTGATGATCCTGAATGATTCTTGAGTTTATGCTTCCTCTTTCTGTTCTCAACTTGATTCATCTTGTTTTCCAAGATGGTGGCTTTGTCACAGAGTGATTGATAAGTTGGGACATAGGCAACAGCTAGATGCAGGTTCAACTCATCATTAAGTCCTTCGAGAAATTTCTCCTTTCTCTTAGCATCTGTATCAACTTCATCCGGTGCATATCGTGCCAGATTGTTGAATTCTTCTATATACTCAGCCACACTGAGGTGACGCTGTTTCAGATTGTGAAACTCCTTTTTCTTCAAGTACATCACTCCAGGTGAGATGTGAGTGGTTCTGAATCCATCTTCTAAAATAGCCCAAGTCACATCTTCAAGGGGAGTGGTGATTTGAAAGTTGTCCCACCATGTTGCTGGTGGTCCTTCAAGCAGAAATGCTGCAAACCTTACTTTTTCTTCATCAGTGCAACCAACAGTCACTAAGTCTTTGTTCACTGAACGTAACCAATCATCAGCTTCCATTGGATCAGTTGTTCCAGTGAACCTTGCAGGCCTAAGTTTCAGAAACTTGGTGAGCATGTCAAGTGCTGGAGGATTATTCTGATTGTTGTTATTGTTGTTGTTGTTGTTGTTGTTGTTGTTGTTGTTGTTGTTGTTCTGATTCTGTATGAATGTAGTCATCTGCTGCATCAACTGTGTCTGAGCTGCCATCATCTGTTGCATCTCAGGGGTGATGTGGTTGTTGTTTTGGTTGGGGTTGGCACGCCGGGGAGGCATCTGTTGGTTTGATAGGGATAAGTATTGGTGAATAGGTTTCTAAGAAGTTTTAACACACAACCCAAAAACAAGTTCAATCAAACAATCAAACCATCAAACAATCAACAAGCAACTATCCACTTAACAACTTATGAGCTTAACTCATGAGTTGAAGGAAACAACAAGTTTTCTTGAAGATAATAACTTAGTATAATCATACCTCATAGGAGAATATGATCCATACTCTAACTTGATATCAATGTCTTTGGTAGGCAATCTAATGTCTCTTGGTTTTCACTAGTAGTCCTTAGTGATATCCAAGGTTGAGTCCTTGGTGAAAATGTTGAAGATGTTGAAGTCATTAGAGTTGAAGATGTTCTTAGCTCATGGTGAAGTCTTTGGCCATGGGGTAGGTTTTTCCATCAAGGTTGAAATAGAAGAGGTGGGGAATTAAAATCAAAGTGATTGAGGAAAGAGTTTACAAGATTGTTTGTAAATAAGTTTTGGAACAAACACAACTTCTATTTTTCTAAGGGTTTTTTGTCCAATCCTAGGTTTACAAATCCTACAGGAAACACAATGCTCTGATACCATCTGTAGAGGTCCCAATCTTTAATAAGCCAGAGATCCCTGTGTTTATAATGCTAGTCCCTGGATCAATAGCTAGCATCCATAGTTAAGATGTAATATCAAGAAACAAAGGTCATAATATAACTTTATAACCAGGAATAACATAATTTTATTACATCTTACATAGCTCATTTGGCTAATACATTACATTGCAGCAGAATATCTATAAGCATGGGGTCCTTCAGCTTCAAAGTGCCACAGGCAAACATGTTGGTTGTAGACTTTGTAATCCTATTCAATCAACTTCACTAATTTCAATCAAACCTGCAACATTACAAGTTACAGCCACAAGGGTCAATACATTTGAATTGTATTGGCAAGTTTCACTACTATGTAGAATATAAGTGGATCCTTTCAATACATGCATATTTGGCTAAGTGGGGTTTAGGCTCATTTGCAGAAAGCAATAATTTATCCTATCTTTTCAAAATAGTTTTGATCTTTTGTCAAATCTTTCTGAACTCCTTGGTAAATCCCCAAGTGTTTCAAGCCTTTTTTTGTCACTTAAAAGTTTTTCTTTTAGAAATTGTAATGTCGAGATTTCCCATAGCTTCAGGCCTTTAGTTGCTCAGTATTGTCCATAACCGAGGACACGGCTAAGTACTTAGAATTTTTGATCTTCTGCAGAAGTTGTACACTTTACCCACATGACACAATCTCGTCTTGACGCCACCAGTGGCCGCTGGATAAGTACTCGCCAAATGGAGTACCGGCAGATCGAGAATGTGACAAAGTCTTTCCATAGAAGTCCTCCCAATACACAATGCTAGCTTGTCAACCAGGCACCAATGTAGGGATAAATTTCCCATACATAATTCTAGTTAACCTGAAGATGCCAATGCATGGGTCTTCCACTATGTAGTTGACTAAGCCAGATCCCATTTAGCACGTGGCTGTACACGGAAGCCACTGTACGAGAAACATGTTCAATCTCTAAGTCCCTGGGTGGTTTTCTTCTAGTGCACATCCAAAAAGATAGCCATATAAACATGGTTCCCTTTGTTGCCACCTTGTCCCAAAACTTGAGTATCCTTGTCCACCCAGGTGGTTCATTGAGTACTTGTTTTATTATATAAAACATATATCTTTCCATACTTCATATAATCATATCATGTATCCCATCCCAAATATATAGCTGGGCTAAGCATACTACAACTACAATGTTTTCACTAAGGAATATATAAGGGTATCCTATTAGGATTTAGCATAGCATAAAATATAGTAGTCCTATCATGCATGCTACAAAAATCCACTAAGTGTAATGAAAATAGTAGGACATGGATGATAGTGTCACTTGCCTTTTTGGAAGGGAATGTTGGTTCACTTCTTGATCTTGCTAATATCACACTCTTATAGCTTCACTACAATTCAATCAAGCAAAAACAAATTCAACTAGCATTCCAAACCACAATCAAACAAACAAAACATCACACATATCATAATAGAAACCAAGTCATGCATGCAAGCATGCAAAAGATAGTTTTATTTGCAAAGGTGGTTTCTACTAGGCTCTACACATCGTAAGGCTCAAAGTGGTCATTTTCTAAAGTGGCAAAGTCATTTGCAAAAGGGTTTTATCTATAGATTATTTTTAAATCAAATCATTATTTTATGTGGTGAAAAATGTTTTTAGCAAAGCAACAATTTCATGTTCTTCACCAAATAAGTTGTTAATTCTCAAAATTTGGTGTTTAGGGTTAGTATCTTTGAATCAAAACATTTTCCAAAGATTTTTGTTCAAAAATCATTTCCATAACAAAACCAATATTTTTATTTGACTAGAAATGGGCTAATTCAAATAATCAATCCTAATCTTCACCAAACACATTTTTAAATCCATAAATTGGTTCCTAGGGTCAGTAAGTTCACCACAAACCAATTTGCAAAGATTTTAACCCCAAAATCATTTTGGAATAATTTTTATAACCTAAACAAGCATACAAATGTTTCTGCAAAAACAATCAATCTAACAGAAACTTTTTACTAAACACATTGTATGGTTGGCTAGGGCTTGTTCCACTGATTCCATTGATATAAAGTTTGCAAATTTTGGACGTGTGGATCAAAAGTTACAAGGTTTTCAAATTTGCAAACAAATCGGATTCTAAAATCTGTTTTTAAAAAAAAGCTGGCCACGCGGCGTGTTCTCATTGGGCGGTACCGGTTCGCGCGGATTGCGCTCTGCGGGGCATTGGATCTAAACAGATCGCACGGCTCAGGCGTGCTCATACCGCTTCGCCTAGATTCTATCGCGTTCGTCTGATCTAGATCCTACGGACATGGCTGCTTGGTCAACAACGGGCGGCGCTGACGGCGGCGCACGATCGGACGATGAGCTAGCGGCGGTTACAGGAAGCAAGGAAGAGGTTGGCAAGGCTTACCAGACTCGTAGAGGCTTGCTGAAGCTCGAGGTGGTACTGGCCGGCGAAGGGGCGCGCTGGAGTGGAAGTAATTGCTCGCGGGAGCTTGAAGCGGCGTCGGGTTCGTCTGGTGGTCGTCGAGGGCGACGTTGTGGTTCACTCCGAAACAAAACGAGGACATGGTTAGACGCAGCCGAGTGTGGCGAGTGCAGGAGCATGAACGAGAGGACGTGGGGCGGTCTGTCTTACCAGGGGAAGGTCGCCGGAGTAGCAAACAGACACGGCGGCGCTCAGAGGTTGTCGAAGCCGACGTTCTGGGGGGCCCGCGAGTGAGCGGACAGCATAGGGAGAAGCGCCAGGGGCTGGGGAGTGCGTGAGCTTGGTTGAGGAGGCGAGGGGCGGTGTCTACTGGCCGGAATCGCTCGGTGAGACTCGCCGGAGCAGTGGTGGTGTGGGCTCGAATTGAGGCAGCCTAGAGGCAGAGAGGGGTAGCTTTCTGGGGGAAATGAGAGAGAGGCCACGGGCGGTTAAATGTGCGCGATAACTGGGAGGAATCAACGCCTCCATCAACGCATAATCAAACTCCGGCGTTACTGGCTGCCACGGCAGGGGTGACAGGGTCGTGGTGGAGACGACGAACAGTAGCGTGGGGCCTGCCTGTCAGCGAGGGAGAGTGGGGGAAAGAGGGGCCACCGGTCAGTCGCTCTGCGGGTGCGGGTTCAGGTGGAAAACGCTTCGCGCGTGGGGGAATAGCTGGGCTGGTACTGGGCTTCTGGGCCAGGTTTAGTTGGGTCGAGTCTGACTCTATTTTTTTTCTTTCAAATGCTTTTTCTTTTTCTATTTCTATTTTCTGTTCTGGAATTCAAACAACAATCAAATACTCAAATCAAATCAAACTTTCACCAAACTTTGTATTCGAGTTTTGGTTCTGTTTAACAAAAATATTCCAAGTCCCAAAATAAAATAATATTTTTATTTTAGGGTCCATTTATAATTAAATGAAATGGACATTAGTTAATAAATCAAATGGGTTTTAATTTATTTAAAATCTCCATTTGAAATCTAAATATTTTCAAAATCAAATCAGTAGGTTTTATTTGAAAATAAAGAACACTTGGAAAACTTGTTTAAAAATAAATAATAAGTTTTGATGTTTAATTAAAATAGTAAAACCTTTATTTTTAATAAACTTAGATATTAAATCCTTATTATTTTATTTATATAAACCTTTACTATTTTTATCAAAGCAAAACCTTTTATTTCAAAAGCTTGGCCAAAGTTTAATTTGGCTCTATAAAATAATCATTATATATATTTCTACCTTTTCATTTGAAAACTAAATCTTTTTATTAAAAGATTCAAAAATAGTAATTCCAAATATTTTTAGCTTTATTGTTTATTCAACTTTGTAAATACCTTTAGGATTTTATTTGATCCAAAAGGTTTTGAAAGTTTCCAATGGGATTCAAAAGTTTCTTCTCACCCTGAAAATCAACAAAGTTTTATTTTATTCATTTATTTTTCACATAACAAGATTTGGAAAATCTTGGGATGTGACAATATTGCCGCCTCGGAGGCAGCAAAGGAAGCTGTTTGGATGAGGAATTTCCTCATGGATCTTGGTGTGGTTCAGGGCTTGTCCAATCCGTTGGACGTGTATTGTGACAATAATGGTGTTATTGCACAAGCTAAGGAACCTAGACAACACCAGAAGAACAAGCACATACTCATGCGGTACCATCTGATTTGCCAGTTCGTGGATCAGGGTGATATCAAGTTATGCAAGGTACACACGGATGCAAATATTGCGGATCCGTTGACAAAGCCGTTACCCCAGCCAAAGCATGAGGCGGACCTAAGAGCCATGGGCATTAGATGCTTAGACATGTGATGTCGGAAGATTGACTCTAGTGCAAGTGGGATACTGTTGGGAATATGCCCTAGAGGCAATCATGTATGATGAGATTTCCCATTGTATTCATAAAGATATAAAAGTTGTCCTTGTATAAACATCAGATGTGTATCATTGAATATGTGATTCGGTTGTGGAACTATGCATTCTTGTTGTTTATACTAAATGTCCTTGGTCATTGAGGTTGTGCTAGACACACAACTTAGACCAATGTGAAAGTCGGCTTGATGACCCTGTTCCACTTGTCATGGGCATGGTGATGCCATTCCGACTTACACAGATTCGGCTAAAGAGTTTAGCGAGTCGGATTGACCCATATTGAGGTACAACAAACAAGTAGTCATTTGTATATCTCAATCAATGTAATCCTTAGTCTTGAGGTTGTTGTATAGTCCGAGTTGAGATCAACGACTTAGGTTCTGTCAAACGCTGATCCATAACTGGGTAGTTATAAAGGCAGAGTTCGGGTCGACTGAGAATCAAGCTGCGTGATGTGAATAACCAAGATGGGATTTTGCCCCTCCACTCGGAGAGATATTCTCTGGGCCCTCTCGGATGATATGATTCAAAAGCATGCCCATGCAGGACTCGGTTAAGTGTTAACCGAGGCGATCGACTAAGAGTTAGTCGGGTGAATCACTTATCTCAGATAGAGAAGAGAGTCAAACTATTTAAGGGATGACGAATTTTCGCCTATAGTCTGACAAGGTATGTCGTGAGGCAAAAGGGACTCGGACATAAGTCGCATTGGAAAGGCAAGTCGTCATGACTCATTGTTACTTGGGAGTCGACACGTTCTGCTAGGAGCCGCTGCCGACTGATCGATTGAGAGTCGGACTCTAATCGTGTTCGAGTAGCCATGTGCCTGCCGGGTCACACACTTAAGAGCGGGAGCAAGTTAGGATTGGATCTGAATCGGAAATATGGTTGGGTTGGACCCGAGCCGGATTAGGACTGGGTCAGTGAGTCAGACTCACGGTGACTAGTGTTATATGGGCTTTAGTGAATGGGCCACGAGAGTGGAGCCCACGTTCACTCCCTATATATAGTGGAGCACAGTAACCCAGAAGGGTTAATCATTGATTGGTTAGTTCATTCCATGTGTTGGAAACCCTAGCTCCACAGCAGTCCTGCCGTTGATACGAACCTAGCAGTTCGCCGCCGGTGCTCCTCCTTGTACGTGTGGATACCAGTAGAGGTGATGTACGATCAGCACCAAGACGATCGGATCGCAAAGGACTGCACTGCATAACTGACGCGCTACATCAGTAATCCGCAACTGCGCGTCTAGTGGTAAACCTCGTGGCCTTCTACCTCAGCTAGATCTTGGGATCACCACGTTAGAGGGAAAAGTTTTGTTTTCCTTTGCGTGGCCCAACAGTAAAATACTCAAAAATATGAGTGAACCAGAGAGCTTTATTTCATTGATCATATAAGAGGTACACAGTAGATAAAAAATATGCTAAGTGTGAAAAGGACGTAGATGTGCTATGTTCCATGGCCGATCAAGCTTTGGGTAGTCAACGAGGTAGTAAGATCCATTGAGCAGCGCCTTGCTTATGATGAACGGTCCTTCCCATGGTGGGGATAATTTGTGTGACTTCTTCTTTTTAAGTAGGATCACCAGATCCCCCTCTTTAAACGAGCGATGCCAAACGCGGCGATTATGGTAGCTGCGTAGCTTCTGCTTGTAGATGGCAGATCTTTGGAATGCCAAAACACGCTCTTCCTCGAGAAGGTCCACATCTAGGCGTCTAGATTCTTCAGCATCATCTTCGTCGTAGGCGGCAACTCTTGGTGAATCATGAAGGATGTCGGAAGGCAGGATGGCTTCTGCTCCATATACCATGAAGTAAGGGGTGTAGCCGGTGGATCTGTTGGGTGTAGTTCGTAAACACCACAGCATAGATAGTAGTTCCTCCACCCAAGCTCCAGCTGCTTGATTCCCTGCAGAATTAATCCATTGGCTCGCTCAGCTTGCCCATTGGACTATGGGTGTGCCACAAATGCTAGGTCAAGTCGGATGCCCTTCTCCCAACAATAAGCTTCCACTTCTCCGACTGACAAGTTGCTGCCGTTGTCGGTGATAATGCTATGTGGGAGACCAAATCTCACCACTAGATCATGGACAAACCTAAGGGTAGTTGCGCCATCAAGCTTTCTAATGGGTTTAGCTTCTATCCACTTGGTGAATTTATCAACTGCTACTAGCAGATGCGTAAATCCATATGGTGCCGACTGTAATGGACTAACCATGTGTAGCCCGCAGACTGCAAACGGCCAACTTATTGGTATTGTTTGCAATTCTTCAGCTGGAACATGTGGTTGTCGGGCATAGTACTGACATCCCATGCATGTCTCAACCAGCTTGTCGGTGTCCGCCTTCGCGGCCAGCCAGTAGAATCCTTGCCGGAAGGCTTTGGAGACCAACGATCGAGGAGATGCGTGATGCCTGCAATCTCCGAGATGGATCTCACAAAGGATTTCAATACCTTCTTGCTGGGAAACACACTTTAGGTGTACACTAGTGGTGCTTCTTTTTTAGAGCTGTCCATTGATTATGGTATAGCCCTTTGCTCGACATACTATCTGCCGACTTTCAACCTCGTCGATGGGAAAAGTTTCGTGTACGAGATATTCCATGAACGGTGTTGTCCAAGCCGGAGGGACCTTTGTCACTATGTGAACGAAAGAGTCAACTCTGTCTGGATTCTCGTTGTCCGCTCCCTTCACGGATGGTGTCCATAGATGCTCCAGGAAAACGCCAGGCGGAATTTGTTTGTGCCCTTATCCAATCTTTGATAGCAGATCAGCCGCCTCATTTTGCTCCCTTGGGACATACTTGACTTCGTAGCCTAAGAAGCTCTTGGCTATCTCATCCACTTCGTCTCGATATGCCGCCATCATAGGGTTCCGCGCGTTCCAGGTGCCAGCCACCTACTGGGACACCAAGTCGGAATCTCCATAGCAAACTATGCGCTTGATGCAAATATCCTTGGCTACGCGTAGTCCGTGAATGAGTGCTTCATACTCCGCCATGTTGTTCGTAGCCTCGAAGTGGATCTGCGGAACGTAGTGTAGCTTTTCCCCGGTTGGTGACTGTAACAGTACACCAGCCCCCGAGCCATTGAGTAGCTTTGATCCGTCAAAGTGCATAACCCAATATTCTGGCTCTGGCATAGGGGCAGCATCTGGCATCTCCGTCAAATATGCGATAACATCCGCCAAGGCATGTGACTTGATAGCGTCGCGTCTCTTGTAGGTGATCTCGAAGGCGGCAAGTTCAATACCCCAATTCGTGACCCTTCTTGTAGCGTCGCTATTGTTGATGATGTCGGACAGTGGAGCTTTGCTCACAACTATGATAGGGTGCTCCTGGAAGTAGTGCCTTAGCTTCCAAGAAGCAAGGAACACTCCACAAGCTATCTTTTGTTAGTGCGGGTAACACTGCTTGGACTCCGTCAAGACCTCACTTACATAGTAAACTGGTCGTTGAACTCTGTACTCATGCCCTGGTTCCTTCCGCTCTACCACGAAGACGATGTTGATTACCCGGTTGCTGGCCGCTATGTAAATTAACATAGGCTCCATAGGCTCGGGTGCTGCAAGGATAGGCGCCGAGGATAGTATCTCCTCTAGCTGCTTCAATGCTACATCTGCTTCGTCCGTCCATGTAAACTTGTCAATCCTCTTCAGCAACTTGTACAATAGCAGAGCCTTCTCTCCAAGTCGGCTGATAAACCAATAACCGCTGCAACGCAGCCTGTCAGCCGTTGTATGCCCTTCAGTCATGTCAGACGGTTTATGTTTAGGATGGCCTTGATCTTCTCCGGTTTGACCTCGATTCCGTGCTAGGAAATGATGAAGCCCAACAGTTTGCCGGCTGGAACCCCGAAGACGCACTTCTTAGGGTTAAGCATCATGTTGTATTTCTAGAGATTATCAAAGGTTTATTTTAAGTTGGAGATTAAGTCGTTTGAATTTTTAGACATCACTGCTATATCGTCCACATAGGCATGAACGTTCCAACCAATTTGATCATGTAGGCAATGTTGCATTATCCGCTGGTACGTAACACCTGTGTTTTTTAGCCCAAAGGGCATCTTGGCATAGCAAAACGTGCCGTAAGATGTGGTGAACGAAGTGGCCAATTGGTCCGACTTCCTCATCTTAATCTGGTGGTATCCTGAGTATGCATCAAGAAAACACAAAAGCTCCGAGCCAGCCATCGAGTCAATGACTTGGTCAATGCGAGGTAAAGCAAATGGATCTTTGAGACACGCTTTGTTCAAGCCGGTGTAATCAACACGCATTCTTAATTCTTTGGTTCCCTTTTTGGGGACAAGTACATGATTGGCCATCCATCGGGTGTGAAGGACTTCTCGGATAAAACTAGCCTTAAGTAACCTAGCTATCTCCTTGCCTATGGCGCGTCTCTTCTCGTCTTTGAAGCGTCGTAGAGGTTGTTTCACCGGTTTGCATTTTGGATCAATATTCAAGCTATGCTCGGCAAGTTCCCTAGGTACATCTTTCATGTTGGCAGGTTGCCAAGAAAAGATGTCCCTATTCTCACAGAGGAACTCGACGAGCATGCTTTCCTATTTGGAATCTAGGTTTGTCGCAATGGCGGTGGTCTTGGAGGCATCGCCTACCACAAGTTCCACCGGCTTGGTTTCGACGGTGGCCTTGAAGGATGGGGCAGAGTCAGAAATCTGCTTCTTCGACGCCGGCATCTCCGAGGCATCGACCTTGCTCTGGATCTCCTTGAATTCTTTATTGTAGAGGACAGCTTCTGCAAAGGCTGCTTCTCCAATCTCGCAATCCCTTTCATTGGTAAAGCTTTCAGATACGGTTATGACATCGTTTGTTACGGGTATCTTGAGCTTGTTGTAGACGAAGCATGGATTGGCCATGAAGGCGTAGAATATGTCGCGTCCAAATATGACGTGGTACGCGCTCTTGAAGGGGGCCACCTCGAAGGTCATGCATTCTTGGAGGTAATTATTAACATCGCCAAAAGCGACCTAAAGTGTGATGCACCCAAGGGACCGAGCCTCCTGGATAGGAACTACGCCATGGAACATGGTGCTGGTCCGCCTTAGGTTGGTCTCCGTCAAGTAAATCTTGTGTAGTGTATCTAGGTACATGATGTTGATGCTTCTTCCACTATCCACCATACATTTGGTGAACTCGTGGCCGTCAATCAGGGGGTTGATGACCATGGCGTACTAGTTCTCCGTAGGGATGAGGTCTGGGTGATCCTTCCTATCCCAAGTAATTGGAATCTCCGACCACCGCGGGTACTGGGGGCTGGGGGTAGAGTAGCCATCAGTATCCTCATAGAGGTTTTCTGTTGTTGGACAGTGGGGGTGCCAAGGAAAGTGTGGAAAATGGCCGCCTTCTTCTCGAAGGGGTTCTTGCCCTTGCCATCGCTCTTGGTGGCATGCTTGGGGTCAACATCCTCGTCCATGTCATTTGAATCCTTGGACTCCTCGTCCTTCTTCTTCCCCTTGCCCTTGCCTTGCGGTTTGTTCTTCCGACTTTGCTTGTAGCCGGACTGCGGGTCCTCCTTGAGATCGTTGATAGACTTGCAATGGCGATTGGTGTGAGTGGCTTTGCCGTTGGTGTCGAGGTGTACAAGGCACGACATATCACGGTACTCTTCGTACAGTTGGGGAACGCGGAGCGTTGCCGAGGTGGTTTCACTACCTCGCTGCTGCCCACGACCAGCCGCCGTCCTCGGCCACGCTGTCCGCCATCACCTTGTCCTGCAAATGTCATGGCGAACATGTCAGAGGTTTGGTTTTCTTCTGGCGGGCTCTTCTGCTTGGTGTTGTTGTTCCTCCTATCTTGAGTTGGAACGGCCATTGCCGGCAGGGAGCCGCGGAGCATCGTCGTCGGCAACTATGAACTCACTAGCCAGCTAGATCATCTGGTTGATATCTAGCCGGTTATTGTCCTACAAGCGCTTCAACTTATGTCGGAGCAACATACCTTTTTCCAATCCATTGATGAAGGTGGACATGGCAGTCTGGGCGTGCACTCCTATGCAGGAATTCTTCATATCCAGCCTGCGAGAGAGGTAGGCGCGAGATGACTCGTCTTTCTTCTGCACGCACCACTGTAGATCACCAACAGTGCAGGGACGCTTATACGTACCCTAGAAGTTCTTGGTGAACACTTCTTGCATGTCCAACCAATTGCAGATGGACTTCTTCGGCAAGTCATCGATCCATTGTCGGGCCGTGCCCACCAGCATCAATGGGAGGTACTTAACGGCGACGTTGGGGTTACCACCAGCGATCTCCACCGCGTTTCCGTAATCCTGCAACCACGTAGCTGGCTTGGCGGTGCCATCATAGGGCTTGATGGTCTTGTCAATCCGGAAACCCTTGGGGTAAGTTGCGGTCCGTATTATAGGTCCAAAGCAACGTGGTCCCAAGTATTCTCCTTCCCGGGCCTCGTGAATCTTGTCCAAGCGTAAACATGCGTCGTATGGCTACAGGCTTGCTCTTTTCTTCTTGCCACCATGGGAAGGCCTGCGTGAACGACGGGGGCCTCCTCCACCATGGTGGATACTAGGGGGCGACAGAGGCGGAGGTGGCGGTGGGTTAGCTTTCTTGTTGTTACCCTCTTGCGATGCCTCACGCTTGTCGCGGTTGCTTGTCGTACATGGAGGGTCATGACGCGACCTGCTCTTGTGTCCTTGGTTGCGCTCTCCATCATGACGGGTCTGCTCCGTGTTGTCACGGATGACGATGCCGCTCTGTCTTGGCGGAGGCATATCCGTACGACGGTGAGCCTTGGTGTCTTCGCGATGTCTGGGAGACCGGGGCGATGGAGATGTGCGACGAGGATGAGCCTTTCCTCAGTGGTCGGAGGATATGGGGATAGCATCCTTCCTGTTGCGTGCATCCCTCCGTCTTTGTTCTGACGAACCCGTCTGGGACCCGACATCATGAGGAGATTGATCCCTTGGTGGCTTAGGCTGACTAGACTAGCAAAACGGTGGGTTAGACTCAAGCCTCTGAGAGGTGGCCATTTCTTGCTATTTCACTGCCTTGGCCACAAGGTCATAGACCTATTCCACATCTGCGTGTGATCTATCCTTCTCCAGAAGGGTCTTGGCGACGGCGAGGTTGAGAAGAGGAGTGGGAATCACCTGCCTGCCTTTACTGTCAATGTATGGCTTTGCTTGTGGCGGCTTAGAGGGAGCCCATCCTAGGTTTCGCCGTAGACCAGGATCATTGATGACGCAAGCCGCAACTTTCTTAGCCTTCTGCTGCTGGAGTAGAGTCTTGTACTCGGCCTCCATGACTCTAGCTTTCTCTATTGACTTCTGCGTGTTGTCCAGATCTCGATCCAGCTTTGCGCCTTGCTCCACATTGTCCTGTACTTCCTCCAGCGGCTGCTGGAGCTTCCCGTCAAGCTGGACTATGTTCCGAATATGAGCCACAGTCATGGGCTCGATGAGTAAGTTGTCGTACATCACTCTATCAGCTGGAGTGACTTGGGCAGCAGCAGACGTAGATGCCGGAGGCGGCGGGTTTGCAGCATTGTTGTTACTCGGACCGGTGTTGAGTTCCTGCGGCTGCTACACTGGGTTAGGCGGAGGGGCATGACCTTTACGCGATCATTGTCGGCAGCAACAGGTGGTCCCTTCCCCTTGTCTAGTGATGTGGACATCCCATCTATTGATACAACCGTTGCACCTACAGCTACACACATACAAGGACCTATCACAAGATCTCGTGCCAAACAACTTAACTATCAGGTACTTTCGTTTCTTGGAACTATTCCTCACATACATGAGAATATGATGTTGCCTAAATCAGATGTATTTATTACTCTTAGGAATAATGGACCAAGCATGGATGAGAGGGACAATCATTGGAGCATGGTCATGCATGGAGATGGCAGCAAGCATGTGATGATTCAAGAGAAGGCCACGGATGAAGATTTCAAAACTTTGAGGCCACCATAATGAAGAAAGAAGGCTTGGACGAAATATTCAAGATTAATACTTCACAAATTCGTCCATAGCTTAATATGGTGCTGCGACACCTTTATTTTGGGCCAGGCCCATGTAATATTCGTAGGATTTTTAATAGACACTTTTTAGAGTCCGCATTTGAGGAGAAAAGGACTTCTAGGGTTGGATTCGGCCACCACTTCTATGGCTGGCCGAAACCCCACCTTTTCCTCCTTAAATACTCCCCTTAGCCGTCACCATAGACTCGGATTTTGTTTAGACATTAAGTTAGCCATCATAGCAACTTCGCCAAGGCTCGAGCGTCGCAGAGGACTCTTGTACTTCGCACCTATACAGGATCCCACCTTTTCAATAAAGCTTTCATCTTAGTCCGCAATATCTTGATTGCAATATTAGTTCTTACTTGTTCTCGATTTCAGGTAGGAATTAAGACCCTCGCTGGTCAGGCTCATCGTGTTCCCGCAGGATCGGTAACCTCCAAGAGATTGGCCTAGCGATTGAATTGGCGCTCGTGCTCGCACGTGTAGTCGGATCGTCAAGCCCAAACTCCACCAAATCGGCTATCACCATCTCATCGAAAGATCGGACACCTTTGCCCTATCAAGTGGTATCAGATTTCAGGTTGCTCGGTGAGATTTTACTGTTTTCGTAGATTAGATCTGTTTTACATATAACCCACGAAAAAGCCAAAAACAAAGTTAGATTTTAGATCCATCCCGTCACCAATCTATGCCTTGCATTATCTTTTCAGTTTTGCATTGTTGAATTTGTGTCTGCATCGTCGCGTCGAGTTGTTGGTCTTAGTGTCTCGTCTCTTAGAGTTTCGAGTTCTGATCATAGTAGTCACTGCCACACTCGCAGATCACCGCCACCATATTCCACCACCATATTCCGCCGCCATACACCCAGCCACCATAAACCCTAAAACTCCGCCACCGCCTTCCTACCGCGACACGGATCCAATCACCTTTCCTACCGCGGCACGAGTCCGACTTGAGTTATTGTTTCCTAGTTATTTATTTTTACTCTCCTTCGTTGTTGTTTCCGTGTTGAGCTAAAGTCCGCGTCGAACTAAGAGTTCAGTCGTAAGTCCAGAAGGAGAGCAAAAAAAAAGTCTGGAACCGCCTCTGAAATTTTTTTCTGGCTATACTGATTTCGGCTCCCGGGATCACTTTTCTCCATCGGCCGTTATAGCGATATTTTTTTGGCACCTGCGTGCTTTCCGGAGCATAATACAAAATTTTTGAATTTTTTTTTTGGGGCTAACCTGTTTCTAGACCCCGTCAATCAATTCTAGACACTCGCCATCATAGTCATTTTCGACATCTCGGTTCGCTTTTCAGGGTGCCATATCATCATACATTGCTTGTTGTG
This sequence comes from Avena sativa, assembly GCA_916181665.1. NCBI lineage: Eukaryota > Viridiplantae > Streptophyta > Magnoliopsida > Poales > Poaceae > Avena > Avena sativa. The sequence goes on from OV702285.1 coordinate 332,425,146, forward strand.
TCGCGTCGTGACATCGTGGGTGATCTAGGCTCGCGTCTCTAGTATGATCTAGCCTAGGACCAGCAGAGTACCGTCGTTGAGCATTCTTTCAACATTTGCATTGCTATTGTGATAATTGCTAACCCCTTTGCTAAGCCTTACCAGAGCTCCACATATTTCTCCACATGCGGTGTCTCGACTCCTGGTAATCGCTCGGTTCAATCTCCGGACCTACTGCTCCTCGCGGTTGCACATCGCCTTTTCCTGCTGTTTGGTAAGAACTTGTAAGATCTTCGTATATTGCTTGACGGATTCTTCGTGTAACCCTGCCACAATGACGAACCAAGAACTACATGCCCACTTCTTCGAGATCTTGGTCGGTCTCGCTGAAGATGTGGATGCACGACTAGAGGAGTTTGACACCAAGCTCACCAACGCCATGGACAAGATCGATGGACTCGAGAAATCCTTCAACGACAAGCTTGACGCTCGGTTCAAGGAGGTTTTGGACAGATTGCCGGCACCCGCACCCGCCCCATTGGCACCCCGGCATGGCGCACAGCGCATTCCGATCACGGGTCATACTGCTGGTTCAGCGGCCGCCGCACCTCAGCCGGCTACCGCTGTAGCTGAGGCACATCAGGCTTCCACCGCGGCTGCTGCTGCAACATTGGGGGTAGACGACGGGTACTACTACTACCTCGAAAATGACAATCTGTTTGACGAGGAGGTTGAATAACCCCCACACCCTGCTGGCCGACCCCCACATTACCAACGCAATGCTCGACCACCGTTACGTGATCATGATCATGTTGCAAAGATTAAATTAAATATTCCATCTTTTGAGGGTAAATATAATCCTGATGCATATCTTACATGGGAGGTGGAAGTAGAACAACGTTTTGCATGTTTAAAATATCCTGAGAATATGCGTGTTAGTGCTACTACATGTGAATTTACTAAATCTGCTTCCCTTTGGTGGTCTGAGTATTGTCGTTTAAATCCTACTACTATTCCTCATACTTGGACTACTTTAAAAACTGCTATGCGTGTTTGTTTTGTGCCTCCCACTTATCAACGTGATTTACTAAAGAATCTGACACGTTTGGAACAAGGGAAAAATTCTGTAGAGGAGTATTATCAGGAATTGCAAACGGGGATGGTTCGGTGTGGTCTTGTTGATTCTACTGAACAAATGCTTGCACGTTTCTTTGGTGGATTAAACAAGGACATTCAACACATATTATACTATAAGGAATATAGTTCCATCACTCGTTTGTTTCATCTTGCTTGCAAAGCTGAACGTGAAGTGCAGGATCGCCAAACGCCATGGAGGAGGACTAATAATTCTATAGGTCGCACATCCACTTGGACATCCCGACAATCAGCGCCTTCTTCTCGTGACTCTCCACCATCTACTACCACATCCAAGGCCACCACAAGATTTCTGTCAGCTGCTCCTCCACCGTCATCCAATGCTCCTGCTCGTAGTGCATCTTCTATGGCTTCCACGGGTAAAACAAAGGATATGCAATGCCGCAAGTGTTGGGGTTTTGGTCATATTGAGAGACAGTGCACAACACAACGTGTTATGATGGTGCATGATGATGGTCAATATTATTCAGCGAGTGACTTTGATGAAGATACATTAGCTCTTATTTCTGCTCGATATGGAGACAATTGTGATTCTGATGAAGAGATGGAGGTAATGGGAGCTGAAGCTGCTGATCAATACAAGATCTTAATTACACAACGTGTGTTGAGTGTGCAATTGAGCAAATCTGAGCATGATCAATGGAACAACCTGTTCCAAACACATGGTGTTGTCAAGGAAAGAGCTATAAGGATCATCATTGATGGAGGGAGTTGTAATAATCTGGCTAGTGTTGACATGGTAGAGAAGCTTGCACTTCCAACAAGACAACGCACACATTCATATTACATCCAATGGATTGAGATTTCTCGCAAGATCAAGGTAACAAGAATGGTACGCATGCATTTTACTATTGGTACATATTCTGATTTTGTTGATTGTGATGTTGTACCTATGCAAGCTTGTTCTTTGTTACTTGGTAGACCATGGCAATTTGACAGAGAATCTGTTCATAATGGCAAAACTAATCACTATTCTCTTATGCATGATGGAAAGAAAATTGGTCTAAAACCTATTACTCCCGAACAGATTTTAAAAGATGATCTTGCTAGAGCTAGTAGAGCTAAAACTGAGGAGAAAAATAAAAGTGAGAATCAGATTGTTGCTGCAGATTTTGTACCACCAAAGAACACTAAATCTGATTCTAACCATGCTACTGAAATTCGCTTGAAGAGTCCATGTATGCTTGCAAATAAAATTGATATTGCTGAACTGTGAGGGTAAAACAATAGGGTAAAGAACCCCACTGCAATTTTTATAAATCATAGAGAGTTACAAGCAAATATTTACAAGTTTCAAGCCACCTCAAAAGAGGGATAACACTATGAACAACTATCTCCTATCTAAATTATTGCTAATCCAATCTTTGAGGCCCTGGTAATTCTTTTTCTTAATTCTACACAGGACCCATCTTAATTCCTAAGAAACAATAGCCCTCCGTTCCTCAAGGGAAGCATGCTTGTTGTTGAAGATTTCATTGTTTCTACACATCCATATGCCCCAAGCTCCTAGGATAATAATTTCCATTACAAAGGGTACTTTTAGGACTTTTTTAATACTGGCCAAAGCTTCGAAAATATTGTGATCAAAATCTTGGACAGGGAAAATTTCAGCCCAGCATGCTTTTGCAAAAGGACAACCCCAAAATAAGTGTAGAATAGTTTCCTCACTTGTGCAACCATGAAACACACAATCATATGAATCCAGAGCAAATCTTTTCCTTTTCAGAAGATTCCTAGTGTTTAGCCTATCAAGGAGCAAAAGCCAGAAGAAGAACTTATGTTTTTGCTGGCAAGAGGACTTCCACAACCAAGAAAAATGTGGTTACACAAACTGATATCCAGATAATGAATAATAAGCCTTTTGGACTGAGAAAATAGCACTGCCCCAAATATAGCTCCAGTTGTTTGCTTCTCCCTCCATTCCATCACTTAGAATTTGCTCAAGGCTTTGATATTCATGGTAAGCTTGCTGTGATAGAGGGAGAAAAAAGTGATCTTGCATGTTGGCCGTCTGTAAGAACTCATAAACAGAGATGTGAGGATTTTTTGCATAAGAAAGAAGATGAGGAAGCTTATGCTGTAGACATCCATCATTCCACATATCAGTCCAGAGAAGAGTGGATTTTCTATCACCCACCAAGCACTTTGCTATTCCTTTATATATGTCAACCAATTTCAGATGTGCTTTCCACCAAAAAGATCCCTCGAGACTTCATCCATGCAGTTTACCATTGCAATAATAAGTGTTCTAGACAAGATGAACCCATGGGATATCCTTGTGATTGTAGAATTTATCCAAATTCTTCAAAAGAAGTGCTGAGTTTTGAACATTAAGGTCAAGCACCCCCAAACCTCCATGGTTCTTTGGTCTACAAACTTTATTCCATGCTACAAGGGCTTGACCTCTAGCTTGAACATCAGTGGTTTTCTTCCTCCACAAGCATTGTCTCATATACTTAATCAGCTGATCTTTAATAGTGACTGGAAGATCAAAACAACTCATATAATATATGGGAAGGGAAGATAAGACAGATTTAACCAACTGCAATTTTCCCCCATAATTTAGAAAATCAGCAATCCCACATAATCTTCTCTCAACTCCCTGAACAATAGGCAGAAAATGTTCCACTGCAGGCTTATTGATGCTTAAAGGTAATCCAAGGTAGGTGAAAGGTAATGAGCCAGGGAGGCATGAAAGTGTACTGGCAAAGTTCCCTAGCCTCTCAGAATCCATGTTGATTGGCATCATACTAGATTTAGAATAATTGACTTTGAGTCCAGTGGAGAGAGCAAAAGTGTGGAGTAGAGCCTTAAGGCACAATAATTGCTCTGAGTCAGCCTTAAGGATTAATAAAGTGTCATTTGCATACTGCACAACAGGGAAATCAGGACAAAACACACCCTCAAGGGGGAGGGAGAGAAGTCCAAGGCTCATTGCTTTATTGGGGATGCTTTGAAGAAGATCGGCAGCCAAGACAAACAGGTTAGGGGATAAAGGATCCCCTTGCCTTACTCCTCTTCTGCAGTAAAACTTTTTCCCAGGCACTCCATTTAACAAAACAGAGGAAGAAGCAGAACCAAAGATCAACTGAATCCAAGTAATCCATTTTTCACCAAAACCTTTGGCTTTGAGAATATTAATAATTGTTGAATGCTCAAGTCTATCAAAAGACTTTTCAAAATCAAGCTTAAGAATTAGAATTTCTTCTTTGGACTTGTGGCATTGATCAAGGAATTCAAATGCCCAACCTAAACAGTCCTGAATAGACCTTTGTTTGAGGAAACCATACTGGTTTTTGTGGACAAGTTTAAGGATAATTTTTTGAAGTCTGTTGGCCAGAAGTTTGGTTATAATCTTGAAGACACTGTTTAGCAGAGAAATAGGCCTGAAATCAGCAGGTGTCAAAGGGGCTTCATTTTTGGAATGAGGGTGATAAAAGAGGCATTAATGCTTTCCAAAGAAGTTTGGCCCTCATAGAAATCCACAAGGAGTTGTTTAACATCCTCCTTAATAATAGACCAGCATTGTTTAATGAATTCATTGTTGAAGCCATCTGGGCCAGGGGATTTGTCATTAGGAAGTTCTTTTATTACACCTTAAATCTCATCATCGGAGAAAGGTTCTTCCAAAACATCCTTTTCCTCTTGTCTTAAGCATTCTCCTGCCAAATCACTAAGATTGAAGTGCATTTCGGGCTTATTAGATGAGCCCATTCTATCTTTAAAGGCCTTCCATAGTAGATCAGCTTTACCATAATTATCATGAATCTCTTCATTAGAATCAACTTTGAGCCTGGAGATGTAGTTATGCCTGAAACTTATGGTAGCTTTTGAATGAAAGAATTTTGTGTTCTCATCGCCCAACTTGACCCATTTAATTTTCCCTCTTTACTTCCAATAAGCATTTTGATCTTGTAAAAGTGAGATTATAAGATTTTTCAGGAGATCTCTGAGATTCCATTCTAGAATAGTAAGAGTTCTCATTTCCTCCAAGACATCTAAGAGATCAATGGTGGCATTGACATTGCAAATTTGTGATTTCAGGCAAGGCAGATTTTTTGCCCAGAGCTTCAGTCCCCTTCTTACATTTTTGAATTTAGCATTAATTTTTTTGGCAGAATCATGGAAGCCAACAGGGATGTTCCAGGAATTTTGTACAATTGCTTTAAAATCCTTATGATGCATCCAATAATTCTCAAATCTGAAAACCTGAGCTTTTGGAATCATTGTGCCAATGGAGATGACACAAGGTAGATGGGTCAGAGGTAGGCTTGGTAAGAGGAACAACAAAAGTTGAAGGAAAGCTCTGAGTCCAGGAGGTAGATGTAAAAAACCAGTCCAACCTTTCCAGAAGGGGTTCTTTTTGCATGTTACTCCAAGTGAACTTTCTACCTTTAAGGGGTAGTTCAATGAGACCCATATTATTAATGGCTTCATTGAAAAGAAGCATATCATTCACATCCCCACCCTGTCTATTTCTGTCTGAAGGTTTTCTAGAAAAATTGAAGTCACCCACAATGAGCCATCCAAATCATCAGGCATGTCAATATTTCCAAACCATTCTAAAAAATATGCCTTTTTTTCAGGTAAGCATGGCCCATAAATGTTGGTGAGGATCCAGGTTTCATTGGACAAGAGAGATGTCAAGGTGATGGAGATGGAGAACTCATTATGGAAGGAAAGATGCCCAGAAAATAGAGAGCTATTCCAAATGGTGATCAAACCCCCAGAAGCTCCCCTAGAGGGAAGGAATTCAAAATTGGTAAATTTGGGGGGGGGGGGGGGCAGAACTTTCTTATATAAGAGATATCAAAATCTTCCCTCTTAGTTTCTTGGAGGCAAATAATATCACAGCCAGACTCATCAATTTTATTTCTGATAGCAACCCATTTTTTCTGAGTTAATTCCCCTGATGTTCCAGTTCAGAATCTTCCAAATTCTTTTGTTATCCATTAAGAAACCAGATGTATGTTGAGTGATGAGGTGATACAAGCAATGTAATCACCCAAATGAAAAGACTACAACCAAATACAAAAAAGGCATTCCATACCATAACCCCACTGTCAGGTTCAACAATAAGTAACAAACACATCAAAAGACCACTAGAACAGGTTTCAGAACAGGGGGCCAACAAGGCTCCAGCAAAAGACATATTGTGATACATTAAAGCACTTAAGTGGGGGGTTTCTTCTTGGCTTGCTAACCACAGGTACCAGCAGCCCCAGATTTCTTTTTGCCTCGAATGCTCAAGCTTGATGAACCATTTCCTTTGATGATGCCTTTTGGAGGAGCCTTGACTGCCACTTCAGTGGCCTTCCCTTTCGTGAGTAACCTCTTCTCCAGGTCACCATCCTTTACCTTGTAGAAAGAGGCAGCAAGATTTTTAACCACTTCAGGATTTAAGCAAGGTGGAATAGCATTGCAAACCAGGCAATCAGCAATTAAGCAGTTTAAGTGACTTTTGAAACCACCATTCAATTCAACAATTCTAGGACTTCTTCTCACCTCAGTTTCAACTAGAGGTTCCTTGCCCTTTCTCTTTCTGGAAGGAGTGGAAGGAGAGCAAGAGGACTGTATAGCCTCAATGCCTAGACAAGGAGGATCCATCTGTGAAATGCTTTCATTAGGGATGATGAAAGATATTGAATTCTCCTCAGCAATAGGTTCTTTGATAATTTCCCATAAAGAAGAAGTAAGAAAGCTCTTGACCCAATTAAACTTCTCAGGAGTAGCAAGCATGAGAGTAATAAAATTAAACCAACTTACAGGAATGTCACACATGAGAGAGCCTTTTGAAGAAGAGTCCTTCTGAATATGATGAGAAAAGTAGCTTTCCCAGAGATCTAGGCCTTGTTGGGAAAAGCCCTGCTTTTCAGCATGCACATCAGGAATTGGCACAAAAGTTCTGACCATTCCCACCTGAAGATGGGCTTCATTAGGGGAAAGGAGGTGCTGATCCTCCATCATCCAATCATCATTTCCATCAGCCCAAGCACCAGAATCCATGGGACTCTCCACCATCCCCTCTTCATCCGAGTTAGCTTCATCCTCTACCAAATAGTTATGAAGAATGTTCTGCAGGCCCTCACCAATACCAACACCTTGAGGCCCTTCAACCACTGCTTGACCTTCAATAGCCACAGGATCAGCATTCATAGACTCATCATCATCAAACTCCCAGTTATTAACAAGGATGGCACCTGTAACTCCACTATTAACATCCTGTGGGGGGAGGTTATGGTTATCCACTGGCATGTCTTCACCAGGAGCAATCACAGGACCTTGGACAGGAGCAGCAGCAGCTTCCCAAGGTTCCCAACCTTCATTATTATCCCCACCAGGAGCAGGATCCTGCACAGGAGCCAACCACCAGCCTCACCCCTAGGAGCAGGGGGAGGGGGAGGAGGGGGATCTGGGGCCCAAAGATAGGTACTAGATGTGGGTCCTCATTGTCAGCCGGAAGTGGGTCCTCATCAGGTGCCCTCCCCAAGCAAGTCACTTTGCAACACCTCAACAGAGAAGGTCCAGAATTCAGACTCCACCAAGTCGCCTATAGTGAACCTGACACTCTTGGGAATATGCACCAGATCAGTGACGCGATTTTTCGCAATAATCCTGCCTTTTTGGTCATGGTCCCTCTCCCATAGAAGGACCTTCCCAATATCAGCAAAAACCGCATTTAGATCTTCAGTATGCCAGTGGTCTAAGGGAGGGCCAACGAGCATCACCCAACACTCGTTGTTGAACTGAGCCCTCCTCCAATTTCCCCCCTCATTATGCTTAACAAAAGAAACATGCACATATTGAAAAGGAATGGGGCTGGCCGCGATGAGCCTGTCCCTGTCACTGACATGGTGAAATTGCACATATGCAGCCCCAAATGAACATGCCTAAACATCCCGAAAGTGAACACGAGCCTCGTTGTTGAGGAAATCGACCAGAACATCACGAATATTCAGGAAAGGAATTTGACCAGGGGGAGGGGATTAATGGTTGCGATAGCATACTGTTCATGGGTCCTTGACCTCCACGGAACCACCACCCTTTTGACGCGATTTCTTCCAGCCACTTGCAAAACTTGAAAGCCATTCGGCAAGAATGGAGCAGGATCAATCGGAATATTCGCCATTTCGACGGACTTCGCCGGCGACGAGCAAGGGAGGGTTGGGGTTTCACCAGGCGAGGGAGTTGAGGAGACAGGGAAACCAGCAGTTGTTTTTTTGCAAAGAAGTGGAGAACTCTTGAAAACCGTTGTGAACGATGGGCCAAAATGAGGATTTTTTTGGGCCTTGAACCACCCCTTGTAAGAATTGTCGGGCCACAAACATTTTGGGAAGAAAGGGAATTTCAAAAAAGGAATGAGACCAGATAGTTTAAATGCCACGCGATTGGAACCTCCTGATAACCCGACCGGCGTTACCACAGATTTAACACTGCCATCAGCGAGAACCTGTGCATAAGACCTGCCTTGATTGCTTGACATGAAATCACACTTACTGTGCTCAGCAAAAACGGGCGATGAATCCGCATCAGAAGTCGGAAATTTGAGCTGTTGGAAAACAGAAACACCTTTATTGCTATCCTTCAACGAAGGAGAATTTTTTGGGGCTTTTCTTTTTGTACGTGACAACTTTCCAATCACCTGCAGATTCCTTGTAAAATTCCTTTTCTTCAAAAAATCCAATTTGGGACACCGTTACCCCAAAGGTTGACGTGGACCACAAACAACTTGCATGAAAATTTTGAAATATTGTAAATTTCAAATCCCACCACCCTTGAAGCAACCGAGAAACAAAAAGTTCTATCTTGCAGAAATTTCACTTGGAATTTAAAAGCCTGGCCACCAAAACAAGCTTGGAGTGCAAGACCAACCGTATGGAGATCCAACTTAAAATTTTCTCTTCCAAAAGAACAAACCAGATAGAAAGGTCTCTTTCTGAAACCACCAAGGAAATTAACTTGATGCCTGAATTTATCGAAAATCTTCTTCTCAAATTCCTGCCCTAATGAGAAATCCAGGGCAGGTCGATTCAAAGATTCATCCTTAATAGTGCACTCCTTAGGAAAGTCCTTGGTGAAATCCAGGGTTTTTGGCATAATATTCTCAACATTGAGTGAAAATTTCTTAACCAAAGGGCTGGGCAAGATCTGTGCGCCAACTACAACCCTCTTCACTTGAAGATCAATAGAAACACCAGAGGCCACAACCTCACCTTGGATCAAATATCTAGCATCAATAACCACCTCATTGTGGTTGAGGAGGACTAATCTTTTTGAACTAGGGAAAAGCATAAAAAAACCTTTAGTAGGCTCCAGATCATCAACCGGCAAGGAGGAGCAAAGAGCATGCCATTTAAAACCAGTGTCCTCATCTGTTCCAGAGATGGTAGGAGATCTACCAAGAAAGCCAGATGAAGGCACCAGAGAATCATTAACATGAGAGAGGTGAGAGGGGAACCTCAAAACAGATCCAATAGAAATCTTCTCCCCATTTTCCAAACATTTGCCCTCAAGGGGAGAGCCTTTGGCGTTGAGAAGAACCAACCAAGAATCAGCCGAGAGAGCGAGAGAACCCTCAAGAAACTTACCACCCGTTGTCACACTAGAGTAGGTGATCTTCCAACAACCCCCTGAGGAATCCATGCAGATCTTTTGCCGGTGAGACGTCGGCGAAAGCCGGAGGCCGACCAACGGTCTCCTCAGAGGAGCCTCATGCCTCGGAAATCGTGCGGGTTTTTTTCTGGAGGATGTCGTTATATTGCTGAACTAGATGTAAACAATACTCAATGTTATGCAATTGTCTGCAAAGAGGTTTTGTTTTCATTTGAGGATATGCCTCCTTCTTTGCCACCCGTTATTGGTAACCTTTTGCAGGAATATGAGGATGTTTTTTCATCTGAGATGCCACCAGGACTACCTCCTATTAGAGGAATTGAGCACCAAATTGATCTAATTCCTGGTGCTACGTTGCCCAACCGCGCGCCATATAGACCCAATCCGGAGGAGACAAAGGAGATACAACGCCAAATTTAGGAACTACTCGACAGAGATCATATTCGTGAGTCCCTTAGCCCCTGTGTTGTTCCTATTATTTTGGTACCTAAGAAAGATGGTTCTTCACGCATGTGTACTGATTGTAGAGCTATCAATAATATTACTATTCGATATTGTCATCCTATTCCATGTTTGGATGACATGCTTGATGAATTAAGTGGCTCTACCATGTTTTCTAAAGTTGATTTGCGTAGTGGTTACCACCAGATTCGTATGAAATTGGGAGATGAATGGAAAACAACATTTAAAACTAAGTTCGGTTTATATGAGTGGTTAGTGATGCCGTTTCGTTTAACCAATGCACCCAGCACTATCATGAGATTAATGAACGTTGTGTTGCAGAATTTATTATACATTCTGATCATGAATCTTTGAAGCATATTCGTAGTCAAGATATGTTGAATCGTCATCATGCAAACTGGGTTGAATTTATTGAGTCTTTTCCTTATGTTATCAAACACAAAAAGGGTAAAGATAATGTCATTGTTGATGCTTTGTCTCGTTGTTATACCTTTTTTATCTCAACTTGACTTAAAAATATTTGGATTGGAAACTATTAAGGAACAATATGTGCATGATGCTGAATTTAAAGATGTGTTGCAGAACTGTAGAGATAGTAGAACATGGAACAAATTCGTCTTCATTGATGGAATTGTGTTCCATGCTAACAAACTATGCATCCCAGATAGTTCCGTTCGTCTATTGTAGTTATATGAGGCGCATGGAGGAGGATTGATGGGACACTTTGGTGTCAAGAAAACGAAGGATGTCCTTGCTGCACACTTATTTTGGCCACGTATGCCTCGATATGTTGAGAGATTCATGGCACACTCCACTACTTGTCAAATAGCTTAGTCTCGCCTTAATCCACATGGTTTATATATGCCTCTTCCTGTTCCTAGTGTTCCTTGGGAGGATATTTCTATGGACTTTGTTTTGGGATTGCCACGTATACAGAAGGGGTGGGATAGTATTTTTATTGTTGTGGATCAGTTTTCTAAGATGGCACACTTTATTCCTTGTCATAAAACGGATGATGTTGCGCATATTGCTGATTTGTTCTTTCGTGAAATTGTTCGTTTACATGGTGTGCCAAATACTATTTTTTCTGATCGTGATACTAAATTTCTTAGCCACTTTTGGAGATGTTTATGGGCTAAGTTGGGGACTAAATTGCTGTTTAGTACTACATGTCATCCCCAAACTGATGGACAAACTAAAGTAGTAAATAGATTTGTGTCTACGATGTTGCGGGTTGTTTTAAAGAAGACTTAAAATTGTGGGAAGAGTGTTTACCTCATATACAATTTGCTTATAATCGTTCGCTGCATTCTACCACAAAGATGTGCCCATTTGAGATCGTGTATGGTTTTGTTCCTCGTGCACCTATTGATTTATTGCCTTTACCTTCTTCGGTGCAAAATAATTTGGATGCTACACAACACGCTGAAATGATATTAAACTTGCATAAGACTACTAAAGATAACATAGAACACATGAATGCTAAGTATAAACTTGATGGGGATAAAGGGAGAAAGCATGTTGTGTTTGATGTTGGAGATCTTGTTTGGTTACATTTGCGTAAAGATCGTTTTCCTGATTTACGCAAGTCTAAGTTAATGATGTGTGCTGCTGGTCCCTTTAAGGTGTTAGAGAAAATAAATGATAATGCATATAAACTTGAGTTGCCTGCAGACTTTGGTACAGTTAGTCCTACGTTTAACATTGCAGATTTGAAGCCTTACTTTGGTGAGGAAGATGATATTTCGTCGAGGACGACTTCAACTCAAGAAGGGGAGCATGATGTGGACATCCCATCTATTGATACAACCGTTGTACCTACAGCTACACACATAAAAGGACCTATCACAAGATCTCGTTTCAAACAACTTAACTATCAGGTACTTTCGTTTCTTGGAACTATTCCTCACATACATGAGAATATGATGCTGCCTAAATCAGATATATTTATTACTCTTAGGAATGATGGACCAAGCTTGGATGAGAGGGACAAGCATTGGAGCATGGTCATGCATGGAGATGGCACCAAGCATGTGATGATTCAAGAGAAGGCCACGGATGAAGATTTCAGAACTTTGAGGCCACCATAATGAAGAAAGAAGGCTTGGACGAAATATTCAAGATTAATATTTGACAACTTCGTCCATAGCTTAATATGGTGCTGGGGAACCTTTATTTTGGGCCAGGCCCATGTAATTTTCGCAGGATTTTTAATAGCCACTTTTAGAGTCCGTATTTGAGGAGAAAAGGACTTCTAGGGTTGGATTCGGTGACCACTTCTATGGCTGGCCGAAACCCCACCTTTTCCTCCTTAAATACTCCCCTTAGCCGTCACCATAGACTCGGATTTTGTTTAGACATTAAGTTAGCCATCATAGCAACTTCGCCAAGGCTCGAGCGTCGCAGAGGCCTCTTGTACTTCGCACCTATACATGATCCCACCTTTTCAATAAAGCTTTCATCTTAATCCGCAATATCTTGATTGCAATATTAGTTCTTACTTATTCTCGATTTCATGTAGGAATTAAGACCCTCGCTAGTCAGGATGATCGTGTTCCCGCAGGATCGGTAACCTCCAGGAGATTGGCCTACCGATTGCTTTGGTGCTCGTGCTCGCACATGTGGTCGGATCGTCAAGCCCGAACTCCACCAAATCGACTATCAACATCTCATCGAAAGATTGGACACCTTTGCCCTATCATCCAGGGCTGTAGGCGGAGCTCGTCCAGGTTGATCTTCATCCATTATGGTCCCAATGGCGACGAACACCTCTCGGGACGTGACGACGTTGTTGGCCTGCTCGTCGCGTTTGAAATCCTACTCCATCTCCTGCATAGCAGAGTCTAGCTCCTCCGGGATGAAATCTATCTCCTCCGAGTCAGCGTTATTGTCGGCGTAGAGCGCATCAAGTATGGAGTCGGAGGGTGCCGGGGCTTCCTCGATGATGGGCGGTGGTGGTGCGACAACAGCGACGATGACTGGAGGCGGTGGTGCAACTGTGGCGACGACGACCGGAGGCGGAGGGTCGCCTTCTAAGAGCACGAGCGCTGTCTAGGCTGCCTCCTCAACTTCCACGTAGTTTTTGATGGTGTTCACCATGCTTTCGAAAGTGAGGCGTCCTGAAGCCTGCTGCCGCCTTAGCGTATGTCGGAGAAGCGTACCTTGGTCCAGTCCTTCCACAAAGTGATACATGGTATCATCATTGGGGTAATGCGCCAGGTCGGCCCGTATACGGAGCCACCTGGCCAGGTAATTGCGGTGGTTTTCACCCTCTCTCTGAACGCAACACGCCAGATCAAAGATAGTCGCCATGCCGACGAACTTGGATCTCTGCTGTCTAGACGCATGGGCGAAGCCGGCGGACTTGCAGCGATCTTCCACCATTATATCCTGCACAGGGGCGATTGGGTGGGCCTTGAATTTTTCTAACCTTTGTCAGCAAACTCCAAAGAGAGATCCGACATCGGTCCTTCCACGAATGTATCCTGCCCGTAGGAGGTCCGTGCGGGTCTTGACGTTCCTCCGAGTTCCAGGGAACTAGTGCCCGAGTCGGTTTCGCCGATGAAGAGGTGGATGTCTCCAATGGGGATGATCGAGCATCGGGTAGGGTTCATCTTTGGCAGGATCCAGAACTCATCGGGAGGGACGATCGAAACATTGTCGGAGAAGAGAACGCGACCGATGGCTACGGTTTTGCCGATTCCCGCGAAAATCTTGGACCTCGCCCGTTGTAGAGCCTGAAGCGCCTCTTGCCCCACGGTGGGCGCCAACTGTCGTGGTATTGCCGACGAGTACGCCATGGAGGGGTCCTCATAGTGCGTGTTTAGAGACATGGGGTAAAGCGGTCGGTTGACGGGTACGAGGTAACACAGCTTACCCAGGTTCAGATCCCACGACGGTGGCGGAATCCTACTCCTGCTATAAATCACTATAATGGCAATACGCCGAGTTATAGGGATCAGTTCGTTGTGCGAGGTATGAGTTAATTGGTGCCCTAAAGGCTCCCATAGGTCCGTCTTATATAGTCGCCAGGTCCTAGGGTTACAGGAAAAGTCCTAGCCGGACAGGTTACAGAGTCCTACACTGCATACAACTAGTCTAGCGTGTCTTGCACTCCAGGGCTCCGGGTTCATCGGTGACTCCTCCGTAGCATTCCTTATTCGGCATGGGCCTCCCTTATGGATCCATCTAACTAGGCCACCCAGCAGGCCATGGTCCCTGCTACCAACTATGGGCCACCCGGGTTATCCGAATAAGGGACATGCTATGAGGATACCCACATAGCATATCCCCAACACCCCTGGCGGACCCCAATCATAGACATAGGACCATGGTTGCTGGGCTCACCGTTGTCACCTGTGCCCAAACTTGTAAATTGGGCACCCGTTTATATGGTGACCCAGGGCCTCTAGGGAAAGATATCGACCATTCCATCATTTATTTCTCCTCATGCACTTAGAGAAACTCTAAGAGAGGAGAGCGTAGAGAGATTCTTCTAGTGTAACACCGCGGTTCTGAAAAGACCGTGGCTTCTATGTGACATGCCAATCCCTGGATCGGTTCATTGGCCCACAATAGAATAAGATGAATAACATAGCAAAATATCCGTGTATCATGAATAACGAAGATCCAGAGCACCATTATTACAATAAAACCTTAGATCAAAGCTAGCTCAAATTATTCAGGTAGCAACATAAATAATGTAAATCCTCCATTCTTCAAATTTCCCACAAGTGAACAAGTGCCGAGTGGAGTACCGTGTCCTATATCGATTACTCAGAATCGGAATAACCTGCAACATGAAACATAGCAGCCCCGAAGGGTCAATACATGGAATGTATGGCAAGTAGAGCTAGTAAAGGAGACAATAGTACTAACATCTACATGCATATTTGGCAATTGGAGCTGTGTCTGGCTTGCTTTTGCAAATACATTTGTCCTACTTTCATAAACAGTTTTGATTTTTCTTTGAAAAGATCCCAATTAAGTTAACCCAACAATATTAAAGCAATTAAGAAATTAGAATGAGCGAGAAACATGTCATGGAATCAATATCAAGCAACTCAGTTGTCCATAACCGGGGACACGGCTAATCGATTAGATTATACACCCTGCAGGGGTTAGTACACTTTACCCATGTGACTTGGCCAGCCCAGCTCGTACCATCACTCTCATTTTGGGTGATGATAGGGAGAAGTCCAAGAAGAGACTGTTCGGGAAGTAGCTCCTCAATCCCGACGCGCACCGGTCCAACCTACCAAAATTCTACATCTCTGGATACGCGGGTTCGAGTTACCACAACCTACTAAGTCCAACCAACCGCCCATTCCATTATTGGCACATGGCTGTACACGTAAGCTACACAATAAAGAAGCCAATCATTCTCTCTTGATACCTGGGTGCCTTTCCGCAATGAAACCACCAAAAATTATCAATACCATCACACCCAGGAGATTCATTGATTAAGTTGTTTTAGTTTTCACAAACCAATACTTTTAGAAACAAGTCTCAATGATGTAACCCATCCCTCGTTCAACATAGCATGGCTAAGCACATCTACCAACGGTGGTTCATCTACAAGGAAAGCCCTACCACATAATAGGACATAGCATAGCGATAGTATCATCCTACACATGCATCTACAAAATACACAACAATGCATTGAAAATAGTAGGACGATATCATGAACAAAGTAGCATCTACTTGCCTTGGTTGTAGCGGTCGGAACAACAATCCACACGAGCAAGCGTTGCACTCGTCACAATCTACACGATACAATTGCAATCATAAACAAACAATCCACAAGCATATGCAACAAATATGATGCATGAAGGTATGCAAGGCGAGTGAATTGGTGCTACAGCTGCACCACAAAATCCTATTCAATAATACTACTGATTGCATGCATGGAAAATAGTTTTAGTGCTAGGAAAACTATTCTGCAAAATATAATGCTCAAAACTAGAGCTAGAACTCAAATAATTCACTACCGGTAGTATACTGTTTGTAAAATCTTGGGAAATTTCTACCGCATAGGTATTGCTAATTAGAAACAGTACCAACTGGAATTACTCAAAAAGGAATTACAAAACTCCCCGAGTAATTAAAACACTACAGAAAGCCACTAGACAGTTTATGCAGAATATTTTACTGTAAGACTATCTTTTAATTCACGATGAGATTACCCTCGTTCCACTGAATCCAGGGACATACCACACGCGATTTTTGGAGCTACGGATCTTTTTCTACGAATTAATTACTCCGAAAAGGCCATTAACTCATTTGATTAAACTGTACTAAATGTTGCTACAAAAGTCTGAACCAAAGGTACAGCAAGATTCTACACGACTTACTGAATCTACACATATTTTATTTGCAATTTTTGGCCCAGCGGTTTAATTTCTACGCAATTTACAAGTTTTACCGAAATCTGTCAACTAAAACGATTAACGAAATTAACCAGTCAACTGTGTCTGTTGACTGGTTAACGCGTCTGCTGATTGGGCGCTGACTGGGCGTCTGACTAGTCAACGCCTGAGTCTGACCGGTCAACGGCTGATCTGAACCACTGATCTGAAATCTAACGGTGGTTGCAGGCTTACCGGAGACGAACGGCGAAACGAACGGCGGCGAGTTCCGGACGGTGGCGGCGATCGGTTCCGGCGTCGACGTTTCTCCTGCGCGGAAGGGGAAACGATCAGCGCGTAGTACGGGGCGGTCAACACGACGGCGACAGCGCGTGCGGCAGCAACGGCGGTGCGGCACGGCACGGACGAGCGGGCGTGGCGCAAGGCGCGCGAGGCGGCGCGCGTACGTGCGTGTGTGTGTGCGTGCTGCGTGCAGCAAGCGGCAGCAGCAGCAGCGCGCGCAAGCGGCAGCAGCATGGCGCGGCGCAGCGGGAAGGCGCAGATGGCGAGGCGGCGCGCGGCGCAGGCGCTGCGAGCGGGCGGCGAGGCACGCTGGCGGCGGGCGGCGCAGGTTGGCGGAGGCGGCTGCGCGGCGCAGCGCTGGCGCGCAGCGAGCGGCGGCGGAGGCCGGGCGGCGCGGCTGGGCGGCGGGTAGGCGGGGCAAGGCGGGGTACCTGGGGCGGCGGACGAGGGCGGGTGGCGGCGCAGCACGGTAAGGAGGCGGCGGGGTGCACGGAGACCGAGGCGGGCGATCGCGGGAGGCGGCGCGCTCGCGCGGATCGAGGTGGCGGGGTGCGATCGAGGCGGGGCGGTGCAGAAAACGAGGCGGGCAGGGGTGGCTCGGCCGGGTCCCTTAAGTGGGGCCCTCTCGCGGGAGTCCTACGCGGATTCGGCGCGCGGTTGGATAAGGACTCGGAAAATCGGCCCGATTTTCGGCCCGTTTTTCTATCTTTCAATAAAACGGCCGTAACTTTTCCGTACAAGCTCCGAATCGGGCGATTCTTGCTCCTACGGTTTTATAAAATCGAGGGGAACAATCTAGGGTCAAGGGTCGGACGAAACCACTAGGCTACAAGGGTGGCAACACTAGTTCTTCTAAAGCCTCCCGCAGGAGCCTCGTAGCAAAAAAGAATAGGGTTTCGAAAATAGCGTTCCGCCGATTCATTTCGATCGACGGTTTTGTATGGAAAAGCATGATGCAATGATATGAATGATATGCAGAACCAAATCTAAAATTTGGGATGTGACAAGACTAACTCCCTTAAGATGAATCTCGTCCCCGAGATTCGGCGCGGCTAGCAAATAGGTGAGGGTGGTCCTCTCGGATGTCATCCTCACGCTCCCAAGTGGCTTCCTCTTCGGTGTGGTGGCTCCAATGTACCTTGCAAAACATGATCGTCTTGGTACGGGTAATCCTCTCCGCTGTCTCCAGAATCTTGACCGGCTTCTCCTCATAGGTCAAGTCGTTCTCAAGCTGAACCTCCTCTAGCGGTACAGTGTCTCTCAATGGTGTATCCACCATCTCCGGATGGCACTTCTTCAGCTGGGATACGTGGAACACATTGTGAACAGCGGACAGATCCTCTGGCAACTCCAACTGATAAGCAACTTCTCCTTTGCGTGCTAAGACTCGATATGGTCCAATAAATCGAGGTGCCAGCTTACCCTTAATTCCAAATCTCTTAATTCCACGAAGTGGCGACACTCTGAGGTATTCTCTATCACCTATCTCGTACACCACTTCCTTGCGCTTGGCGTCAGCGTAGCTCTTCTGCCTTGATTGTGCTACCTTCAGCCTGTCCCTAATCAAGGCGACCTTCTCCTCAGCGTCCTTGATCAAATCAGGTCCGAACAACTGGCGTTCTCCTACTCCATCCCATAGCAATGGTGTCCGGCACTGTTTCCCATACAGCACATCGAACGGTGACGTCTTGATGCTTGTTTGATAGCTGTTGTTGTAGGAAAACTCCGCATACGGCAAATTCTCATCCCAACTAGAACCATGAGCCAAGGTGCAAGCTCTCAGCATGTCCTCCAAAATCTGATTCACCCTCTCGGTCTGTCCATCAGTCTGTGGGTGAAACGCTGTGCTAAACTCCAACCTAGTACCGAGTGACTCGTGCAGCTGGCGCCAGAAGTGTGAGGTAAATTGGGTGCCTCTGTCAGATACAATACTCTTGGGAACTCCATGTAGGCACACAATCCTGTCCATGTAAATCTTGGCCAACTTTGTACTCATATAGGTCGTCTTTACCGGTATAAAGTGGGCTACCATGGTCAAATGGTCGACCACTACCCAAATGGAGTCATATCCTGACCTGGTCCTGGGAAATCCTGTGATAAAATCCATTCCCACTCTATCCCACTTCCAATCCGGCACGGGCAATGGCTATAGCAATCCTGCTGGCTTCTGGTGTTCCGCCTTCACTCGGCTGCACACATCACATAGGGAAATATGCTTGGCGATATCTCCCTTCATGTTGTTCCAACCAAATCTGCTCTTCAAATCCATATACATCTTTGTGTTGCCCGGATGTATGGAGTATGGCGAGTTATGAGCCTCCTACAGAATCAACTCCCTTATCTCCGGGTCGCTGGGCACACACAAACGATCTCCATACCACAAGGTACCATGCTCATCCTCGCGAATATCCTTTTCCCAATTCTCCTTCATCTTTTCTTTTATCTCCTCTATTTCCTTGTCTCCTACCCGAGCCTTCATGATCCTGTCCTGTAACGTCGGTTGGACTTCCATTGTAGCCAAGTATCCTTCAGACACTACTTCCAGTCTAAGGTCCTTGAATTGCTTGCACAAATCCTCAGGCAATTCACCAATTGTCAATCCATTGGCATAAACCTTCCGGCTTAGAGCATCTACTACTACATTGGCCTTTCCTGGGTGGTATTGTAGATTCATATCATAGTCCTTGATAAGTTCCAACCATCTCCTTTGCCTCATGTTCAGTTCCTTCTGTGTAAATATGTACTTCAGGCTCTTGTGGTCGGTGTACACATCACAGTGTTTTCCCATTAAGTAATGCCTCCATACCTTGAGCGCATGAACCACTGACGCTAACTCCAAGTCGTGTGTGGGGTAGTTCCGCTCATGGTGCTTGAGTTGTCGCGAGGAATATGACACTACTCTCCCATATTGCATCAGCACACTCCCAAGTCCCTGTCGAGAAGCATCACAGTACACTTGGAAATCCTTCTGAAGGTCTGGTAAACACAGAACAGGTGCGGTCACTAGTCGACGCTTCAGTTCCTGAAAGCTGGCTTCACATACGTCTGACCATTCAAACTTCCTCTCTTTCTTCAGAAGCTCAGTCATCGGCTTAGAAATCTTGGAAAAGTTTTCAATGAACCTCCTGTAATATCCAGCAAGTCCCAAAAAGCTTCGTATCTCTCCAGCATTCTTGGGCGCTTCCCACTCTGTCACTGCAGTCACTTTGCTTGGATCAACAGCGACTCCTTCTCCTGACACTACGTGTCCAAGAAATCCAACAGTGTTAAGCCAGAATTCACACTTGCTGAATTTGGCATACAGCTTGTGTTCCCTCAGCTTCTCCATAATCAGTCGCAGATGCTTCTCATGCTCAGCATCATCCTTGGAATATATCAGTATGTCATCAATAAACACCACCACGAACTTGTCCAAGTACTCCATAAATACCTTGTTCATCATGGTCATGAAGTATGCCGGGGCATTCGTTAGTCCAAAAGACATAACTGTATACTCATATAACCCATACCTAGTGGTGAAGGCGGTTTTTGGTACGTCCTCCTCCCGGATCTTCAATTGGAAATAGCCTGATCGTAGATCAATCTTGCTGAACACCTTTGCTCCTTCCAGTTGATCAAACAAATCATTTATGTTCGGTAGAGGGTACTTGTTCTTGATGGTTACTTCATTCAGCGAGCGATAGTCCACTACTAATCTCTTGCTGCTGTCTTTCTTCTCCACAAACAGAACAGGTGCACCCCATGACGACGAACTAGGCTGAATGAATCCCTTTTCCAGCTGCTCTTTCAACTTCTTCTTCAATTCCTTCAGCTCATCCACATCCATCTTATATGGTTTCTTTGTTATTGGTCCTGTTCCCGGCATCAGGTCGATAAGAAACTCTACTTCCCTGTCAGGTGGCATTCCTGGCAGTTCTTCCGGAAACACATCGGGGTAATCCCTGATAACTGGCACAGTATCCATGCTAACCCCCTTAAGAGAATTCAACTTACACCTTCCTGGTCGTACAGCCGACTTGAATCTAATCCTCTTACCATCCGGGGTTTTGAGTGAAACAGCTCGCTGTGCACAATCTATGTGTCCCCCATGCATAGACATCCAATCCATACCCAGAATAACGTCTAATCCCTGTGATTCCAACACTACCAAATGTGCACTGAAGTTGTGTGTTCCAATCCTCACAGTTAAATCGCGGCATCCCGCGCTAGCTATCATATCTCCTCCAGGTGAACTCACTCTAATAGACCTTTTCATAGACTCGGTAGGTAACTTATACTTATCCACAAATGCCCTCGTTATGAATGAATGCGATGCACTAGTATCGAAAAGTATAAGTGCTGGGTAAGTATTGATTGGGAACTTACCAATCACAAGGTCAGGCTCATCTGGAATCTCCTCCACATTCATGTGGTTCACTGTGGCCTTCTCGTTGTTGGTTGGCTTCAGTCCTTTCCTCTCCGGACAGTTGTCAGCATAGTGCCCATTCTGTTTACACTTGAAGCATGTCACCTCACTCAGATCCTTCTTCACAAAGCTGCGATCACGGTTGCGGTCATGCCCACCGTGTCCTCCAGAGTGGTGAGAGTGTCCTCCCTTGTGGCTGTGGTGGCTGCTCCTATGGTTGTCATGACGATGCCCATCGCCTCCATAGTGGTGGCGGTCATGGCTCCCATGGTCACTCCCTCCATGCTTGGAGTATCCATCATATGATGTGCGAGACTTGTGATGTGAACCAGAGTGGTGATTGTTGCTCTTTCTCTTGCGGTTCTCTACCTGCTTGTGCTTCCCTTCCAAGATCCTGGCCTTGTCCATAAGCTCCTGGAAAGTGGGGCAATAAACCACCAGTAGCTGCACGGAAAGCTCATCACTAAGGCCATCCAGGAATCTCTCCCTCCTTTTCTCATCAGTGTCAACATCCTCAGGTGCATAACGGGACAGGTTGTTGAACTCCTCAATGTACTCGGCCACGGTGCGGTTGGTTTGGAGCAAGTTGCGGAACTCCTTCCTCTTCAGGCTCAGAACTCCTGAAGACACGTGGTTGGTCCTGAAACCTTCTTCAAACATTGCCCAAGTCACAGTGTCCAGCGGGTGGGTGATCTGAAATGTGTCCCACCAAGAAGCGGCTGGTCCCTACAGTAGGTGAGCGGCAAACCTCACCTTCTCAGCATCAGTGCATCCGACAGTTACCAGATCCTTGTTGACTGAACGCAACCAGTCGAGGGCTACCATTGGTTCCGCTGCAGTAGAGAACTTAGCTGGCCTTAGCCTCAGAAATCTGGTGAGAGCATCTCCCTGAGGCTGGTTGTTTCCGTTGTTGTTGTTGTTCTGATTTGCCATGAACTGAGTCATCACTTGGGTCAGCTGTGCCTGAGCTGCCATGAGCTTCTCCAACTCAGTGGGTTGACGGCGGGGAGGCATCTGCGGTTCAGCACAAGTAAGTTTAGAAAGAACCAACTACGATAATAGGATTCTACCCATGCATATGATCAATCAACAACAAACAATAGCAGACAATCACAAGCAAGCAACACATTAACAAACAAGTGATCCAGCAACATCCCAGGGGTTATCCTAGCAGTATATACCTACTGAAATAGTTTTACAAGAGTTGGCAATGGTTAACCAAACAGTTGATCAACTAAACAACAAAAACAGCAATCTGCCAGAACAGTCCAGCAGCGTTCACGAATTTTTCCGCCTGACTTAAACTCGTCAGAAAATTTAGCTGATTTTTGCACATATAGTACAGAGAGTTTCGCATCAGCCCAATTTTTTTCATATTTTTCCCAGTTACTAGAAAAATATGAAAAATCATACAGTACTTCTGTATCAGCAGAAAACTACAACGAAAATAACACAGATGTTAACCAAACTTGCCATAACTCTTTCATAAAATTTAGCACAAATAATTCCTGGGATATTGGAGTACACAAATAAGCAACTAATCACTCTTAAACTAACACGAACTAAGCTTCACATCGATCGAGACTAATCATAACGAATTTGCCTAACGTGGACTAATTGGTGGACTTCTATCTACTCCTTGAAGAGGTTGCGGTAGGTCCTTGCTGTCATGCGTTGACGCTTCGGCTCGCGGTACAACCATGGCGGCGGAGTGTACACCTCTCCTGAATCATCACTTGAGATATCAAACTCCACCTCTTCTGGATCCTCCTCTTCTTCACTCTCAGCTGCAACTGCAACAGCTTCATCTCCTCCACCATCATCATCCTCGTCCTCATCATCATCATCGTCTCCACTGTCATCATCATCCCCATTGTTGCCATCATCTCCATTGTCATCATTAGAGGGTGGATTTAGCTGTGCTTGGAGAGCGGCAATCTGGGTTGTCATAGCTTCAATAGTTTGATCCCTTTCCTGGACGGTCCCCTGCAACTGTTGTATGTTCTGGGTGTTCTCCTGCACAGTACCATGAAGATGAGCTATGGTTGCATCTCTGGCTATCAGGGCATTCTCCAGAACTCCCACAGCTTCATGCAGGGTATCAATCTCCTGTCCTTGGACCACCATACCATTGCTAGCAAAATCTGCAATCTCCTTTATCATCATCACTTTCTCAGCTAGAGCTCCATTCTCCCTTTCCATGTCCTCTATGTGCCTCCGACGGGGCGGCATGTTGTTCCTGTCGCCCGGGGTAACCACAATGTGCCCATCTTCATCAAGCCTCCCATAGTCACGGTAGGGTGAATCTGCTGGCAGTAGGTGTCAGACATTATGGCACTGGCGAGACAGGGCTTCATGTATGGCCAAGTTGATTCCAAGTCCCCAATTGCAGTATGTCTTGGTGTAGATCAAATGCACTAGATTTGGCAAGGCGGCATCTGTGAATATGAAGGTAGTGATCTCCCATGCATCCTCTCCATATCCATATGTGTACAACCTTCTTCCCTTGAACATGGGCAGTGGCAATCCCAATGACTGCGAGAGCTGTGCTAACTGCCTTGCAAAGGGCCTTGGTGACTCCATGGTTGCATACTCAGTCCTGACTTCTCCGATCTATCAAGTAAAAGAGGAAAGTGTGAGAATAGCATATGGTAAGAATTTACGAGGGTGGAAGGCATAAGAGGAAAGACAGAGTTAATATAGGCTTTAATAATTCTATGGCTTCCTAATCCAATCCTAGGTCACGATCCTACAGTCGACACACGGGCTCTGATACCATCTTGTAACACCGCGGTTCTGAAAAGACCGTGGCTTCTATGTGACATGCCAATCCCTGTTTCGGTTCATTGGCCCACAATAGAATAAGATGAATAACATAGCAAAATATTCGTGTATCATGAATAACGAAGATCCAGAATACCATTATTACAATAAAAGCTTAGCTCAAAGCTAGCTCAAATTATTCAGGTAGCAACATAAATAATGTAAATCCTCCATTCTTCAAATTGCCCACAAGTGAACAAGTGCTGAGTGGAGTACCGTGGCCTATATCGATTACTCAGAATCGGAATAACCTGCAACATGAAACGTAGCAGCCCCGAAGGGTCAATACATGGAATGTATGGCAAGTAGAGCTAGTAAAGGAGACAATAGTACTAACATCTACATGCATATTTGGCAATTGGAGCTGTGTCTGGCTTGCTTTTGCAAATACATTTGTCCTACTTTCATAAACAGTTTTGATTTTTCTTTGAAAAGATCCCAATTAAGTTAACCCAACAATATTAAAGCAATTAAGAAATTAGAATGAGCGAGAAACATGTCATGGAATCAATATCAAGCAACTCAGTTGTCCATAACCGGGGACACGGCTAATCGATTAGATTATACACCCTGCAGGGGTTAGTACACTTTACCCATGTGACTTGGCCAGCCCAGCTCGTACCATCACTCTCATTTTGGGTGATGATAGGGAGATGTCCAAGAAGAGACTGTTCGGGAAGTAGCTCCTCAATCCCGACGCGCACCGGTCCAACCTACCAAAATTCTACATCTCTGGATACGCGGGTTCGAGTTACCATAACCTACTAAGTCCAACCAACCGCCCATTCCATTATTGGCACATGGCTGTACACGTAAGCTACACAATAAAGAAGCCAATCATTCTCTCTTGATACCTGGGTGACTTTCCGCAATGAAACCACCAAAAATTATCAATACCATCACACCCAGGAGATTCATTGATTAAGTTGTTTTAGTTTTCACAAACCAATACTTTTAGAAACAAGTCTCAATGATGTAACCCAGCCCTCGTTCAACATATCATGGCTAAGCACATCTATCAACGGTGGTTCATCTACAAGGAAAGCCCTACCACATAATAGGACATAGCATAGCGATAGTATCATCCTACACATGCATCTACAAAATACACAACAATGCATTGAAAATAGTAGGACGATATCATGAACAAAGTAGCATCTACTTGCCTTGGCTGTAGCGGTCGGAAGAACAATCCACACACGAGCAAGCGTTGCACTCGTCACAATCTACACGATACAATTGCAATCATAAACAAACAATCCACAAGCATATGCAACAAATATGATGCATGAAGGTATGCAAGGCGAGTGAATTGGTGCTACAGCTGCACCACATAATCCTATTCAATAATACTACTAATTGCATGCATGAAAAATAGTTTTAGCGCTAGGAAAACTATTCTGCAAAATATAATGCTCAAAACTAGAGCTAGAACTCAAATAATTCACTACCGGTAGTATACTGTTTGTAAATCTTGGGAAATTTCTACCGCATAGGTATTGCTAATTAGAAACAGTACCAACTGGAATTACTCAAAAAGAATTATAAAACTCCCCGAGTAATTAAAACACTGCAGAAAGACACTAGACAGTTTTTGCAGAAGTTTTTACTGTAAGCCTATTTTTTAATTCACGATGAGATTCTCCTCGTTCCACTGAATCCAGGGACATATCACACGCGATTTTTGAAGCTACGGATCTTTTTCTACGAATTAATTACTCCGAAAAAGCCATTAACTCATTTGATTAAACTGTACTAAATCTTGCTGCAAAATTCTGAACCAAAGGTACAGCAAGATTCTACACGACTTACTGAATCTACACATATTTTATTTGCAATTTTTGGCCCAGCGGTTTAATTTCTACGCAATTTACAAGTTTCTACCGAAATCTGTCAACTAAAACGATTAACGAAATTAACCAGTCAACTGTGTCTGTTGACTGGTCAACGCGTCTGCTGACTGGGCGCTGACTGGGCGTCTGACTAGTCAAGGCCTGAGTCTGACCGGTCAATGGCTGATCTGAACCACTGATCTAAAATCTAACGGTGGCTGCAGGCTTACCGGAGACGAACGGCGAAACGGACGGCGGCGAGTTCCGGACGGTGGCGGCGATCGGTTCCAGCGTCGGCATTTCTCCTGCGTGGAAGGGGAAACGATCAGCGCATAGTACGGGGCGGTCAACACGACTGCGACGGCGCGTGCGGCGGCGACGGCGGTGCGGCGCGGCACGGACGAGCGGGCGCGGCGCGAGGCGGCGCGCGTGCGTGCGTGTGTGTGTGTGTGCTGCGTGCAGCAAGCGGCAGCAGCGCGCGCGGCAGCAGCGCAGCGGCGAGGCGGCGCAGCAGCAGCAGCGCGCGCAAGCGGCAGCAGCATGGCGCGGCGCAGCGGGCAGGCGAGGCACGCTTGATCTCCTCATTTCCCTATAGTGCGCCTTCCATCTCTCGGTCGCCTTCCTATCTCTCCTCTTGTTGGCGCTAGTCCGATAGAGGCCAAATCTAGTGAAACAATGATACCATGATTTAGGTAGTATAAAGTTCTTCTAAATCAAAGTATCATGTCCAAGTAGGAATAATTCAACCTGTGAAAAATTTCAATGAGGCTTAGTATTTGCTTCTAGCTTAAACAAGCAGAATCATCATACTAATCCTTATCACTCTTCATCATGTTCCCTAGTACCACACTTCAACATCATACTCTATGATTGTATCCGCATCAGTCTTCATCATGTTCCCCAGTACCACACTTTGGTATATTTGCACTCGTTCCCTCGATGTATACATCTACCCAATCGCCTTTCTTAAGAAAAACTTTAAGGTGATGTCAACCAAGTGTACTATGATGGATGCCTTTTCCCCCTTGCAATGTTTACTTTTTGCCCAGTCCTTAAGATATTCGATTTATTTGTTAAAAATGTGGTACTGATAGTCTATTCATTGTTAATCCTCATTTTGATCCATCTCCCCCAGCCTTCCTGGTCGGCCAATGGAATGTAAAGATATGTAAATGGACTTGGTCATTTGACGGCAGAAATAATTCACTATACAATGTATATTCCTATAAATATGAGAAGTCTTGTGTTCCATGCCAAAGTTCATGTACATTTCTTAGCGCGCAGGGTGAGGTGTCTATCGCCCTTAGGGTTTTGGCCGACCGCACTGGAACCCTCAGTGCCCGCCGAGCGGTCATCCAAGATTACGATGCCGGTTGCGTTGGGCTCGAATGCTCGTGTGGCAGCGAATGTGTTCTTGTCGTCTGCAGGTTGGACTCTCATTCCCAAATTGCAAAATTTCAGAGTGTATGTGAAACTCCTATCGGTGGCTCCCCCTTCGTCTGGGATTGTCTATGATTATTTGGTGTATGTGTCTGGTTCTTCGTTAGTGACACCCTATTCATCTGCTTAATCCATCGAGCCCTATACAGCAAGTTCACCCCCCCTCCGCTGCAACAAGGTTAGATTTAGAGGATTGGGTATTTAACCCAAATCCGATGTGCATCTAGTCAGATTTTGACAACGTCTATTGCAGGTCCCTTGTTGAACTGCTTAGTTATATATCATATTCTTGATAATTGTCTTTTTTGTTGTTATCTATGTCATATTCTTGATAATTGTCTTTTGTGTTGTTCTACTTAGTTATGATATATTCTTGATGATGATGCAGGATTTTGTTTTGGTACTTAGATGATGCTTTGTGCTGTTTAGAAATTTTCCATGATGCATTGTGCTATTTTTGTATTTTTTTATGATGCATTATGTCATGTCTACTCATTGTGTCGTTTTGTCCATTTTGATACGTGTTCTTCTATTTACGATTAAATGATATGCCTTCTAGATGTTCAGATTATTTCAATGACCCATCAGTTTAGGTAATTTTGAGTATGTTGGCATTATTTATTAAATTTAATTACATGATGCCTTGTGCTGTTTTGGTATTTTTGATGATGCATTGCATTTATGCTATTTTGTTTATCCAGATAATTCATTGTGCTATTTTATCTATACAGATTATTCATTGTGCTACTTAATCAATCTAATTAAATGGTATGCCTTCTAGCTGTTTAATCAATGCTGTTTTAGTATTTTGATGATGCATTGCATATATGTTTGTTTGTCTATCCAGATATTGCATTGTACTATTTTATGCATACATATTATTCATTGTGTTGCTTAATCAATCTAATTAAATGGTATGCCTTTTAGCTATTTAATCAGTCTAATTCTGAGGACCCATCGGGTTAGGTGATTTTGATGATGCATTATGCTGTTTTGGCAATTTAATTTATCTGGTACCTTGTGTTGTTTAGGTAATTTTTATGGTGTAATGACGCATTGTGATCTTTAGTCAATTTATATGATGCATTGTGGTATTTTGGTAATTAAAAAGGTCTGACGCAATGGTAATTTTCATGTAGGATGGCTCAACTGTAACTATATTCTTGACCGGACTTCTCCTGCTCCAGGTGGCTATGGAGATGCTCTCCCCATCATACCAAGGGAGTTGAAGTTGTCGGGTAAGAGAGTGGAGGCCTTGGCAAGGGCAAGTGCTGCAAGGTCGGTCACTAGTTCTGCCAAACCAAGAGGACGCCCTAGGTCAGCCAGACACCATGCCACCATGCATCATCCTAGGCGCTTCTACATCTAGTTAGTCTAGCATGGCTTGAATATGCTTATCATCTAAACTTACTTCAAGCCTTACGTGAAGGGACACCCCTACCCGCAGCTAGTAGTGGTCCAAGCGTGTGTGGAATGCGAGTGGGTTATCCATGCCAACCGCAACCATTACAGGAAAAATGTCCTACAACAAATAATTTTTGTGGTTGAAGGCCCGTTTTTTATGGCTGAAGAGTCTTTTATGACGGATGCTCTTCGTGGTAAAAGCCTCGTCACAAATGAATCTACCAAGGTTTTTTTATCCTAGCGGATCACACCCTATTGACTGGTGACGTCATGCAAATTGCCACGTGGGGAACACCGTTAATGGCCGGTTACCGCCATTAACTATCATGGAAAACATGGTAGAAATCCAGGCCTAGTCAAGCCCTAACAATTATTAAGTGGGCCGGCCCATTATGAAAGCCCAATAGTAAGTCGGTCGGTTACTGTTTGGAGCAGCACTGCTTAAAATGGGCCCACAAGTTGGTTTGTCATATATTCAGGCCCTATACTATTCCGGCCCGCTATTATTCCGGCATTTCACTGTTTTGGCCTGAGATGCATTTGGCCTTTTACTATTCCGGCCTGCTACATATCCGGCCTTCTACTCTTCCGGCCTGCTGTGAATCTGGCCTTTTACTATTACCGACATGCTGTATATCTGTCCATTTACTGTTCCAGCCTGCTGACAATCTAGCCATCTACTGTTCCGGCCTGCTGGCAATCTAGCCTTTCACTTTTCTGGACTGTTATATATCTGGCCATTTACTATTATGGCCTGCTGTAAATCTGGCTATTTACTATTCCAGCCTACTAAAAATCTAGCCTTTTACTGTTCTGGCCTACTGACAATTTAGCCTTTCACTGTTCTATCCTGCTATATATCTGGCCATTTACTATTTCGGCCTGCTGTAAATCTGGCCATTTACTGTTCCGGCCTACTAGAAATCTAGCCTTTTACTGTTCTAGCCTGCCGCGATTATGGCCTTTTACTATTCCAGCCTACTAAAAATCTAGTCTTTTACTATTTGGTACTATTAGTATTCAGGCCTATTACTTTCGTAGCCCATTAGGATTTTGGTCCCGTACTGATCGGGCCTGTCATTGTTCCAGACTTTAACTGTTACTGCCATTACTGTTCATGTTCACGTCCATGCGTCGTTTCATTGATCGTTTTGTTCCAGCCTATTACTGTTTTGGCCTTTTTTTGAAACCGCTGACTTATTTTGTAGAATAGCACATGATTGACAAGACACCAATTAATACACATGCAAAAATTTAAACTACTTGTTACAATAATAAAATTTTATTACAACACATCATTAAACAAGATCTATATTCTAAATATTACATAGTGTTGGTATCCTCAATAAGAGATCGGTACATGGCAATTCACTTCAATGTATCATCTATCCTCTTCTTCAGCATTTTTGCTACAGATCTAAGAGCAGCTACACCCTTTCTTTCTGCAAGCAACACAACCTTCGTATAAATATCGCATGTAGGAGTTGTACTAGTTGGACTGGTAAGTAAGTTGTTTGCCTCAGAAATACAATGGGAGGATGAATGAGAAGAGGGATCACAACTTTTAGTCCTTCCTTCCATGGACTCCTGCTTCGTTTGAACTGCAACTTGTACAATAAGGTCAAAGGAGTTAAAACAAAGAACAAGGGTAAAAAGTAGTATTATATAAATTATTTTAGAGCAAGCATACTAGACATGGCTAAGAAATTTAATAGGCTCGCGTCTAAGAAAATAAAATCCGCTCCACCGTTTACACCAGATAGGGGACCCACTCATCCGAGTATAAAGAAACAAGACATCTCTCATTTCAGAGCGTGGAAACGGAAAACAAGGAGGGTATGACACATCAAGGCAAAAACACACTCGTCTTTTTAAGCTAAGCGTTACGTGAAAAGACTAGGAACCGAGTCAAAGTCACGGATCATGACAGGACCAAGAAGGACATAGTACCAATATAGATGTCGTGTAAAAGTTGGGTATTAGACTTATTTATGATTTGAATACGGAAAGACATGGGTCTTGTACTAGACCAGGGTCCACAAAAACTTGCTAGACTCACCCTCACTAGTGAAAAAGACTCTCTAGACATCAAAAATCTCCAACGCTACACATGCTGGACAGCCACTATGTATGAATAAATCACACCATAAGCACTTGGAAAACACCAAAAAGATAGCATTAAAAATGACCAGATGTATGATTCAAACTAGCTAGCTGGTTTGGATGGATAAAATCATTTGAAAACACCAAAAATTATTATTAAAAATGACAAGATGGACATTTTCTGAATTAAGCATTCGCAGATAGAAACACAACAAAACATTTATGGAAATGGCATGGCAGGTTTTCAGGTAGAATGACTTATTAACCTAATATGCATACATGCAATATAACTTATTAATATGAAAAGAAACTAGCCTAAGTAACACATAGAAACCTCGCACTTCAGACTTGCTTGGCGTCATATTGTTAGTGTTGGATCCTTTATGAGATGTTCCCATGACCCATTCGAGCGTTCGAAAAGAATAGCATCTAAGAGTTAGTGTTGCAGGAATACACCGATACTGTGAGAATGCAAGAAAGGAAATAACAATGACAAGCTTATAATGTGTATAAGAACTACCATATGTGGGCGCAATCGAAATGGCAATAGAATCCAGGATATTGAGCAACATTCTAATGCTTTCATAGCTTACGAGTACCAAAAAATAGCAAACGGGCAAGAGAAATTACCGTCGTGCACCGAGGGCGGGTGGGACACGCATGAGGGAGGCAAGTGCGTCGGCTAGGCATTTTGAGGTGGATTCGGTGCGTTGGGCGGTGAAGATGTTCCTGAGTGGAAGAGAGCACCGACGGGGAAGGAGCTCCGGTGTGGAAGGGAGCACCGGTGGTGAATATGCTCCCGTGTAGAAGAGAGCGCCGGCAGTGAAGAGCTCTAGTATGGAAGAGAGGGCTAGCGGTGAAGCATCTAGAGGAAGGTGGAGGTCGGAGGGGGGTGGGCGACGAAGAGGCGATGGGGGATATAGGTGGGATGACGCAAATTTACCACCTATAACCCTCTATTATTGCAGTGCTCCTCTGGTCCTTGTAGCTAGGCCTGGGATATAAGAGGAATTTTGCATCGCAAAAAACGGGGCAGGATTTTTGACTAGATGTGTGGGATGTTTCAGAGCTATGCGGAAATTTTGAGGTTGATGCTTCTGACGTATGCTACTCAGATGCAGCCGCTCCTCACGTGTTGGCCCTGTCTGGACCCTTACGGTAGCGACAACATGGTTACCTGTATTTAAATGAGGTTCCACACATTTTCCAAAATAGATAAGCATTATATTTTGAAAGTTTTCAAACAAGATGGCCAAGTTCATGGCCATATCTCTGCCATAGTTTATGATAACGTGTCTATAACTGCATGATACCATCTTGGTCAGTGTTTAGGGGTTGAGGGTTTAGGGTTTACTATTCTAAGGTTTAGGGGTTTAGGGTTTAGGTTTTGTGTCATTTTCAATAATGTTCAAGCTTTAGGCTTATATTCGTGGAATCATAATTTAATGAAAGCATACTCAAATGTTGATCTACAAGTGGATGATACCCATGCCGGGTCAGGGTCATTTAGGGGTTTAAGGGTTTAGGGAATTTTCAATACTGTTCAAGCTTTATGCTTATGATGATACCCTGTATGGTCATGATTGTTTAGGGTTTCGGGTTCTAGGGTTTAGGGGTTTAGTGTTTCGGGTTTTAGAGTTTAGGTTTTAGGTATTTTAGGGGTTTAGGGTTTAGGGCTTCAAGAATTTTCAATACAGTTCAAGATTTATGCATATATCATGGAATAGAATGAGTTAGCAACAATTTAATAATGAAAGTATAAAAAATTTTGATCTATATAAGTGCATGATACGTGGTTGATTAGGGTTTATGGGTTGAGGATTTTGGTTTTAGTATTGAGGGTTTAGGGTTCTCGTTTGTTTAGGGATAGTTTATCGTTCAGGGTTATGTCTATGCTTATGGTTAGGGTTTAGGGTTTTTAAGTGTATATGGCTTAGGGTTTAGGCTTTAGGGGGTTAGGGTTTCGGGAATTTCAAATAATGTTCGACATGTCGTGAATTAGAATGGTGTTAGCGCAATTTGATGAAGGTATCTCAAAATTTTATCTTAAAGCGCTTGATACCTGCTTGGTCAGGGTTTATGGTTAATAGGGTTTAAGGTTTAGGTTTTAGGGCATTTTCAATAATAATGTTCAAGTTTTATGCGTAGATTCGTGGAATGGAATGGCATTAGCGTAATTTAATGAAAGTATATCTCAAATGTTGATATATAAGTGGATGATAATATACCTGCTTAATTAGTTAGGGCCGTTTAATTAGGGGTTTAGGGTTTAGGGAATTTTGAATAATGTTCACGCTTTATGCTTAGGTTTGTGGAATGTAATTTTTTTTACCGCAGTTTAATGAAAGTATCACGAATTTGGATCTATAAGTGCGTGATACCTACTTGGTTAGGGTTTAATTATGGGTTGAGGTGTTTAGGGATTAGGGGTTTAGTAGTTAGGGGTCGAGGGTTTAGGTTGGGGGTTGTTTGGGGTTTAGGGAATTTAGGTAATTTAGGGGTTGAGGGTTTAGGTTTTCGGGGTTTTTTAGGGTTTCGGGAATTTTCATTGAAGTTCGAGCTTTATGCTTATATTCATGGAATAGAATGACTTAGCGACAATTTAATAATGAAAGTATCTCAAATTTTATCTATATGTGCATGATACCTACTTAGTTAGGGTTAGGGGTTGAGGGTTTAGGGTTTTTAGTGTTTAGGGGTATATGGTTTAGTGTTTAAGTTTTAGGGAGGGTGGGGTTTAGTGAATTTTCAATAATGTTCGAGCTTGCCGATATTCGTGAAACAGAAAGGCATTAGGGAAATTGAATGAAAGTATCTCAAATTTTGATCTATAAATGCATTACACCTAGCCTGCTTTGTCAGGGTTTAGGGTTAAAGGGTTTAGGTGTTTAAGGTTTAGGTTTTATGGCATTTTCAAAAATGTTTAGGCTTTATGCTTAGATTCGTGGAAATGAATGGCATTATCATAATTTAATAAAAGAATATCTCAAATGTTGATCTATAAGTGGATGAGATATATACCGTCTTGGTCAGGGTCATTTAGAGGTTTAGAGTTATAGGGTTTAAGGTTTCTGTTTTAGGGCATTTTCAATAATAATTGATGCAGCCCGACCTACGGTCGTTACTACATCAAGGTCTTCAACTTACGCCAAGTCGTCATGGACTCCAAAGGTGAATCCATTCCTCTATGCGAGCCCACTTCCTACCCTATTGAATGGTATACTACTTCATACTCTGTCCTATGGCCATGATAGGTTCACATTGTTAAGTACGGAGGCAAGGGAGACAGCCCAGAGAATCAAGACCGACAAGACGGTGGCTTGGAAGAGGAGACGGAAGAAGGCAGGCGCCGACGGTACTACCGCTCCCATCAGCGGTACTACGTGCCCCGGTATTACCGCCCGGCATGAACGGTACTACCGGCCCATACAGAAGCCTGCTCCATCGCCACTAGACGCCCCGATACTGGATTGCGGTACTACCACCCGCGAGCGGTACTACCAGCCATCAATACTGGTACTACCGCACCTGGAGCTCGTCAACAACTGAAGCCTGGAACTACCGCTCCATTCGAAGCCGCTACCCCTTGTGCCCGGTACTACTGGACCCGAGGACTGGTACTACCGGACATGACTGTGCCTGCGCGCACCAGATCTAGGCCACATCCCATATACCCCTTATTATGATGCAACACTAGTTCTATTCCCAAACTACCCCTTGTTTAGTGGTTGGCCTATAAATTGAGCCCCCACCCCTCATGTACCCCAGAGGCATAGACGATAGACTAAAGACAACCCCCATTGTTGAACCTCTAGTTTTGCCTCACCCCCTTTACCAAGGGGACCGACTATCGTCACCAACCTCGATTGGACTTTGCATCACGCATCCATTGTTGAACAAGGCCTTGGAGTTCGGTGTCTCGTCTCCAAGTTGTCAAGTACCTCCCCAAGGTGTTCTTCCCTCTTCGATGTGGATTTGAGGGAGCACGTTGACTGATCTTTCCTTGCGAGGATTCTATCGGACCGGTGGCCGCCTTTCGGGAGCAATCGGCCTTGTATCGTGTGAGTTTTGCGTGTTTTCATCGTGTTCTTCACGAGCTGTGTGTTCGCTTCCGCTACCTTCTCCCTTTCCCCTCGCTTTCCCATCGATTTTACCACGAGATCCGTGGAGATCGGGCCCCCAAGAGGTTAACCCCTTTATCATCTAGTATCAGAAGCTTTTGGTTGCCACGGATTTCTCTTCGATTTGGTCTTTTTCCCATAAATTCAAAAATTCCACCAAAAATAGCCCCAGTTCGTGTTTTGGATCTATCTATGATTTGAGTGTGTTTTGGTAGGTTTTGATTCATGGATTACTTGAAAAGCTTGTTGATCTACCTTCAATTGCGTTTCCATAGCCTAATTCCTTTGTTTCCGCCTTCGATTTGGTGTTTTTCTTGAAGATTTTCCGCCTAAATCGTCCCAAAATTGCGAACACGCGGCAAATCTGGGCGTGCCAGGACCAACCGGTACTACCGGGCTCAAAACCCGGTACTACCACACCTCACCGGTACCTAAACGGTACTACCAGGCCCCCGAAAACCCGGTACTACCGCTCCATAACCCGGTACTAATGCCCGTACTGAACAAAAACAACAGGTTTCCAGATTTCAGCTTCCCACCGTTTTGAGCATAATTTTTGCATTCGAACTCGGATTTTGGTGTTCTGTAGCTCATTTCGAAGAGGAGAAGGATCTCTACATCATCATCAACGTTGTTCATGCTATCTACTCCATAAAAATTCCGTGAGTAAGGCGGAATCCAACAATAAAGGGTGAAGATCGTCGACGAAAGGTATAAATATTCCGCGACTTTTCCCCAGTTGCGTTCCTTTGTGAGCCCCACGATGTTTGCAAACAACAGACAACTATTGAGACTAGTTCCTCTTATGATTTCTTGGGCTATGCACATTTGATACCTTGTATAATTCTGAGCAAACGTTCTGAGCGCTATCTGATATAGTTATCTTGTATAGTTGTTGACACAAGGAAGAGGCAAGTGAGAAAGAAACAAAAAAGAAAGATATAGAAAAAAGTAAAATAAAAAGAAAAAGAAAGAAACAAGTGCCTCATAGAATAGGAAGGGAAAGCTCGATGAACATCATATAGATGGTACTTATTGTGCATATCTTGTATCCCACCAATTTTGTTGCAATCGAACTTGATGAGGATACAATCATGGATCATGCTGATTTCGACTGTTTGAGCTATAAAGAAATATTGAGCCTCATTGAAAAATATCACAAGGTGAATTCATTCCTAGTTGGACATGATACTTTGATTTATAAGAACTTTATACTACCTAAATCATTGTGTTATTGTTTGACTAGATTTGGCATCTATCGGACTAGCGCCAGCGGGAGGAGAGGGAGGAAGGCGACCGAGAGATGGAAAACGCACTAGGAAGCAATAAGGAGGGAAGGCATGATAAAGAGAGATATGTGGCGCGCCAGGACACGTTTGAGGTGCACCACGACATATGGCCTGCGCGCCAAGTAGACCGAACCCATCTATGGGTCGATATGTATGAGTTTGAGTCGAACCGAGTCAGTTTGGGCCAAGTTATGGCTGTTTTTAGGCCCGTTTAGGGGGGAGGACGCCCCAACCATCATATAAACCCTAGCAGCCGCCGCAATTAGGGTTAGACCACGTTTTGATTAAACCAATACTTGTTTCGTTGAACTGCTGCAAGCATTCATCTGAAATTATATGTTCCTCTTTGATTCGATCAGGAATATCTACCATGCCTCCACTTTGATTCGATCTGGAGTTTTCTACTGAAAGTTTTCGTGTTTTCTGCTGTTCCATTGGGAATTTCTAGATTGCAAACTGCTTCGTGGTCAGCGGCTACGTGCGCAAGTGTGTGAAGTTGCGAATACCATCTGGGTTGAGATATGTTGCATTGGCAGCAGGGGAACAACCGGTGATTCATAACATCCCACAAGTTATCTCCATTACATGCACCATCATCTACGACGTTCTCAACGAGAAGATCGGGCCACCCCTTATCAGAACTAGCATCTCTCCTTGTACTTGTATGACACAAGCTTATAGTCTTCGCTAGGTAATCATTTGGTTCTTATCTCACTTTCTCCGTCGCACAAGTCCCATTTATCCCATGGTGTGTGTTTCCTTGTACATATTTCCTATCTTGTGGATTGACTTGTTTTGCTTTGTGATCATTGTGGTTCTTTACTTACCATTACAACATCTTGATTTCGGATTGGTTCTTGACATGCCACTTTCCATACCTATCCACCATACGCTTTGTGTGTATGTTTTTTAGTAGTTAGATGGTTTTGGTGTTTCGCGTGAACTTCACTTTGCTTGGTTTATTGCTCTCAAGTGTGTCCACTTGCACGATACGATCTTCCAAGGTAAAGTAAGGTTTTACGTTGTATCCCTAACTCCCACTACCACTTCCATATACACCGCTTGGTCTTGTGATCATGTCTAGGGACTCCGGAACCGAGGATGATATCTATGAAGAATCCATGATGAGCCACCATGATTAAGAATCCACAAGTATAGAGGACATGACGGAGCACTACACCGACAATGGCTCCGCATGCTTTGAGGACCCGGAGAACTACACCGACGACGACTCCACATGCATGGAAGACATGGAGCATGACATCAACTATGGCTCCTCAATCATGGAAAACTTGGAGCTCTACATTGATAATGGATCCTCATGCATGGGGACTATGGAACACTACAACGACAATGGCTCCACATTCTTGGGTGATTTGGAGTATTAGAATAACAATTACTCCCCAAGCATGGACGACTTCGAGTGCGACTTCGACGACGCCTCACCAAGCATGGAGGAAACGGAGAACTTCATCAACTTTGATGGCTCCTCCATGAGACATGAAGAATTCCTCCACTACTTGGAAATGGAAGACCACTACGCCAAGCAAGAGGAGGCGCATCATCAAGAATCCATTACCTTCAAGGCCAAGCGTGCCACACCAAAGGGCACCACCTACTTCGATGATACACCTCCAAGGCATCAAGCGCCACCATGTCCAAGGTGTCAAGCGCCACTATCTCCAAGGCGTCAAGCTCCACCACCTCCAAGGCGCCAAGCACCGTCATCTCCAAGGTGCCAA
Source organism: Avena sativa (assembly GCA_916181665.1). Taxonomy (NCBI): domain Eukaryota; kingdom Viridiplantae; phylum Streptophyta; class Magnoliopsida; order Poales; family Poaceae; genus Avena; species Avena sativa. Next base: position 332,463,164 of record OV702285.1, read on the forward strand.
GCACCACCTACCCAAATAAGAGTGGCGTCCAAACATCATATACAACAAGGGGCGCCAAGAAACAAGAATCTTCATCGACAAACATCCTCTCATGAGCATCGCCACCATAAAGAGGATACAAGACATCGTCAAAGGCATCTTTGCCACCAAGATGAAGAATTTGTGATGAGCACCAACCATAATGCTCAATCAAGCTCAAGAAGGCACCAAAAGCACAACAAGAGTGCCAAGGCAAATGATCACCGTCGTGAGCATCATGTGGATGACCAAGTGCTTCACCAACATAAACCTTCAGCAAGGTACGCCAATGACCTCCGTTGACACCATCCTAAGGCACCTTCAACTACTAGTGCCACAACCATAATGGCACCAATATCAAGCATTCCTCCACGACATCAAGCTTAAATGTCTTCACTTGACTTCCAATACCTCGTGAACGAGGAAAATGAAGACCTCTATTTCGCCAAGTTGGATAGCATGAGCCTACCTCCACCACTACTACAAGATGCTACACGACGGTTGAGCATGGGATTTTCCCTTCAACCAAGAGGCGAGCGATGATGTCCATCTTTTGGCATCCAACTTTGGAGACGACAAGGTCAAGAATGGTGAGCATGGGATTTTCCCTTCACCAAAGGAAGCGCGTGGAGTTGAGGAAACCCAGCCTATCCCTATATGCTTGAGTGATGATGTGGTACCAATCCCATGTGAGTATGAGAGCCACTTAGCCCACTTGAGTGAGAACAAGAGTGAGATGAGTGACTCCAACTTATGTGAGATTGAGTGCTTCCACGTTGAGGGCATGAGTGATACACCTAGTGATTTGAGAGTGGTAGTTGATAGGTCAAGTGAGACCATCTTGATTTCTAACGACTTACCCTCTACCTCTAATGTGTTCTCTTATGTTGTGCTAGGTTCCGTGGATGAAGACGCTCCAATCCATGAAGCAATGATGCCTCGAACGGAGAATATTGTAACATCCCTAAAATCATAATTTCAAAGTTTGCATATCATTCATGCATGCATATAGATTTGAGATCAAATTTCAAACTCATTTCAGAAAAACAGAAGCACTTGGTGCTATGATTTTATGTGAACAGATTTAAATCAAATGGCTATTCCCATTTGAAAATTTGATTGTTTATGAACCAAGTTGTTGCCTTCTATGAAGATAGGTTGAGTGTAGAATTCAAACCAAGTTTTTCAAACTGGAAATGGTTTCAAAAACCATTTTTCAAATTTTGCAAACCAAGTACCTAGTCTCCGTTATTTTTGATCTCCAAGCTTGACCAAGCCTTTACTTAGCAAACCACCTGACTTTGTGCCTAATTGGAGACTACTGTACCCTGCAAAAATCCAGAAGGATTTGAATTCAAAAAAAAGTTTGAATTCAATTCAAAACCATTCCTGAAAATCGAAATAGAAAAAGAAAAGAAGCAAACAAAAGAAAAGGGCCAGGCGCCAGGAATTTAGCCCAGCAGTGGAACAGGCCCAACTAGCCCACCCGGGGCATTTCTTTTCCTCCCGCATGCACGATCACACCCACTCAGCCGCTGACAGCCAGACCCCACACTCCCTCTGCTTATTTCGTTGCCAAGCGGGCCCCATCCACGTCAGCGTCGTCTTCCCCTGATTCCGCGCACGACCTCCGCCGCTGCCCGTTGCTGCACTGATTTCGCGAGCTTAATTGGCATTGATGCAGCGAGCGTTTCTTGTCGAGCCTCTGGCTATAAGATCCCCCCATCCTCGCGACCATTTCCCCCCAAACAATTCTGCTTTCACGCCACCAGGCTGCCCACAACTCGCACGACGCCGCCGCTGTTCCGACGACTGCGCCAGCGAATTCCGGTGAGTTCCGTGCTCCCCTCTGTCTCTCGTTCATGATGTCAAGATCAGCGAGTCCTTGCGCACCTACTGACACTTTCCTTTTGACCTCGCATGACCCGTAGCTCCAGCAACGTCGACGACCGGCCGCCACCGTTCTCTGCACGAACTCCGGCGACTTCCCTCCGTAAGTAGCCACCACCCCTTGCCCTCTGACTTGTACGCCTAGAATCTACGTCGATGTGCGCATCTAACGGTACCCTTATCTTGGCTTAGCGCGACGAGGAACCTCGCCAACGTCGACGACCGACCGTGCCCGACGTCTGCCTCTACTCCGACGAGAAATCCTCGCCGTGTCCGCGCGCCCCTCGACGAACCAAAGCCACCTCGAGCTTCAGCACACCACTGCGGTCCTGGTAAGCGCCTCCTTGCTTCCATGGGCGACCTAGAGCGCTAGCACCGCCGCAGTCAGACGCGCCGCCGCCTGTCGCTGCCGTTAGCGCCGCTCGTTTCTGGTTAGGAGATTTTAGCCGTCAGATCTGGATCCTACGCGTAGAAATAGTTCACTTAACGAAGGGTATGGACAGATCTGAGCCGTCCAGCGTTAGTTAGATCCAACGGCACAGAAAGGTGATCCGGTGCGAACCGGTACGCGCCAGTAATATCGCGACGCGTGGCTAGGGTTGATTCAACAACAGAATTCAAAAACAGATTTAGATCCAGATTTCAAATTGCTGTAACTTGAGATTCCCACGTTATATTTTTGCAAATTTCATACTGTTGGAATCAGTGAATCAATGCCTTTCTAAATCTGCAATGTGTTTAACAAATAGTATCTGTTAAAATGACTTTGTATGCAGAAACATATTTAGGTCTATTTTGAGCATAGATTTAGTTTAATAATTTGTATTAGTGCTAAATAAGTTTAGTTAGCAAACCTTGTGACTTGTTATGTTTCTGTATCATGCACTTGCTTGGTAGAGTTTTCAAAATCATCACTTAGTAATTTCTTGCATGCATGCATTCATATTTTTGTTTGTATATAAATTGTGTGTAATTGTATGCTACAAATTGTTGTGTAGATTTTGCTAGTGATTGTGATTGTGAAGAGTGCTGCTCTCCCCATTACATGGCAAAGGTGCGATGCAATTAGACAATAATAAGCGGAACCAGGGTCCTGACAATTAATATATCGTTCATGTTATATAGATACCCCACAATTTAAATGTTGTCTTAACATGGCAAAAGATAGCACCGGTTCGCTACACCAATTTAACTAAGGCCAATATCAGACTAGATTTGCCCGCATATGGACCCCATATTTAATGATGAGGTGAATCGGCATAATGCCCCCAAACCACAGACAAGTATGCATGCATGATCAATTTAATATGCGACAGGTGATCAATATCATATTATAAAAATAGGGGTTTCGGATAAAGGGTCACACATTAGAGGGGGCTCGACGATCTTGGGGTCTCGGGGTTCGGTCTCAGGGCTCGACGGGAAGGCAAGGTTCGGTCTCGGCGGGATCGTTCTCGGGTTACTGGGGTAGATCTTGTCGCATCCGGGAAGCAGGACTTGGTTCGGCGCCGGGGGCGCATCGTACTCGCCCTGGTCGGTGGCTATCTTGTCGGGCCCGCGTATCTGGTCGGTCTTGGCGTCCAGGACGAAGAGCTTCGCGGCCTCGAGGAAGTACTTGGCGTTTCCGTGTTGACGACCTTGGCATCCGGGAAGAAGCACTTGTCGCATCTGTGGGCTTCGGGTCGAAGAACTTGGCACGCCAGGGTTCGGTCTTCCGACTCCGGGAGGATCGGTTTTCAGGGTCTCGACACCTTCGGTTCCCTATGGGCGATCTTGGCGTCCGAGGGTTTTCTCCGAGTCCGTGGTGCGACCGTGTGGTAGATCTTGTTCGGTCCCGGCGCCGTGGTCTTCGGATGCACTTTTACCTCGCCGCTGGGATATGTACATCGATCGATCTTGGGGAGGCCGATATCTCTCATATGGCCTGGTATTGGGGATGGGACCGGAGCGGGTCGTCACCAGGGGAAGCAGGGTACAGGGCCGACGCGGTTTGAAGGACCAGAGTAGAGCATCTCCGAGGCAGGACAGGGGTCATCGGCGCCGGTAGGATGCTGGGGACGCGCGGACGAGACGCAGGTAACGGCATGAGCCCGACGGGATGGGCAAGGCGAGCTGCAGGGTGCTCGGCCGCAGCACAATAGAGGCGGAGGGGCCTGTCGCCGGAGGCGGGCACGGTGATGGCGGGCTCGCCGGGGGGAGCTCTGGCAGCAGGGGCGGCCCGAGGAGGGCGCCGGCGTCGGGGTAGGGCGGAGCCGCACGGGCTGCACGGGGAGAGGGGCGGTGAGAGGTGGGGGACGGAGCAGCGCCGACGGGAGACTCGAGCGGCGGGGCAGAACGTGGCCGGCACGGAGAGGGGGAGCTCCGGAGGCGCTGGCGAGCGCGGAGGCGAGGTCGACGGGGGCTCGAGGCGGCCGGCGGGGAGGGTGGTCGCCGGCGAGCGCGGAGATGAGCGGAGGGAGGTCGGCGGCGCTAAGGAGGGCCGGAGGGGAGGCCGAGGGGAGGCGGGGTGAGGCGGTGGCCGAGAGCGGGGGCTGCAGGAGGCGGTGCCGGGGAGGGGCGGCGCCGGCAGAGGCGAGGCAGGGCCGGCGTCGGGTGGAGAGGAGGACGTCGGGGGCGTGGGGGAGAGAGGAGGTTGGGGAAGGGAGCGCGTCGGTGGGGAAGGAGAGAAGCGGGGTCGGGAGAGGAGCAGGGTCCGGGGGAGGTGGGCCACGGGGGAGTGGCCAGGGGTGCGTAGGGGTGGGAGGTTGAGTGGAGAGTGGGGTCGGGGTGGGGCCCGGGTGGCAGCGGGTTGGGGGGTGCGGTTGGGGAGGGTTTGACCAGGGGAGGCAGGTGGGGAGGGAGTGGGGCTGGCGGGGTCGGGCGGGAGTGGGGCCTGGGGTGGGGCCAGGCTGTCGGTGAGGGAGAGAGAGAGGGGGTAGGTGGGACTGGGGTGAGGGAAGGAGGGGGTTTGAGGGAGAGGATTGGTGAGGTGGCAGCGGGTTAGATGAGGTGGAGGGAGAGGGAGGTGGCAGGCTAGGATAGGTGGGTAGAATAGGATTGGGTGGATTTAGGACTAGAAATTTAGACTAGGGTTTTCTTTAAATAAATTTTGTAAATAGTTTTAGACAAATAAAAGACCGGAACAGACCGATGTTTTAATTTGAAAAAGACGGGGGCTATTTAGAAAACAAAATTAGGCGTTTCGAAATAGTTTCACACAAACAATGCATGATGATGACGATGCAATGCATAAAAACAACGCGATTTTCCAGTAGTGGTTTAGCGGGATGCCACAATTCGACACCACTAACAATGGATCTCGCCCTCGAGATCCGCCTCATGGTACCGGAAGGAAGGCCGGCGATCTGCATCTTCTCACTTCGTATAGATCCTCGCGACACCACTAACAAGAGGTCGTTGTCCGTGATCGTCGAGAGAACACTCCGGAAAACAAAGGCGAAGGTAGAGGTATCAACAAATAAAGCCACCTCTAACTCCGATGGAAAGAGGGAACCGATGCATTCTCATCCACTTCAATGTACAAAAGCGAATAGAAGGGGTTGACGGCATGGGGGCCAATCCATCACGCACCCAAACTATTACTCTGCACAATTCAGTAGAGAAGAGTGCAACCATTCTCGGAATCAGACTGAAGATCTCGACAAGCGAGGTTTAGAAACAAAGTAGTGATGCAGACTCTGCATCGGATCTGGCGTAGATGATGTCGTCGCGTCGAAAAACACCGGAAGGCACGAGAAGAAATAAAGAGAAGTCCACCAGACGAAGGGTTCCTCGGATAGCATGAAGACCAGAAGTAGACACACCGTTACCAAAGGAGGGAACGAAACCCTGAAGGTACGACGGAACCCAAACACGAGAAATCCTGGACTCGAAGAGAGAGAAGAGAGCGGATTCAAAACGCGTAGAGGTAAGAGGAGAATAGTAGAGGGGTAAGGAATAAAATCAGACCTAATCAGAACTATCCAACCGATTTTGCAAAAATAGTTTGACACTCTACTTCGGCCGTTAGCTAGGTTATCCTACAGGCTGGACTTGTGGGGTATCGCAACTGCTGGGCTCTGATACCACTCTGTAACACCCTCAGAATCGGCCCTATGCAAGTTTTAGCGAAACCCGCCAAACCCGCATAGAAACGATTCAAAGGTGCCCACGAGGCACTTTCGTGCGGGTGGAAAACGAAGTAATAACATTACACAACAGTCCTCGATGGGACCCACAGAACAGATATATATATACAACAGCGACTCAATGAGTCAAGAATACAGATATACTATACAAATATCCAAATCACCTTGAAAACGATAGAGCGTCCGACTACGGACAAGATGCAAATGGGGCTAAGAGCCCTGAAGAATAACCAATGGCGTCCATAACCCTGCCCAGGCCAAGCCGGAAGGGTAACCCTGCTAACGACGTCGATCTCGAAACCTGCTTAAACAAAAGGGGTGCCGACAAAGGGCAAAGGAAAAAGAGAGAGCGGTCCGTACTGAGGCCAGTACACGGCGAGACTAGAATTCGGCGGTCCTCGCCTACATAGGTATGGTGGACGGAAGCGGCAGTGGCAGCATGCACTAAACAACCTATAGAGACTCGATAAACTGTCGGCTATCAGAGAGGGATAAGATAGACTTATTCGGGACCAACCTGATGCTACCATCAAACAAACCCATCCTGGTGTTTCCCCCTCGAGACCAAACGAGGAAGTCAACCGAGGAACTCACACCGTTGACAGTTTTATTTATTCAGTTATCGTTGCAGTAATTACTAGTCAGGTAAAGATAGTCATCCTGATAAAACAAGCAGTGGGCCGTTTTAGTTAACCATTCCGTTGTAGTTGCAACCCTTACTAGTCAGATACAATTAGCATGAGATATCCCAAAACCCAGCAGTTGTTGGTACTTTTATTTAGCCATTCATTTATAGTTGCAATACTTACTAGCCAGGTACAATGGTCGCAAGAGACAATCCAAACTAGCAATTGTTGGCAATTTTATTTAGCCATTCCATTATAGAGAAGCTGATTACTAGTCATTATTAGGTCAAATTTATAGCACTACTTTAGTTATAGTTGTCTATGATCGAGATACTGTGCTCCAAGTCGTCCATAACCGCGGACATGGCTTTCAGAAAGTTTTACCCGGCCGGGGTGCACAAATAGCAACACACACTCGATCAACCTCGGAAAAACCAAATCAAAACCCATAGAGGCCTTCACGACAAAGCAATCACAGGATTCAGAAATATTTCAGGGGGCCACCCCTTGGAGTACACCCGCAACGAAGTTAGCTGACTCCGAGACGGACCCGAGGTTTGGGTGGACGGCTGTGAACGACTGGGAACCCAAAACTGGGCTTGTCGACACCGCGAAAACGTGTCCCGATCCTAAACAGTACAGTGTGCTCCTCGCACAATCGTAAATAAAGCAGTAAAGCATGGCATAGGTACAGGATAGTAAATGAAACCTCAAACTAGTTTGTGGCCCCAAGAAATAAGAATGAATCAAGCTCTGGCTCAGGGGGGTCCCATAATCCTCCCGGATGTGGATAGCGCGAAAATTCAAGGAACAGGTATCAAGAACTCGGGGTCCTACGGGACACAAGTGGACGGTTAACAACCAAATAACATCTATTGTCCGCCTGTGCCTCTGCTTACTTACTTCAATTTTAGTTGTTAAACAGTAATTAAAGTGAACAGTAATTAAAGCCATGATCATCTCCAACATCAACATGCGGCAATACACCAACAACTGTGGCACTTGACGACACGCAACAGCACTTGAGCAAGGGGCTACGACGCGCAAGTCCAACTATCTACCAAACAACAGGTAATAGGGTGTGTCCAAGGCAATATAAGGCTGCAAGGGATACCACGGTACGAAAACTAGAGCAACGCGACACAGATAGCAATAGATCAACAGGAGGGAATAAATACTATAAAAGTAAGATAGGTAGAAAAGGGGGAGATGCTCGCCTAAAAACATTGCCGAAGGTTCATCCGAAGATCGGGTCGACACTCGCATCAACTCAACGGCCTTATCCGCGAAGAAGCAAAAAACTAGAAGAAACACCGGATGCACTATTTAATACAACGGCAGAAGATCGGGCATGATGCATGTATGATGTATGACAGGGCAAAGGTGCGATGCAATTAGACAATATTAAGCGGAACCAGGGTCCTGACAATTAATTATATCGTTCATGTTATATAGATACCCCACAATTTAAATGTTGTCTTAACATGGCAAAAGATAGCACCGGTTCGCTACACCAATTTAACTGAGGCCAATATCAGACTAGATTTGCCCGCATATGGGCCCCATATTTAATGATGAGGTGAATCGGCATAATGCCCCCAAACCACAGACAAGTATGCATGCATGATCAATTTAATATGCGACAGGTGATCAATATCATATTATAAAAATAGGGGTTTCGGATAAAGGGTCACACATTAGAGGGGGCTCGACGATCTTGGGGTCTCGGGGTTCGGTCTCAGGGCTCGACGGGAAGGCAAGGTTCGGTCTCGGCGGGATCGTTCTCGGGTTACTGGGGTAGATCTTGTCGCATCCGGGAAGCAGGACTTGGTTCGGCGCCGGGGGTGCATCGGACTCGCCCTGGTCGGTGGCGATCTTGTCGGGCCCGCGTATCTGGTCGGTCTTGGCGTCCGGGACGAAGAGCTTCGCGGCCTCGAGGAAGTACTTGGCGTTTCCGTGTCGACGACCTTGGCGTCCGGGAAGAAGCACTTGTCGCATCTGTGGGCTTCGGGTCGAAGAACTTGGCACGCCAGGGTTCGGTCTTCCGACTCCGGGAGGATCGGTTTTCAGGGTCTCGACACCTTCGGTTCCCTGTGGGCGATCTTGGCGTCCGAGGGTTTTCTCGGAGATCCAAATCACCTTGAAAACGATAGAGCGTCCAGCTACGGACAAGATGCAAATGGGGCTAAGAGCCCTGAAGAATAACCAATGGCGTCCATAACCCTGCCCAGGCCAAGCCGGAAGGGTAACCCTGCTAACGACGTCGATCTCAAAACCTGTTTAAACAAAAGGGGTGCCGACAAAGGGCAAAGGAAAAAGAGGAGCGTCAGTACTGAGGCCAGTACACGGCGAGGCTAGAATTCCGCGGTCCTCGCCTACATATGTATGGTGGACTGAAGCGGCAGCGGCAGCATGCACTAAACAACCTGTAGAGACTCGATACAACTGGCGACTATCAGAGAGGGATAAGAAAGACCTATTCGGAACCAACCTGATCCTACCATCAAACAAACCCATACTGGTCTTTCCCCCTCAAGACCAAACGAGGAAGTCAACCGAGGAACTCACACTGTTGGCAGTTTTATTTATTCCGTTATAGTTGCGGCAATTACTAGTCAAATATAGATAGTCATCCTGATAAAATAAGCAGTGGGCACTTTTATTTAACCATTCCGTTGTAGTTGCGACACTTACTAGTCAGATACAATTAGCATGAGATAACCCAAAAACCCAGCAGTTGTTGGTACTTTTATTTAGCCATTCCGTTGTAGTTGCAATACTTACTAGTCTGGTACAATGGTCGCAAGCGACAACCCAAACAAGCAATTGTAGGCAGTTTTATTGAGCCATTCCATTATAGTGAAGCTGATTACTAGTCATTATATAGTCAAATTTATAGCACTACTTTAGTTATAATTGTCTATGATCGAGATACTGTGCTCCAAGTCGTCCATAACCGCGGACACGGCTTTCAGAAAGTTTTACCCGGCCGGGGTGCACAAATAGCAACACACACTCGATCAACCTCGGAAAAACCAAATCAAAACCCAACGAGGCCTTCACGACAAAGCAATCACAGGATTCAGAAATATTTCAGGGGGCCACCCCTTGGAGTACACCTGCAACGAAGTTAGCTGACTCCGAGACGGACCCGAGGTTTGGGTGGACGGCTGTGAACGACTGGGAACCCAAAACTGGGCTTGTCGACACCGCGAAAACGTGTCCCGATCCTAAACAGTACAGTGTGCTCCTCGCACAATCGTAATAAAGCAGTAGCATGGCATAAGTACAGGATAGTAAATAAAATCTCAAACTAGTTTGTGGCCCCAAGAAATAAGAATGAATCAAGCTCTGGCTCAGGGGGGTCCCATAAGCCTCCCGGATGTGGATAGCGCGAATATTCAAGGAACAGGTATCAAGTACTCGGGGTCCTACGGGACACAAGTGGACGGTTAACAACCAAATAACATCTATTGCCCACCTGTGCCTCTGCTTACCTACTTCAATTTTAGTTGTTAAACGGTAATTAAAGTGAACAATAAGTAAAGCCATGGTCATCTCCAACATCAAACATGCGGCAATACTCCAACAACTGTGGTACTGGACGACATGCAACAGCACTTGAGCAAGCGACTATGATGCGCAAGACCAACTAGCTACCAAACAACAGGTAATAGGATGTGTCCAAGGCAATATAAGGCTGCAAGGGATATCACGGGTACGAAAACTAGAGCATCGCAACACAGATAGCAATAGATCAACAGGAGGGAATAAATACTATAAAAGTAAGATAGGTAGAAAGGGGGAGATGCTCGCCTGAAAACATTGCCGAAGGTTCAACCGAAGATCGGGTCGACACTCGCATCAACTCAACGGCCTTATCCGCGAAGAACCAAAACACTAGAATCAACACCGGATGCAATATTTAATACTACGGCAAAAGATCGGGCATGATGCATGTATGATGTATGACATGGCAAAGGTGCGATGCAATCAGGCAATATTAAGCGGAACCGGGGTTCCGTCAATTAATTAAACGGTTCATGTTGTTTAGATACCCCGCAATTTAAATGTTGTCTTAACATGGCAAAAATAAGTTACCGGTTCGCTACACAAATTTAAATGAGGCCAATATACGACTAGATTTGCCCGCATATGGGCCCCATATTTAATTATAAGGTGACTCGGCATAGTGCCCCCAACCACACAAATATGCATGCGAGTATTACAATTTAATATGCAACAGGTTTTATATTTAGCATTTATAAAATAGGGGCTCGGGAAAAGGTTCACACATTAGGGGGTCTCGACGAACTTGGGGTTCCGGGGGGGGTTCGGGGTCCGGCAGGGTTCAGGGTTCGACGGGATCGGTCTCGGACAATGGAGGTAGGTCTTGTCGCATCCGTGGTCTTCGGGTCATGTCGATGGTCATGGCGTTCGGGATGAAGTACTTGTCGCATCGGGGTCTCGGTGTCCTCGGATCCGATTGAAGATCTCGGCATTCGGGAACCTTCGAAGTAGACCTTGGAGTTCCGCGATGACCTTGTCGATTCCCTGTCGAAGGCCTTTGGTTACGGGGTCTCGGCGAACCTGGCGTTCCAGGGTTCAGTCTTCAGCAGGGTCGGCCTCGGCGTCCGTGTCGAAGATGTTCAGTGACGGTTGTCGATGACGGGATTGGGACGGCCTCGGTGGTCTTCGGTTCCGGGAAGGCGATCCGTGAGGTAGAACTTGTCGGTGCAACGACAGAGTTGACATCTGATTTTGGTCGAGAACGACACAAGAGTGTCTGCCTTAGATGTTGCAAAGGACTCGCAGCTGAACATGAACACATCCATCAGGGGCCTCAACCAATAGCACCAAGCCAGAAAACACGGCGAGGGACGACAGCGCTCACAGCGGCGGTTGACGGTGAAGTGGGCCCGCGGACGGAAGGTTACACGGCGGCTGGAGGCGGAACCGGAGGCAGAAGGCGCAGGGCTCGGCGGCGGGTTCGGCCAGGTCGGGAAGGGGCGAGGCCGACGACGGGACGGCGAGGACACGCGGGGGAAACTCCTGCGGTGGACGCTGGCGGGCGGCCGTCGAGGAGGGTGAGGGCGGAGCCCACCGGCGACGCGACGCTGCCGGGCGGCGCACGCAGAGGGGAGGAGAGGCGGACGGGACAGAGCTCGACAGCAGGGGGGTCTTGGGGAGCACGGCGAGGAGGGGAGGCGCCGCGTCGGTGATGGGGTCCGGCGGCGCCGGCGCAGGCCGGAGAGACGGCCGACGGAGGCGAGCTCGGGGACGCGGGGCGGCGACCTGAGCGGGAGGAGGCGATGGAGCGGAAGAGGTCGGGGCGGTTGCGGTTGTCGGGGAGGAAGAGGGGACGGCGGAGCTCCGAGGGGGCCGGCCGGAGCACGGGGCCGCGGCGGAAGGCGGGGAGGAGGCCGGCGGCGAGGAGGCGCGGAAGAGGGCCGGAGGCGGGGCTCCTGGGCGGCGGGGCTCGGGCGTCGAGGGGCGACGGGGCGACGCGGGAGGAGGCGGTGCGGGACCAGGAGGAGGGAGGAGAGGCTGATGGCGAGGGGAGGTCCGGACGGCGGCGTGAGGCGGCCCGCTCGGGGGTGAGGTGGGGGTTGGCGCTGGCGGCGCAGCAGAGGGGAGGGGCCTCCCGTAGCGGCGGTGCTCGGGGAAGGAGAGAGAGGCGGCGGTCACGAGCGCGGCGAGGAGGGTGCCTCGCGGGCGAGCGGGGCGGCGCCGGAGGAGGTGGCGGAGGCGGAAGCTCGCGGAGGGGGGCCGCGCGGAGGAGCGGCGAACGGCGGGCGGTGAGGCGAGGAGCAAGGCTAGGAGGGAGAGGGGGCACCGGCGCCGGCAAGGTGAGGGCCACGCGTGGGGGAGGCGACGGGGAGAGCGGGGGCGGAGGCTGCTGGCGGCGCCGGCGGGCGGAAGCCGCGGTGGCGACGAGCCGGAAGATGGCCGGGGCGCGGCGAAGGGGCCTGGCGGCGCGGCCAAGGGAGGGAGAGGAGGAGAGAGAGGAGCGAGCGGGGGCCCATAACCCACAGGTCCCAGGATCGAAACCTGGCTCTGATACCACTCTGTAACACCCTCAGAATCGGCCCTATGCAAGTTTTAGCGAAACCCGCCAAACCCGCATAGAAACGATTCAAAGGTGCCCACCAGGCACTTTCGTGCAGGTGGAAAACGAAGTAATAACATTACACAACAGTCCTCGATGGGACCCACAGAACAGATATATATACAACAGCGACTCAATGAGTCAAGAATACAGATATACTATACAAAGATCCAAATCACCTTGAAAACGATAGAGCGTCCGACTACGGACAAGATGCAAATGGGGCTAAGAGCCCTGAAGAATAACCAATGGCGTCCATAACCCTGCCCAGGCCAAGCCGGAAGGGTAACCCTGCTAACGACGTCGATCTCGAAACCTGCTTAAACAAAAGGGGTGCCGACAAAGGGCAAAGGAAAAAGAGAGAGCGGTCAGTACTGAGGCCATTACACGGCGAGACAAGAATTCGGCGGTCCTCGCCTACATAGGTATGGTGGACGGAAGCGGCAGCGGCAGCATGCACTAAACAACCTATAGAGACTCGATAAACTGTCGGCTATCAGAGAGGGATAAGATAGACTTATTCGGGACCAACCTGATGCTACCATCAAACAAACCCATCCTGGTGTTTCCCCCTCGAGACCAAACGAGGAAGTCAACCGAGGAACTCACACCGTTGACAGTTTTATTTATTCAATTATCGTTGCAGTAATTACTAGTCAGGTAAAGATAGTCATCCTGATAAAACAAGCAGTGGGCCGTTTTAGTTAACCATTCCGTTGTAGTTGCAACACTTACTAGTCAGATACAATTAGCATGAGATATCCCAAAACCCAGCAGTTGTTGGTACAATTAGCATGAGACGGACCCGAGGTTTGGGTGGACGGCTGTGAACGACTGGGAACCCAAAACTGGGCTTGTCGACACCGCGAAAATGTGTCCCGATCCTAAACATTACAGTGTGCTCCTCGCACAATCGTAAATAAAGCAGTAAAGCATGGCATAGGTACAGGATAGTAAATAAAACCTCAAACTAGTTTGTGGCCCCAAGAAATAAGAATGAATCAAGCTCTGGCTCAGGGGGGGTCCCATAATCCTCCCGGATGTGGATAGCGCGAAAATTCAAGGAACAGGTATCAAGTACTCGGGGTCCTACGGGACACAAGTGGACGGTTAACAACCAAATAACATCTATTGCCCACCTGTGCCTCTGCTTACTTACTTCAATTTTAGTTGTTAAACAGTAATTAAAGTGAACAGTAATTAAAGCCATGATCATCTCCAACATCAACATGCGGCAATACACCAACAACTGTGGCACTTGACGACACGCAACAGCACTTGAGCAAGCGGCTACGACGCGCAAGTCCAACTATCTACCAAACAACAGGTAATAGGGTGTGTCCAAGGACATATAAGGCTGCAAGGGATACCACGGTACGAAAACTAGAGCAACGCGACACAGATAGCAATAGATCAACAGGAGGGAATAAATACTATAAAAGTAAGATAGGTAGAAAAGGGGGAGATGCTCGCCTGAAAACATTGCCGAAGGTTCATCCGAAGATCGGGTCGACACTCGCATCAACTCAACGGCCTTATCCGCGAAGAAGCAAAACACTAGAAGAAACACCGGATGCACTATTTAATACAACGGCAGAAGATCGGGCATGATGCATGTATGATGTATGACATGGCAAAGGTGCGATGCAATTAGACAATATTAAGCGGAACCAGGGTCCTGACAATTAATTATATCGTTCATGTTATATAGATACCCCACCATTTAAATGTTGTCTTAACATGGCAAAAGATAGCACCGGTTCGCTACACCAATTTAACTGAGGCCAATATCAGACTAGATTTGCCCGCATATGGGCCCCATATTTAATGATGAGGTGAATCGGCATAATGCCCCCAAAACAACAGACAAGTATTCATGCATGATCAATTTAATATGCGACAGGTGATCAATATCATATTATAAAAATAGGGGTTTCGGATAAAGGGTCACACATTAGAGGGGGCTCGACGATCTTGGGGTCTCGGGGTTCGGTCTCAGGGCTCGACGGGAAGGCAAGGTTCGGTCTCGGCGGGATCGTTCTCGGGTTACTGGGGTAGATCTTGTCGCAACCGGGAAGCAGGACTTGGTTCGGCGCCGGGGGCGCATCGGACTCGCCCTGGTCGGTGGCGATCTTGTCGGGCCCACGTATCTGGTCGGTCTTGGCGTCCGGGACGAAGAGCTTCGCGGCCTCGAGGAAGTACTTGGCGTTTCCGTGTCGACGACCTTGGCGTCCGGGAAGAAGCACTTGTCGCATCTGTGGGCTTCGGGTCGAAGAACTTGGCACGCCAGGGTTCGGTCTTCCGACTCCAGGAGGATCGGTTTTCAGGGTCTCGACACCTTCGGTTCCCTGTGGGCGATCTTGGCGTCCGAGGGTTTTCTCCGAGTCCGTGGTGCGACCGTGTGGTAGATCTTGTTCGGTCCCGGCGCCGTGGTCTTCGGATGCACTTTTACCTCGCCGCTGGGATATGTATATCGGTCGATCTTGGGGAGGCCGATATCTCTCATATGGCCTGGTATTGGGGATGGGACCGAAGCGGGTCGTCACCAGGGGAAGCAGGGTACAGGGCCGACGCGGTTTGAAGGAGCAGAGCAGAGCATCTCCGAGGCAGGACAGGGGTCATCGGGGCCGGTAGGATGCTGGGGACGCGCGGACGAGACGCATGTAACGGCATGAGCCCGACGGGATGGGCAAGGCGAGCTGCAGGGTGCTCGGCCGCAGCACAACAGAGGCGGAGGGGCCTGTCGCCGGAGGCGGGCACGGTGATGGCGGGCTCGCCGGGGGGAGCTGATGGGGCAAAGGTGTCCGATCTTTCGATGAGATGGCGATAATCGATTTGGTGGAGTTCGGGCTTGACGATTCGACTACACGTGCGAGCACGAGCGCCAATGCAATCGCTAGGCCAATCTCCTGGAGGTTACCGATCCTGCGTGAACACGATCAGCCTGACCAGCGAGGGTCTTAATTCCTACCTGAAATCGAGAACAAGTAAGAACCAATATTGCAATCAAGATATTGCGGATTAAGAGGAAAGCTTTATTGAAAGAGGTGGGATCCTGAATAGGTGCGAAGTACAAGAGGCCTCTGCGACGCTCGAGCCTTGGCGAAGTTGCGACTATGGCTAACTTAATGTCTAAACAAAATCCGAGTCTAGGGGGTCGGCTATGGGGAGTATTTAAGGGCGAAAAGGTGGGGTTTCGGCCAGCCATGGAAGTGGTGGCCGAATCCAACCCTAAAAGTCCTTTTCCCCTCAAATACGGACTCTAAAAAGTGGCTAATTAAAATCCTGCGAAAAATTACATGGGCCTGGCCCAAAATAAAAGGTGTCGCAGCACCATATTAAGCTATGGACGAATTCGTAAAGTAATGATCTTGAATATTTCGTCCAAGCCTTCTTTCTTCATTATGGTGGCCTCAAAGTTCTGAAATCTTCATCCGTGGCCTTCTCTTGGATCATCACATGCTTGCTGCCATCTCCATGCATGGCCATGCTCCAATGCTTGTCCCTCTCATCCATGCTTGGTCCATCATTCCTAAGAGTAAGAAATATATCTGATTTAGGCAGCATCATATTCTCATGTATGTGAGGATTAGTTCCAAGAAACGAAAGTACCTGATAGTTAAGTTGTTTGGCACGAGATCTTGTGATGGGTCCTTGTATGTATGTTGCTGTAGGTACAACGGTTGTATCAATAGTAGGGATGTCCACATCATGCTCCCCTTCTTGAATTGAAGTCGTCCTCGACGCAATCTCATCGTCCTCACCAAAATAAGGCTTCAAATCTGCAATGTTAAATGTAGGACTAACCGTACCAAAATCTGCAGGCAACTCAAGTTTATATGCATTATCATTGATTTTCTCTAACACCTTAAAGGGACCAGCAGCACGAGGCATTAACTTATACTTGCGTAAATCAGGAAAACGATCTTTACGCAAATGTAACCAAACAAGATCGCCAACATCAAACACAACATGCTTTCTCCCTTTATCCCCAGCAAGTTTATACTTAGCATTCATGTGTTCAATGTTATCTTTCGTAGTCTTATGCAAGTTTAATATCATTTCAGCGCGTTGTGTAGCATCCAAATTATGTTGCACCGAAGAAGGTAAAGGCAATAAATCAATAGGTGCACGAGGAACAAAACCATACACAATCTCAAATGGGCACATCTTTGTGGTAGAATGCAAAGAACGATTATAAGCAAATTCTATATGAGGTAAACACTCTTCCCACAATTTTAAGTTCTTCTTTAAAACAGCCCGTAACATAGTAGACAAAGTTCTATTTACTACTTCAGTTTGACCATCAGTTTAGGGATGACATGTAGAACTAAAGAGCAATTTAGTCCCCAACTTAGCCCATAAACATCTCCAAAAGTGGCTAAGAAATTTAGTATCACGATCAGAGACAATAGTATTTGGCACACCATGCAAACGGACAATTTCACGAAAGAACAAATCAGCAATATGCGCAGCATCATCCGTTTTATGACAAGGAATAAAGTGTGCCATCTTAGAAAACCGATCCACAACAACAAAAATACTATCCCTCCCCTTCTGTGTTCGTGGTAATCCCAAAACAAAGTCCATAGAAATATCCTCCCAAGGAACACTAGGAACAGGAAGAGGCATATATAAACCATGTGGATTAAGGCGAGACTTAGCTTTTTGACAAGTAGTGCAGCGTGCCACAAATCTCTCAACATCTCGACGCATACGTGGCCAAAAGAAGTGTGCAGCAAGAACATCCTCCGTCTTCTTGACACCAAAGTGTCCCATCAATCCTCCTCCATGCGCCTCCTGTAACAACAAAAGACGAACAGAGCTATCTGGAACGCATAGTTTGTTAGCACGGAACACAAATCCATCATTGAAGACGAACTTGTTCCAAGTTCTACCATCTCTACAATTCTGCAACACATCTTTAAACTCAGCATCATGCACATATTGTTCCTTAATAGTTTCCAATCCAAATATTTTGAAGTCAAGTTGAGATAACAAAGCATAACGGCGTGACAAAGCATCAGCAATAACATTATCTTTACCCTTTTTGTGTTTGATAACATAAGGAAAAGACTCAATAAATTCAACCCACTTTGCATGACGACGATTCAACTTAGCTTGACTACGAATATGCTTCAAAGATCCATGATCAGAATGAATAACAAATTCCTTAGGCCATAGATAATGTTGCCAAGTTTCTAATGTCCGAACCAATGCATATAATTCTTTATCATAAGTAGAATAGTTCAGACTAGCCCCACTCAATTTCTCACTAAAATATGCAACAGGTTTTCCCTCTTGTAATAACACCCCTCCCAAACCAATTCCACTAGCATCACATTCAAGCTCAAAAGTCTTAGTAAAATCAGGAAGTTGGAGTAAGGGAGCATGTGTTAGCTTATCTTTCAATATGACGAAGGCCTGTTGTTGTGCATCGCCCCAAACAAAGGGCACATCCTTCTTGGTAAGCTCATTCAGCGGCGCGGCAATTGATCCAAAGTCTTTGACAAAGCGCCTATAAAAACCAGCGAGGCCAAGAAAACTCCTCACTTGTGTGACCGTCTTGGGCTGCGGCCAATTCTCAATAGCTTCAATCTTGGCTGGATCCACTTCAATACCCTGTGATGTAACAACATAGCCAAGAAACGCAACTCGATTGGTGCAAAAGGTGCACTTCTCAAGGTTACCAAACAAACGTGCATCACGTAAAGCATTAAAAACAGCACGTAAATGGTCCAAATGATCCTCTAAAGATTTGCTATAAATCAGAATATCATCAAAGTAGACTACCACAAAACGTCCAATGAAAGCACGTAAAACTTCGTTCATTAATCTCATGAAAGTGCTAGGTGCATTAGTTAAACCAAACGGCATTACTAACCACTCATATAAACCGAACTTAGTTTTAAATGCTGTTTTCCATTCATCTCCTAATTTCATACGAATCTGGTGGTAACCACTACGCAAATCAACTTTAGAAAACATGGTAGAGCCACTCAATTCATCAAGCATGTCATCTAAACGTGGAATAGGATGACGATATCGAATAGTAATATTATTGATAGCTCTACAATCAGTACACATGCGCGAAGAACCATCTTTCTTAGGAACCAAAATAATAGGAACAGCACAAGGGCTAAGGGACTCACGAATATGATCTCTGTCGAGTAGTTCCTGAATTTGGCGTTGTATCTCCTTTGTCTCCTCTGGATTGGTTCTATAAGGCGCGCGGTTGGGCAACGTGGCACCAGAATTAGATCAATTTGGTGCTCAATTCCTCTAATAGGAGGTAGTCCTGGTGGCAGCTCAGCGGGAAAGACGTCCTCATATTCCTGCAAAAGGTTAGCAATAGCGGGTGGCAAAGAAGGAGGCATATCCTCAAATGAAAACAGAACCTCTTTGCAGACAATTGCATAACATTGAGTATTGTGTACATCTAGTTCAGCAATATCAATTTTATTTGCAAGCATACATGGATTCTTCAAACGAATTTCAGTAGCATGTGTAGAATCAGATTTAGTGTTCTTTGGTGGTATAAAGTCTGCAGCAACAATCTGATTCTCACTTTTATTTTTCTCCTCAGTTTTAGCTCTACTAGCTCTAGCAAGATCATCTTTTAAAATATGTTCAGGAGTCATAGGTTTTAGACCAATTTTCTTTCCATCATGCATAAGAGAATAGTGATTAGTTTTGCCATTATGAACAGATTCTCTATCAAATTGCCATGGTCTACCAAGTAACAAAGAACATGCTTGCATAGGTACAACATCACAATCAACAAAATCAGAATATGTACCAATAGTAAAATGCACGCGTACCGTTCTTGTTACCTTGATCTTGCGAGAACTCTCAAACCATTGGATGTAATATGAATGTGGGCGTTGTCTTGTAGGAAGTGCAAGCTTCTCTACCATGTCAATACTGGCCAGATTATTACAACTCCCTCCATCAATGATGATCCGTATAGCTCTTTCCTTGACAACACCACGTGTTTGAAACAGGTTGTGGCGTTGATCTTGCTCAGATTTGCTCAATTGCACACTCAACACACGTTGTGTAATTAAGCTCTTGTATTGATCAGCAGCTTCAGCTCCCATTACCTCTGGCTCTTCATCAGCATCAGAATTGTCTCCATCTCGAGCAGAAATAAGGGCTAGTGTATCTTCATCAAAGTCACTCGCTGAATCGTATTCACCATCTTCTCGCACCATCATCACACGTTGTGTTGTGCACTGTCTCTCAATATGACCAAAACCCCAGCACTTGCGGCATTGTATATCCTTTGTCTTACCCGTGGAAGCCATAGAAGATGCACTACGAGCAGGATCATTGGATGATGGTGGCGGAGCAGCTGGAAATCTTGTGGTGGCCTTGGATGTGGTAGTAGCTGGAGGGGAATCACGAGGAGGCGCTGATTGTCGGGATGTCCAAGTGGATGTGCGACCTGCAGAATTATTAGTCCTCCTCCATGGTGTTTGGCGATCCTGCACTTCACGTTCAGCTTTGCAAGCAAGATGAAACAAACGAGTGATAGAATTATATTCCTTATAATCTAATATGTGCTGAATGTCCTTGTTTAATCCACCAAAGAAACGTGCAAGCATTTGTTCATTAGATTCAACAAGATCACACCTAACCATCCCCGTTTGCAATTCCTGATAATACTCTTCTACAGAATTTTTCCCTTGCTCTAAGCGTGTCAGATTCTTTAGTAAATCACGTTGATAAGTGGGAGGTACAAAACGAACACGCATAGCAGTTTTTAAAGCAGTCCAAGTACTAGGAATAGTAGTAGGATTTAAACGACAATACTCAGACCACCAAAGGGAAGCAAATTTAGTAAATTCACATGTAGCAGCACTAACACGCATATTCTCAGGATATTTTAAGCATGCAAAACGTTGTTCTACTTCCATCTCCCATGTAAGATATGCATCAGGATTATATTTACCCTCAAAAGATGGAATATTTAATTTAAGCTTTGCAACATGATCATCATCATTACGTACCGGTGGGCGAGCGTTGCGGTAGTAATGTCGGGGGCGACCAGCAGGTACCTGTGGAGGTTGTTCAACCTCCTCGTCAAACAGATCGTCGTCGTCGGGGTCGTAGTAGTACCCGTCGTCTGTCCCCAATGTCGCAGCAGCCGCGGCGGAAGTCTGAGGAACGTCAGTCGCAGCAGAAGCCGCCGGGGGTGCGGCGGCAGCCGAACCAGCAGTCCGACCCGTGATCGGAATGCGCCGTGCGCCATGTGTGGGTGCCGGTGCGGGCGCGGGCAATCGGTTCAGAAGCTCCTTGAACCGAACGTCAAGCTTGGCGTTGAAGGATTTCTCGAGTCCATCGATCTTGTCCACGGCGTTGGTGAGCTTGGTGTCAAACTCCCCTAGGCGCGTATCCACGTCTTCAGCGCGACTGACCAAGAGCGCGGAGAAGTGGGCATGTAGTTCTTCGTTCGTCATGGTGGCAGGGTTCCGCGAAGTATCTGTCATGGTTAGTCCTTAAAAAGCACAGGTATAGACTACAGGAATATGGTGGAAGTCACGCGTAATCCGTCAAGCAATATACGAAGCTCTTACAAGTTCTTACCAAACAGCAGGAAAAGGCGATGTGCAACCACGAGGATCAGTGGGTCCAGAGATTGAACCAAGCGATTACCAGGAGTCGAGACACCGCACGTGGAGAATATCTGTGGAGCTCTGGGAAGGCTTAGCAAAGGGGGTTAGCAATTATCAAAACAGCAATGCAAAAGTTGAAAGAATGCTCAACGACGGTACTGTGCTGGTCCTAGGCTAGACCGTACTAGAGACGCGAGCCTAGATCACCAACGATGTCACGACGCGACACAACAAGCACTGTATGATGATATGGCACCCTGAAAAGCGAACCGAGATGCAGAAAAACACTATGATGGCGAGTGTCTAGAAGTGATCTATGGGGTCTAAAAAGAGGTTAGCCCCAAAAAAAAAATTTCGAAATTTTTTTATTTTGCTCCGGAAAGCGCGCAGGCGCCAAAAAAAATATCGCTATAACGGCCGATGGAGAAAAGTGATCCCCAAAGCCGAAAACTAGTATAGCCAGAAAAAAAATTCGGAGGCGGTTCCAGACTCTTTTTTTTTTTTTTTTTTTTGCTCTCCTTCTGGACTTACGGCCGGACTCTTAGCGCGACACGGACTTTATCTGAACACGGAAACAACAAAGAAGGAAAGTCAAAAGAAATAACTAGGAAACAGTAACTCTACTCGGACTCGTACCGCGGCAGGAAAACTGATCGGATCTGTGTCGTGGTAGGAAGGCGGTGGCGGAGTATTAGGGTTTATGGTGGCAGGGTATATGGCGGCGGAATATGGTGGCGGAATATGGTGGTGGTGATCGGCGAGTGTGGCGGTGACTATTATGATCAGAACTCGAAACTCTAAGGGACGAGACACTAAGACCAGCAACTCGACGCGACGATGTAGACACGAATTCAACAATGCAAAAACTGAAAAGATAATGCGAGGCGTAGATTGGTTATGGGATGGATCTAAACTCTAACTGTGTTTTTGGCTTTTTCGTGGGTTATAGGTAAAAACAGATCTAATCTATGAAAAACAGTAAAATCTCACCGAGCAACCTGAAATCTGATACCACTTGATTGGGGCAAAGGTGTCCGATCTTTCGATGAGATGGCGATAATCGATTTGGTGGAGTTCGGGCTTGACGATCCGACTACACGTGCGAGCACGATCGCCAATGCAATCGCTAGGCCAATCTCCTGGAGGTTACCGATCCTGCGTGAACACGATCAGCCTGACCAGCGAGGGTCTTAATTCCTACCTGAAATCGAGAACAAGTAAGAACCAATATTGCAATCAAGATATTGCGGATTAAGAGGAAAGCTTTATTGAAAGAGGTGGGATCCTGAATAGGTGCGAAGTACAAGAGGCCTCTGCGACGCTCGAGCCTTGGCGAAGTTGCGACTATGGCTAACTTAATGTCTAAACAAAATCCGAGTCTAGGGGGTCGGCTATGGGGAGTATTTAAGGGCGAAAAGGTGGGGTTTCGGCCAGCCATGGAAGTGGTGGCCGAATCCAACCCTAAAAGTCCTTTTCCCCTCAAATACGGACTCTAAAAAGTGGCTAATTAAAATCCTGCGAAAAATTACATGGGCCTGGCCCAAAATAAAAGGTGTCGCAGCACCATATTAAGCTATGGACGAATTCGTAAAGTAATGATCTTGAATATTTCGTCCAAGCCTTCTTTCTTCATTATGGTGGCCTCAAAGTTCTGAAATCTTCATCCGTGGCCTTCTCTTGGATCATCACATGCTTGCTGCCATCTCCATGCATGGCCATGCTCCAATGCTTGTCCCTCTCATCCATGCTTGGTCCATCATTCCTAAGAGTAAGAAATATATCTGATTTAGGCAGCATCATATTCTCATGTATGTGAGGATTAGTTCCAAGAAACGAAAGTACCTGATAGTTAAGTTGTTTGGCACGAGATCTTGTGATGGGTCCTTGTATGTATGTTGCTGTAGGTACAACGGTTGTATCAATAGTAGGGATGTCCACATCAGGAGCTCTGGCAGCAGGGGCGGCCCGAGGAGGGTGCCGGCGTCGGGGTAGGGCGGAGCCGCACGGGCTGGACGGGGAGAGGGGCGGTGAGAGGTGGGGGACGGAGCAGCGCCGACGGGAGACTCGAGCGGCGGGGCAGAACGTGGCCGGCGCGGAGAGGGGGAGCTCCGGAGGCGCTGGCGAGCGCGGAGGCGAGGTCGACGGGGGCTCGAGGCGGCCGGCGGGGAGGGTGGTCGCCGGCGAGCGCGAAGATGAGCGGAGGGAGGTCGGCGGCGCTAAGGAGGGCCGGAGGGGAGGCCGAGGGGAGGCGAGGTGAGGCGGTGGCCGAGAGCGGGGGCTGCAGGAGGCGGTGCCGGGGAGGGGCGGCGCCGGCAGAGGCGAGGCAGGGCCGGCGTCGGGTGGAGAGGAGGACGTCGGGGGCGTGGGGGAGAGAGGAGGTTGGGGAAGGGAGCGCGTCGGTGGGGAAGGAGAGAAGCGGGGTCGGGAGAGGAGCCGGGTCCGGGGGAGGTGGGCCACGGGAGGGTGGCCAGGGGTGCGTCAGGGTGGGAGGTTGAGTGGAGAGTGGGGCCGGGGTGGGGCCCGGGTGGCAGCGGGTTGGGGGGTGCGGTTGGGGAGGGTTTGACCAGGGGAGGCAGGTGGGGAGGGAGTGGGGCTGGCGGGGTCGGGCGGGAGTGGGGCCTGGGGTGGGGCCAGGCTATCGGTGAGGGAGAGAGAGAGGGGGTAGGTGGGACTGGGGTGAGGGAAGGAGGGGGGTGAGGGAGAGGATTGGTGAGGTGGCAGCGGGTTAGATGAGGTGGAGGTGGCAGGCTAGGATAGGTGGGTAGAATAGGATTGGGTGGATTTAGGACTAGAAATTTAGACTAGGGTTTTCTTTAAATAAATTTTGTAAATAGTTTTAGACAAATAAAAGATCGGAACAGACCGATGTTTTAATTTGAAAAATACGGGGGCTATTTAGAAAACAAAATTAGGCGTTTCGAAATAGTTTCACACAAACAATGCATGATGATGACGATGCAATGCATAAAAACAACGCGATTTTCCAGTAGTGGTTTAGCGGGATGCCACACCTTTACTTAGAAAACCACCTGACTTTGTGCCTAATTGGAGACTACTGTACCCTGCAAAAATCCCAGAAGGATTTGAATTCAAAAAAAGTTTGAATTCAATTCAAAACCATTCCTGAAAATCGAAATAGAAAAAGAAAAGAAGCAAACAAAAGAAAAGGGCCAGGCGCCAGGAATTTAGCCCAGCAGTGGAACAGGCCCAACTAGCCCACCCGGGGCATTTCTTTTCCTCCCGCACGCACGAGCACACCCACTCAGCCGCTGACAGCCAGACCCCACACTCCCTCTGCTTATTTCGCTGCCAAGCGGGCCCCGTCCACGTCAGCATCGTCTTCCCCTGATTCCGCGCACGACCTCCGCCGCTGCCCGTTGCTGCACTGATTTCGCGAGCTTAATTGGCATTGATGCAGCGAGCGTTTCTTGTCGAGCCTCTGGCTATAAGATCCCCCCATCCTCGCGACCATTTCCCCCCAAACAATTCTGCTTTCACGCCACCAGGCTGCCCACAACTCGCACGACGCCGCCGCTGTTCCGACGACTGCGCCGGCGAATTACGGTGAGTTCCGTGCTCCCCTCTGTCTCTCGTTCATGATGTCAAGATCAGCGAGTCCTTGCGCACCTACTGACACTTTCCTTTTGACCTCGCATGACCCGTAGCTCCAGCAACGTCAACGACCGGCCGCCACCGTTCTCTGCACGAACTCCGGCGACTTCCCTCCGTAAGTAGCCACCACCCCTTGCCCTCTGACTTGTACGCCTAGAATCTACGTCGATGTGCGCATCTAACGGTACCCTTATCTTGACTTAGCGCGATGAGGAACCTCGCCAACGTCGACGACCGACCGTGCCCGACGTCTACCTCTACTCCGACAAGAAATCCTCGCCGTGTCTGCGCGCCCCTCGACGAACCAAAGCCACCTCGAGCTTCAGCACGCCACTGCGGTCCTGGTAAGCGCCTCCTTGCTTCCCCGGGCGACCTAGAGCGCTAGCACCGCCGCAGTCAGATGCGCCGCCGCCTGTCGCCGCCGTTAGCGCCGCTCGTTTCTGGTTAGGAGATTTTAGCCGTCAGATCTGGATCCTACGCATAGAAATAGTTCACTTAACGAAGGGGTATGGACAGATCTGAGCCGTGCAGCGTTAGTTAGATCCAACGGCACAGAAAGGTGATCCGGTGCGAACCGGTACGCGCCAGTAATATCGTGACGCGTGGCTAGGGTTGATTCAAAAACAGAATTCAAAAACAGATTTAGATCCAGATTTCAAATGGTTGTAACTTGAGATTCCCACGTTAGATTTTTGCAAATTTCATACCGTTGGAATCAGTGAATCAATGCCTTTCTGAATATGCAATGTGTTTAACAAATAGTATCTGTTAAAATGACTTTGTATGCAGAAACATATTTAGGTCTATTTTGAGCATAGATTTAGTTTAGTAATTTGTATTAGTGCTAAATAAGTTTAGTTAGCAAACCTTGTGACTTGTTATGTTTCTGTTTCATGCACTTGCTTGGTAGAGTTTTCAAAATCATCACTTAGTAATTTCTTGCATGCATGCATTCATATTTTTGTTTGTATATAAATTGTGTGTAATTGTATGCTACAAATTGTTGTGTAGATTTTGCTAGTGATTGTGATTGTGATTGTGAAGAGTGCTGCTCTCCCCATTACCAAGGCAAGTGATACTTCATGATATTTCCATTCCCTTTATTTTGAATAAGCATTAGAATTATTTTTGCTAAATCTTGCATGCTACTTTTGCCAAATGCTATGTTGGGAAATCCTATGTAGTGTAGAATTGTAGAATTGCTAGGGAATTTTCCTAAGTTAAGTTACTATGCCATGCTTAGCCTAGCTAGTAGAAAACAAGGGTTGGTAAAGTATGAACATGCTATGGTGAAATAATTCTAAGTCCTTTTGGACTCATGCTTTTCTTAATAAAACAACTAAGTCAATGAACCTCCTGGGTGGAATGGGACTTGAATGGTGGTTTTTGGTTGAGTGGTTACACAAGGCCATGGATTTGGCTTGTGTATCTCACTTGTGGTATGCCACCCAGGCACAAAGGGATTTGGAGGCCAAGTGTTGAGAAAGCTTACAGTGCAACCACTTGGCAATATGGGCTCTGCCATGATCATATAGGTTGCTAGAACATAGTCACTTGGACAGTTGGTGGTAGTGGGAATGATAGGTTGGAGCGCGTCCATTTGACTAAGGAAAGGCTTCTGAAAGGTCCTGTCTTGGGAAACCAAGTCTGGTGGGGAAAGTGCACAACCTCTGTAGATGGAAAATCTAAGTACTTAGCCAAGTCCATGGCAATGGACAACTTGAGCATCAAGAAATGGAAGCTACAAGAATCTCATCACTCCAACTTCTAAGTAAAACTTGTGGGTGAACAAGGGTGAAGGACCCCAATGTCTATTGGTGGTTTCTTGGGAAGTTTTTGACAAAGAAAAACCTAGTGATTTCAACTAATAGGAAAGACCTATTTTGAGCAAAGCAAGCCAAGCTACACTTAGCCAAAATGCATATAGTAATATAGTCCACTTAAAATTTACTAAGGTATCACTTGCCAATACTATTCCAAAGTATTGACCCTCTGTGGCTGTAACTTGTAATGTTGCAGGTTACTCGGATGATGATTAGGAGTCATGAGTCTACACTCAACATGCTTGCCTGTGGCACATGAAGATGAAGACTTATGTTTATTTACTTATTCCATAAACTCTTATATTAGGCCTTTGGCCCTGAGTTGTAAAAGACTATGTTTTACCTCTGGAATGAATGTAATAAACGACCTTTGTATCTGTGTACTTCATCTTAAACTGTGGATGCTAGCATTGATCCAGGGACTAGCATTGCAATCACAGGGATCCTTTCCTTTACAAAGGAGGGATTTTACAAATATGTACATGATGGATGAAGAGGATGCTACGCCATGGATACATCAAGAAGACGAAGTCGTCCACAAGGATACCACTACTACCACAACACCCACTTCATATGAGAGGTATGAACAAGGTAAAAATAAGGGTGTTGATGATGCCATGATCCCACTAGTGGACATGATGAATTGTGAGGATATGCATGCTATGGATGATACTTGTGACATTACATATGCTTCATTCATATTCCCATGTGATGCTTTTCCTTTGCATAATATTGATCATGTGGAATTGTTTGATTGTGATACTATTTCCATACACATGCCATGCTATACATCTTTTGTGTATCCTCCAATTGCTTCGGACATGCTTTGTCATGCTAGTCATTCAATTTATCCCATTGCTTACAATAAGATGAATGCTTGCTATTTCACTTGTTTTTCTTGCAACAATATTTATCATATGCGTTATAATGAGATGGTACCCATAGCTTTCTCAATTTTTGGAGATTTTGATGATTGCCATGATAATCATGTTCCACACTTGCATACTCACCATGCATCTATTTCATACTTGATTTACATTAATGGTGATGTGCACAAGAAGAGATACATCATGATGGATGATGTGTTTCTCTACCATGCACACACGTTCTTCCTTTTGTGTATGATGTGTGTAGGTACCCGCATTATCATGTCAACCTCGGTTGAGCACGAGTTAACAAAAAGAGCTCTTGAGAGCATCCCACAAGTGAGTTTAAGTTTGAACCCAGCTCTGATACCTTTGGCATGCTTTGCATCTTTCATGTTGGCAAATTTCTCTTTCCTATGTTTTGGTTGCAAGCATGTTGATGGTATTATCTCACCTGGTGACACTCATGTTTCTTCGCTATTGAATATTGATGCTTTGTGTGTTGCAACAAAAATGTTGAACAATTTATCTTTCCAATGTTTTGTGTGCAATCAAATGCCATGAAGAGCATGTATTGTCATGAGAGCTTGCAAGTATCTCGTCGTGTTGTTGCAACAAACATAAGGACCACTTTCTCTTTCATTTGGTTTGTTTGCAAACATGTTGTTTTGCTCCCGCTTGGGATACTCATATTCCCATGAAATTTTCTTTTGATAATTTGTGTGTGACATCCAACATGTTGAACAATTTCTGTTTCCAGTGGTTGGTTTGCACACATAATGCTATTGTTTTGGATATGCTTCCTCATGTGTTTTTGCCAAATTCTGCTATTCTTGCATCAAAGATGTTGATATATATGTTAGTCAATTGCTTTGCATTCCAGCCTACTACATTATATGGAGTTTTTGAGTTCCCACATTTGGATGATGTTCAAACAATTTCCATGCACTTTGACCTTGCATATGCATCCCGTTTGCTATACTTGAGTTGTGCTAATAGTGTTGTGAACAAGAATGGACATGGCACAAATAACATGCTCCTCTATCACACACAAACATATGTTGCTTGGTCTTTGTTGTGTGAAGGTAAAATTGCTTACACGTCAACCTCAATGGACCATAAGTTGACAAGACGAACCGAAGAGAGTTACCTATGGATACCCTTCATCGAGCTAGATCTACAAGCTAAGGTGACTTCCTTCTACTTGAGGACTCATGCTATAATCTTCATGAATTGGCTATGCTTTGAGTGTTGCTTCGCTTTTGTCGTGAGCTTTGTAGGCTTCATGGAAGGTGAAGGAACATTGAAATGTTGTCAAGTCAATCTTCCCGAGGACGACTATATGGTGAACCCTAGGATCAAGAATGTCTCTCGACCTCGTCTAGTTTGTGATGAGCATGTAGAGTCGAGGACGACTCTTTTTGAAGGGGGGAGATGATGTAGCCCGACCTACGGTCGTTACTACATCAAGGTCTTCAACTTACGCCAAGTCGTCATGGACTCCAAAGGTGAATCCGTTCCTCTATGCGAGCCCACTTCCTACCCTATTGAATGGTATACTACTTCATACTCCGTCCTATGGCCATGATAGATTCACATTGACAAGTACGGAGGCAAGGGAGGAAGCCAGGAGCATCAAGCCCGACAAGACGGTGGCTTGAAAGAGGAGACAGAATAAGGCAGGTGCCGACGGTACTACCATGCCCTGGTACTACCGCCCGGCATGACCGGTACTATCGGCCCATACAGAAGCCCGCTCCATCAGCACTAGATGCCCCAGTACCGGCTTGAGGTACTACCGCCCGCAAGCGGTACTACCGGCCATCAAGACCGGTACTACCGCACCTGGAGCTCGTCAACAACTGGAGCCCGGAACTACCGCTCCATTCGAAGCCTCTACCGCTTGTGCCCGGTACTACCGGACCCAAGGACCGGTACTACCGGACATGACAGTGCCTACGCGCACCAGATCTAGGCCACAGACCATGTACCCCCTTATTATGATGCAAACCTAGTTCTATTCCCAAACTACCCCTTGTTTAGTGGCTGGCCTATAAATAGAGACCCCACCCCTCATGTACCCCAGAGGCATAGATGATATACTAAAGACAACCCCCATTGTGGAATCTCTAGTTTTGCCTCACCCCCTTTACCAAGGGGACCTACGATCGTCACCAACCTCGATTAGACTTTCCATCATGCATCCATCATTGAATAAGGCCTTGGAGTTCGGTGTCTCGTCTCCAAGTTGTCAAGACCCTCCCCATGGTGTTCTTCCCTCTCCGATGTGGATTTGAGGGAGCTTGTTGACCGATCTTTCCTTATGAGGATTCTATCAAACCGGTGGCCGCCGTTCGGGAGCAATCGTCCTTGTATCGTGTGAGTTTTGCGTGTGTTCATCGTGTTCTTCACGAGGTGTGTGTTCACTTCCGCTGCCTTCTCCCTTTCCCCTCGTTTTCCCATCGATTTTATCACGAGATCCATGAAGATAGGGCCACCCAAGAGGTTAACCCCTTTATCAATAATGTTCAAGCTTTATGCTTATATTCGTGGAATGGAATGGTGTTAGCGTAATTTAATGAAAGTATATCTCAAATGTTGATATATAAGTGCATGATACACCTGCTTAATTAATCAGGGTAGTTTAATTAGGGGTTGATGGGTGTAGGATTCAGGGAATTTTGAATAATGTTCAAGCTTTATGCTTATATTTGTGAAACATAATGTTTTTACCGTAATTTAATGGAAGTATCTTGAATTTGGATCTATAAGTGCATGATACCTACTTGGTTAGGGTTTAATTATGGGTTGTGGGGTTTAGGGTTTAGGGTTTTAGTATTTAGGGGTCGAGGGTTTAGGTTTGGGGGGTTGTGTGGGGTTTAGGGAATTTAGGAGGTGAGGGTTTAGGTTTTCGCTGTTTTTTAGGGTTTTAGGAATTTTCATTGAAGTTCGAGCTTCATGCTTATATTCGTGGAACAAAATGACTTAGCGACAATTTAATAATGAAAGTATCTCAAATTTTATCTATAAGTGCATGATACTTTCTTAGTTAGGGTAAACGTGATGAGGACATCCCTATACTTACACCTACCCTAGTTCCTACTAATGATGTTCCAGCTGCTACTAACAAGGATAAGTCCAATGAGATTAGAATTTGACCAATTACAAGAGCTCATGCTAAGCTACTAGAACAACAGGTGAATTTGTTTCTTAATGATCCTGATGTTTTACTTAATGAGAATTTTATACTGCCTAAGTCTCTGTGTTATTGTATGATCAGGTACATTAGAAAAGAAGGCATAGCACGGAGCAAGGAGGTGAAGCACATGGAGCAAGGTGTGTTGATCAATAAAGCAAGAGCGAGGGAGGAGAGGGAGGAAGCGCAAGGAGCTACAAAGGAAGGGATCAACACCTGGTAGAGTCTCTGTCACGGCAGAGAAACGATGCCAAATCCTGCCACGGCAGGCTACCGCGGCACAGAAAGTGGCTGAAATTCTGCCACGGAAGAGAATCCTGCCGCGACATGTTTTAGGCCTAATATGCTGCTACGGCAGGAAACAAGCATGTGCGCCTAGAAAGCTGTTCCACCTGGGTCGGCATGTATCTTAGTTGTAGTCGTTTGCGTTGTGGACTCTTAGCCTAGTCGCCCCCTCTCTCTTAAATAGATGGGGGTACCGTTTCTTTCCAGTCAGACCACGTTAAAATATTTTGGAGTTGTTTCTATCTAGAACCTCTAGAATTACCTATGATCGAGTTATACAATTGCAATTGAGTGTGATCTGTTGTTCCACTAGAAATCAGTAGATTGCAAACTACCGTTCATGGTCGACGGCTGCGTGTGCAAGAGTGTGGTATTATGAATATCCCATAGGGTTCGAGATCTGTTGCATTGGCATCAGGGTTTGAGCGGGAGAGTTCATAGCTACAGGCTAGTTATCTTACACCTACCATCATCATCGACAAGAGCTTGCTGAGAAGACCGGGCCACCCCATATCAAAACAGTTGAGGGTTTACGATTTTTAGTGTTTAGGGGTATACGGCTTAGTGTTTACGTTTTAGGGAGGGGAGGGTTTACTGAATTTTCAATAATGTTTTGGCTATATGCCGATATTCGTGAAATAGAAACACATTAGGGCAATTTAATGAAAGTATCTCAAATTTTGATCTATAAATGCATGATACCTAGCCCGATTTGTCAAGCTTTAGGGTTAAAGGGTTTACGGGTTTATGGTTTAGGTTTTATGGCATTCTCAATAATGTTTAGGGGCTTTATGCTTAGATTCGTGGAAATGAATGGCTTTAGCATAATTTAATAGAAGTATATCTCAAGTGTTGATCTATAAGTGGATGATATACCGGCTTGGTCAGTGTCATTTAGAGGTTTAGGGTTATAGGGTTTAAGGTTTCGGTTTTTAGGCATTTTCAATAATAATGTTCAAGCTTTATGCTTAGATTCATGGAATGGAATGGCGTTATCGTAATTTAATGAAAGTATATCTCATATTTTGATATATAAGTGGATGATAATATACCTGCTTAATTAGTCAGGGTTGTTTAATAAGGGGTTTAGGGAATTTTTAATAATGTTCAAGCTTTATACTGATATTTGTGGAACATAATGTTTGTGCAGCAATTTAATGAAAGTATCTCGAATTTGGATAATATACCTGCTTAATTAGTAAGGGTAGTTTAGGGGTTTAGGGTTTAGGGAATTTTTAATAATGTTCAATCTTTATCCTTATATTTGTGCAACAGAATGGAATTACCGCAATTTAATGAAAGTGTCTCTAGTTGGTTTGGGTTTAATTATGGGTTGAGGGGTTTAGGGTTTTAGTATTTAGGGGTCGAGGGTTTAGGCTGTGGGGTTGTTTGGGTTTAGGGAATTTAGGGGTTGAGGGTTTAGGTTTTCGAGGTTGTTTAGGGTTTCAGGAATTTTCAATGAAGTTCGAGCTTTATGCTTATATTCATGGAATAGAATGACTTAGCAACAATTTAATAATGCAAGTATCTAAAATTTTATCTATATGTGTATGATACCTACTTAATGAATTTTCAATAATGTTCGAGCTATATGCCGATATAAGTCAGGTCAGGTCTTGAGGGTGGATTTTTTTGTGTGTTTCTTAATTTTTCTGCTAGGGGTGGATTAATTAAAGGAGTGTATAATTGATCGAGGGGAACAATTCAGTTTCTTTTCAAGAGGTACACCAGGGACTGCATGAGATGAGGCTGAGCCAGCATTGGAATGGATACTAATGACCATACATTTGATATCCAACGGTTAGAAAGAATTGAGATGATGTGGCTACACCAGGTTCAAGCTTGCAAACATTAAATGCATCTTAGTGGGGATGAACTTTATATATATTATAGATTCGTGAAATAGAAAGGTGTTCGCGCAATTTAATGAACGTATCTCAAATTTTGATCTATAAATGCATGATACCTACTTGGTTAGGTTTTGATTATGGGTTGAGGGGTTTAGGTTTTAATATTTTGGGGTAGAGGCTTTAGGTTTTAGGGTTGTTTAGGGTTTCGGGAATTTTCTACAATGTTCAAGCTTTATGCATATATTCTTCGAATAGAATAGTGTTGCCCAATTTAATGAAAGTATCTCAAATTTGATATACAAGCGTATGATACCTTCTTGGTTAGAATTTAGGTTTTTTTTACTATTTAGGGTTTTAGGGGTTTAGTGTTTCAGGAATTTTCAATAATGTTCAATCTTTATGGTTATATTCATGGAATAGAATTGCGTAACTAATTTTATCACCTCACCAATGTTATGGTTCAAAGACTATATATGGTTCAAAGTCTCGCCGCACCAATTTTATCACAAAGTATGAATTATTTGATGAATAATGCCCAAGTTTCTTAAAATTTTCAAGGTCCCGAGCCAGTTTTGCCGATTTTAACGAGTTTATCTCAGTTTACCAAAAAATATTTGAGTTTTGAACTGCAAACAATGATAATCTCTACTTCCCATAATTCTGGGTCACTGACAAGCGGGTCACTTGCATTGTGGGTCGACAAAGTCAGTGTAAGGCTAGAGGGGGCGGGCAGGTAAATACAATTATTGAAGAAGGGCATGGATTTTCAAGGTCCTGAGCCAGTTTTGCCGATTTTAACGAGTTTATCTCAGTTTACCAAAAAATATTTGAATTTTGAACTGCAAACAATGAGAATCTCTACTTCCCATAATAATGGGTCACTGACAAGCGGGTCACTTGCATTGTGGGTCGACAAAGTCAGTGTAAGGCTAGAGGGGGCGGGCAGGTAAATACAATTATTGAAGAAGGGCATGGAACCAGGTCGATTGCGTGACGCACGTGGGGGAACAAAAAATTACCACCTATATCCCTCTATAATTGCATTGCTCATTGGGTTCTTGTTTCCAGAGCAGGGATATAAGAGCAATTTTGCATTCTAAAAAAGGTGAAGTATGTTTGGGGCTGGATGTTTGAATGGATGGGCGGGATATTTCGGCGCTCTCTCGAAATTTTGAAGCTGAAGCTTCTAAGGTACGCTACTCCTACTACCCCTTGGGGGATGTTGTCCCCATCATATAGACCTAGACGCATGTACGCTTTCAAGCATTTAATGAGTTGATAGACATCTGTCGTCTTTCAAACAAGATGACCAAGGTCATAACCATATTTTCTTTTTTTGACCTTCATAGCCATAGTTGCTGATACCGTGTCCATGTTTTGTATTCCGTACATTTCATGCATCTTGGCAAATCAAGCTTTGCTTACAAAGGGAAATCCAAATTTTATTTTTTTATTATTTTTCCGAGACAACATTGTTTTTATTCCGAAGCAACTTCAAATATTATGGCTCAATATGACATCGTTCCAATTGTCATACAAAGTAACCTGTTTAATGGATAAACCCTATCAATCTTACTGGTTAAATTTTTGCAATAAATTCATAATATGGCAGTTTACTAAAAACATGTCAATTTTCGTAACATGGTCTAGATAAATGATGGAGAAGACTCTGGAATTATGGAGAAGTGTGTTTTGAGGTTTGTGCATAGCGTTTATTGTGCTAAAGACAATATCAATAGTATCTTCTAGCATCAAATGCTAATTGAATGGAAAAGAAGATCTGATGGCTGGCAATGTTGGGATTCTCGAATCTTGATCCAACGATCAATATTAGAATTTATTCGTACACTATATAGTGTTAATATAAGATATGATAAGATTATATAAGATAGGGGATTATGGTTTAGGTTTTAGGGGTTTAGGGAATATTGAACAATGTTCAAGATTTTATGCTTATATTCAAGGAATAGAATAGCGCTACTGCAATTTAATGAAAGTATCTCAAATTTGGATCTATAAGTGCATGATACCTTCTTGTTTAGGGTGTATGTGGGTTGAGGGTTTAAGTTTTATGGGTTGTTTAGGGTTGAGGGTTTGGGGAATTTTCAATAATGTTCAAGATTTATGCTTATGTTCGTCGAATAAAATGGCGTTACCCAAATTAATAAAAGTATGTGAAAATTTGATCTATAAGTGTGCATATGATAGCTGCTAGGTCAGTGTTTAGGGTTTATGTTAGGGGTGACCCCTTAGGGTGGCCCGATCTTTCACGAATTCCGTGGGAATCAAGGGGAAAGCGATGGAGGGGGAAAGGGGATGAAATCCACGAACACACACGCGAAGAACTTGATGAACACACACACGAAAACACGATACAAGCCGGTAGCTCACGCCGGTGGTAACCGGTCCAACACAATCCCTAGGATCGGCGTTGGGCAAGGCACTCTCCCACAGCCAACAACGGGGGTCAGAGGCTTGATGAGATCTTGACTACTTGGGCACGAGACATAGAGATCCCAAGGACTTGTACAACTTGAACGCACTAGGCAAAATCCAAGAGGTTTGTGGATAATTTGGTTCTCCTTTGTCAAGGAGAATGAGACAAATAGTTGATAGATCCTCAAAGGGGTGTCTTCAACTACAATTATCCAAGTCTTCCATTTACAATAGAGGGTGGGGGCTATATATAGGCCAGCCACATAAACAGGGGTAGTTTAGGAACGAAATGGGAAAATATAGAGAGAGGTACAGGGTGCTGGGCCGAGCTGAAGCAAACAGGCTCAGGCACGTCCGGTAGTACCGGGTTCGCGACCGGTAGTACCAGTCCCAACCGGTAGTACCGCTCAGGATCTGGTAGTACCGCTTGCAGTCTGGGGGCTTCGGTTGGCGTCGTCAGTAGTGAGCGGTAGTGGAGGGCGGTAGTACCGCTGACCGGTAGTACCGGTTCTAGCTCCGGTAGTACCGCGGACGTCTGGGGCTTGGTTGGGTTCCTCCTGGAGCATCCGGTAGCAGGGGCCGGTGGTGCCGCTTGGACCGGTAGTACCGGTCGCCGTATCCGGTAGTACCGCTGGCGCCTGAGTGCGGATGGTCCCTTCCGCAGTGGTTTCTCCATTCCGTGGGTCCTTCTCTTCGTACCTGATGATGCACATGGTGGGCGTATGAAGTAGCAAACCATCCAGGGAATGTCGAAATCACACAAGGAAAGGAGCGAGTTAACCTTAGCTTGTAGGAGTTTGGCTCGGGTGCGAGTCATGGGTCCACTTGGGGGGCTCGTAGGAGTAGATGTAGTAGCGTTCGTGGGACGGGCTGCATCAGCTCCCCCCCTTGGGAAAGAGTCGTCCTCGACTCTTCAACCTTCTCAACATCATCATCTCCATGGAAGGGTGAAAGGTCCTTAACATTGAACGTTGGGCTCACAAGGTACTTTGATGTTGGGATATCGATGATGTAGGCGTTGTTGTTGATCCTCTTGAGTACTTTGAACGGTCCATCACCTCTTGGCTTGAGTTTGGAGTTGCGATCCACACAAGGTCGCCTTCTTCGAAGATCATCTCTTTATTGTTCTTGTTTAGCTTTGATGCTTGGCGAAGGACTTGTTGCTCGATCGTAGCTCGTGTGTCTTCATGTAGCTGTTTCATTGCTTGGGCACGCTTGTCAATGTCCATGTTGGTGCGATCGTGTAGAGGAAGAGGTAATAAGTCGAGCGTGGTGAGAGGCTCGAATCCATAGACGATCATGAACGGGCTCATCATGGTGGTGGAATGCTTTGCGCGATTGTAGGCGAACTCGGCGTGTGGGATGCATTCCTCCCAATCTTTAAGATTCTTCTTTATCAACACTCGTAGAAGTGTGCCAAGCCTTCAATTGACGACCTCGGCTTGTCCATCGGTTTGGGGATGCGAGGCGGACGAGAATAGGAGCTTGATGCCGAGCTTGGCCATGAGTGTCTTCCAAAAGTAGCTCATGAATTTGACGTCGCGGTCGGAGACGATTGTTCTTGGTACCCCGTGTAGCCGAATTATTTCCCTGAAAAACAAATTTGCTACATTTGAAGCATCATCGGTCTTATGGAACGGAATGAAGTGTGCCATTTTGGAAAAGCGATCCACTACCACAAATATAGAATCATGTCCATGTTTAGATCTAGGCAATCCTAACACAAAGTCCAGGCTAATGTCCGACCAAGGTCCATGAGTAATAGGCAATGGCATATAAATACCAAAGGGATTAGACTTGGACTTAGCTTGGACACAAGTAGTGCATCATTGGACGTGGCGCTCCACGTCGCGCTTCATCTTGGGCCAATATTAGTGAGTGGAGAGCATGTCGTATGTCTTATCACGGCCAAAGTGACCCATAAGTCCTCCACCATGGGACTCTTGAAGATGCGAAATTTGGAGAGACGACTTCGGATGCAAAGCTTGTTTTGTTTGAAAAGAAAACCCTTATGCAAATAGAAATCATCAACCCCTTTGTCTATTGAACACTTTGCAAAAATTGATCCAAAGAATGGGTCGGACGGCTACAAAGATTTGATGTCATCAAGACCCAAGACATTTACTTCGAGTCGCGTAAGAAGGTTTGTGTTTTTGCGAGACAAGGCGTCCGCTACTACATTTTCTTTGCCCTTCTTGTACTTGACAATGTAAGGAAAGGATTCCATGAATTTAACCCATTTGGCGTGCCTTTTACTCAAATTGACTTGGCCCTTAAGATATTTCAATGACTCACGGTCGGAGTGGATGATAAATTCTTTGGGCCAAAGGTAGTGTTGCCACACTTGAAGGACACGAACCAAGGCAAAAGGCTCTTTCTCATAAATTGGATAGTTAAGGCATGCACCATCAAGTTTCTCACTATGGTATGCTATAGGACGCCCATTTTGCATAAGGACGCCTCCAATGCCAATACTACTAGCGTCACACTCGATCTCAAAAGTTTTTGTGAAATCCGGTAAAGCGAGGAGTGGCGCTTCGGTGAGCCTCTTTTTTAGCTCATCAAACGCGTTTTGTTGTGCTTTGCCCCAAACAAAAGTGACATTTTTCTTGGTCAACTCGTTGAGAGGGCAAGCAATGGTAGAAAAGTCTTTCACAAAGCCATGGTAGAAGCCGTACAACCCATGAAAACTACGAAGTTCACTAACATTGGTAGGTATGAGCCAATCTCTTATGTCCTTAACTTTAGAGACATCTAAAGGGAATATGCCCGAGAGGCAATAATAAAGTGGTTATTATCGTATTCCTTGTTTATGATAAATGTTTATTTTAATGCTATAATTGTATTAATACGGAAACGTTAATACATGTGTGTTTAATAAACAAAAGGAAGTTCCTAGTTATGCCTCTCTTATAAACTAGCTCTTTGATTAACAAGATGATCAAGGTTTCCTGATCATGGACATTGGATGTTGTTAATAACGAGGTCACAACATTAGTGTAATGATGTGATGAACATTCATCCGAAGTATATCATTACGATCAAAGTCATTGAGTTTATATTGCTATAACAACTTACGAAGTGATCCTAATGCTTAGACCATGAGATCATGTCAATCACTGACACCAGAAGAGTTTCTTGATAACATCAAACGTCACACCGTAACAGGGTGATTATAAAGATGGGTTCAGAACTACTAAAGTGTTATGTTGAGGCCCATGGATCGAGAGTGGAATTTGTTCATCCCGATGACGGATATATATGCTCTGGGCCCTCTCGGTGATATCACATTGATTAGCTTGCAAGCAAGTGATTTGATCACTAGAATGTTATATCACGGGAACGAGAAAAGAGTGCATGTCAGTAACGAGATAAAACTAGGTATGGAGATACCGATGATCGAATCTCGGACATGTAATATATCGTGAAACAAAGGGATTAAGATACTAGCGTAAAAGGTTCCGACGATCACAAGAAAGTCATCGTTGAATGTGTGGGAGTTAGTATGGGTCTCCATATCCCTCTTCTGATTATTGATTCAAGAGGGGTCTCGATCATGTCCGCGTTATTCGTGAACCATAGGGTGACACACTTAAGAGACACCGACATCCATTTGGAGCAAAAGTTTCATGCTGAAAAGAATAACAAGCGCATGAATTTATTTCACTAGATACCGAAATGGGTTTTCGGGTGAAATTGCAGAAAGTGTTTCTACATGTGAAATGAAATACTAGCAAGGGGTTATATGTGACTGTTTGTCATTAATGTAATTGACAAAATTCTGAAAAAATATAAGGAGTTTTATTTAATGAGAGTTTGCATTAAATTTGGTGGAAATTTAATGGGAATTTGAGTGGAGAAAATTGAAGGGCCATTTTGTGAGTGGAGTGTCCACCCACATGAATGAGGGAGAGGTGGGGGCACCCTCCATGGCCGGCGTCCATTCCCCCTTGGGCTGCCCCTCCCCTATATAAGGAGCCCCTCTCCTCACTTCTCACTCACAACTCCTCGTGAAGGATCTCTCTCCCCCTCTAGTATTTATCCCCCATCGTCTCGGACTAGCGAGATACATGTTCCCTGTGGCTTTTCGGCAAGAAAGAGTTGTGCTTCCGCTGCATCTTTGGAGCGAGGAGGCGGAGGTTGCTCGGTGCCTCGAACGTGTGTGCGAGCACGGATGCGCTGCTGATTTGCGGCGCTTGGACTTCCTCTCGATCTTGAGATCGGCAAGAGATCGTCTACATCAACCACGAGTCGAACTCGTTAAGATTTGTCGGTATTCAAGGGTATGTTCTCTACGGATATACATCCGCCCGTTGTTTGTATCTAGTAGATAGATCTTGGTACATAGTTCCCATCGTAGGAATTTTTTTGTTTTCTATGCTGTGAATCCTACAGTGGTATCAAAGCTGGATCTATGCGTAGATGCTTTGCACGGGTAGTACACATATGTGTATGTGGGCGATGATGATCATTTTATTGCTTCTTAGTTGTACTTTGGATATTGGTGGCATAGTGGGATGAAGCGGCCCGGACAAACTTTACATGTCCTCGCACATGAGACCTTTTCCACGCTTGACATGCAACTAGTTTGCATAAGTGGCTAGAGGGTGTCTATCTCTCCTACTATAGTCAATATCTAATTTGCAATGAGTTGTCAACAATTTGGTTATCCTCGTTGTGGTTCATGTTCGTAGGTAAGAACGGTTCTATCTTCGAAAGCCCTAAGCCACGTAAAACTTGCAATGGATAAATTAGAGGCGTCTAGTTTAGATTGTTGCTGGGCTAGTGTTATGATATGGTGATGTTGTAAGTAGAAGTATAAGATGATACTCTTACAACATACATAACGTGTAAATTCCATAGACCTTGGCCTTACACATAAAGGTACGATAGTGATCATACCACGGTGCACATGATAGAGGTCATATGCGGAAACCATATCATTTAACTAATAAACATGTGATGTTTAATTGAATCTTATATTGCTTGTTTGGCGTTTTATTAGCATAATAAGATGATCCCTAATTTAAATATCAAGATAAGAATGTGTTCTTCCTTAAGTATGCACCGACAATGTTTCATCGCTTCAAGACATCACGTGATGATCTGGTGTACTTGAATCCATGAGCATATCTCGGGTGTAGGACAGTTACACACGTGAATACTAAGGTTCTTACTTGGCGAGCCTAGCATGTACAGACATGGCCTCGGAACACGGACCGAAAGGTTAAGCATGAGTCATATGTTTTGATATGATGACCATATGGATGCTCGCTTTTGAAGCTACACCGACTCACGTGATGATCGGACTTGGTTTAGTGGATTTGGTTCATGTAATCACCAAAAAGGCACGAGGGATGTCATTTTTGAGTGGGAGTTCATTTCTAATTTGGATTAGTAGAACTCAATTTATCATAAATTAAATCAAAGGGAATTTGCATAATTTGTTGTAGTCATTGGCATTCGTTCACCACCTTATGCTTAGTTGTAATTGAGATAATAGAACTATAGAATTCTGGATATATACTTTACGAACTGGTATCGTATTGTGTTGAGTGTCAATCAAAGCTTAAAGTCCAATTGCGAACTTTCAGAAAACCCGGTTTACTCCATGATGTTTAAAAATTAGTATTAAATCAAGAGTAACAATTCCAGTGTTAGTATCTTAAGTATCATGTTTGCCTCCATGATTCTTGATTGTTTTAATATCAAGTTTATCTAGGAGCTGAAATAATTGTTTCAGAAACCATCATGTGTGATAGATATAACGATACCTGAAACAATGTTTTGGTTGCAATATGATAGAGTATAATGTATGTTCTCATATTGGATGAGAATGTACAAAGGTTGGAGATGCTAGACATCCTAATCATCCAAAAAGGGGTTTGGAAAGTAACGTTATACTCACAATTTGTCTTTATAAGCTATATTAGCTTGATCATGAAAGTCGTCATGATAAGGATGAATAGAAGATGTATGTAAAGTGTTTACTACACTAACAAATTACTAAAGAATGGATTTTGAAAGAACGCCAATCATTTGATGATGGTGACCTACTTCAAAGTGCAAGTCCAAAGATATTATTATTTGAATATACACACTTTGGACTATGTGTCATGTATATGGTGCCACTTTTGATGTTGATAGATTCTTTTAAAAGAAAAAAGGAAATGCTGAAAGATAATCTATAAAATATATTTGGTAGAAAAGAAAAGACTGGAAATATCCAGTTTAGGTATATAGATGATATACATGTTATGGTTGTATTCTTTGCTTGTTAAACAATGTGGTTCTTGGGTATTAGATACCGAATTGGTTGGTATGAAATTTCATACAGAACGACGCAATTCATGAACTACAATGGCCTAAGTAACTAGCAAGAGAATATGTGATG
This sequence comes from Avena sativa, assembly GCA_916181665.1. Classification (NCBI taxonomy): domain Eukaryota; kingdom Viridiplantae; phylum Streptophyta; class Magnoliopsida; order Poales; family Poaceae; genus Avena; species Avena sativa. The sequence goes on from OV702285.1 coordinate 332,505,014, forward strand.
ATGTTCATCGAAAACAAACAAACCGTTGTTTGTATTTCTCGTTGACATCAAAGCTTGACTTCAAGATTTGTTTTAATAATTGTTATTTAAATCAGGTATTATGAAAACAAATTTTGTTCAAATAATTACCGTATTCCATATAAGATGGATGATTTACAAATCTAGTTGGAGAAATCACATCCATAAAACCTAATGCTAAAATGTCGCAAGACAAATGATTGAAAGATCACTTACAAAGTGACATCGCTGTTTAAATTATATTGGAAAGAAAACATGAAGAATCTCCATTTTCATGGATTTTTGGAGTCTTTGATTTGATCAAGTGATGCTTGTGAGACTTTCCTCGCGATAATTAAAACTTCGTTCAAAGGCCAAAGAAGAACTATCGACTAAATTATTGGAATTTATACATATCGATGTATGTAGTCCATTATGTATAGTCGTAAGTGATGGATTTCAACTTCATATGCTTTCTCCGGAAATTTGAGTGAATGTTCACTTAATGAGAAAGAAGTGTGAATTATTTGAAAATGTTCAAAGACTTTCAAGATGAAGTGAAAATCATTGTGACAAGAAAATAAATGGTTTATGATTTGATCATAAGAGATTTATTTGAGTTACAAGTGTAACAAGAAAATAAATGAATTATGATTTTATCATAAAGGGATTTATTTGAGTTACAAGTTTAGCAAAAACACCTAGATTTGCATCTCCCGAAACACCATAGGAATATGGAGTGTTTGAGATTTGTAATTAAACCTTGTGTGACATGGTTGGATCAAAGGTGTTATTTATAAAACTGCCATCATGTTTTAAAAGATTAAAAGCTTTAGAGACTACCGCTTTTACAGTGAAAAGAGCTCCATCTAGATCCGTTGAAATGACATCATGGAAGTTATGGTTTGGGTAAAACCCAAATTGTCATTTCTTAAATTTTGGTATGCTAAACATAAGTAAGATGTTTACAACCAAAGTTGGATGAGCATCTCTTTGTAGGTTATTTCGAAGAACAATTGGTTATTCCTCCATAACACCGAGGACAAAAGGGTTTGTCGCTTGAAATGTGAAGTTTCTTGAAAAAGGAATTTTTCGCAAAGGTTAAGTGGGAGGATAATAGAACTTTAATAAGCTTAACGAACCTTAGCTATATGTGCTGAGTTGCGCAGTGCCGGAAAAGTTCCAGAGGAAACCAGAATGCTCATGGCTCACGTGCCTCAAAGGTTGCGGTCACGGAGGTCCAAGTTCCTATTGAACCAAGTAGGTCGGATAAACAATCAAATGTTGAGATTTGAGAGTAAATCATTATTGTTTGACAATGATGAACCGACTACATGCAAAGAAGCGATGATGGGCCCTGACTCTGTCAAATAGCTTGAAGCCATAAAATCCATGATAGGTCCATACACGATAAATCAAGTTTTGAACTTGGAAGACCCTCCGGAAAGGTGTAAAAGCCTATCGGTCGTATTTGGATCTATAAAGAAACAGACATGGATGTTTCACATCTATGAAATAGTCGACATATCGTAAAGTATTTTATGATAATGTTCAAGGAGTTGACTATGACAAGATTTGATCTTTCATAGCGATATTTAGTCTGCACGGATTAAAGTGACAATCACTACATATAATTTGGTATATGGTAGATGAATAAACAAAACAAAGTTCTTCTAATAGAATGGTTACCTAGGACGTGTACATGACACGGTCCAAAGGGTTTTGTTAATTAAAAGGATGCTAAAAGGGCATGCAAACTTGAATGCTTGAAGTAAGCATCGCGGAGTTGGAATCTTCATCGTGATGAAAAGGAGTTTTCATCAGGAGACGATGGAGATGCTTGCATTTGCAAGAAATTAAGTGGGAGCGCTGAGACATATTTCTAATACATTATGTGGAGGACATCTTGTTGATTAGAAATGATGTAATTTTTATTGACGAAGGTTAAGAATTTCATTTCGATGAAAGACTTAGGAAAAACCCGAATATTTAGCATGAATGTCTATAGTGGATAGACTGTGACGTAATATGGTTGTGCCAAACATACATATATGAGATATTGAAGGAGTTCAATATAGAAACGACAAGAAATGGTTCTTGGCGCATGGAAAGGAATTGAATCAAGATTCAAGTGTATCGACACTTAATAAGTGAAACAAGATTCAAGTGTTTTGATATTTGATGAGTGTAATCACAAGAATGTCTTTGATCAATCATACCATGATATGTACACATCCAGATATGTCCTATGCTCTAAGTGTTATGAGCATATACCAGAATGAATCATAAAATGATCATTGGACGGTAGTGAGGATATTCTTATGATCTTTTGGAAGAACTAAGAATATATTTGTGTAGAGGTGACAAACAATTACAAATAGTTCATTGTAAAGTGTTACATTGATACTAGTTTTGTCACAAGATACAAATTAAATTTATCTCAATTTAAACTATGGGTGGCATAATGTAATGGAAAGGAGATTCCATGATGGATTTGGATGAAATCCATAGTTAAGACATTGTGACGAATACTACAACAAAAGGCTAAGTATATGACTGCTATAGTAGCAGCAAAGGAGGAAATTTGTGTCAAGTAGTTTGTTATCAAACTAAGGTGTGGTTCGCAACGGTCTAATGCTAAAGATATATTTTACAACAATAGTATCGACATGATTTAACCCAAAGGAACTAAAGGTCTCACCAAAAGACCAAATTTATACAATTGCATCTCATTGGAGAATGAGTGATGCGTGAAGACGCAAAGACATGCAAATACACACGGACCTAAGGCGTCAGATCCGTAGATTATGTTAACCACTTGAAATTTCGTATATGGAACACCAGAAAGCCATAGGTGTTCAATACGCAAAGTTTTCAAACTAGATTATTGTCTCTAGTGCAATTGGGAGACTGAAGGGAATATTCCCGAGAGGCAATAATAAAGTGGTTATTATCGTATTCCTTGTTTATGATAAATGTTTATTTTACATGCTATAATTGTATCAATACGGAAACTTTAATACATGTGTGTTTAATAAACAAAAGGAAGTTCCTAGTTATGCCTCTCTTATAAACTAGCTCGTTGATTAACAAGATGATCAAGGTTTCCTCATCACGGACATTGGATGTTGTTAATAACGAGGTCACAACATTAGTGTAATGATGTGATGAACATTCATCCGAAGTATAGCATTACGATCAAATTCATTGAGTTTATATTGCTATCACAACTTACGAAGTGATCCTAATCCTTAGACCATGAGATCATGTCAATCACTAACATCGGAAGAGTTTCTTGATAACATCAAACGTCACACCATAACAGGGTGATTATAAAGATGGGTTCAGAACTACTAAAGTGTTATGTTGAGGCCCATGGATCGAGAGTGGAATTTGTTAATCCCGATGACGGATAGATATGCTCTGGGCCATCTCGGTGATATCACATTGATTAGCTTGCAAGCAAGTGATTTGATCACTAGAATGTTATATCACGGGAACGAGAAAAGAATGCATGTCAATAACGATATCAAACTAGGTATGGAGATACCGATGATCGAATCTCGGACATGTAATATATCGCGAAACAAAGGGATTAAGATACTAGCGTAAAAGGTTCCGACGATCACAAGAAAGTCATCGTTGAATGTGTGGGAGTCAGTATGGGTCTCCAGATCCCGCTTCTGATTATTGATCCGAGAGGGGTCTCGATCATGTCTGCATTATTCGCGAACCATAGGGTGACACACTTTAGAGACACTGACATCCATTTGGAGCAAAAGTTTCATGCCGGAAAGAATAACAAGCGCAGGAATTTATTTCACTAGATACCGAAACGGATTTTCGGGTGAAATACTAGCAAGGGGTTATATGTGAATATTTGTCATTAAAGTAATTGACAAAATTCTGAATAAATAAAAGGAGTTTTATTTAATGAGAGTTTGCATTAAATTTTGTGGAAATTTAATGGGAATTTGAGTGGGATTTTTAGTGGAGAAAATTGTAGGAACATTTTGTGAGTGGAGTGTCCACCCACATGAATGAGGGAGAGGTGGGGGCACCCTCCATGGTCGGCGGACATGCCCCCTTGGGCTGCCCCCCCTCCCCTATGTAAGGAGCCCCTCTCCTCACTTCTCACTCACACCTCCTCGTGAAGGATCTCTCTCCCCCTATAGTATTTATCCCCCATGGTATCGGACTAGCGAGATACATGTTCCCGGTGGCTTTTCGGCAAGAAAGAGTTGTGCTTCCGCTGCATCGCTGGAGCGAGGAGGTGGAGGTTGCTCGGTGCCTCGAACGTATGTGCGAGCACGGATGCGCTGCTGATTTGCGGCGCTAGGACTTCCTCTCGATCTTGAGATCGGCAAGAGATCGTCCACATCAACCACGAGTCGAACTTGTTAAGCTTTGTCGGTCTTCAAGGGTATGTTCTCTACGGATATACATCCGCCCGTTGTTTGTATCTAGTAGATAGATCTTGGTACAATGTTCCCATCGTAGGAATTTTTTTGTTTTCTATGCTGCGAACCCTACAACATCAACTTCAATTCCATTAGAAGACACACCAAAACCAAGGAAAATCAGTTTGTCTTTTGCAAAAGTGCACTTTCGGAGATTAGCATAAAGCTTTTCATGACGAAGGATTTAAAGGACCTCCTTAACATGAGTAACATGATCCTCTAGTGACTTGCTATAGACAAGGATGTCATCAAAGTAAACAATGACACTCTTCCCAATGAGAGACCTCAAAATATGGTTCATGAGGCGCATGAAGGTAGATGGGGCATTTGATAAGCCAAACGGCATAACCAACCATTCATAGAGACCAAGCTTGGTCTTGAAGGCGGTTTTCCACTCATCACCTTTGGCCATGCCAATTTGATGGTAACCAGTACGAAGATCAATTTTTGAAAATATAGTGGCTCCACACAACTCATCAAGCATGTCAGACGCGGTATAGGATGTCGATAACGCACGGTAATAGCATTGATTGGACGGCAGTCCATGAATAACCGCAATGTATCATCCGTTTTTGGAACTAGAATCATAGGTACCGCGCTTGGGCTAGTGCTTACTTGGATCAAACCTTTGGAGACGAGTTGGTTGATTTGTCGTTCTATCTCCTTCGTCTCTTCCGGGTTCGTGCGATACACGGCGCGGTTTGGGAGTGGCGCGTCGGGTATGAGGTGGATGCGGTGCTCGATTCCGCGAAGAGGGGGTAGCCCATGAGGAAGCTCTTCGGGGAATACATCTTGGAATTCCTGCAAAACAGCCATCAAAGAAGGAGGAACATTTTTCAAGTCATTAGTTCCTTGCGCTAGTCCCTTGCATACAAGGACATAGTGCAAGATGGATGGGTTGTTCCGCACTTCTCTCATCTCACTTTTGGTGACAAGAAGAACACTCTTAGTTTTTCCACTCGAGTTTGGTTTGTGGCTCTCACTCACTATAGTGTGGTTCTCTCGCTCACCACTCTTCTCACCATGTGGTTTTGTGCTTTGCACCCTCGCTAAAGCCTTTGCATTGTCAGCAATTATTTGGCTAGGAGTCATTGGTTGCAAAACACAAGTCTTTTCAATCCATTTGAAACTATAAGTGTTTGTGTGACCATCATGCAAAGCACGCTTGTCATATTGCCACAGCCTTCCTAGCAACATATGGCAAACCGTCATGGGGACCACATCACATTCCACCGTGTCTTTGTATGGTCCAATTGAGAAGGTTACCGAGACGGTGTTCTTGATCTTGACGGACCCTTGGTCACTTAGCCATTGTATATGGTAGGGGTGCTTGTGTGGATAGAGGGTGAGGTTGAGTTTCTCACACAATTCCGTGCTTGCAAGATTGTGGCAACTCCCTCCGTCGATGACAACTTTGATGGACTTCCCATTGATACCGGCACGAGTTTGGAAGATGTTTGATCTTTGGTCTTCATTCTCATTGACTTGAGTAGTCAAGACCCTTGTGACTAAAAGCGATGGACTTGCGTCATGCTCACACACGAGTAGTTCTTGGTCATCTTCCAAAGGCCTAGCCAATGCTTCCTTGACCCTTGCATTAAACTCATCTTCGCTCAAGTATTCTGCATCGCCATTGTCGTGGATGAACAAAACTTTCTTGTTTCCACATGCGGCGGACTTGTGGCTTTTGCCTCCACACTTGTAGCACTCACCATTGAATGGTTGATCATCCTTTGTGTATTTGCCACTTGGGGGCGGTTTTCCTTGAGGAAGTGTTGGCTTGAAGGGAAGCTTGGTGGTACTTGATGAGCTTCCACTTGGTGTTGTTGGAGTAGTGGTTGGTGCTTGCTTGTAGGTGAAGTACGTCTTTGGCTTGTTGTACTTGATGTCCTCTTGCACTTGACGTTCGACTTTTGATGCTGTGTGTACAAGCTCAACCATATTGTTGTACTTTTGGAACTCGGTGATGCGCTTGATTGGATGGTTCAAGCCATTGAGGAAATGTGTCATTGTTTGTTCATCACGCTCTTCAATGTTGGCACAGATCATGTTGAGCTCCATTTGCTTGAAGTACTCTTACACGGTCTTTGTCCCTTGACGAAGCGTTTGAAGCTTGTTGAAAAGGCCACGCGTGTAGTGCGAAGGAACAAAGCGGGGTCTCATATGAGCCTTCATATCTTGCCAAGTTGAGATTGGAGGCTCCTCTTTTGCTTCACGTGCGAGTTGGACTTGTTCCCACGAAAGGTTGGCATACTCATCAAACTCGAGGGAGGCCATGGCCATCATATTCTCATTGCTATAGTTGTGCATGCATAAGATCTTGTCAACCTTGAGTTCCCACGAGAGATATTCTTCGGGTTCATTGGAACCGGTGAACTTGGGCATGGTGAATTTGAGCTTGGCGAAAGTTTCTTCTTCATTGCGGTTCCGGTGGCGGCGGTTGCCATGATTTTGGCGGCCATATTCATCATCCGAGTTCTCATGTCTTGCTTGGTGATGGTTGCGTTGTCCTTGCGGTTGTTGAGGTATCACCTTTGGTGGTGGAACTTGATTTTGACGACGAGCTTGGGGAGCTTGCTCGTGTTGTTGGCGCGGTTGAGGACGAGGAGGAGGTTGTTGGTCCTCACGATGAGCTTGGGGAGCTTTCTCTTGTTCTTGTCGTGGTTGATGCCGATGAGCATTGTCTTGCGCCATGTGGCGATGAGGACGACGAACCGCATGCGCAATGGGCTGCTCACTTTCTTCTTGATGTGGAGGAGGCTCGTCATGATGATCATGTTGTCGACATTGACGTTCATGTCGATGATGACACCTTGGTGGATCTTCGAGTGCTTCACGCCGACGGCGATCTTGTTCGTCCACTTCGGATGCTTCACTTGTTGTTGAAGGAACATGTCATTGGAGATGGGCTTGGTGGTCCACGTGAGGTTGCTCTTGTTGAATCACGAGTGCCCTTGGTTGTGGATGGTTCGCTTCATGTCTTGGAGGTCTTGCGGAGAGGTCACCATCATAGCTTGACGTCGCGACGTGTCGCGGAGACGGTACCGCTTGAGAAGAGCTCATGGAGTGCAGGATGGGTCCATCCTGGTGCCTTGAAGCGTGACGGCGAGGCGCGCTTGATTCACTTGAGGAGTGCCATGATGAGCTTGAGTCGCGCGATCGTGGTCTTGCTAGCCCATCAATGAGGCGTTGAAGCTTCTCATCCGTTGCGGCGAGGGCGCGGCCAAGAGCTTCATTTTAATGGCCGAGGTTGTGTTGCATGGCATGCATTTGTCCTCGGACTTCTTTGAAGCGGTTGTCGATGTTCTTGAATTCCACTCGGGCTTCGCTAAATTGTTCGTCTTGGCACCGCTCAAGGGCTTCACAATGGTAGTTGAATTCTCCTCGGACCTTCGAATGATCCCATCTTGTCATGTATTGTGTGTCGTCCTCTTGAGGTGGTGGTGGTTGGGACGACTCGCCATTCCTGTCCATGATGCAAAGCCGACAAGGGTTGTATATGGAGAAGAAGAATGCGGGGAGTTAGCCTTTTACCTCACCTTGGAGATTGTATCAAACCAATTGCCACACAAGAGAGCTAATAGCTTGAAAAGTGAAATCGCAAAGAAACTCACACAAAAATAAGCTACACTCTCAAAAACTTTTGGTGGAAGGTTAGGATTGTGGAAAACCAAATGAAATGATCCAAGCAAAAGTTTATTGTTCTAAGTGGTAAAGAACCAAAGATCAAAAGCAAAAAGGATACGATCTACAAAAACACGGGAGAACGCACACGTGGAGATTAAAGGGTTAGCATGACTATGAAAATGAGCACAAAAGGTCCTAACAAAGACTATGCTCGGTTGTCGTGCCAACTCAAGGAGAGACCACAACTCGTTTGCCAAAAGAGGATAAGCAACGGATTTGTGCACTTGCCTTGGCGTGCTTTTTCCTCTCTTTTTGCTTACAAGCTTGATACTCTTTTGATTGGGAGACTATGTATCTTTCTATTTTTCTTTTGTTTTTTTATTCTTTTTCTCCCTTTCTATACTACTATGTTAACTTTTGTATTTGCCCTCACACTCTCACTTTCCAAAGGCAAGTGCACAATGCTTAGACAAACACAAAATGAGTTTCTCTCATAGGATAGATACACACAAAGGAAGATATGGGGTTGTCAAAGTGTCGCAAGTTATACCTTTGGTATTGTTGACGACTTGCAACCGTTGTTGTGGATGATGTTCGAGTGTCGCGGTGTCGTTGAGCGCGTGGTGACTTTGTTGCGGAAGCTTTTGTTAGTATGGAGACAAACACGCGAAACACGAATAAGCGAAAGAGGTAGTCAGCAAACGAAGTTGAGGTATCAAAAAGGAGCTGGAAAACTGTCAGTAGCGAGCGGTAGTACCGCTGGGTATGGCTGGTAGTACCGGTGATTTTTAGTAGTACCGCTCGTACGACCGGTAGTACCGCCTAGCGCAGAACTGGCACACGATCAACCTGAAAACATCCTCAAATTCGTGGTAATCTGACCGAAAGGCTGGGCTAGGAACATAAGAAGGCTGTAGATCGACTCCAAAAGCAACAGTTCTATGGTCCAAAACCACGAAAAACTCACCAAATCCAAAGATCGATCTGAAGGCAATTTGGGGCTATTTTTTGGGATTTTTTGATTTTATGATGGATAGAAGAAAAATTGAGGGGAAATTCGTGATCAACCTTGCTCTTGATACCAATATGTTAGGGGTGACCCCTTAGGGTGGCCTGATCTTTCACGAATTCCGTGGGAATCGAGGGGAAAGCGGTGGAGGGGGAAAGGGGATGAAATCCACGAACACACACGCGAAGAACTCGATGAACACACACACACGAAAACACGATACAAGCCGGTAGCTCACGCTGGTGGCAACCGGTCCAACACAATCCCTAGGATCGGCGTTGGGCAAGGCACTCTCCCACGGCGAACAACGGGGGTGAGAGGCTTGATGAGATCTTGACTACTTGGGCACGAGACACTGAGATCCCAAGGACTTGTACAACGTGAACGCATTAGGCAAAATCCAAGAGGTTTGTGGATAATTTGGTGCTCCTTGTCAAGGAGCATGAGACAAATAGTTGATAGATCATCAAAGGGGTGTCTTCAACTAAAATTATCCAAGTCTGTCGTTTACAATAGAGGGTGGGGACTATATATAGGCCAGCCACATAAACAGGGGTAGTTTAGGAACGAAATGGGAAAATATAGAGAAGGGTACAGGGTGCTGGGCCGAGCTGAAGCGAACAGGCTCAGGCACGTCCGGTAGTACCGGGTTCGCGACCGGTAGTACCGGTCTCAACCGGTAGTACCGCTCAAGATCTGGTAGTACCACTTGCAGTCAGGGGGCTTCGGTTGGCGTCGTCAGTAGTGAGCGGTAGTGGAGGGCTGTAGTACCGCTGACCGGTAGTATCGGTTCCAGCTCCGGTAGTACCGCGGACGTCTGGGGCTTGGTTGGGTTCCTCCTAGAGCGTCCGGTAGCAGGGGCCGGTCGTGCCGCTTGGACTGGTAGTACCGGTCGCCGTATCCGGTAGTACCGCTGGCGCCTGAGTGCGGCTGGTCCCTTCCAAAGTGGTTTCTCCGTTCCGTGGGTCCTTCTCTTCGTACTTGATGATGCACAGGGTGGGCGTATGAAGTAGCAAACCATCTAGGGGTGTGTCGAAATCACACAAGGAAAGGAGCGAGTTAACCTTAGCTTGTAGGAGTTTGGCTCGGGCGTGAGTCATGGGTCCACTTGGGGGGCTCGTAGGAGTAGATGTAGTAGCGTTCGTAGGACGGGCTGCATCAGTTTAGGGGTTTTGTATTTCGGGTTTTAGGGTTTAGCTAGTTTTTTGAGGGATTTAGGGGTTTAGGGTTTTGGGAATTTTCAATAAAGTTTGAGCTTTATGCTTATATTTGTGGAATAGAGTGGCTTGGCAACAATTTAACAATGAAAGCATCTCAATTTTCGATATATAAGTGCATGGTACCTGCTTGGTCAGGGTTAGGTGTTATGTTTTTACGGTTTTTATGGTTTAGGGGGATAGGGCTTAGGGCTTCGGTTTTAGGGGGCTTGGGGTTTAGTGAATTTTCAATATGTTCGAGCTATATGCCTATATTCATGAAATAAAAAGGTGTTGGATACCCAATAGGAAATAATAAAAGTTGTTATTATTATATCTTTGTGCTTATGATGAATGTTTGCATCCCATGCTATAATTGTATTAACCGGAAACATTAATACTTACGTGTTTTGTAAACATAAAAGAGTCCCTAGTAAAGCCTCTTGTTAGACTAGCTTGTTGACTAATAGATGATCATCGTTTCCTCATCATGAACATTAGATGTTATTAATAACAAGATCATATCATTAGGAGAATGATGTGATGGACACACTCCTATAGTTAAGCGTAGCATAATATCAAGTAATTTAAAGTTCGTTTGCTATAAGCTTTCAAATACATAGTAACATAATCCTTCGACCATGAGATCATGTTAATCACCATCACCTGATGGATACTTTGATGACATCAAACACCGCTTCGTAACTGGGTGGTTATAAAGGTGGCACCGAGTATTCTGAAAGTATGTGTTGAGGCACATGGATCAAGAGTGGGATTTCTCCATCCATATGATAGATAGATATACTCTGGGCCCTGTCGGTGGAATGTCATCCAATTGGCTTGCAAGCATGTTACTAGGTCACAAGGGATGTCATATCATAGAATGACTAAAGAGTACTTATCGGCAACAAGGTTTAACTAGATATTAGAGATACCGACGATCAAACCTCGGATAAGTAAAGTATCACGAGACAAAGGTAAATTGGTATCGTATGTAAATGGTTCATTCGATCACAAAGTAATCATAGAAATATGTGGGAGCCATAATGGATTTTCAGATTCCTCTAATGGTTATTGATTGGAGAGGTGTCTCGATCATGTCTGCATAGTTCACGAACCATAGGGAGACACACTTAAGGATTCGATGTTGTTTAGTAGATATGTAATATGAGTTGGAGACCGAATGTTGTTCGGAGTCTCGGATTGGATCCAGGACATCACGAGGAGATCCGGAATGGTCTGGATAATAAGATTCATATAAGGAAAATCAATTTTCGGGGTTTGGAAATGTCTTCGATGTTTTGACCGGAAGCTTCTAGAAGCTTCTGGACGGTGCACCTGATGAGGATATCTCTAGTCCTTTACCATTATCTCCCAATGATGATGATGATGTTGCTGCACAAGACAAGTCCAATGAAATCAGAATTGGACCAATTACAAGGGCACGTGCAAAGCTACTAGGCCAACAGGTGAATTCACTCTTAATTGAATATGATATTTTAATTGATGAGAACTTTATACTGCCTAAGTCTATGCAGCTTTGTATGATCATGTTTGTTGATAACACAAGCGTTGCACGTGGAAAAGGAGAGTTGCAACAAGAAGAACAAGCACTGATTTCCAATATCAGCAAGTGCGCAAGGGAGGAGAGGGAGGCAGGCGCACTAGGAGACAATGAGGAAATCACGTATGATCAAGAGAGGGATGAGGAGCACCAAGAAATACATGTTTGAGGTGTTCCACGATGTTTGTCCTGCGTGCCAATTAGGCCGAACCCATCTATGGGTCGGTATATATCAGTTTGAGTCGAACCGAGTCAGTTTGGGCCAAGTTATGGCTGTTTTTAGGCCCATTTATGAGGGAGGACGCCCCAGCCCTCATATATACCCCAGCAGCCGTCGCAATTAGGGTTAGATCACGTTTAGATTAAACCAATACTTGTTTTGTTGAACTGCTGCAAGCATTCATCTGAAATTATATGTTCCTCTTTGAGTCGATCAGGAATATCTACCATACCTCCACTTTGATTCGATCTAGAGTTTGCTATTGAAAGTTTTCGTGTTTTCTGCTGTTCCATTGGGAATTAGTAGATTGCAAACCGCTTCGTGGTTAGCGGCTACGTGCGCAAGTGTGTGAAGTTGCGAATACCATCTGGGTTGAGATCTGTTGCATTGGCAGCGGTGGAACAACCAGTGATTCACAGCATCCCACAAGTTATCTCCATTACATCCACCATCATCTACGACGTGCTCAATGAGAAGATCGGTCCACCCCTTATCAGCACCACCCCGGAGGGGGTGGGGCACTTGGATGAGCCATTCCCTAATGGGGATGGCGGCATCATGCCCTAGGTCAAGTCGACCAAAGACTAGGAAGTGGGAATCAAACTCTACCAATTTGAAAAGTCAAAGTCGTGGTGGAGGAAGGAAATGAAACTTTGGGAGACTAGGTTTCCCTCTCTCCCTCCCTTGCCGCTGGCCAAGTGGACACGGCTAGGGCTGGGAACCCTGGCCTCCGCCCCTCCACCCATATTAGGAGGGGTGGGGCCATCCTTGCACCTTACCCCAAAAACCCTAGCCGCTGGTGCCTAGAGCCCTAGCCGCGGCAGCCCTCTCTCCTCCATACAACTGCTCTGACTTAGGTGAAGCCCTGCAATAATATCTTCATCACCACCACCACACCGTTGTGCTTCAGGAATTTCGTGGAGATCTACAACCTCCACTGCCCTACTAGAACAAGGGAGAGGAAGGTCATTATCGACTACCATACATGTGACCGACTGCGGAAGTGCTGCCGGAACGTGAGGCCAGAAGGATCATCTACACGATCTTGAGATCGGCAAGTGAACGACTACATCAACCACGAGAATCCGATATCGTTAAACGCTTTGGATCTTCGAGGGTTAGTACTCTATAAACTCATTGCACCGATCTTGTAGATTAGATCTTGGCTTTTGTGTGTTCACACGATAGAATTTTTTTCTATGCTGCAAACCCTACAGTGGTATTAGAGCCGACTCTAGGCGTAGATCTGTTGCACGAGTAGAACACAATGGTTTTGTGGGTGTTGATGCTTTTGTTGTCGTTTTCTTTTTGTGTACTTTGCATCTTGCAGGATGGTGGGATGAAGCGGACCGGGCTATCCTTACATGTCATCGTACATGAGACTTTCTCCACGTTCAACGTGCAACTTGCATTGCAAAAGTGGCTTCGCGGGTGTCAGTCTCTCCCACCATAGTGAAGATTAAATTTACAACGAGCACTTGACAATACTTGTATCAACATTGTGGTTCATGTTCGTAAGACATAACAGTTCTTACTCAAAATCCCCCGTCACGTAAAACATGCTAAGAAACATGCCATAAGGATCATCTACACGATCTTGAGATCGGCAAGTGAACGACTACATCAACCACGAGAATCCGATCTCGTTAAACGCTTTGGATCTTCGAGGGTTAGTACTCTATAAACTCATTGCACCGATCTCGTAGATTAGATCTTGGCTTTTGTGTGTTCACACGATAGAATTTTTTCTATGCTGCAAACCTTACAGTGGTATCAGAGCCGACTCTAGGCGTAGATTTGTTGCACGAGTAGAACACAATGGTTTTGTGGGTGTTGATGCTTTTGTTGTCGTTTGCTTTTTGTGTACTTTGCATCTTGCAGGATGGTGGGATGAAGCGGCCCGGGCTATCCCTACATGTCATCGTACATGAGACTTTCTCCACGTTCAACGTGCAACTTGCATTGCAAAAGTGGCTTTGCGGGTGTTAGTATCTCCCACCATGGTGAAGATTAAATTTACAACGAGCACTTGACAATACTTCTATCAACATTGTGGCTCATGTTCGTAAGACAGAACAGTTCTTATTCGAAATCCCCAGCCACGTAAAACATGCTAAGAAATTAGAGGCACCTAACTTGATTTTGCAGGGCTTGTGTTGTGATGTGATATGGCCATGATTGTGGTTATGCAATGATCCTTATTGTAAGTTGGCAACTGGCAGGAGCCTTATGGTTATCTTTCAATTTCGTCTAAGACCTGTGTGTCTATTCATCAAAGTAGTTGTAATAGTTTCTGTTCATGGTGGACAACCATGAAGAGGCGCCATTGACCTTGACGCCACGCCGGTGATGATGGAAAGGGCCATATCATATCACATATTATGAATGTCATGTAATGTTAATCATTTTTATGCATCTTGTATTGCTTAGATTGCGACGGTAGCATTATAAGATGACCCCTCTCACTAAATATCAAGTAATAAAGTGTTCGTCCTTAGTAGGCACTGTTGCTAAGACTCATCGTTTCAAAGCACCACATGATGATCGGGTGAGATAGATTCTACGTGTGCATACAACTGGTGCAAGCCAGATTTGCACATACGGATACTAAGGTTAACCTTGACGAGCCTAGCATGTATAAACATGGTCTCGTCACACGGAATACCGAAAGGTAGAGCAAGAATCATATGATTGATATGATGAACATGTTGATTGTTCGCATTTGAAACTACATCTTCTCTCGTGATGATCGGACTTGGTGTAGTGGATTTGGTTCGTGTGATCACTAAAATAATGTGAGGGATGTTGTTTTGAGTGGGAGTTCACCTAGTTAATTTAAGAATTAAATTTCAACTCAATTATCATAAACTTAGTCTAAACTCTTTGTAAATATGTTTTAGATCATGGCGGCCCCTAACATCAATTTTAATGCATTCCTACAGAAAGAAAATTTGAAAAACAATGGAAGCAACTTGAGGATAGTCCTCAATGCTGGTAAGTTAAACTATGTGCTCGATGCACTGCTAGGTGACCCACCTGCAGATGATGCTACCGATGAGGTGAAGAATATTTTCCTCACTCGAAAGAATCAATACTCCATAGTCTAGTGTGCCGTCTTGTATGGTTTGGAATCAGAGCTTCAGAAGCGATTTGAGAACCATGACCCTCATGATATTGTTCGTGAGCTCAAAATGATATTTGAGACTCATGCGACCGTTGAAAGCTATGAAGCCTCCGAGAAGTTCTTTAACTACAAGATGGAAGAGGGCAACTCCATTAGAGAGCATGTGCTTAAGATGTCTATGCACGTGAATAAACTCGCATATCTAGGAATAATAATTCTGTAACATCCCAAAAATACTAAACTTAAATCATCAAACTCTAATCATCAAAATTAGGGTTAACAAAAACTTTTCTAATTAAAATTATGGAAGCACGCATATGTGTATGCATTTAAATTGAAATTCTTTTGAACCAACTTGTTTGTGTGTTTCTTTGCTTGTAAAATGTTTCTTAGGTGAAATAAACATCATCTAAACATTTCCCAAACTTTTCCTAAGGACAAATAAATCAAAAACAATAAAATAAAGGAATGGTCATTTTGACCAATTTAAATCCCATGCCTACTTTGGCTGTCTCAAACTTTCAGAACCTAATGGAAACTTTTCTGGATCTTTGCACCCCTTGAATGTACTCATAACAAGGTATCAAGGCCCACTTTGTGATCATCCAGAAACTTTCAAATGCATAGTTTAAATGACAATTCAAAATTGAATCTTTATCATATGGGAAGATCCCACTTTTTCAAAAACCACTCAAACAAGCTCAAGTTTCAAAACCCAAGCATCTGCAGAGTCACCAACACCAATCTAGCAAACCCACCAAAAATCTTTTCAAAATTCAAAACTTGATTTCATGCGGCCATTTCATCAAACAGGTTGCAGACACAAATCATCAAAATCCTAAACACTATAGTGATCAGTGATTGAAGCCTAACTTGTTCCCTCTCTAGCTCACAACCAATTCAGTAGATCATCTAGCAACATTAACTAAACACTAGCACCACTGTGAGCTTGGCATTACCATCGATGATGAACAGCCGAAGCCAACCTTGTCACCCCCATGTCGACAACAAGCTAGGAAGAGAAGCAA
Organism: Avena sativa; assembly: GCA_916181665.1. Taxonomy (NCBI): domain Eukaryota; kingdom Viridiplantae; phylum Streptophyta; class Magnoliopsida; order Poales; family Poaceae; genus Avena; species Avena sativa. The sequence continues at coordinate 332,521,239 of OV702285.1, forward strand.
GTCTAGCCAGCATGTCTAGGAGGCAGCCCACCGTCCACCGCCACCCCCTGTCCTAGCCACGAGCGTTGCCAAGCCTTGGACCAAACGCACGAACCATGCCAACCTTGCCAGCGACCATGCCGAGCGTGCGCCAGAGCGCCACCCTCGACCAGCGCCCACAGACCGCGCGCCGCCCTCGCCGCGTGCATACACAATCCCCACCGACCCAGGAGACCGCCAGACATGCTTGTTCGCCGCCCCATGCCGCACAGCCACCGCTCGCCGTCGAAGACGCCGCCTCTGCCGCGCATAGCACCGTCGCGTTCCGACCAAGCCGCACCGCCCCACGCCTCAAAACCATGTCGTTGAGCATCGCTAGGGAACACCGCACCGTCCCCTACCTTCGCCCATGCCAATAGCCGCCTGTAACATCGCCCCCGACGAGCTCACCTTGCGCCCCGTCGGTCCCCTCGCTCCACTATAAATAGAGGTCACCCCCAGCTGAATTGAGCACACCATCTCACTCCCCTCTTCTCACTGATCGTGCCACATCGTTCCCGGAGCAAGGCGAGCACCACCTCGTCGGAATTTCACCGGAGCCTGCCGCCTCTGGAGAAGAAGGGCGCCATCGATTTCGTCTACCCTAGGAGCTGCCGCGACCACCCCTGAGTTTGCCGTCGTCGACTTCGTCGTTCGCCCGCCGCGCCGACCCTCGCCTGCACCCCGGTGAGCCCCCAGCACCCCTCATTGGCCGTGCTAGGTTTCTTTCTCGCCGGCGTTGCCTCGCGTCGACGATGACTCCCAGCCGTTGGATTAGAATCAGATTGAACGACCCACATTGCCCCGTACCGCTTTGCCCCTCTCTGTCTCACTGACGAGTGGGGACACCCACTTAAGCAGCCCGCGGGATCACTGTGCTTAGTAGGCCGGCCCGTTAACTTTTCCCGCGCAGCCCAGTTATTCAAATTAAACCTTTTCTATTTTATTTCAAACTCACTTCTATACCCAACTTCAAAATTCAACCCAGATCGATTCAGTGCACCAAATTGAATGAAACCAATTTTGTTTGAAAGCTCTGGGAATGCTGAATCCAAGCCCGTTGGATTCAATTCATTTGGATATATAGATCACCCATGGTAAAAATAACAAGGCAGGAGCTTTTCTGCATTCAAACATTTTTCAAATTTAAGCCATAATAGCTTTTGAGTTGATTCCAACTCTCAAAAATCACATTTAACCATACCTTTCAGAATATATAAAAATATATAGGTTTAATTGCAGAAATAAGGTTCAAGTAATAACAGAATGCTACATAAGCATTTCTAGACACATTAATTAATTAAAATAAAAGGGTAAAACCTTATTAAATTGTGACACCACTTTAAATCACATTCCCTTGGACTACAATATGTGGTGATGACATGTGTCAACATGATCCCATGTTTGGTTTGGAGAATATTAAATCTTAAGTAGTTTTTCAATGAGTAGAAATTACTTTTCTAAAAATAAAAGAAATTAAACCAAGCTTTAATCTTGTAATGTTAGTGATGATGTTAGATCATATATAGGACCCTTGTGTGTGATGATTGCAAGTAGTTAAGTATTGTTTGGTGATTGTGTACCTCATATTTATTCATAGACGATAGTACCAACCAAGGATATGAGGAGGAAGGAGGATTCTACGAAGAAGAAGCCGAGGAGAACTTCAACCACTGCTCTGCACAAGGCAAGCCTAATACTACTACTGAATGTGCAAGCTAACCCTTGCAAGATACCCTACTGATGCCACAAACCACTACTTGTTACCATGACCACTATATGCCTTAAGCATATGTGATTATATATACTTGATAAACCAATCCTAGTTTTTACTTACAAGCTTTATACTTTATTTCTTTATCAAAGCTATTACTTAGAGTTTACTTAAGTGAATTATAGATACTAGAAAGATATTTGAAGGTTGCATAAAGAGCATAAAATTTGGCCTAAGCTAGATAATCTTGATGTCATCTTAAGGCAGGAGATTGAACTTAGTTAGAACTCCACTAGTTTACCACCCCTCATTATTGCTTACCCCCACCTGTAGATGCTAGTGCTAAGCATAAAACTTGATCAACTTTAGATGGGAATACTTGGTGGAAAAATGGTTATGAAAACCTTGGAATGATGGATCATTCTATTGAAATGTTTTGGACATGTGTTTCCAAACACCTGATGATTTTGGTGATGAAAATGTTGAGGCATGAGCCTTAGCCCTTTACAAAACTGATGGTTGTCTAGATGCGATACCATTCCAATTTTATCGTACAACCACAATACCCGAATATTGGGTAGGGCTTGACTGGAAACTTATATACCTTAGTATTAGTTCCCTCACGGCCAAGGTCTAAGCTGAGGCTACCTTGTGAAGATTGTCCACCTGTGCAGTACCCAATATGACAGTTGGTCATGGTTGGGAGGCCAAACTCACAGGAGAGATGCTTATACTAGGGCGTGTAATCGAAAGGTTAGGTTTGATTATCCGCGTACTGAGTATGGTGAATTCAGGATTTGTTCCTGACGGATGTATCGAATGTTGTGGTGAAAGTGTACAATATCTGCAGAGTGTCAAACTATTCGAATAGCCGCGTCCGCGGTTATGGACAGTTGGAGTGGCCATACTGTTCCCCCGTCAGACTTTTCAAAATGACTTGTGAATGAATTGAGACTTTGATTTGACCACAACAGGGTTGTGATATGAAATACAAATTCCCACTTAGGAGTTATAAAATTTTGACGAGCATTCGTTGCTTCTAAACTTAGTAGAGGTAAATCTGGCTTTTGCAATACAACCCTAGAGCCTAGTGTCCTATTATCCAAAAACCCCTTTTACCTGTTAGTATTAGTTTGCGAGTACTTAAAGAGTACTCATGGCTTTGTCCCTGGCTATTCCCATGGCCAGACTATGAAGAGGAGTACCTTGAGGATGGACCCCAGGAAGGTTACGACAACTAGGATCATCTCCCATCGTCAGCATTGCCTGTGACCCCGAAGATGGAGCTTCGCCTACGCTACCGTTATTATTACGTATTCCGCTGCTTGATGTTGTATTAAGAACTGGATGATGAGATCCCTATTTGTGTAAGAACTTATGTATCGTCTGTAATGGATGATGTACTATGGTATCCAATTCTGTTATGTCTCGCAAAAATGGTAATCCTGGGATTGCGATGTATGGCATAACAGGCATCTAGGATTGAAAAATCCGGGTGTTGACAGATTCCTAATGTGATGGGTATTCATCGTGTCCTCCAATCACTTCCACCTAGTTACAAGAACTTCGTGATGAACTACAACATGCAGCGCATGTATAAGTCGTTTCCCGAACTCTTCTCCATGTTGAAGTCTATGGGAGTGGAGATCAAGAAAGAGCACCAAGTGTTGATGGTCAATAAGACCACCGATTTCAAGAAGCAAGGCAAGCCTAAGAAGAAGGGTAACTTCAAGAAGGACGGCAAGAAAAGTTGTCGCGCCTACAAATAAGCCCAAGGTTGGTCCTAAGCCTGATACTGAGTGCTTTTACTGCAAGGACGAACATGAGTATCTAAGTTATGAGTTTGGCAAGAATTTAAAGGAATATGGAATACTTTCACAATTGACACTGCCGAGAACACCACAACATAATGGTGTGTCCGAACATCGTAATCGAACTCTCTTAGATATGGTTAGTTCTATGATGTCTCTTACAGATTTAGCGTTATAATTTTAGGGTTATGCATTAGAAATAGCCACATTAACTTTAAATAGGGCACGATCTAAATCCATTGAAACGACACTGTATGAATTTTGGTTTGGTAAGAAACCTCAATTGTCATTCCTTCAAGTTTGGGGTTGCAAAGATTATGTAAAGAAGTTACAGTCCAACAAGCTTGAACCCAAAGAGGAAAATGCGTCTTCATAGGATACCCTAAAGAAACAATTGGGTATACCTTATATCATAGATCTGAAGGCAAAATCTTCGTTGCCAAGAATGGATCCTTTCTCGAGAATGAGTTTCTCTCATAAGAAGTGACTGGAAGGAAAGTAGAACTCGACGAGGTTGTCGAACCTTCTCTCGGATTTGGGAGCAGTGCAACACCGAAAGATATTCATGTGGCACCTGCACCAATAAGAGATGAAGCTAATGATAATGATCATGAAACTTCGAACGAATTTACCACTAAACCTCGCAGGTCGACAAGGACTCGTACCACTCTAGATTGGTATGATCCTGTTATGAATGTTATGTTGGTGGACAACACCGACGACCCTGCGACGTATGAGGAAGCAATGATGAGCTCAAATTCCAACAAATGACATGAATCCATGAAATCCGAGATTGGATCCATGTACAAAAACCAAGTATGGACTTTGGTAGACTTACCGGATGGCCGGAAGGCTGTCGAGAACAAATGGATTTTCAAGAAGAAAATAGATGTTGATGGTAATGTAACCATCTATAAAGATTGACTTGTCACGAAAGGTTTCCGACAAATTCAAGGAGTTGACTACGATGAGACTTTCTCACCGGGAGCAAAGCTAAAGTCTGTGAGGATTTTGTTAGCAATCTCTGCATATTATGATTATGAGATATGGCAGATGGATGTCAAAATGGCATTCGTCAATGGTGACATTGAAGAATAGTTGTATATGGTACAACCCAAAGGTTTTGTCGGTCCTAAAGATGCTAACAAGGTATGCAAATTTCAATGGTCCATTTATGGATTGAACCAAGCATCCCGGAGCGAATCAATGTTTTGATAAGGTGATCAAAAGCTTTGGATTTATACAAACTTATGGAGAAGCTTGTATTTATAAGAAAGTGAGTGGGAGCTTCGTAGCATTCCTAGTACTATATGTAGATGACATATTGTTGATCGGGAATGATATAGAACTTCTTAAAAGTGTCAAATACTATTTGAATAATAGTTTTTCAATGAAGGATCTTGGTGAAGCTGCATACATTTTAGGCATCAAGATTTATAGAGATAGATCAAGACTCTTAATAGCGCTTTCACAAAGTACATATTTGGACAAGGTTCTAAAGCGGTTTGGAATGGAAAAAACCAAGAAAGGATTCTTGCCCATGTTGCCCAATACGACCTTGAGTAAAACACAAAGTCCAGCTACGACAAAAGATAGAGAGAAGATGAACAAAACTCCCTATGCCTCAGCCATAGGCTCTGTCATGTATGCCATGCTGTGTACAAGACTGGACATTGCGCATGTTGTTAGTTTGACTAACAGATATCAAAGTAATCTAGGAGTAGATCACTGGATAGCGGTCAAAAATATCCTAAATTACTTAAAAAGGACTAAGGATATGGTTCTTTCTTATGGAGGTGACGACCAGCTCATTGTAAACAGTTACACTAATGCTAGTTGGAACACCGATCCGAATGATTCTAAATCACAATCTAGATACATATTTTTTTGAATGGTGCAGCAGTGAGCTGGAGGAGTGCTAACCAAAGCGTTGTGGCAAGATCTTCAACTGAATCGTAATACATAGATGCTTCAGAGGCTTCACAAGAGGCGATATGGATGAAGGAGTTCATTACGGAGCTTGGTGTGGTTCCAAGTGCATTGGACCCAATGGCCATCTACTGTGACAACATGGGTGCCATAGCCAATGCACAGGAGCCAAGGTCACACAAGAAGCTGAAGCATATCAAGATATATTTTAATGCTATTCGCGAGCATGTCCAAGATGGTGACATAAAGATTCGCAAAGTACACACAAATCTGAATATGGCAGTTGAGTTGACTAAACCTCTCCCTTGGGCAAAACGTGACCAACACCAGAACACCATGGGTGTTAGGTATATCATAATGTAATCTAGATTACTGACTCTAGTGCAAGTGGGAGACTGTTGGAGATCTGCCCAAGAGGCAATAATAAAAGTTGTTATAATTATATCTTTGTGATTGTGATGATTGTTTGCATCCCATGATATAATTGTATTAATCGGAAGCATTAATACTCATTTGTTTTGTAAACATAAAAGAGTCCCTAGTAAAGCCTCTTGTTAGACTAGCTTGTTGATTAATAGATGATCATGGTTTCTTGATCGTGAACATTAAATCTTATAACAAGATCATATCATTAGGAAAATGATGTTATGGACACACTCTTATAGTTAATGTAGCATAAGATCATGTAATTTAAAGTTCGTTTTCTATAAGATTTCAAATACATAGTAACCTAATCCTTCGACCATGAGATCATGTTAATCACCATCACCGGATGGATACTTTGATGACATTAAACACTGCTTTGTAACTGGGTGGTTATAAAGGTGGCATTGAGTATTCTAAAAGTATGTGTTGAGGCACATGGATCAAGAGTGGAATTTGTCCATCCATATGACAGATAGATATACTCTGGGCCCTCTCGGTGGAATTTCATCCAATTGGCTTGCAAGCATGTGACTAGGTCACAAGGGATGTCATATCACAGAACGAGTAAAGAGTACTTATCGGTAACGAGGTTGAACTAGGTATTAGAGATACTAACGATCAAACCTCGGATAAGGAAAGTATCGCGAGATAAACATAAATTGGTATCGTATGTAAATGGTTCATTCGATCACAAAGTAATCATAGAAATATGTGGGAGCCATAATGGATTTCCAGATTCCTCTAATGGTTATTGATCGGAATTCTAAATCGGACAGCGCGTCCATTATTTAGAAGGGCCTCGACGACAAGCAGTTTAGAAAATATTTCACAATGGTATCACTATAGTACGGAACGCTAGTATGCACCTTAAATTACATCACTTAGCTTGAAGCTATACCATATTAAGATTTATCTACCGAAGGCTTACACTAAGCTAATTCTGATAAACAACTAACAATGCTACAACTACTACAATAATTGCAGGATATTTCAGTAGGCTTTGTTTAGAACTATGTGATCAAGTGATGTGGTATTAGTGCTACACCCCCGTCTCCCATGTATATATCATGTACTTTGTACCTGAAAACCAAATGAAACGCAAGAATAAGTATAGAAATACTCACCAAGTACAATTAGAACCATAAGAACAATGGTGAATGATTAACATGAAGAGTGAAACCGAATATATGAATATGTCGCCCGGACTAGCCCACGAGCTAATAGTACTCACCGAACTTAATTCGGAACTAGCCGCTCGGAACAGTCGCTCACCGGACTAACATGAAAAGAATAGCCATCGGACTAGCCCACAAGCAAACAGTTCTCACCGAACTTTATCGGAGTAGCCGCTTGGAAAAGTTTCTCACCGATTTAGCTCGGAAAATAAGAAACACGATATATCAGAACATAGAGTAACAAATCGAAGAGAAAGAACCGAACAAGTGAATCAAACTGGACAAGGGAAACTCAAATCAAGGAAGAACAATCAATCTAACAATCACACAATGGACAAACATACATAACAGGATGCACTTGCCTTAACTTCGACAGCCAACAGAAGAATGAATATCAGCACCGGAAATAGTCAAACCTGTGGATGAAACCGTGCTCAGAAATTCTATACCACGGTAAGGTAACAACAATATTTCTAAATAAACGCACTTCTCTTTCTACGGTGAATTAACCATCAGGCACACACACAATACTTCTATTCAAACAGTGGCTTCAGATTTACATAGTGGACAGTAGAAAACAGTACTGCTAACGGCTATACCAATTTTAAGGCTTATGCATGTGTACCAATTCCATAGATGAGACAAACTGAAGCCAAGTGCAAACTACCATATCAAACTAGAAACCGGAAATAACTAGAATAGCATCAATTAGTGTCCAAATTTGAAAACACTAGACCATTAGGATTTAATAAGTCTACACATCTTTGACATACACTAAATTTATTTGATCTGAATATTCCGTTGACCAAACTACCAAGCGATCGGCCATGCGCCAATGCCGTAGCTTTCAACGCTGAAGCAAAAGGTACCTATATAATAGCACTGATTGCCGTCAGACCTACTCAATTGCTCGATTGAAAGAAAAAGGATTACAAATCAGCTAGGAGCAAGGAAAACCAATCGATGTAGGAGCAGTGGCTCCAATATGGGGTGGTCTTCGGGATAGTGCGGCGTCGTCCCACCCAGGCTCCGGAGCAGCTTGGGATTTGTAATCGAACGACAACGATAGCGATTTGCGGCTGCGATGAACAAGGCAGTGGTTTGGTGTGGAGGCAGCGATGACAACAAGAGAATTAGGTCACAGATGTCCGGGGTTAGGAAGTCGGCTAGGCTGAGCCTCATATTTATTTGTATATTTTTTCTGTTCAATCGGAATAGATGTGGACTTTACATGCTATAAAAAACGGTCTAGACTCAGTAAACTTTTACACGATGTAAAAACTCATAATTAAACAAGTCTATAGAAAATTTTGTTCAGCTCAACGTAAGGAACACAACTATAATCTCAGATTTACGACTCGTCGATCGAAAGTAAAAGTTTGATTAACCTTTTTCTAGCTTTGTCAAATAAATGAACTTCTGAAATTTCAGGATATCCCTAAGGAGCACTAAGCTCCCTAGAAACAACGAGCCCTAAGTGCTTTGACCATCGCTTTCAATGTGGTCCCTACTGTTGCTTAGGCCCACCGATCGGCTCTCGGTGTCGGTTTGGTTCGTGCTCGGTTGCCTGTCCCTAGCCACTGGATTGATCAGGGGAAAGAGGAAAAGGGAAATTGCCTGTTTGTTTCCCACTTCTCCTCCTGCAGAAAATCGCGCTGGCCGCCGGCGTTTAGGACTATGGCCATCTCGATTGTAGGTGCCACCAATCACCGGATGAGCTCCTCGCTGCTCATGCTCACATGTATCGATTTCGCTGATGGCTTGACCTTCCGGTGCCCAGGCATAACCTAATGACGGCTCGATTTGCCAGTGTGCCATTCCAGAGGTCGCCGGCTTCGCCTCCCATAGCTCTTCCGATCTGCTGAAATACTCTCTGTGTGGCCTCCTTGCCTTGTGCTCCTGCATCGATGCCCTGTTCTTGGTTCTCCTCTCTCCTTCGCGCTCCATACTTGATGTTCTTAAACTGTGTTGTGTGCTGCTAATTCTTATGTAGGTTTGGGTGCATGTCGTTGGAGAGGATGAGGCAGTGGCTCCCGGTGTACAAGTACCACAAGACCATCCTCTACCTGGTCGAGTGGCATGCCGCGACCATCGTTGTGGCGAGATTGGTAGCGGCAGGTCCAAGCAGATCCCTAGTTACGTGCTCCATCCTCCTTCTCTTTCTGCAACTTTTAGTTTGAAATTTTGCTACGCTCAATGGCGGCATTTAGTTGAACAACTGGTGTGCAGGTGCGTCTGGAGTGCCTCAATCGACTGTGTCTTTCACTGATGGTGTATTTGATTCTTGCCTATTTGGATTGGAACTAACACATCACATGTACTATTTGTTGGATTCTTGACTAGCCGAGACCATGATCTTTGGATTATTTTGTAGCTACGGTCTTCCTTTTTGCATTTGATTGAGGCCTCTATGTAGTATGAACTACTCGCTGACATGCTGCCGACGTGCTAGCTATAGATATCAAAATAAAGACTATATCTCACAGTACAATAATAGAATGAACAATTTTCTACAAATCACGCATAGGCATTATGACCAAGCTTGATTATGACATAAGGGCGAGGAAAATAGAAATTACGTAATGAAGATAAAAAGAGGCGAAAACCTATTTAAAATTTCATTGCTTAAAATATATGCCCTTTTAGCATCAGTAAGGTACATGCTTACCTAGCACTCTCTCATCATTCTATCTCTTACATGAAGTTTACAGTTTACGCTGACTTGCACTTTGCTAGCGTAGGCAGTTTGGCAGAATACTCTTCAGATACTACCATAGCTTGTGCTTCCATCTGATGGTGCCGGTTAGGCCGCGACTTTTCGATTTTGCCCTTCTCTAGCAATTCTGATGTCTTTACTTTCTTTTTTATGCTCTTTGTAGTGGTTGTCCATGTTTCTTGTGTCACTGGTGATCCTAACCACTGACACCGAATTGAGGCAATCACCCATGGATGTGTTAGTCTAGAGTCATCTTTCTGACTTGCAGAACTGGATTCAACTGATAGTGTTGTTTTATATATATGCATCACTTTGGTATTAAGTGAAGGTGGTGGAAATATTGTTATAATAGTTATTTGATCTATGCGTATTAGCTTGGTGTCAGCAATTTCGATGATATCATCTGCCTCTTAATATTAGTGGACAAAGACTTATGTTGCTTCGATAGAAAGACTTACATTTAGCCCATGGAGGTTCTGCATTTATGGGTTTCTTTCCACAAAATTTAATCTTAATTATTGTCTAAGCGATTACTTGCTGGTACATGCTTTTTCAAGCTTAAGAAAGATTAAGCTTGCAGTATAAAACAATGCTACACCCAAGTTTAACGCAGACTATTCAGTAGACTTACGGATTTAGGTTAATCTTATATGCATCCCTGCAAAAAACGATAATATTTGCACAAAATATGCCAGTATGTAACAAAAAGAACATATGTTGTGATGATCATTTCAAAAGCTCATTATCATGGTTCCTTCCCGTTAAAACAATATGGCTATATGTTTAGAACATCTATTAATCAATCTAAGGAGTAGCAGACTTATCAAGACTCATGGACTTTGACATTAACAATGTTGTTAAGTTTATCTTTGCAAGCTCTTCACTACATTAATTTTTCAAAGAACTGAATATGCTTGTTGGGTGTCTACTGTATTATGACTATCTGATAAGGCACTATGGACTATGGGATGTGACGTTGATTTGATTTTTTATCTCCCTTGCATATCCTCTGCCAGCTCCAATGGCTAGTGGCCGCCATCTGTGCTAACGTCCCCTAGAGCTATTTTGTTGATGGTGCGGCTTCTACATCGACTAGACACGTTGTTGTTAGGACCCTTTTGCCATGGTGGGTCTGGTGGTGCTCAGCTTCACCCTCCCGTATGTACTTGTGGCTTCTTAGGGAGTGTACTGTGTCTGTTGGCACTGCAACCTTCTTGAAATCAAGGTGAGTTTGATCCTTCTCAGTTTATCCCTCCTTTTTGTTGACGGTGGCCTTGCCCTCGCCCTACAGGCTGCACTGTGTTAGGAGCACATTCACTGGCAACCCTGCCTCCTATGATTCAGATTCTTGTTGATTTGGTTACAATGTAATCATCACTGTCTAATAGGTAGTTATAGAAGTGGTTGTGGTGCTTAGTTAAATTTTACAAATACCTGATAAGAAAGATTGCACATAATAAATCAAGGGGATCTAGAGACCTGGAGATTATATGGATTTAGAGGCTTGTGATTTTACGGATACTATTTTAAGCACTAAGTTTCTCGAAACTTTTCATTCCCCCGACAATTTATTTACCGGTCCTATGGATTTTTCTATATTTCTACTGATTTGGATTCTGAATTTTTGTGATGGTTATCTCTTCAATGGCGATCTCAATTAAAAATATATTTCTAACCCCTAGCGTTGGCGTTAGCCATTCTTCAGGTGACGCCACCGGGAGGATGGGCTGCCACTAGCATGTCGCACGGAAGGGTGCTGGGCGCCACCAAGCTGTTGTTCCAACGATGGCAAGAGCCATGGCTGATTCACAATGCCTGGCATGATGCAGCGTGCCAAATGTGAGTAGGATCATATGGGAAGCAGACTGTCAGCCTCGGAGTCGTGTCATCCTTGGCATGTCACTCCAAACCGTCTCCACCATAGGTATATCAAACGGTTCACTAGGCCGGTATGCTGCAGGAACAAAGAGTCCACTTATGGTTAGGCTAAGCTCTTATAGGAGATAAATGTTCCTTCTGATTTTAGTTTCAGCTACCTTGAATTAATTATTGTATGAAGAACATGTATTTCCGGTACTAATAAATTTTTAGTTAATTTTCGCATCAAACAAAATATGGTGGATTGTTGTGTAACTTCTTTTTAGATTATTTCTCTGATATCTATGTGTACGTCATTTGTTTGAGAATGGGATGCAGCTAGGTTGATCCATATAGATTTATGCGGCACATATAGTAGTCATAGTTCCTACTGAAATATGTAATTACCAATACCCTTTTTATAATTTTTATCGTATACTTGAATTCTTTCTCTTGTTATTTCCTACAATGAGAGCATGGTTAGGAATGTTTTACTTCTTCACATGTCATGCTCCTGAACTTTTGTATGGGTACAAAGATTTTGGTATTCTCTTAGTTCAAATGTATTCTTCTGGTTGGCCAAAACAATGCATATACATTGATAAGTTATCAAGGTAAAGCATCCCAAGATAACCTGATGGTATAATAGAGCCGTTCGAGAGGATATCCATGGTTGGCATACCAATGACAGATGGAATGTCTGAGGTGAGCTTCTTCTCTTCTTAATTAGTCTATCTCCAGGTGTGAATCCTTGCTCCGTATCAAGATTCAATCGGTGTGACTCCATTTTGTGCTTTCCAGTGCCTTGATCTTCTGCGAAACATGCTCTTAGGTTGCACGATTCATATCGAATTCATTTTAACTCCACCTGGTGTTTACCCCTCCGTTTAAGTGTGGTTCTGCTGCCACGAAAACCTTACATGCCGATTATCTTTTTTTAGGCAAAAGGTGCCAAGTGCTCGACTTTAACTTAATAAAATCATTGCTTTGTTTGCATCCATTCATTTCTAGATTTTTTATCACACTTTTCCAATACATTTATATGTAATTAGGTTTCTTGACTTCTGTGAAAGAGCTATAGAAATGTGATACGAGTAGAAATAAAAGTACTTCCAGATATAGTCCATTATCTAAACCCACATGAAATTGTCTCATAATGTGGCAATTAGGAATCCTATATGCTTTTGCATTAATTTTTTTACATGGTGTTTGATTATTGGACCCTAGAAGGAGATAAGAACATGTCACCATATAAATGGCCATGTGTAATTTCTTAGTTCCAGGTTTAGTGTAGCATGTTTATATTCTTCATTTTTGGATCCTTTCTTTGCAGCTCTTAGCTTTATCATTCTAGCCTCCTCTCCGCTGGAGGTGATAGAGTATTGTTCTCCCCCGTTTCATGGTCTAATCAAGATTTTTATTCAGCTTAGTATGTTCATGGTGCAGCTTTGCAGGATAAGGTTCATGTCTTTGAGATAATTTCAGTCTTAACCGAATTGATGCGTGCCTATCTAAAATGGCTCATACTAACCTATGTGCTCCCCTGGATGTTTTCTTCAAATCCTATTTCCCCTACATTTTGAAGTGTCTACTTGCTTTTGGTTCTAAATACATTTTTTCTACATTTTGATTGGTCCATATATGCTTTCGGATCTAAATCCATCACGTGTTGCGAATACGTTCAGCCAAAATCTATTTTAAAGTTGATATGTAGATTGATTCAGCTCACTTCTTCCTATTGCATTAAACTTCATGTTCTTGAGTACTTTCAAACCAAACTATTGCATGTCTGTCTGAAATTGTGGGACGACAAACTAAGTTGATTGCTCACATAGTTCAGCAAAAGGTAGTCCTACAACGTCATCCCACAAAAGACCTAGGCACACACATCACAAAACATGCTAACAGGAAGAAGATGGCGCAGCAACTCGCGCTGGGTCCTTCTAGTTACATCTAAATCTGGTGGCTTCTGGTAGCAGGGAGAGTTGAGATCGAAAAGAAGATGTTGAGGAGGGTTTTCTCATCGCCCGAGGGCTCTTTACATAGGGGTACCTTCACTAAAGTTGTTCTGTTTGACATGGCGATGTCGGTGGCAGCTATGCGACCGGAATAAAATTCCCGCCGTATACTTGGTCGTTAAAGGCACTGCTACCACTTCACGACTCCAGGTTTCTTTGATTTGTTGGAAATCTCGTATCTTTGACTTTAATGTTGTGATTACCATCATCAAACATCATCATCTGTGCAGGGAAAAATATAAAGACAAGATTGTATACCCCTTTGATCATTAGGCATTAGTGGCAGGATTTAGAGAGATATTTACTCAAAAATATGAATAATATCTAGTTTAAATGCGAACATGGATGGCTATATTTCATATCCATCACTCATTAGCAGCTTTATTTTGATCCTTGAGGATGGCAATAGCTTCATTTAGACGATTGATCTCTATATTGGCAGATTCTTGCACGGTTGCTAGCACTTCTTCATGCACCTTGATGGTATCAGCCCTTTCCTACTTCAAGATCTTATTTTCACTATTGAGATCCTAGATATGCTTGGATTGCTCGACAATGTCTTGGCCTTGGCAACAACTTCTGGAAAGTCGGAGAAGTAACAAAGCATAATGAGTAGTTAGAAGATGAAGACACAAGACCAAGTCGAGAATGAAACCGAGGAAAGAAAAAAATCTTGTTATTGTTGGTCTGCTCCTTCAAATATGCGGTTTTACTTTTTTCAGATCAAAATCCTTGCGCATCTTGTGAAACTTCTCGTTGGCGGTAATCCTCTGCGCATTCTCATTCTGCAGAAATAAAAAAACTTAGTCAACTTGGAGCATCTAGCCGGAATTATTGGGTTCCACCTAGAATCTTGGGGGCTATAGTACGAGTTTTTTTAACTCAAAGCTATGCTTGGTCTTTCTTTAAGCATCTAGTCCGAAGTATTTCTATTTCAACTAGAGGCTTGGGGGCTGGAGTACTGAAATTTACAAACATTGTGTATGCTACTCAAAAAGTATCTAGTCAGAATTATTCATTCAAACTACATACTTGGGGGCTAAAGCACAAAGTTTCTTACTTAGTCACTCTTAGAGCACTTACACCAAAAGACCTAAGGTTTTCCTTCTAAGTCCTCGAGGGATACAGTGGGATATTATATGTGAAATGAAAAGGCATAAAAAACTTACATGGGAAATAATCTTGAGGTTATTGGCGGCCTTGGAGTACTGTTGGCCAAAGGAAACTGTGTTTAGCCAGAGGATCTCCGCTTTCTTAAGCAGCTCCTCAAGGCCGCATGTTGTAGAAGTCGGCGCAGCACCAGGAGTCAAGGAAGAAACCCTCAAAACAATTGTCGGGCTTATAAGCTTAGGGGCTTCCGCCTGGATCATGGTCGCCGCTGATCAGCTTCCCACCGCCAACTCTTTACCTTTCTCGGTGGCATCCCTAGCCGGAGCTTTAGCCACTTTGGAGGAGGTGCTTTATTGTGTCGCCTAATCAGCAGGAACGAGGATCATCATGACATCATCTAGGTCCTCCTGCGAAGGAGTGTTGTCCACTTCCATGATGGAAGGATAAGATGCTTCCATAGTCGGAGATCCGACGGGTGCGGCAGATGGATGGACGACAGGGGTAAGACGAGCGATGGCGGGGGAAGCCTGGATCAACATGTGACGAATATTTTTAGAAGCCCCAACAGTCATGGAGGTCTTCTTCAAACTCAAATTGGTCTTTTTCCTGATACGTACAAAGCAACGTATAAGTACATGAATAAGCAAGGTGTAACATTCCAATTTAAGAAATCCTGATTTGTTGTCAAAAAGGCAAAAATCAGGGGGGAACAAAAGCTTTTTCCTGTTACCTGTTGCAATACATTCTTACTTATTTGCTTGTGTCCATGCAACTGATTGTGTATTAGATGATATAATCCTTACCTCAAGACTAGTTGACAAAAACTATTTACAAAAGAGATGTCTTGGCTCATCTTTCATATTCTCAAATGTTCTGACATTTCAAACTTGAGCCAAGACAACTTTGACTCAAAAAAATGTTTTACTAGTTGCCATTAACAAAACTATGGGGAACTATATATAATCCCCTTATGTTTTCAAGACAGAGCATTCAACTACTCTTACCTCTAGGTTTTCCATAAAACTTTCCTAAAACCCTTTTATTCCAATCTGGGTAGAAGTACCAAGAGGTCCTTATCTTACTTCAAAACACAACCTCCTAAAAATACCCCTCCTTACCTCAAGCTAGGCTTAATGGTAACCTTAGTAGAAGTTGGATAATTTTGATAAGATGAATTGCTTTGATCTATTGTCTGATGAATTGCCTTGATGTGCTGATTGCCTTGTTTGCTTAGGAACTAGAGTGAGCTAGTCTAGTAGCTCATCCTCTAGGATCAAACCAATAGTTGTTTAACACATATCTAAATCAAGTATCATATTCTGAATATATCTTAAGTCACTCAAGTGACCCTCTAATCAAATCAACCAGATCAATCATGAGCTAATCCTTTGAATTAGGACCAAACTCATCAAAGAACAAATACAAGCATGGATCCCATATAATCAAGCTATACCTCAATATCAACCACTTTATGATGAAGAGGGACCCTTGCATCCTCTCCAAATCTTTCCCTCTTTCATACTATCCAAATACACTAATCTGCCAAATTTGGCTTAGTCTGGAATCCTTATCTAGATTCAATCTTCGGAACTCCACCTATTTCAATTAGTGTGCATTCTTGGGAATGTACTTGAACCATCTTGTATTACATCATTAGTACTACCCACTCCCACTATTTACCTTGGCTAAGCTCTTCTAGAAACCACTCATCCATGATGGTTTTATAGTCATGATAACAATCTTTTCTGCAAATATTGTCACCTTGCCTACTTTGGCAGAAGCTCACATCCCTATGCTACCTTCCCTTGACCAACTCTTTGCATGGTTATGATAAACTAACCATGGTTTATCAATCCATCCTTCATTTGTTTCCAATGCAACTCTGTGCTTCTTAGACCCACATTGTTTATGAGGCATCATGACACATCTACCATGGCAGCCTTAGTTTCAACAAAGTTTGTCATCACTCCTACATCACCTCACATATATCCAAGCCAAAATCTTACTTCCATGGTCATCTCTATAACTTGGTCCAACTATCCATCTATACCTTGCACCAAGGTGAGCTTTGAGCTCCCTAATCCCTCTACTCGTTCACTTCCAATTTTCATATTGTTTTGCAAGGCCCAAGGTTGGTTATGATAGATACCTCAAGTTTACATCATCCACCTTGGAGAAAACCATTTGCCAAGTAATTCCCCTAATTATTTGGAACTTAACACTATTTAAATTCCCTCCTTTACAAAATTCTCAAAACTGTTCCTATAAGGACAAGTTTGTATTTCTCCAAACTACTTTGCCAACTCAAGGCACATTTGAGGCCTCTACATCATACCCTATCTTCCCATAAATATTTTTGAGATCTTTTATTATTTCTTTTTGCCCTTTTTCTTAAATGCCAGAAATAAGAAGTAATTGTTTAAAAATACTTTTCTATCTATATAAATTTCAAGAAAATTCCACAAAATGTGATATGGTAATTAGGACCATCTCACATCAAAAACCAACCCTGTCCAATATAATAATTTCAAATGAGATTCTAGAAACCAAATCTGCACTTTTTGAATAAATGGATTTAAGAGGACTAACACTCCTTAGAAAAATCACAAATAAATTCTAGGGAAGTCTCTTGACCATGCCCATCCATCAGTACCATTTTCCCACCCTGGCCAGTACAAATTCTTAAACTTCCTTCACAAGCATCCTCATGATCATTTTAGCAATCCAATCAAATCTTGAGCTAAACCAAGTATAAAACCTTCACCAAATTGGTCAACCAGTCTTCCACAGCACACTACCTCACCCCTTAGTGGTGCACCACTATAGCATGCCACTGTAGCACCCCCTATCCTTGTTCTTAGTGCTTGGAGGAAGAGAGAAATAAATGAATATGTCATATCATGCTTGTATTAAATCACAACTGCTACCACTGACTCCTCTCTTTCCTAAACCAGACCAGAAACCACATCTCACCTCTCCCCATGCCCACATAAAATCTAACCCTGGTTTCACCTCCCCTCCTTGCTCCCATGGTCCTAGTCCATCCCAAGCCCTCCCCTTCGGTTTATAGGGCCAGGAGCCACGTCTAGCACCCCATGTTGCTCATTTGCTTCCTCTCCCTCCCACTTACCCCTCCAGAGCTCCACTACCCCTCCCCTGCTCTTTCCTGCCCGAGAGAGAGACAAGAGCTTCGGCCTCCTCCAAAAATCGAGCAAGGCTCTTCACACTCTTGCTCTCCCCTCTGCGTGTCACACCCTTGCACTCCCCTCATCCTTATAGTGCTAATGGTGCCCTTGTTTTCGACATGCAGCAACCCTAGGCGCAACTCTGGCAAGCTCCTGAAGTCGCGTCGTGGCTGTCCTCGTGCGAGCTGGTTCCCGGAAGTAAAGAGCGTTGTGCCGCCCATCCCCGAGATCCTATTCATCAACCGCATCGCCTCCACCCCTCCCTGTCGCCTCCCACGCCTCAAGTGAGCCCCTCGCCGCTGCCCGACCGCCGCTAGGGTTCAGCCTTCGCCGGGTCTGTCACGAGGAGGACGACGCGTCCCGACCGTCCATCTCACTCTAATCCTATGGCCCTAACTCCCCGGTACCCCTTTGTCTCCTTGAGTTACTGACAGGCGGGCCCCTCCCAGGACGTTGACCCGGAGTGCTCCCGTGCCTCGCCCTACCGCAGTGGGCCGAATCCCCTCCTGCGGCCCAGCAGCGGGCAGATCTGGCCCGGCAAGCCCCTGTTGTTTATTCTTTTCCCTAGATCTGTAAATTAGCCATTTTGTTTAAATAAGTTCAAAAATGAAAAATGACTCAAACTTACTATATCCAAATTTTCATAGATGCCTACAGGATTTCTCTAACATACAGTAGCTTTGGTTAGCATAAATGGTGTCCAAAATAATTAGAATAAATCAGCTACCAAGATGCACGCATTTCACTAGTAAATTTCTCACTAGAGTTTTATTTACCCAAATGGCATGAAAACGTTTTGTCCTGCAAGTCATTACTAGTACCCTGCATGCCATCCTGTCCCCTTAGTAAATTGCTTCATAAAAAGCCCTTGGTAGAAATAACAAGAGGGTTCCTATTCTGAATTTAGGAATTTCTCTAGGTCAAACCATTAAGGGTATTGACCTAATTCCAACTCTACAAACTTACCAATAACAGTATCCTTCAAACCCTAGGAGTTCAATATTTATTGAGCTTTGTTTGTTTTATTGTGAATTAAACTCTTCTATGCATAGTTAATTCACCAATAAATTAGTTATAGTAGCTTTGTAAATCCAAAATGGGTGATGCCAATTTCTACAGAAAGGTATTCTAATTACCCACCATGTGTATTTGGAATCACATCAACATCCTATAGATTAATTATGGTTAAAAAGACAAAAAAAACCTCCATAACTTCTTTTGGGATTTTCCTAATGGCATTCTGGTAAATATTTTAAGTTGATTCCAACTCTCTGTGAATCAGTCCCACAAACCCTACTGAACCATCCAAGGATATAAATTTTGGAACTCCAGAACTTTTCTGGTGAATTCTTTCCTAAAACTAGAGTTTTACTCACTTTAAAATTCATTATAAATCAATGGAAATTGATAAAATATTGAAACCACTTTTGTTGGTTTCAATTTATCAATACCTTTATGATGATATAATTTTTGTATATTGATATCATATAGAAATTGACCTTGGTTTAAAAACCCTTTATTAATTAGTCATAGCCTCCTAAATCCATTAAAGGATAACCCCAAATGCTTTTTCAAGCATTTCCAATTGCTCTAAATCCAAGAACTCAAACCTACTGAATTCTAGCATGTGTTACTTGTTTGTTTGATGTATGTTATTGATCTTGTATGCCTTTTATTGATTGGTATTTTGCTTGTTTGCATGTTTGATCAATAACGGCGATAGTTGCGATTATGTGACGCCAAGAAGAAAGAGCATCGGGTTATTATTATTATTATTATTATTATTTTGGTATTCTTGGTTATATAAAGAATAAGTCCAGGGACATCTCACTTCTCATAGGCAAGCCACCTTCTTGCTCATAATCCTTTGACCTACTACTTTACTTATGCATGTTTTACCTAGTGTTTATGAAACTGCATTGTTTTACTATATAATGTTTTATATCTGGTAGTGGCTTGGCTTGTCCAGCCAATTCCATTTGTACTACTAAGTACAATCCCCTTGATGACACCTACTTGTCCCTAGTATGGTAGATGGTGTATAGAACCATACCCCTTTGGAGACCCTGTTTTAGCCAAAGCAAAAATATAGGATAGGAAGACCCCAAAAAAGTTTAACAAAAATGTTTTATGGCAAAATCTTGGTGAGGTGTGACCTTGTAACATCCCAAAAATGTTGAACAATGATTACCAAATCCCAATCACCAAAATTAGGGTTAACAAAAACTTTTGTTAATTCAAATCTTTATGAATGCATGTGTGTATGTGATGATTGTGTGAATGCATGAATGGACTTGTGTGATTGATCTAAATAGAAAGGAATGGTTTAAAGGTGAAACCAACATCATGTAAAACATTTCCAAGCAGAAACAAATCAAGAGAAAATCAAAAACAAAACAAATAAAGCAAATGGTCATTTTTGCCAATCTTGCTCACTATGCCACTTTGAGTGTTTCTAGTCCAAGATTTCAAACAGAAACTTTTCCATTTCTTTTCACCCCTTGCAAGACCAAGTAAAAGTGAATCAAATACCACCTTTCAAACTTGCAGAAACATTTGGAAACTTGATTCAAATCACATTTCAAAATTGAATCTGATTCATATGTGAAGATCACCCCCTTTTTCAAAAACCAACCAAACCAATTCCACTTGTCCTTTCCAACTAACCAGAGACCCCCTAGTATGTAACTAGCACACCCACAAAGTTTGATTCAAAAATTCAAATTTGAATCTCTTGTGGCCATTTCATCAAACACCTTGCTGGTATCAAACAAACAAACCACAAACACTATTGTGAGCAGTGAATTTGGCCTAACTTGTTCCCTCTATAGCTCACACTACACTCTTAGTAGATGATCTAGCCCAATTAACAAGCTTTAACACCACTGTGAGCATGCCATAGCCATCAATGGTGACCATGTGTCAACACCCGGATTTTTAATCCCAGATGCCTGTTATGCCATACATCCCAATCCCAGGATTACCATTTTTGCGAGACATAATAGAATTGGATACCATAGTACATCATCCATTACAAATGATACATAAGTTCTTACACAAATAGGGATCTCATGATCCAGTTTTTAATACAACATCAAGCAGCAGAATACGTAATAATAACGGTAGCGTAGGTGAAGCTCCATCTTCGGGGTCACAGGCAATGCTGACGATGGGAGATGCTCCTAGTTGTCGTAACCTTTCTGGGGTCCATCCTCCAGGTACTCCTCTTCATAGTCTGGCCATGGGAATAGCTAGGGACAAAGCCATGAGTACTCTTTAAGTACTCGCAAACTAATACTAATAGGTAAAGGGGTTTTTGGATAATAGGACACTAGGCTCTAGGGTTGTTTTGCAAAAGCCAGATTAATCCCTACAAAGTTTAGAAGCAACGAATGCTCGTCACAATTTTATAACTCCTAAGTGGGAACTTGTATTCCATATCACAACTCTGTTGTGGTCAAGTCAAAGTTTCAAATCATTTCACAAGTCATTTTGAAAAGTCTGACGGGGGAACAGTATGGCCACTCCAACTGTCCATAACCGCGGACGTGGCTATTCGAATAGTTTGACACTCTGCAGAGATTGTACACTTTCACCACAACATTCGATACATCCGTCAGGAACAAATCCTGAATTCACCATACTCAGTATGCGGATAATCAATCCTAACCTTTCGATTACACGTCCTAGTATAAGCACCTCTCCTGTGAGTTTGGCCTCCCAACCATGACCAACTGTCATCTTGGGTACTGCACAGGTGGACAATCTTCACAAGGTAGCCTCAGCTCAGACCTTGGCCGTGAGGGAACTAATACTAAGGTATATAAGTTTCCAGTCAAGCCCTACCCAATCTTCGGTATTGTGGTTGTACGATAAAATTGGAATGGTATCGCATCCAGACAACCATCAGTTTTATAAAGGGCTAAGGCTCATGCCTCATCATTTTCATCACCAAAATCATCAGGTGTTTGGAAACACATGTCCAAAACATTTCAATAGAATGATCCATCATTCCAAGATTTTCATAACCAGTTTTCCACCAAGTATTCCCATCTAAAGTTGATCAAGTTTTATGCTTAGCACTAGCATCTACAGGTGGGGGTAAGCAATAATGAGGGGTGGTAAACTAGTGGAGTTCTAACTAAGTTCAATCTCATGCCTTAAGATGACATCAAGATTATCTAGCTTAGGCCAATTTTTATGCTCTTTATGCAACCTCAGATATCTTTCTAGTATCTATAATTCACTTAAGTAAACTCTAAGGAATAGCTTTGATAAAGAAATAAAGTATAAAGCTTGTAAGTAAAAACTAGGATTGGTTGGTCAAGTGGGTTGGATCATATATGCTTAAGGCATATAGTGGGCAGAGTAACAAGTAGTGGGTTGTGGCATCAGTAGAGTATCTTGCAAGGGTTAGCTTGCATTGGTCCACTTACTTAATAAAGCTTGCAGAATATCAGTATAAGCTTGCTAAATTGCAAGTGTTAGCTTGCCTTGTGCAGAGTAGTGGTTGAAGTTCTCCTCGGCTTCTTCTTCGTAGTATCCTCCTTCCTCCTCGTATCCTTGGTCGGTACTAGCGTCTATAAATAAATACGATGTACACAATCACCAACCAATACTTAACTACTTGCAATCATCACACAAAAGGGTCCTATAGATGATCTAGCATCATCACTAACATTACAAGATTAAAGCTTGGTTTAATTCCTTTTATTTTTAGCAAAGTAATTTCTACTCATTGAAAAACTACTTAAGATTTAATATTCTCCAAACCAAACATGGGATCATGTTGACAGATGTCATCACCACATATTTTAGTCCATGGGAATATGATTTAAAGTGGTGTCACAATTTAATAAGGTTTTACCCTTTTATTTTAATTATTTAAAGTGGCTAGAAATGCCTATGTAGCATTCTATTATTACTTGAACATTATTTCTGAAGGTAAACCTATATATTTTTATGTATTCTGAAAGGTATGGTTAAATGTGATTTTTGAGAGTTGGAATCAACTCAAAAGCTATTATGGTTTAAATTTGAAAAATGTTTGAATGCAGAAAAGCTTCTGCCTTGTTATTTTTACCATGGGTGATCTATAGATCCAAATGACTTGAATCCAACGGGCTTGGATTCAGCATTCTCAGACCTTTCTAACAAAATTGGTTTCATTCAATTTGGTGCACTGAATCGATCTGGGTTGATTTTTGAAGTTGGGTACAGAAGTGAGTTTGAAACAAAATGAAAAAGGTTTAATTCAAATAACTGGGCTGCGCGGGAAAAGTTAACGGGCCGGACTGCTAAGCGCAGTGCTCCCGCGGGCTGCTTAAGTGGGTGTCCCCACTCGTCCGTGAGACAGGGAGGGGCGAAGCGGTACGGGGCGATGTGGATCGTTCGATCTAGTTCTAATCCAACGGCTGAGAGTCATCATCGACGTTGAGCAACACCGGCGAGAAAGAAACCTAGCACGGCCAGTGAGGGGTGCTGGGGGCTCACCGGGGTGCAGGCGAGTGTCGGCGAGGCGGGCGAACGACGAAGTCTACGACGGCGAACTCAGGGGTGGTCGCGGCAGCTCCTGGGGTGGACTAAATCGATGGCGCCCTTCTTCTCCAGAGGAGGCGGGCTCCGGTGAAATTCCGGCGAGGTGGTGCTCGCCTTGCTCTGGGAACGGTGTGGCACGATCAGTGAGGAGAGGGGAGTGAGATGGTGTGAAGAAATCGAGCGGGGGTGGCCTCTATTTATAGTCGAGCGAGGGGACCAACGGGGCGCACGGTGAGCTCGTCGGGGGCGATGTTACAGGCGGCTATTGGCATGGGCGAAGGTAGGGGCGGTGCGGTGTTCCCTGGTGATGCTCAACGACATGGTTTTGGGGCTTGGGGCGGTGCGGCTTGGTCTGGAACATGCAACGCTCTGCGCGGCAAAGGCGGCGTCTTCGACGGCGAGCGGTGGCTGTGCGTCACGGGGCGGCGAACGAGGATGTCTGGTGGTCTCCTAGGTCGGTGGGGATTGTATATGCACGCGGTGAGGGCGGCGCGCGGTCTGTGGGCGCTGGTCGAGGGTGGCGCTCTGGCGCACGCTCGGCATGGTTGCTGGCGAGGTTGGCATGGTTCGTGCTTGTGGTCCAGGGCTTGGCAACGCTCGCGGCTGGGACAGTGAGTGGCGGTCAACGGTGGGCTGCCTCCCAGACATGCTGGCTAGGCTTGCTTTTCTTCCTAGCTTGCTGTCGACATGGGGGTGACATGGGTGTGCTCGGCTGTTAACCATTGATGGCAATGCCAAGCTTACAGTGATGCTAAGGGTTAGTTTAGGTTGTTAGATGATCTACTAAGGCTAGTGGTGTCCAGAGAGGGAACAAGTTAGGCTTCAATCACTGCTCACTATAGTGTTTATATTTTGTATGATTTGTGTCTGCAACCTGTTTGATGAAATAGCCACATGAAATCAAGTTTTGAATTATGAAAATATTTTTGGTGGGTTTGCTAGATTGGTGCTAGTGAGTCTGCAGATGCTTGGGTTTTGAAAGTTGAGCTTGTTTGAGTGGTTTTTTAAAAAGTGGGATCTTCCCATATGATAAAGATTCAATTTTGAATTGTCATTTAAACTATGCATTTGAAAGTTTATGGATGATCACAAAGTGGGCCTTGATACCTTGTTATGAGTACATTCAAGGGGTGCAAAGATCCAGAAAAGTTTCCATTATGTTCTGAAAGTTTGAGACAGCCAAAGTAGGCATGGGAGTTAAATTGGTCAAAATGACCATTCCTTTATTTTTTTGGTTTTGATTTATTTGTCTTTAGGAAAAGTTTGGGAAATGTTTATATGATGTTTATTTCACCTAAGAAACATTTTACAAGCAAGGAAACATACAAAAAAGGTGGTTCAAAAGAATTTCAAATTAAATGCATACACATATGCATGCCTTCATAATTTTAATTAGAAAAGTTTTTGTTAACCCTAATTTTGATGATTAGAGTTTGATGATTTAAGTTTAATATTTTTTTGATGTTACAAACCTTCCCCCCTTAAACAAAATCTCATCCCGAGATTTGAAAAAGGATGAAAAGATTACCTAGGATTTGAAGAGATCGGGAAACTCCGTCCTGATGTGATCTTCGCGTTCCCAGGTAGCTTCGTCTTCTGTGTTTTTGCTCCACTAAATCTTGAGAAACTTGATGCTTCGGGTTCGGGTAGTTCGAAAATCTTCTTCCAAAATACGGATGGGTACTTCGGGATAGGTCAGGTCATCGTTGATCTCTATGGTCCGATGATCGATATTCTTGAACACTTCGGTCTTCTCGGGGACTTCGAGACACTTGCGAAGTAACGAGATATGGAACATATTATGCACGGCTGACATCTGTTCGGGTAGTTCCACTTGATACGACACTTCTCCTCAACGGTTCAGAATTTTGAAAGGTCCGATATATCTGGGGGCTAAGTTTCCTTTGAGTTGGAAACGCTGCATTCCCTTCAATGGCGACACTTTCAGATAAAAAAAATCTCCTATGTTGAAGGCAAGGTCTCTACGTCTCTTGTCGGCGTAACTCTTCTGTCGGGATTGGGCGGTCTTGAGGTGCTCACGAATCTTGTGAACCTTCTCTTCTGCTTCTCGTAGGATGTCGGGTCCGAAGATCTGACTCTCTCCTACTTCCGACCAGTTCAAAGGGGTGTGACACTTCCTTCCGTACATGAATTCAAATGGGGCCATTTGCAAACTGGCTTGATAAATGTTGTTGTATGAAAATTCTGCAAACGGCAGACAGTCTTCCCACTTGGATCCATATTCTAACACGCATGCTCTCAGCATATCTTCGAGTATTTGGTTTACTCGCTCTGTTTGTCCATCGGTCTGAGGGTGATACGCGGTGCGGAAATCTAGACGGGTTCCTAAACCTTCTTGGACTTTCTTCCAGAATCTCGAGGTAAACTGAGTTCCTCGATCCGATACTATGTTCTTGGGGACTCCGTGCAAACTGACGATTCTAGCGATGTATAACTCCGCTAGTTCCGAACTCTGATATGTGGTCTTGACGGGCAAGAAATGGGCGACTTTGGACAATCTGTCCACTATGACCCAGATAGAGTCATTTCCCCTACTAGAAGTAGGTAGTCCAGTGATAAAGTCCATTCCTACAGAATCCCATTTCCATTCCGAAATCTGCAAGGGTTGCAACAATCCAGCGGGTCTTTGATGTCCTGCCTTGACTCGCTGACATATATCACACTTGGCGATATAGCTTCCGATTTCTCTCTTCATCTTATGCCACCAAAATTGCTCTTTTAAATCTTGACATCTTAGTTCCTCCGGGATGGATAGAATAAAGAGTATCATGAGCCTCCTTCAAAATAACTCCTTTCAACTCGGAATCTGCTGGTACACAAAGGCGTCCTTTGTACCACAAAACTCCTTCTTCGTCCTTGGTGAATCCAGGTACTTTGCCTGTACCGATACGACGCTTGATTCCGTCAATACTAGAATTTCCCTTCTGCGCCTCTTTAATCTGATTGATCAAAGTGGGATGGATTTCTATGCTAGCCAGAAATCCTTCACTTACTAATTCCATCCGAAAATCTTCCATCTCTTTGTGCAGACTTGGTTGCTCCTTCAAAATCATGGAGTTCAAGCGGCACGGCAATCTGCTAAGGGCATCGGCTACTACGTTGGCTTTACCAGGGTGATAGTGAATGTCCAGATCGTAATCCTTGATTAGCTCAATCCATCTTCTCTGCCTCATATTCAGCTCCTTCTGAGTGAATATATACTTTAGGCTCTTGTGATCCGAATAAATCTCACAACGGTTTCCCATCAGGTAATGTCTCCATGTCTTCAGGGCTAGAACTACGGCTGCGAGTTCGAGGTCATGGGTTGGGTAGTTTTGCTCATGTTGCTTCAATTGTCGAGATAGATAAGATATAACTTTTCCTTCTTGCATTAGCACACATCCGAGACCAATCTTGGATGCATCACAATACACATCGAAGGGCTTCGTGATATCCGGCATGATCAAGATTGGGGCTGAAATCAATCTCCTCTTGAGTTCTTGAAAACTCGCTTCACACTTGTCGGTCCATTCAAACTTCTTGTCCTTCTTCAGCAATTGGGTCATGGGTATGTCGATACTCGAGAATCCTTCTACGAATTTGCGGTAATATCCCGCCAATCCGAGAAATGCACGAACTTGGGTTTGAGTGGTTGGGGCTTGCCAATCTTCTACGTCTTTCACTTTGGCAGGGTCAACGGCAATTCCTCCGGCTGATACAATGTGACCGAGGAATCCTACCTCCTGTAACCAGAATTCACATTTGCTAAACTTTGCATACAGCTGATGCTCTCTAAGGGTTCCAAGAATGGTCCTTAGGTGTAGCTCATGTTCTTCTTCTGATTTGGAATAAATCAGAATGTCATTGATGAAAACAACGACAAACTTATCAGGAAGTCCATAAAAATCTTATTCATGAGATTCATGAAATAAGCGGGGGCATTGGTTAATCCGAAAGACATGACCGTATACTCATACAATCCATATCTTGTGGTAAAGGCAGTCTTTGGAATATCCTCTGCACGAATTTTGAGTTGATGATAGCCAGTCCTAAGATCAGTCTTAGAAAACACTTTGGCACCATTCAACTGATCAAACAAATCTTCTATCTTGGGCAAGGGGTAGTTGTTCTTGATTGTGACATCATTCAATTTCCGATAATCCGTACACAAACGGTTACCTCCATCCTTCTTGTCCACAAACAAGATAGGTGATCTCCAAGGTGACGCACTTGGTTGAATCAATCCAATTTCCAGCATGGAATCTAGTTGCTTCTTCAGTTCTGCGAGCTCTGACGGGTTCATACTATATGGTCTTTGGGCTATGGGTCCGGTTCCAGGAATTAGTTCAATGATAAACTCGATATCCCGATATGGGGGCATACCTAGCTAATGACAAAAATTTGTCACGGTATTCCACTATAGTCATCCTTCCTTGCTTCAGCTCTCTGAACTCGTCTCTCATTCTCTTGATCAAACCCGGTGGCACATGGGTTCTGCTAAACTTGACCTTGAATTCCTCCCAGGTCATCATCTGGCCTTCGGTCATTGCGCGAACACTGTTCCACCATGCTCTGGCATCTCCGGCTAGATAGTGGGTGGCGAACATGACTTTCTCGTTGCCTTCCACTCCGGCTACTTCTAAGTTATTTTCCATGGTTTGCAGCCAATCATCAGCGTCTAGGGGCTCTTCGGACTTAGTGAAAACAGGTGGGTTGGCATTCTGGAAGTTCTTGAGATTAGATCCGTGGTTGTCCTGATTTCCGTGGCCTTGGTTGTTGTGGGCTAGCTGGGCTATCTGCTGAAGGGTGGCTAGGTTGGCTTGACGTTCCGCTCTTTCAGCTTCACAGTCAGAAGTCAACATTTGCAGTATCTGCAACATCGGGTCCGGGGTTGAACCACTTCCTCCACGTGGCATCTGAAGATTGAGATAGATCATGAGAAAAGAGGGAAATTTCTAAAGTTTTGGGTCTTTGAATTTTTTTTAAAGTTTGACTCAGATTTTCTAGCAACTTGCTTTTTCATTCATTCATTCATTCATAGCACCCGATACAACACACACCACAACAAAGAAAAGAAGATGGTTTTAAGAACCATTCTGAGAACTATGATATAGTGGGACCGAATACTATTCACTACGCTAGTGCTCAAGTGCTACTACTCCTCGAAATCTGTGGCTTAGTCATCTTCATCATCATCGATGAAGGCGAAATCATCCTCATCGGTGAATAAATCCATAGCCTGATCTTCTAGAAAATCATCATCATCGCTGAGATAGGAGTAGGGGTCTCCACGAAGATCCTCTCCGGCATTCTCCCTTTCCTCCAACTGCATGTCTCTCTCGTGGATGGTCTCCTCCAGAGATGAGATGCGGTGGCGAAGACGGGCAATAATGCGCTCCTTCTTGTCGAGCTGACGGTGGCGGGACTTGCGATCCTTTGCTAGCAGGGCAATGGTCTGGTCCTTCGTCTTGATGATGGCAGACTTGTGGTTGCAGTAGTCACGGCAGTTGTCCAACTCCTGCTGACGATCGTACATGATGAAGCTAAGGTGGTCCAATTGGGTCTTCAGCTCGGAGTGGTATGGGGATTCCAGTGGTTTTCCATTAGCATCACACCTTGGGCAAAACTCAAAGCGAGTACCCTTGATCTGATTGATGCTCTGCCCACACAGACAAGAAAGAGCTTCCTGCACGGCTCTAGCAAGTCCATCGAGCCAGTTGTTTTCCCGCAAGGTAAACTAAATTCCCTCTGCAGTGGGAGGTTCAATCTTTCCTCGGAGACTTGCAACAATTAGGCACTTCAGATCTTCTCCTCTTTGATCATTGAGCTGAGCTCGGAAGAACTCGGGGTGCGGACGCTCCAGAAGTTCCGAAAGCTGGTCCAAATCCCTCTCAAAGATCAGGTCTCCTCCATTCCCCAGTTGGTAAAACTTGCTGTACTTCACGTCCATCTATAAGAATATTGTCACATCCCAAGATTTTCCAAATCTTGTAATGTAAAAAATAAAGAAACAAAATAAATTATTGTTGAAAATCAGGGTGAAAAGAAACTTTTGTTTCTAAATGGAAACTTAAAAAATCCCATCTTGAACAAACTTTAGTAAAGTTTGAATCGAACAAATCCAAATAAAAAGAAATGCATTCCTCATAAAATGCATCTGGAAATTTAAACACTTGGAAAATAAAACCAAACCCTAAACCCTAATGGAATAAAAACCATTTCCAAGTTATCTCCAAGCCTATGGATTTGATCCATATAAAATTTTTGTCAACAAACATTCACAAATGATCAAGAAAGACAAATAGAAATATTTTAAAATCATATAAATTGGTTTCACTTAATTTGGAGCCATAAATAAAATCTGATGAATATAATAAGATAAGGAATTGTATTCCCAAAACTAATAAAGCAACCACCTATAAATCCATACCAATTGGTGATCAAATAATCTTAAAAGGATTTAAAAGGATAAACAAATAATAAACAAGATTTTAAAAATTGGAATCACCAATTTTGGATCTCTAAATAAAAATATATGGGTTTTATAAGATAAAGAAAGAAATATTAATTAAAGAATATTTAAAGACCAAATCAAATCTTGGCCAAATCCATAAGCAAATGGAAAGAATATAATCCAAATCCAAATTAAAATAAAAGGATAAAGACTTTCCAAAATAAAATAAAATGGCATTAAACCATTCTATCCCTACTTTGAGAAAGGAAAATCTCTAATAAGAATGATCATTTAAATCATGAGAAAATGATATTTGGAATTTACCCAAGTGAAACAAAAGTTGTTTAATCAACTTAAATAAAATAAATCTTCCATATAAACTTTAGGGAATTAAAACTATATTTAATCCCATTGGAATTAAAACAAATACCCAATCTTAAATGATTAATGAATCATATTAAATATCCTCCAAATAATTCAAGATGAATTGTTTGAACCCAAATAAACAAATAAAAACTTACTGGAAGGATTTGGAAAGTTTTAATAATTTAAATAGAGATTTAAAAACATTATTAAATCCTATCTAATTAAAAACTAGAGCCTATTTGGAATAATTAAAATACCTTAAGAAGAATAAATAAATTATTCTAAAATGATTCTAGAATGTTTTACTAATCAATATTTAAATCTTCACAAAATTTGGCAAAGGTTTGAAATCAAATTGAGGTTTGAATTGATTAAACAAAATAAAAACAGAATTAAAGAAAAGGGAAAAGGAAAAACAAACAGAACAAAAAAAAAGGTAAAAGACCCATCCCAACTAGCCTGGACCAACTAAGCCAGCCCACCTCTCCTTCTCTCCCGCAGAAAAATGGTTCGCACCAAAGAAAGAACCCACACAGTGTATGACGCGTGGGCCCCATCTCTTCTCTTCCTATCTCACTGTCAAACGGACCCCACTAGACACGTCAGCGTCTTCCTCAGCGCGACCCGTTCCTCCCCTGATTCCTCCCGTTACTGCCGATTAATTCGTGCGATGAATTCACATCAATAACGCAGTGATTCCTCCCCCAGACCATGCTCTCTTAATCGCCAACATTCCCTCTACGTTTCCCCCCTCAGTTCCCCACCTTAGCGTGCCCCCAGGCCGTCCTAATTTCTCTACGAAGCTCCACTGCCCCGACGAGTTCCGGCGTCGATTCCGGCCAGCCTCCTCCGCCCCTCGACTCCTCGAGCACACGAGCATCTTCCCCAACCTCTGGCGCACCTCACAGTACCTTCCGTTCATCCGCGCGAGCACCACAGCGTCCGCAACAACGACACCAAGCACCGCCACCGTCTGCCTCTTCTCCGGCGACTCCTCTGGTGAGAACCTGACTGTGCCGCCCCTTCTCTGTGAAGCTCCCGCACTCCCTAAACTTCTACGCATCTAACGCCACTATTATCTTGCTTTCTCGTGCGCTGTAGCCTCGCCCCCGTCGACGAATGACCGCACCCGAGGCACAGCTTAACTCCGACGAGGAATTCCTGCAACCCCAGTGCGCCCCTTGACCAACCGCGAGTACCTTGAGCTTCCCCATGCCACGGCGATCTCGGTGAGCCTCCTCCCTCTCCTCCTCGCTTCCTGCATTGCCAGATCCGTCGCCGTCTGACCGCGCACCGCCACCTGCCGCCGCCGGCACCGCTGTCTAATGGTCAAGGCGATAGGGTCCATAGGATCTTAATCTAACGGATGAGATTAGAACGTGAACGAAGGGGTACGCTCTCCTCTGTGCCGCACGATCTAACTTAGATCCAACACCTCACGTTGCTGATCCAACCGAAACGGTACCCGCGAATGAGAAACAGCCACGTGTCCTAGTCAGTTTGATTTAAATAGAATTTGATCTATTAGTTTGTAAAATCTATAACTTTTAATCTACACGTCCAAATTTTGCAAACTTTATATCAATGGATTCAGAAAAGAAAGCCCTAGCCAACCATGCACCTTGTTTAGTAAAAAGCTTCTGGTAAAATGTTTGTTTATGCGGAAACTTATGTATGCTTGTTTAGAATATAAAAATTGTTCTAATATGATTTTGAGGATAAAATCTTTGGCAAATGGTTTGTTTTGAACCTACTGACCATATAACAAATGGTGGTTTCAAAAATGTATTTGGTGAATCAAAAGAATAAACTTTGGATTTAAACCATTTATAGTCAAATAAAAATATGGTTTGATTATTAAAAATGGTTTTGGAAGAAAACCTTTGAGAAATGTTTTGGAAATAAACTCTCTGACCCTAAACACAAGGTATATGGTTTGCAAACATATACCGTGAAACCTATAGAATTTTGCCTTAATAAAAGCATTTCTACACCACATAAAATAATGACTTAGTCTAAAAATGGTTTATGAAGTGAAATCTTTTGCAAATGATTTTGTCACTTTATAAAATGATCATTAGGTGTTTTCAAATGTCTATGAACCATTAGAAACCACTTATCCAAATAAAACAATCTTTAGCATGCTTGTATGCATTGTTTTGTTATTATTATTTTATGTGCTGAATTGCTTGAATGGTAGTTTGAAATGTTGTTTGCTTGATTGAATTGTAGTGACTTGAAGTGTATGAACATTGCAAAGATCAAGGAGTGAACTGATAACCTCTACCAAAAAGGCAAGTGATGCTTCATACTTTTGTCCCATTATTTCCACTATGCATTAGTGATATTTCTAAGTAGGACTTGCATGGAATTTTGCTAAGTATAAAATATGCTATGGGAAATCCTAGTAGATGAAACCTTAGTAGAAATTTCCTAAGTTAAGATTCCTACTACTATCATGCTTAGCTTAGCTAATAGAAAACAAGGGTGGAATATATATTCATACTATGGAAAAATTTCTAAGTCTAAGGACTTGTGTTTTGTTTAATAAAACAACTAAGTGAATGAATCACCTGGGTGGAATGGAAGGAATGGTTTGTGTTGAGTGGTCATGCAAGTCCAGTATGCTGGGGAAGACTTGGGCTTCACCAAGTCCAGTATGCTGGGGAAAACTTGGTGTCTCACTTGTGGATGGCCACCCAGGAACAAAGAGATTTGAGATGTCAAATGTTGAGAAGCTTCAAGTGAAACCACTTGGCATTATGGGCTCTGCCTAGATCATATAGGTTGCAATAACTTAGCCAAATGGAAAGTTGGTGGTAGGGGAATGATAGGTTGGAACGCGTCCATTTTGGTCTAAGGGAAGGCTTCTGAATGATCTTGTCTTGGTGAAACCAAGTCTTGTGGGGAAAGTGCACCACCTCTGCAGAGTGTAAAATCTAAGTACTTAGCCATGTCCCTAGCAAAGGACAATTTGAGCATCAAGACATGGAAGCTATCAAGAATCTCCTCATCCCAATTTCTAAGTTAAAAACTTGTGGTTGAACAAGGGTTAAAGGATCACCAATTTCTATTGGGAGATGCCTTGGGAAAGATTTTGTCAAACAAAAACTTAGTGTTTTCAAATGATAAGGAAAATCTATTTTGAGCAAAGCAAGCCTAAGCTCCACTTAGCCAAATGCATATAGATGATAGACTCCACTATACTACCATAGTATCACTTGCCAATACAATTCAAATGTATTGACCCTTGTGGCTGTAACTTGTTATGTTGCAGGTTCTGTTTGATATTAGTGAAGTTTAATGATTAGGATTACAAGTCTACAACCAACATGTCTGCCTATGGCACTTTGAAGATGAAGGACTCCATGCTATTGTTATATTCTGCTGCATTGTAATGAGATAGCCAAATGAGCTATGTAAGATGTAATAAATTACTTTATTCCTGGTTATAAAGTTGTATTATGACCTTTGTTTCTTGATATTACATCTTAACTGTGGATGCTAGCTATTGATCCAGGGACTAGCATTGTAAACACAGGGATCTCTACCTTATTAAAGGTTGGGAACCTTACAGATGGTATCAGAGCATTGTGTTGCCTGTAGGATTTGTAAACCTAGGATTGGACAAAACCCTTAGAAAAATAGGAGTTGTATTTGTTCCAAAACTTATTTACAAACAATCTTGTAAACTCTTTTCTCAACCATTTGGTTTCAACTCTACATCTCTTCTATTTCAACTTGATGGATAAAAGCCTACCCCATGGCCAAAGACTCACCATGTGCAAAGGACTTCATCAACTCTAATGACTTCAACATCTTCAACTCTAATGACTTCAACATCTTCAGCATTTTCACCAAGGACTTCAACCTTGGATATTACTAAGGACTACAAGTGTGACAAGAAATGTTGCTCAAGAATTGAAGACTAAAGAAACACAACTTAGAAGGAACCATCATCACCTTGAAGTTTTGTGACCAAGACATGAGAAATTTTCTCCAAGGATACAAAGATTTTGTTCAAGAAGAATCAACCAAGAAGGATGGAAAGATCTCAAGTGAACCATATAGATGGACCACCATATTTAGTTTAAGTCAAACCCACCAACTTATGTGGTGTAACAAAAATATTTTTGGTTGCCTAAAAATAAGCTTGGAAGTTGATGTTTGAGTGAAATGTTTGTTTGTGATTGCTTGCACATTGCTTGTGTGAATTGTGATGTGTGTGATTAGAATTATTCCCTTAGAATTTTTTTGCCTATTCTAATCCCAATCCAACCCAAACAGATGACTTCTCCAAGAGACTCCAACATCAAGGATGACAACAACAACAACCAAGAGAACAACATGAGAGAACAACTACTAACAAACCAAACCCAGTTGAGCCAAGTGACAACTCAGCTTTTAGCCAACAACAATGGATTAGACCCAGCCATACAAAGGATTTTGAAACTTCAATCCCAATTGTTGCAAGGGATGGCTACTCAAATGACCAACATGGGAGAAAACTCTTCCCAAGGATCTAATGACAACAAGGATGACAAAGATGGTATTCTAGGAGGAACCCAAGCTTGCAATATTTGTGGAGACAAGGATCACACTTCCAAGGAGCATGAAGATCAATGCCCCAATTGTGAAGAGAAACATCCAATTGACCAATGCCCCACATCTCAAGCTACTTGTTACCTATGTGAAGGAAACAATCATGTCCCTATCAAATGCCCCATCTATTCCATAGTTGAACAAAGGAAACAAGGTGGAGTGCAACAACTGATTGCAGACTACCATGAAAGAGCCAAGTCTACCAAGAAGGATGAAGACAAAGGGAAATCTCAGCTTGTACCTCCAGCAACATGACTCAATTTAAAGGACCAAAGAGGAGACATATGTATTATCCAAGGAGCAATATAAGGTCAAGGAGACCAGTAAACATTCCTACCTTTGAGATAACATATGAAGAACATGAACTAGAAGCACTCTTAGCTTTGGAGAAACCCAAGGAAAAGAAGGACAAAAGCCATGTGCAATGTGGTCATTGCAAAGAAATGGGAAACTATGCCAGTGAATGTCCAGAGAAGCAGAAATAAAAGGAGATTAGCCAAGTGTGGTGCAACAACTGCAAAGAGCTAGGCCATTATGTAGCAACTTGCCCACAGAAGATACGTGATGAACTCAATCTTATCACATGTTACAATTGTGGTAACCAAGGACATTATGCAAGCAACTGTCCCGAAAAGATGAAGCACAAGATAAACAAGCCTATGAAGGATCTCAGCCTGGTCACATGTTTCAAGTGTGGAAACAAAGGACACTATGCAGATGTTTGTCTAGAGAGATTTCAACAGGATCCCAAGAAGACCAAGATGTAATCTAGTTGGAAAATTTTTAAGGGTGGTAGTACCCTAGTTGTTTTGAGACAACTTGTAACCCCTAGCCTTCCCAAATCTCGGGACGAGATTTATTTTAAGGGTGGTAGCCTGTCACATCCCAAGATTTTCCAAATCTTGTAATGTGAAAAATAAAGAAACAAAATAAATTATTGTTGAAAATCAGGGTGAAAGGAAACTTTTGTTTCTAAATGGAAACTTAAAAAATCCCATCTTGAACAAACTTTGGTAAAGTTTGAATCCAACAAATCCAAATCAAAAGAAATGCATTCCTCATAAAATGCATCTGTAAATTTAAACACTTGGAAAATAAAACCAAACCCTAAACCCTAATGGAGTAAAAACCATTTCCAAGTTATCTCCAAGCCTATGGATTTGATCCATATAAAAATTTTGTCAACAAACATTCACAAAAGATCAAGAAAGACAAATAGAAATATTTTAAAATCATATAAATTGGTTTCACTTAATTTGGAGCCATAAATAAAATCTGATGAATATAATAAGATAAGGAATTGTATCCCCAAAACTAATAAAGCAACCACCTAGAAATCCATACCAATTGGTGAGCAAATAATCTTAAAAGGATTTAAAAGGATAAACAAATAATAAACAAGATTTTAAAAATTGGAATCACCAAGTTTGGATCTCTAAATAAAAAGATATGGGTTTTATAAGATAAAGAAAGAAATATTAATTAAAGAATATTTAAAGACCAAATCAAATCTTGGCCAAATCCATAAGCAAACGGAAAGAATATAATCCAAATCCAAATAAAATAAAAGGATAAAGACTTTCCAAAATAAAATAAAATGGCATTAAACCATTCTATCCCTATTTTGAGAAAGGCAAATCTCTAATAAGAATGATCATTTAAATCATGAGAAAATGATATTTGGAATTTACCCAAGTGAAACAAAAGTTGTTTAATCAACTTAAATAAAATAAATCTTCCAAATAAACTTTAGGGAATTAAAACTATATTTAATCCCATTGGAATTAAAACAAATACCCAATCTTAAATGATTCATTTGTGAACTAGAAACAAATACCCAATCATATTAAATATCCTCCAAATAAAATAAATCTTCCAAATAAACTTTAGGGAATTAAAACTATATTTAATCCCATTGGAATTAAAACAAATACCCAGTCATATTAAATATCCTCCAAATAATTCAAGATGAATTATTTGAACCCAAATAAACAAATAAAAACTTACTGGAAGGATTTGGAAAGCTTTAAGAATTTAAATAGAGATTTAAAAACATTATTAAATCCTATCTAATTAAAAACTAGAGCCTATTTGGAAAAATTAAAAGACCTTAAGAAGAATAAATAAATTATTCTAAAATGATTCCAGAATGTTTTACTAATCAATATTTAAATCTTCACAAAATTTGGCAAAGGTTTGAAATCAAATTGAGGTTTGAATTGATTAAAAAAAATCAAAACAGAATTAAAGAAAAGGGAAAAGGAAAAACAAACAGAGCAAAAAACAAGGTAAAAGACCCAGCCCAACTAGCCTAGCCCAACTAAGCCAGCCCACCTCTCCTTCTCTCTCGGAGAAAAACGGTTCGCACCAAAGAAAGAACCCGCACAGCGTATGACGCGTGGGCCCCATCTCTTCTCTTCCTATATCACTGTCAAACGGACCCCACTAGACACGTCAGCGTCTTCCTGAGCGCGACCCGTTCCTCCCCTGATTCCTCCCGTTACTGCCGATTAATTCGTGCGATGAATTCACATCAATGACGCAGTGATTCCTCCCCCAGACCATGCTCTCTTAATCGCCAGCATTCCCTCTACGTTTCCCCCTCAGTTCCCCACCTTAGTGCGCCCCAGGCCGTCCTAATTTCTCTACGAAGCTCCACTGCCCTGATGAGTTCCGGCGTCGATTCCGGCCAACCTCCTCTGCCCCTCAACTCCTCGAGCACACGAGCATCTTCCCCAACCTCTGGCGCTCCTCACAGTACCTTCCGTTCATCCGCGCGAGAACCACAGCGTCGGCAACGACGACACCAAGCACCGCCGCCGTCTGCCTCTTCTCCGGCGACTCCTCTGGTGAGAACCTGACCGCATCGCCCCTTCTCTGTGAAGCTCCCGCACTCCCTAAACTTCTACGCATCTATCGCCACTATTGTCTTGCCTTCTCGTGCGTTGTAGCCTTGCCCCCGTCGACGAATGACCCCACCCGAGGCACAGCTCAACTCTGACGAGGAATTCCTGCAACCCCAGTGCGCCCCTTGACCAACCGCGAGTACCTTGAGCTTCCCCACACCACGGCGATCTCGGTGAGCCTCCTCCCTCTCCTCCTCGCTTCCTGCATCGCCAGATCCGTCGCTGTCTGACTGCGCACCGCCACCTGCCGCCGCCGGCGCCGCTGCCTAATGGTCAAGGCGATAGGGTCCATAGGATCTTAATCTAACGGATGAGATTAGAACGTGAACGAAGGGGTACGCTGGCCTCTGTGCCGCACGATCTAACTTAGATCCAACGCCTCACGTTGCTGATCCAACCGAAACGGTACCCGCGAATGAGAAACAACCACGTGTCCCAGTCAGTTTGATTTAAACAGAATTTGATCTATTAGTTGCTCAAGTTTGTAAAATCTATAACTTTTAATCTACACGTCCAAATTTTGCAATATATCAATGGATTCAGAAAAGCAAGCCCTATCCAACCATGCACCTTGTTTAGTAAAAAGCTTCTCGTAAAATGTTTGTTTATGCAAAAACTTATGTATGCTTGTTTAGAATATAAAAATTGTTCTAAAATGATTTTGAGGATAAAATCTTTGGAAAATGGTTTGTTTTGAACCTACTGACCATAGGAAACAAATGGTGGTTTCAAAATGTATTTGGTGAATCAAAAGAATAAACTTTGGATTTAAACCATTTCTAGTCAAATAAAAATATGGTTTGATTATTAAAAATGGTTTTGGAAGAAAACCTTTGATAAATGTTTTGGAAATAAACTCTCTGACCCTAAACACAAGGTTATATGGTTTGAAAACATATTTTGTGAAACCTATAGAATTTTGCCTTAAAAAAAGCATTTCTACACCACATAAAATAATGACTTAGTCTAAAAATGGTTTATGAAGTGAAATCTTTTGCAAATGATTTTGTCACTTTATAAAATGATCATTAGGTGTTTTCAAATGTTTATGAACCATTATAAACCACTTCTCCAAATAAAACAATCTTTAGCATGCTTGCATGCATTGTTTTGTTATTATTATTTTATGTGTTGAATTGCTTGAATGGTAGTTTGAAATGTTGTTTGCTTGATTGAATTGTAGTGACTTGAAGTGTGTGAACATTTAAAAGATCAAGGAGTTAACTGATAACCTCTACCAAAAAGGCAAGTGATGCTTCATACTTTTGTCCTATTATTTCCACTATGCATTAGTGATATTTCTAAGTAAGACTTGCATGGAATTTTGCTAAGTATAAACTATGCTATGGGAAATCCTAGTAGATGAAACCTTAGTAGAAATTAACTAAGTTAAGATTCCTACTACTATCATGCTTATCTTAGCTAATAGAAAACAAGGGTGGAATATATATTCATACTATGGAAAAATTTCTAAGTCTGAGGACTTGTGTTTTGTTTAATGAAACAACTAAGTGAATGAATCACCTGGGTGGAATGGAAGGAATGGTTTGTGTTGAGTGGTCATGCAAGTCCAGTATGCTGGGGAAGACTTGGGCTTCACCAAGTCCAGTATGCTAGGGAAAACTTGGTGTCTCACTTGTGGATGGCCACCCAGGAACAAAGAGATTTGAGATGTCAAATGTTGAGAAGCTTCAAGTGCAACCACTTGGCATTATGGACTCTGCCTGGATCATATAGGTTGCAATAACTTAGCCAAATGGACAGTTGGTGGTAGGGGAATGATAGGTTGGAACGCGCCCATTTTAGTCTAAGGGAAGGCTTCTGAAAGATCTTGTCTTGGTGAAACCAAGTCTTGTGGGGAAAGTGCACCACCTCTACAGAGTGTAAAATCTAAGTACTTAGCCATGTCCCTGGCAAAGGACAATTTGAGCATCAAG
The DNA here is from genome assembly GCA_916181665.1 of Avena sativa. Classification (NCBI taxonomy): domain Eukaryota; kingdom Viridiplantae; phylum Streptophyta; class Magnoliopsida; order Poales; family Poaceae; genus Avena; species Avena sativa. The sequence continues at coordinate 332,561,001 of OV702285.1, forward strand.
ACATGGAAGCTATCAAGAATCTCCTCATCCCAATTTCTAAGTTAAAAACTTGTGGTTGAACAAGGGTTAAAGGATCACCAATTTCTATTGGGAGATGCCTTGGGAAAGATTTTGTCAAACAAAAACTTAGTGTTTTCAAATGATAAGTAAAATCTATTTTGAGCAAAGCAAGCCTAAGATCCACTTAGCCAAATGCATATAGATGATAGACTCCACTATACTACCATAGTATCACTTTCCAATACAATTCAAATGTATTGACCCTTGTGGCTGTAACTTGTTATGTTGCATGTTTTGTTTGATATTAGTGAAGTTTAATGATTAGGATTACAAGTCTACAACCAACATGTCTGCCTGTGGCACTTTGAAGATGAAGGACCCCATGCTATTGTTATATTCTGCTGCATTGTAATGAGATAGCCAAATGAGCTATGTAAGATGTAATAAATTACTTTATTCCTGGTTATGAAGTTGTATTATGACCTTTGTTTCTTGATATTACATCTTAACTGTGGATGCTAGCTATTGATCCAGGGACTAGCATTGTAAACATAGGGATCTCTACCTTATAAAAGGTTGGGAACCTTACAAATATAGGATGAGTAAGTTAGTAGAGTGATTAAGTGTGTCAAAATTTTATGTATTTTGCAAGAGCTTTTGGAGGAACATGAATTTTCATGAAAGAATCAAAAGGATAAGAATAAGAATAAGTTTTTGTAAATATTTTTTTTCTTTGGTTTTGGGAAATAAGTTTTTGGTTTAAACGTCCAGTCTAACTAGGGTCTCCTATGGTCAGGATGGCTCTGATACAAACTTGTCAACACCCGGATTTTTAATCCCAGATGCCTGTTATGCCATACATCACAATCCCAGGATTACCATTTTTGCGAGACATAACAGAATTGGATACCATAGTACATCATCCATTACAAACGATACATAAGTTCTTACACAAATAGGGATCTCATGATCCAGTTCTTAATACAACATCAAGCAGCGGAATACGTAATAATAACTGTAGCATTGGCGAAGCTCCATCTTCGGGGTCACAGGCAATGCTCACGATGGAGATGATCCTAGTTGTCGTGACCTTCCTGGGGTCCATCCTCCAGGTACTCCTCTTCATAGTCTGGCCATGGGAATAGCCAGGGACAAAGCCATGAGTACTCTTTAAGTACTCGCAAACTAATACTAACAGGTAAAGGGGTTTTTGGATAATAGGACACTAGGCTCTAGGGTTGTTTAGAGGCAACGAATGCTCGTCACAATTTTATAACTCCTAAGTGGGAACTTGTATTCCATATCACAACTCTGTTGTGGTCAATTCAAAGTTTCAAATCATTTCACAAGTCATTTTGAAAAGTATGACGGGGGAACAGTATGGCCACTCCAACTGTCCATAACCGCGGACGCGGCTATTCGAATAGTTTGACACTCTGCAGAGATTGTACACTTTCACCACAACATTCGATACATCCGTCAGGAACAAATCCTGAATTCACCATACTCAGTATGCGGATAATCAATCCTAACCTTTCGATTACACGCCCTAGTATAAGCACCTCTCCCGTGAGTTTGGCCTCCCAACCATGACCAACTGTCATCTTGGGTACTGCACAGGTGGACAATCATCACAAGGTAGCCTCAGCTCAGACCTTGGCCGTGAGGGAACTAATACTAAGGTATATAAGTTTCCAGTCAAGCCCTACCCAATCTTCGGGTATTGTGTTTATACGATAAAATTGGAATGGTATCGCATCCAGACAACCATCAGTTTTATAAAGGGCTAAGGCTCATGCCTCATCATTTTCATCACCAAAATCATCAGGTGTTTGGAAACACATGTCCAAAACATTTCAATAGAATGATCCATCATTCCAAGGTTTTCATAACCATTTTTCCACCAAGTATTCCCATCTAAAGTTGATCAAGTTTTATGCTTAGCACTAGCATCTACAGGTGGGGGTAAGCAATAATGAGGGGTGGTAAACTAGTGGAGTTCTAACTAAGTTCAATCTCATGCCTTAAGATGACATCAAGATTATCTAGCTTAGGCCAAATTTTATGCTCTTTATGCAACCTTCAAATATCTTTCTAGTATCTATAATTCACTTAAGTAAACTCTAAGGAATAGCTTTGATAAAGAAATAAAGTATAAAGCTTGTAAGTAAAAACTAGGATTGGTTGGTCAATGGAGTTGGATCATATATGCTTAAGGCATATAGTGGGCAGAGTAACAAGTAGTGGGTTGTGGCATCAGTAGAGTATCTTGCAAGGGTTAGCTTGCATTGGTCCACTTACTTAATAAAGCTTGCACAATATCAGTATAAGCTTGCTAAATTGCAAGTGTTAGCTTGCCTTGTGCAGAGTAGTGGTTGAAGTTCTCCTCGGCTTCTTCTTCGTAGTATCCTCCTTCCTCCTCGTATCCTTGGTCGGTACTAGCGTCTATAAATAAATACGATGTACACAATCACCAACCAATACTTAACTACTTGCAATCATCACACAAAAGGGTCCTATAGATGATCTAGCATCATCACTAACATTACAAGATTAAAGCTTGGTTTAATTCCTTTTATTTTTAGCAAAGTAATTTCTACTCATTGAAAAACTACTTAAGATTTAATATTCTCCAAACCAAACATGGGATCATGTTGACAGATGTCATCACCACATATTTTAGTCCATGAGAATATGATTTAAAGTGGTGTCACAATTTAATAAGGTTTTACCCTTTTATTTTAATTATTTAAAGTGGCTAGAAATGCCTATGTAGCATTCTATTATTACTTGAACATTATTTCTGAAGGTAAACCTATATATTTTTATATATTCTGAAAGGTATGGTTAAATGTGATTTTTGAGAGTTGGAATCATCTCAAAAGCTATTATGGTTTAAATTTGAAAAATGTTTGAATGCAGAAAAGCTTCTGCCTTGTTATTTTTACCATGGGTGATCTATAGATCCAAATGACTTGAATCCAACGGGCTTGGATTCAGCATTCTTAGACCTTTCTAACAAAATTGGTTTCATTCAATTTGGTGCACTGAATCGATCTGGGTTGATTTTTGAAGTTGGGTACAGAAGTGAGTTTGAAACAAAATGAAAAAGGTTTAATTCAAATAACTGGGCTGCGCGGGAAAAGTTAACAGGTCGGCCTTCTAAGCGCAGTGCTCCTGCGGGCTGCTTAAGTGGGTGTCCCCACTCGTCAGTGAGACAGGGAGGGGCGAAGCGGTACGGGGCGATGTGGATCGTTCGACCTAGTTCTAATCCAACGGCTGAGAGTCATCCTCGACGTTGAGCAACGCCGGCGAGAAAGAAACCTAGCGCGGCCAGTGAGGGGTGTTGGGGGCTCACCGGGGTGCAGGCGAGGGTTGGCGAGGCGGGCGAACGACGACAAACTGAGGGGTGGTCGCGGCAGCTTCTGGGGTGGACGAAATCGATGGCGCCCTTCTTCTCCAGAGGCGGCGGGCTCCGGTGAAATTCCGGCGAGGTGGTGCTCGCCTTGCTCTAGGAACGGTGTGTCACGATCAATGAGGAGAGGGGAGTGAGATGGTGTGAAGAAATCGAGCGGGGGTGGCCTCTATTTATAGTCGAGCGAGGGGACCGACGGGGCGCACGGTGATCTCGTCGGGGGCGATCTTACAGACGGCTATTGGCATGGGCGAAGGTAGGGGCGGTGCGGTGTTCCCTGGCGATTCTCAACGACATGGTTTTGAGGCGTGGGACGGTGCGGCTTGGTCTGGAACATGCGACGCTCTGCGCGGCAGAGGCGGCGTCTTCGACGGCGAGCGGTGGCTATGCATCACGGGGCGACGAACGAGGATGTCTGGTGGTCTCCTGGGTCGGTGGGGATTGTATATGCATGCGGTGAGGGCGGCGCGCGGTCTGTGGGCGCTGGTCGAGGGTGGCGCTCTGGCGCACGCTCGGCATGGTTGCTGGCGAGGTTGGCATGGTTCGTGCGTGTGGTCCAGGGCTTGGCAACACTCGCGGCTGGGACAGTGAGTGGCAGTGGACGGTGGGCTGCCTCCCAGACATGCTGGCTAGGCTTGCTTTTCTTCCTAGCTTGCTGTCGACATGGGGGTGACATGGGTGTGCTCGGCTGTTCACCATTGATCGCAATGCCAAGCTTACAGTGATGCTAAGGGTTAGTTTAGGTTGTTAGATGATCTACTAAGGCTAGTGGTGTCCAGAGAGGGAACAAGTTAGGCTTCAATCACTGCTCACTATAGTGTTTAGATTTTGTATGATTTGTGTCTGCAACCTGTTTGATGAAATAGCCGCATGAAATCAAGTTTTGAATTATGAAAATATTTTTGGTGGGTTTGCTAGATTGGTGCTAGTGAGTCTGCAGATGCTTGGGTTTTGAAAGTTGAGCTTGTTTGAGTGGTTTTTAAAAAGTGGGATCTTCCCATATGATAAAGATTCAATTTTGAATTGTCATTTAAACTATGCATTTGAAAGTTTCTGGAAGATCACAAAGTGGGCCTTGATACCTTGTTATGAGTACATTCAAGGGGTGCAAAGATCCAGAAAAGTTTCCATTAGGTTCTGAAAGTTTGAGACAGCCAAAGTAGGCATGGGAGTTAAATTGGTCAAAATGACCATTCCTTTATTTTGTTGGTTTTGATTTATTTGTCTATAGGAAAAGTTTGGGAAATGTTTAGATGATGCTTATTTCACCTAAGAAACATTGTACAAGCAAGGAAACATACAAACAAGGTGGTTCAAAAGAATTGCAAATTAAATGCATACACATATGCATGCCTTCATAATTTTAATTAGAAAAGTTTTTGTTAACCCTAATTTTGATGATTAGAATTTGATGATTTAAGTTTAATATTTTTGGGATGTTACACCATGCCGAGCCTAACTATCCACGCCCATGTCGACAGCGAGCTAGGAGAAGCACCAAGACTAGAAAGCATGTCTGGGACACTCTCCACCGTCCACCGCCACCCCCTGTCCAAGCCACGAGCACTGCCAGCCCCTGGACCATACAGCCCAAGCATGCCACGCCTCTCTGCGAGCAAGCCGAGAGCGCGCCAGAGCGTCAACTGCGACACACGCCCACAGACCGCGTGCCGCCCTCGCCGCGTGCAAGCAGGATCGCCAACACCCCAGCAACACCGCAGACATGCCCGTTCGCCGCCGCGCGGACCGTAGACGATGTGTGCCATTAAAACCACCGTCGGACCCGCACAGAGCGCCGAGATGTTCCGACTATTTCGCACCGCCCTACGCCGCGTAGCCATGCCTTTGAGCTTCAACAGGGAACACAACACCGCCCCCTATCGTCACCCATGCCTTTAGCTCACTGTGACGACGACACTGACGAGCTCAGCCCGCGCCATTCGGTCCCCTTCAGGCACTATAAATAGAGGCCACCCCAGCACGAATTCTTCACACCATCTCACTCCCCTCTCTCTTCGAAGCACCCCACCTCACTCCGGGAGCAAGGCGAGCAGCGCATCGCCAGAATTTGGCCGGAGTCTGCCGCTGCTGGAGGAGAAGGGCGCCGTTGATTGGAGCCGCCCCAGGAGGAGCTGCAGGTACCAGGAGGATCACCGTCGTTGACTTCGTCGTTCGCCCCCGTCGCTGACCATCACCTGAGCCCCGGTGAGCCTCCCACGACCCCCATTGGCCGCGCTAGGGTTCTGTCTCGTCGGTGTTGCCCGACGTGGACGATGAACCGCAGCCGTAGGATTAGAGCTTGCTCGTGTGGTCCACATCCCCCATACCGCTTCGCACCCCTCTGTCTCACTGACGAGTGGGGACAGCCACTTAACCAGCCCGCGTGCGCTGTGCGTATTGGGCTGGCCCATTTAACCTCCCGCGCGACCCATTAATTCAAATTTAGATTTATTCTTTTAGTTTCAAACTCAGTTCTGTACCTAGATTCAAAAATCAATCTAGCTCGATTCACTAAACCAAAATGCATGAAACCAATTTTGCTAGAAAGGTACTAGAGTGCTTAATCCAAGCCCGTTGGATTCAAACCATGTAGATTTGTAGATCACCCATGGTAAAAATAACAAGGCAGAAGCTTTTATGCATTCAAACATTTTTCAAAATTCAACCAAGAAAGCTTATGAGTTGATTCCAACTCTCAAAAATCACATTGAAACATACCTTTCAGAATATATAAAAATATATAGGTTTACTTGCAGAAATAATGACCAAGTAATAAAAGAATGCCTCATAGGCATTTCTAGTCACTTTATTTAATTAAAATAAAAAGGTTAAACCTTATTAAATTGTGACACCACTTTAAATCACATTCCCATGTACTGAAATGTGTGGTGATGACATGTGTCAACACAATCCCATGTTTTAGTTGGAGAATATTAAATCTTAAGTAGTTTTTCAATGAGTATAAATTAATTTTCTAAAATAAAGAAAATAAAACTATTTGCCTTAATGGTTGTAATGCTTGTGATGATCCTATATCATCTAGTGAAAACCTTGGTTTGATAAATAGAAATAGTTAAGTATTGTTTGGTGATTGTGTACCTCGTATTTATTTATAGACGCTAGTACCGACCAAGGATACGAGGAGGAAGGAGGATACTACGAGGAAGAAGCCGAGGAGAACTTCAACCATTGCTCTGCACAAGGCAAGCTTATACTAATATCTTAGCAAGCTATTGACTTTGCAAGTTAACCCTTGCATGAGAACTATGCAAACTAGATGCCTTAAGCATATGTGATTATACTCCCTTGAGTATACCAAATCCCAGTTTTATTTACAAGCTTAGTATTTTATTTATTTATCAAAGCTCTCTCTTAGAGTTTACTAGGTGACTGGTAGATATTTAGAAGGATATCTAAAGGTAGCATAAAGAGCATAAAACTTGACCTAAGTTAGATAAATCTTGATGTCATCCTGAGGCATGAGATTGAACTTAGCTATTTCACACTTGTTTACCACCCCTCGTTAGTGTTTACCCCCACTTGTAGATGCTAGTGCTAAGCATAAAACTTGATCAACTTTAGATGGGAATACTTTGTGAAAATGGTGATGAAAACCTTAGAATGATGAGTCATTCTACTGAAATGCTTTGACATGTGTTCTTGAACACTAGATGATTTTGATGATGAAAATGTTAAGGCATGAACCTTAGCCCTTTATAAAACCGATGGTCGTCCCGAAGCGATACAATTCCAATTTTACCGTACAACCACAATACCAGAAATTTGGGTAGCGCTTGACTGGAACTTTATATACCTTAGTATGGGTTCCCTTGCGGCCAAGGTTTGAGCTGAGGCAACCTTGTGAAGATTGTCCACCTATGCAGTTCCCAAGATGACAGTTGGTCATGGTTGGGAGGCCAAACTCACATGAGAGGTGCCTATACTAGGGTGTGTAATTGAAAGGTTACGATTGATTATCCGCATACTGAGTATGGTGAATTCAGGATTGTTCCTGACGGATGTATCGAATGTTGTGGTGAAAGTGTACCACCTTTGTAGAGTGTCAAACTATTCGAATAGCCGCATCTGCGATTATGGACAGTTGGAGTGGCCATACTGTTCCATCATCAGATGTTTTCAAAATGAATTATGAAATGATTTGTGACTTGACTTGACCACAACATGGTTGTGACATGAAATTCAAGTTCCCACTTAGGTGTTATAAAAATATCAACTAGCTCTCTTTGCTTCTGAACTCAGTAGAGATAAATCTAGCTTTTTGCAAAACAACCCTAGAGCTTAGTATATCCTACTCAAAACCACTTCACTTGTTAGTATTAGTTTGCGAGTACTTAAAGAGTACTCATGGCTTTGTCCCTGGCTATTCCCGTGGCCAGACTATGAAGAGGACTATCAGGAGGACGGACAGCAGGAAGGTTACGACCACTAGGATCATCTCCCATCGTCAGCATTGCTTGTGACCATGAAGATGGAGCCTCGCCCACGCTACCATTATTATTACGTTATTCCGCTGCTTGAATTGTATTAAGACTAGATCATGAGATCCGTATTTGTTGTAAGAACTTATGTATTGTTTGTAATGGATGATGTACTGTGATATCCAATCTGTTATGTCTCGCAAAAATGGTAATCCTGGGATTGCAATGTATGGCATAACAGGCATCTGGGATTAAAAATCTAGGTGTTGACAGACCTACCAAGAGAAATTTGAGAAAAAAGTGTTGTTTTAAAAATGATGAAATAAAGAGGAGGAAAAACATTTATGAAAACACACCAGGTTCTTTGCAGCTTTAGCTATAACAACTTAACCCGTGCAACCACATTACCCTGGAGTGGGACAGGGCTTAACCCAAAGTTAGTTCACTTCGATATGGGTATCCGCACAACTACTTATAAGGTATCATCTCCCTATAATTTCAGACTTCCTTTACAAAAAGGGTCAACTGTGAAAGGAAGTCACCTGGAGGAAGCAGGATCACCCATGCGAGTGACCGGGCGATACTATGAGCCTCTCATTGAAAGTGCCGGCTCTCGAGGAGTTGGGATGCACTCCGGTTGGTCCGTGGATCCAGATGTCCCAGTGTTGAGGGGAAAAACTCATAGGGTAGGGCCCATGTCAGAGTGAACTTTCGAAGGTTTTGTCTCATTATCCGAGACCCTCAAACTGAGGTATGACGATCCGTGATGTTTCATGGTGGATGTATCAAATTTTGTGGATAAAGTGTACAACCTCTGCAGAGTGTAAATCTATTTGCATAGCCGTGTCCGCGGTTATGGACGGTTGGACAAACTACTAAAGAGCGGTGCTGGTTTTGTTTTCAAAAACGAATTTTGGAAAAGAAAGTGTTTTCTAAACCTGGTGGTCTGAAGGACACCAGAGAAGGAGTTGTGATGTTGAGGAGCAAGGAAGAAGAAAACCCGGTCATTTGAGGACCGTGGCGCTGATATAGGGTGGCCCATTCCTCGTGTTTCTCTAAAACTTTTGAAAACAAATTCAAAAATGCTTTACAAAAGTTTTCAATAAAACCTTGTAGATACTATAGCTACAAGAGAAACTATTTAAGAACATAACCTCTCTTGGAGCCCCCTATTACCACAGCCATATTGCAAATTCCCTTGCTATTACTATTCTTTAAGGGCGGTGTGCGAGTACAATCAAAGTACTCACTGACATTGTCCCTGGCTATTTATTTGGCTAGACTTTTAGAGGATTGAGAGAAACGATGGAGATGCTAATGTCTATGCGAGATAGGACGTCTTCCTAGTCAGTTGCATGTAGGTTAAGCCTTGACATGGGCTATGCGAATGAAGACTTCCGCTATTGATGATTGTAATCGCCATAATGGCAATGATGTAAGTTTTGTACTCGTTACATCCTCCATGTTGTAATGATACTCGTCGGTTATGCTCACGGCCCACTGATCATGGGAATGTGAATTGTAGGCATAACGTGGATTCTCCGACTGTAAATCTGGGGTCTCACACAAGGAAAATGACAATGTCGGAGGAAAAGAGACTTAGACAACAGATGGCGCCTTGGTTAAAGGGATGCCAACTAGTCTTCTTTTCTCCGCCTCTAGGGAGGCGGTGCATTTCTTGGAGACTCCACTCTCCGTCTTCTTCTTGCCTCCGCCGACAGCGTCAGAGGTGGAGATCTTGCGCTTTCGCGCCAGCAGGACTTCGTCATTGGACATGACACTGAATTCCTTCATCTTGGGGTCGTAGACTTGGGGATCCATGCAATTCTTCTCCAAATCCCCTAGCTGTTAAGAGAATCAAATAGTGTTAGATGAAAGGATATGTTCAAGTCGGAAGAACTGGATTATATGTCAAAGCAATATAAAGAAGTGAAAATTAGCTTTGGGCAGTTGTCATCCTCGAACATGTTGTAGGTGATGGCGAAGACACACTTTTGGTACTTCACCTTGACGATGTCCTTGAGGCGGAGATTGATGGAGTCACTAGAAAAGTTATCCTCGAAAATCAAGAGGGTATATTTTTTGTCCTTTGTGTACTGACACATCAGCTTCTCGCAGTGCTGCAGAGAATGGATCCGCCTTATCAACTAGCAGATGGCTAGGCTCAAGCCAGTCAAACCTGTCTCTACGAGCCACTCAATCCGCCTTACGATGCGGGAGGCTTTGTCATCAAAAGGAAGGAGGTCTTGTGATCTCCATGCGGGGGCTTCGGCGGTGGACTCGTCAAAGAAGTCCGGGTACGTTGCATCTCGGCCAGCCAAAGGGATATCTGGGACGTAGAAGTACATCCGTTGTTAGTTCTTGCAGGACTCATGTCCTACAATGTCAGGTAACCGCCGGCTAGGGCGGATCTTGAAGCTGATGATTCCACAATTCCTGAGCTCCTCCTTGCTCACTCCGGCTTCTCTCTTGACGGTGAAAAATATATATAAACAGATCTAACCTAGGACTAATCCCTAGGTTTCCCTCGCACAAAGCCGCATAGTTACTAAGTGCTAGGATGCTATTGGGGGAGAGGTTCTGAGGTTGAAACCGGAAGTGATGGAGGACTTGGATATAGAAGTCGGACAATGGCAGGGAAACATTGCGTACCAAATAGGCTTTGAGATATAACTTTTCTCTGACTTGGGGAGAAGGTACGACCTCACTGGCCGGCGCCGCTCGCCAGACTAGACCCTCCATCGCCGGAAGATATCCCTTTGTGATCATCTCCTTGATGTCACCATCGGAGATGTCCGAGCCATGCCACTCCCTTTTGTCAAAGTTAGCCTCCTCTTCAAGCAGCTCGAGCACCACTGGAATATGGTCGCCACCGGTGGATTCCACCACCACGGAACGCGGCACCACCATCCCCTCCAGCTGAACATGGACTGTGCTAGAAGGCTTGGCCAAAGACTCGCCAGGCGCTGCCATGGAAGGGTTGCTGCTGCTTCTCGCCATTGTTGAGAGAGAGGTGGACTGGGATCTAGGGAAGAACTAGGGTATTCTCTCTGCGCGCTATGTGCTCGAGGAGGATTGGGATGGAGGAAGAAGATGATGCAGGTGCGAATGAGGGTAGAAAATAATTGACAAGGGTTCACTCGAACTTGTTGGCCTTGCGGAGCAATTGGTAGAAAGGGAGGGCCTTTTCACCCATGCGGATGATAAACCTGGTGAGTACCACGATTCGCCCAGTTAGTTGCTGGACTCCTTTGACGTTCTTCGGCTTCTCCATGGCTAGTATAGCCATGATTTTCTTTGGGTTGGCCTCGATACCTCTTTCGGAGATAAAGTACTCGAGTAACTGCCCGGATGGGATGCCGAAGGCGAATTTTTTTGGGTTCAGCTTGATCCTATAGCAATCAAGGTTGTCAAACATCTTGCGGAGATCATCAACCAGTGTGTGGCTTTCCTTGGCCTTGACTAGTGTGTAGTCGAAATAGACATGGATGTTGCGACCAATTTTGTTCTTCAGTCATGCTTGCATGCACCGTTGGTAGGTTGCACCTGCGTTCTTGAGTCCAAAAGGCATTGTGTTGAAGAAGAACACCCTGAACAGTGTAATGAATGTCGTCTTCTCTTGATCTTCGACCTTCAGTCGAATCTCATGGTAGCCTGAGTAGGCGTCTAGGAAGGAGAGTCTCCCGCACCCTGCAGTTGAGTCGATGATTTGATCGATTCGCGGCAAGGGGAAGTGGTCCTTAGGACAATGCTTGTTAAGACCGTGAAGTCCACACACATCCGCAGGATGTCAATGTCCGTTTTAGGGACCAATACGGGGTTAGCTACCCAGGTACTTTCCTTGATATCCCTTATGAAGTTGGTGTCGAGGAGTCTGTTGACTTTGGTGCCAATTGCTTCAGGTCTTCCCTCGGATATTCAATGCATCATTTGTTTGACCGGCCTCACATCCGAAAACACTTTGAGTGAATGCTCGGCGAATTCCCTAGGAACTCCTGGCATGTCCGTAGGACACCAGGCGAAGATTTCCTAGCACTCATGGAGGAATTCGATGAGCGCTAGTTCCTATGCGGAACTCAAGTTGTTGGCGATCAGAGCCGTCTTGGTGGGGTCCGTCGAGTGGACCTGCACCACCTTGGTGTTGACTGTGGAGTCAAACGACATGTTAGGTGCATTTTGTCTGGTGATAGGGGGCAGTCTATTGTCTGTTGAGTCCTTCAGACTTGTGAGCTTTTCCTGCATGCCGAATGACTAGGAGATTCTGTTGAATTCTCTGTCACAGCTATCGGACTTGGTGAAGCTACCTGGAATGGTGATGAAACCGCTAGGACCTGGCATCTTTAGCAGAAGATACGAGTAGTGTGGCACTGCCATGAATTTTGTGAATGCCACGCGCCCGAGGATGGCGTGGTATTATGAGGGCCAGTCCACCACCTCGAACTCGAGCCGCTCCCGCCTGAAATTCTTGGGGGTGCCGAAGATGACATCGATCCATATGATGCCCAAGGGATATACTCCTTTCCCTGGGACGAGGCCATGGAAGGTCGTGTCTGATGCCTCCAGGATGCATAGTAGGATCCGTATAGCTGTGAGTGTGCTGGCGAACATCAGGTTGATGCCGCTGCTGCCGTCCATGAAAACGCGACTCATTTCAAATCCTCCGATCTAGGCCTCGTGCACCAGGGCAGAGTGACCCAAGCGAGGTATTTGTCGTGGGTGATACAAATGATCGAAGGTGATGCATGACTCCGAGCCACTAAGGTACTCAGGTATGGCATGCAGGGAGGTAATAGCCAAGTTGACCTATCGGGTGATCGTTTTCTGCACGCTGTTTGCTGGACGTACCTTTTGTATCATCATAGCCCCTAATGATCGTGGGTATGGATCTTCTCCATTGTTCCGGGACGGCGTAGCCGCAGTCTGTGCGGGTGCTCTGGGTGGCGGAGGTGGGGCACCATATGCAACGGCTCCTGGGGCAGGGGCGAATCCTGGATTGATCGCCTTGCGACTCATCTGGGCGTAACCTTCATGGATCTTTTGGAACTCTCTGCAATCTTTGAGCATGTGGATGTCTTTCTTTTTTCCGTCATGCTTATCGATGTATAAGTGGATGGTGCAAGGACTGGATAGTTTGTCGAGTGCAGATGGCTCATCATCGCGGTTGCGGTGCTGCCATGCTTGTGCTGGTTTTCCATTGTCATGGTAGTTGCCGCTGCGATTTATCTTGTTGCAGTTTCCATCCTCGTGGCGATCGACGTAGCCATCCATGACCATGTCGAGCTCTTCATTTTTGTCATAGACGCGTGCTCTTCTCTTCCCTCGGTGATCGTGCCTATAGCCGAAGTAGTCCTCGACATCCGAACATGCTCGGTTGATGGCATCCTCGCCATTAGCCTAGAGATTAGCGATGTCCATCAGATGATAGATGGTTTTGGGCATGACGCACCCTAGCTCGTCTCTGAATTCGTGGTGCCTTACGCTGCTGTTGAAGGCGTTGATTGCCCTTTCCTCCAAGATGTTCTCGGCGGAATTCTTGATGATGGACCAACGCTGTATGTACAAGCGGATGGACTCGTTGGACCATTGGAAATAGGCACATAGCTCTTGGATTGAGGCCAGCCTCTTGCTGGTTCCTTTGAAGTTGCCGATGACGTAGTACACCAGCTCTTCCCAGATGTGGATGGATCCGGAGGGGAGGTTATTAAGCCAGGCTCTGGCCGCGCCCGTCAGTTGCAGCTGAAGGCATTGCATGGCTATGTTTTTGCTCCCGCGATGGAGCTTAACCGACGAGATATGATCATCCAACCAGATCTTCGGCTCCTGTACGCCGTCAAACTTTGGGTTATCCGAAGGGAGCTTCAAGCCTTTAGGCATCCGTGTTTTCCGTATGGCCCTGCTATAGCACCTAGCGCCGCAGAGCTACATGTCTTCATCTTCGGACTTTGTGGAGCATGCATGTTTTGTGCGTGATTTGTCAGTCTTGCGCTGTGTGATCTTGTCACGGGCATCATAGTTGTGGCTCCTTCGCCGCAGGCTGCATCGATGCCGTGACAGGTCATGCTCATCCTCGTCTGATGAGGATCTGCGGCTTTTGGTGAATTTTACCGCTGACTTTTTCTTCGGCTCTAGGGCTGTTCTCTGTGTAATGCGGCTCCAACAAGCCTGGGACCTGCAATCTCAGACTTATGGATTGCATACCGGGAATCCCTCACCGGTGGCGGGTTGGCTGCCAGGTAGGTAGTGGCTGCCATGACCACAACCTGCGGTGTCTTGGGAATGATGTTGCACTGTGAGTCCATCAACATGAAGAACAGGTCGAGTGCCTTGGTGGCCTCGCGTCTTGTAGTATGGTCCATGCGCTCCAGACAGGAGCGGTGCTTTTGGCCGTCGTAGCCTTTCAAGAAGGATACGCCAATGAAGGAGATCACGGCCTGTTGCATGCTTGACTCATTGGCTGCTAGCCTGAGCTGTTCGAGCTCCTTGTGTTGCTCGACTTGTCGATTGTGCTCCTTTATGAGGATCCAATGGTATCCCATCAGAATGTCGCGAGAGGCATACATTGGCAAAGGATTGGTATCTTGCATGGCCTCCCAGACTCTTCCCCACTGAACATCGTTGAGGTGGATCTCTTGACGATTGCGACTTCCATCATTAGCAGCCTCGTGTGGCTTGTTCCCGTTGGGATTGGCCGGGGGAGGGCTGTTGACTCTGTTTTCGGCATTGGAAGCTTGCATATTGAGGGGGGGAGCCGTTGGTTCGGCTCCGTTGTCAATGTTACCATTGTGGATGACCGCGCACATGTAGCGATGGGGGAGATCGTTGCTCCCACAACTCTCAGATCTGAAACCGTAGGTTCCTTCCTCTGTAGGAGGGTCGTAGAGGTCGGAGTTGCAGCAGCTGCTTTCATCCGAGTCGCTTGTAAGCGACAATGCGCCTAGGACACCGATTGGCGGCACCCACAAAGCAGACGCGATTGCCGGAGGTACCACCCTCTCTGGGAGGTGGATGGTTCCGATCTTACCTACCTGGAAGCATAGGCTCCCCAGCATCATGTCGACTCCTCCCCCACGGAATCGAAATATTGGCGGGTTGCGGGCGAGTAGATGGTGGAGTCGATGGTGCCAAAGAGGAGGTGGTTCTCCGCAGTAGAGGAGTCGAAGATCGCGGTGGATGGGGCCGTCACGATCACACAATCAGCATCCCTAGTTCCCACAAACGACGCCAATTGACGAGGGTTCGACTCGTCAATGCCTATTGTTATGGACTTGGGTTTTGGAGAAGGAGGGGAAGCTGGAGATCGCGGAATGGCTAAAAGATTCATAACACGGGGACACGATGTTTACCTAGGTTCAGGCCCCCGGAGGGAAAACCCTAATCCTACTTGTATGTTCTTGATTGGTGGCGATGCCGATGATTACAAGGGTGCGCAGATGCAATCAGGCGTGAGGTGTATTGTAGGGTATGAGGTGAGAGAGCCTTCTCGCCGTGCCCTCCTTGCCTTTATATGGGAAGACCAAGTCTCGGGTAGGTCTAGTCAGTTACAGATTAGGGTTAGACCCTTTGGAATTCTATCTATAGCTACTCATGTTATCCAATAAGGCACATCCGTATGGGCCTTGGTCACCAGAATCCTTCTTGGGATTCATCATTCGCACGGGTAATCATGTGGGCCCCTGCCAGGCCGGAACCGGGTAGGCTAACATTAGGCACCCGTAGGGCATACCCATGTCATCCGCTGTTAAAAATATATAGCCCAGGCATAAAGTTTCATGCAGAGTGATCTAATGGTCGACACGTGGACAGCGTGTGCACAAGCGTTCATGGAGATTTTGCCATGTTCACACCGCCTCCGCTCAATATTTCGGATTTCTCGCGCAGGAAAATTTCTATCATTATGTTTCTTGCATGTATGAGTTACAAGGTGTTGCTAGCCTATGGTCTACGTCATCTCACTGACAAATGCAGACAAACGGTCCCATCTGAAGATTCCGACATGGACAGACCGTGTCCGGCTATGAGATGAGTACGATGGAAGACTTAGTGATTCTATGACTTACATATTGAAGACGCAGAATATTGCAGGGATCTTTGGAGGACTACAAGATATTGCTTGACGATTTGCCGACATCACCTAGACGGAGCATTAAAACTAAAGAGGCAAGATGGTGTAAGACCTCGGAGTTCTCCGGGGGATACTGTTGGGGATATGCTAAATGGGTATCACCATGGCATGTATCTAATCCAGATAACCAAGGTGTCCCGTAGTTGGTAGTAAGGCCTATGGCCTGCTGGGCGTCCCATTTAGATGGATCCAGAGGGAGGCCAGATGGTGCTGGTTAGCACTTCATTGGGAACCCCAAGAGGAAGGTGTGAAGCAGGACAACAACAGTTTTCCCTCAGTAAGAAACCAGGGTTATCAAACCAGTAGGAGGAAGGAAATGTCACACAGGTGTTGCAAGCAACACGGAGACCTGCACAACACAAACTCAAGACTTTGCCCCAACTAGACAGTGAGGTTGTCAAGCTCACTGGTTTGCTGTAACAAAGGATTAAACGTACGGTATGGAAGGTAATGGTGGTTTGCAGCAAGTAAACAAGTAACAGTGGAAGATGTATCAATGGTAAAGATTGGACCGGGGACGATAGTTCACTAGAGGTGCTCTCCTTAGATAAGCAACATGGCATGAAGGGTAAACAAATTACAGCAGAGCAATTGACAGGAACTGAGCAAGGCATAACAATGCAATACTAGTCAGAAAGATCCTATGAGATTTGATTGGGAAATACAACAAGATACATAGACCGCCATCCAACTGCATCTATGACTAGAAGTCCACCTTCAGGTTATCATCCGAACCCCTCCAGTATTAAGTTGCAAGCAACAAACAACTGCTTTAAGCAAAGTGTTTAAGGTAAACAGTCCACATGTTCCATGAAAAAGAGACCGTTGTTTTCTCCCTAGTAGCAACAACACATCTATAATCGAAGAAACTTCTATCACTTCCCTTGGAAACTAGAGGCATGAACCCACTATCGAGCATAAATACCCCCTCTTGGAGTCACTAGCAACTACTTGGCCAAGATAGCTACTAACAACGGAGAGCATGCAAGATCACAAACAACACAGACATGATAGAATCATAAAGACAAAACCATTAATAAAACCAACATAATAATCTCAATATCCATCGGATCCCCGCAAACACAACATGCATGATTACAAATAGATTAGATCTTGATCATGAATGGAGCTCACAAGATCTATACATGAAAGCACAAAGGAGGAGATACAACCATCTAGCTACTACATGGACCCATAGTCCAAGGTGGAACTACTCACGCATCATACTAGAGAGAAGGCCTCCGGGATGATCTCCCCTCCGGCAGGGTGCCGGGAAGAACTTCAGATCCCCCGATCTAGGGACGACGGTGGCGGCGGCTACAAAAGGTTTCATGGAATATTGATCGGATACTTAGGGTTTAGGCATCGAGGGCTTCTTATAGGCGAAGGGGGAGGCCAAGGAGGCGACCAGGGGGGCACACCCTGCCTAGGCGCGGTCCCACCCCTAGTCGCGCCTAGGGGGTGTGGCCGCCCTGGCCCGCTTCTCCGTCTCCCCTATGGACTTCTTGTTCCCCACGAAAAGTTATTGACTTTGGCTTTTGTCCCGTCCAATTCCAAGAATATTGATTTTCTGCCTTTCTGGAACCAAAAACAGAAGAAAACAGGCAACTGGCATTGTGGCAACTTGTTAATAGGTTAGTTCCAGAAAAGATATAAAAACACCTCAAAGTAAGACAAAGAAAAGCAAAGTAGATAATAAACAAGCATGGAACATCAAAATTATAGATACGTTTCCGACGTATCAAGCATCCCCAAGATTAACTCCTTCTCGTCCCCGAGTAGGTAAGTGATAAAAAGAATAATTTTTGAGGTGACATGCACCATCAAAACCAAGATCAAACCATTTGCAAGCATTGAAAGTTGGGATCAAAGAACTCTAAACATGTGCATGAAAGATGGAGTTCTAATAATAGACAAAGCAACTATGCATGCAACATGAAAGGCTACAAGCAAAGATCACGAATAACATGCATTGAAAAACGTTTTTTTGTTTCACATACAAAAACATAGCATAGTGGCATTCAACTTGTCCCTCATAGAGTAGCAAATATATGCATTGGACACCTTCAAAGTTCACAAGTGTGACTAAACAAGTAGCACAAGAACAAGCAATATCACAATATGCATAAATCAATAAGCTTTGGGACACTACACACAGAATGACAACTATGCTCTCTTAATGGTGCCTAAAGGTAGAAGCTGGAGACTCAAATATGGTGGAAGAAAGTCCTCTTATAAAGGAAGCAGGATTTCAAGTTTCAAAAAGAGCTTCCAAAAATTATGGTACTTGTTAGATTTCAGCCCTCATTGCCCCTATCATAAGCAGCTTGAAGTGATTAAGGTTAAAGTGAACAAAGGTGGAGTATATGCTTGACGAAGTATAAGTTGGCAATCTCAAGTCCCTTTGAATACGAGGGCCACACCTCATGCTACTCAACTTCAGTTACCTGTAAGTTCTTGTCATTGTAAGTATTTGCATATCATAGAGAACCGCCAACGGGGTACCCCTTGCACATAGTACAGGAGCTATCCCATAACCAAAATGACAAGGCAAGCATACAATGAGCATCTCAACGATCTTTTTATTTACTATGTGAATATCTTTTTATTGAGGATGCTTCATAGATAGCTCACTATGGGGATGCTGCAAGTTTCCACCATGATTAGGCATGGCTTAGGCTAGCGGCCCAGGCGTTTCTCTAACATAGAATACAAACTCCATTGACTTACAAGTTCCCTCTTTATTTCACACCGGTGACATCCATAGATAAAAGAGCATGATATCAACTGAGTACAAAGTACAAGTGCAATGTTGAAAACGTTCCCCGTGACATCACGGTTCTGCTAATTCCAACGTATAAGTGCAAGCATATACAACATATATGACACAATGGTTCAAGTTTATTAGGGGCAAAGAATATAAAGTGTGCCATCAAGTTCGTGAGGTCTTTAATCACTAAGTTTTCACATAACAAAATAGTTTTTAATTGGAAGATAGCTGAAAACAAGAATATACTTGGAATGGTGTAACACACCATGCATGGGAATTTACTGTGGACACTTTGGAATAACTTGGTTTCTTGAGAGTTGGAAGCATGAGTAGAGCTTACTCATACAAGTGGAGGCTAGCAAAAGACTGGGAGCAACCAACTAAGAGAGCAATAATGGCCATAATCATGCAGAGCAACAAAGCATTACTAATCAAAGCATAGAGGGGTACTACAAGTCAAGGACTAAATGATATTAGAGGCTATGGTGACTTGTCATAGTCATAACATGGTGTGAGCATGTGCCAAGTCAACCCAAACAAAGAATCAAAGGAGAATACCACAATACTAAACAACACATAATTTCTTCAAGGCACACTAAGCAATCCCAATTGTTTGGAAAGAATAATGCTACAGCAATAATCACTAAGCATAAGGTAAAAACAACACCTAGCATATCATGCTAAAGTCTAAGTCACAGTTAATGCAAGCTCCTCTTGCACTTCCAAGCAAGAACTTCGTACTCCTTTCCAACACCAACCAACTTATTTGAAAAAACATAGCGAGAACGGGGGTCCAAACTACTCAAGCAAACTAAACAACCTAAGCAAAGAAAACGAAAACTAAGACGCTCCAAGAACAACACAACTATGCATGAAACAATAAAAACGAAGTGTCTAAACAGAGCTGAGCTTTTTATTGATGAAGAAGGGGATGCCTTGGGCATCCCCAAGCTTTGACGCTTGTACCTCTTGGATATTTATTGGGGTGACACCATGGTGACATCCCCAAGCTTGAGCTTTTATCCATTCTTCATCTCATTTCATCATTCTCTTTCTACACCTGAAATTTTTCCTTCATACAAAACTTCACACAATCTTCATTAGCAACATTAGTGTATTCAAAAGATATTAGACCTCTGGCAAAGCTTTGGAACAACAAGGCTTTTCACTAAAAACACAAGATACTGTATTAACTCCTTCAAAAAGCTCAATTCCCCAAAAGAGAACTCAAAAAGGAATCAATAAGAAGCAAATGCAAATAATGGCAGAAATCTGTCAAAACAGACCAGCTAGTAGAAACCGATTTTTTCGAACATTTTCTGTTGCTAAAATCAAGAAGTGTTGAACTAACGAAAGTTATATATCATACTGGGGGCTGTATTCATACATTTTGAGCTCAATCCGAGTTATAGAGTATCCTCACGAATTTTTATGGTGGAGGACAGAAATCTGTTTCGGGACAACAACTCCCCAAATCTTACTTCCCTCTCATTAGAGGTCATTCTTGGCACAAAAAATCAAACAAAAAGGATAAGGAGAGGTCATTACTGAAGTAATAACTTCCAAGACTCACAGAGTCGAGGCTGCAATGCATGTGTGGGCAAGCTGGTGCTATGGGGAGTTTCGCCTGGAGGTGGGGAGAAATCTCGGGTGCGCCAGAGAGCAAGGGGGGGGGGGCGTGGGCTGTCCGGAATTGCCGTGGTTGTCCGTTGGAGACAGGGAAGTTGTTGCCAGCAATGAGGGCAGATAGGGTCGGGCGAGAGAGGGGAAAGAGAGAGGAGGGGGAGACGCTTTATCGTGCGTGGTCGCAAGGCGGGGTTATTGCGCCATTAATCGAGAATTAAGCTCGCGAATTCAACGCAGAAACGGGAGAGAGGGGTAGGAGGAACTGGTCACGCGGTTGAAGACATGTGAGCTAGCGGTGGGGTCCGCTTGGCAGCGTGAGAGAGAGAGAGAGGGAACGAGGGTCCACCAGTCATTGGCTTAGTGGGTTTCTTTCGCGGTAAGGAAAACGTTTCGGGGGCGAGGGGATAGGTGGGCTGACTGGGCCAGGTGGGCTTAGCTGGGCTGGGTCGTTTTGTTTCTCTTTTTTTTGTTCAGATACTTTTTCCTTTTTCCATTTCTTATTTCTGTTTTGAAATTCAATCAAACAAATCAAACAATAAATCAAACAAATTTCTACCACACTTGTATTGAGTTTTAGTTCTGTTTAGTCAACACAAATCCAAAGTCAAAAAAATAATTAAAAAAATATTTTTATTCTTTTTAGGATCTATTTAATAATTAAATAAAATAGACCTTAATTATTAATTCAAATAGGTTTTGATTTATTTAATAAAATCTCTATTTGAAAACTAAATATTATCAAAACCAAATCAGTAGGTTTTATTTGAAAATGAAGAATACTTGGAAAACTTGTTTAAAATAAAATAACATATTTATTTTAGGGTCCATTAATAATTAAATAAAAAATGGACCTTAGTTATTAAATCAAATAGGATTTGTTTTATTAAAATCTTTATTTTGAAATCTAAAAATAGTACCAAAACCTTTCAGTAGGTTTTATTTGAAAATAATTAAACACTTGGAAAACTTATTTAAAATAATTTAATAAGTTTTGATGTTTTAATTAAAAAGGTAAAACCTTTTATTTAATAAAATTGGATATTAAATCCTTATTATTTTATTTAAATAAACCTTTACTCTTTTAATCAAAGCAAAACATTTTAATTCAAAAGATTGGCCAAGGTTTAATTTGGCTCTATAAAATAATCTTTATTTATAAATCTACCTTTTCTTTTGAAAACCAAATCTTTTATTAAAAGATCCAAAATAGTAATTTTATATATTTAATATTTTCTTTAATAATTGTTTATATTTTCAAATCCCTTTAGGATTTGTTTGATCAAATAGGTTTTGAAAGTTTCCAATTGGACTCAAAAGTTTCTTCTCACCCAGAAAATCAACAAAGTTTTATTTTATTCATTTATTTTTCACATTACAAGATTTGGAAAATCTTGGGATGTGACAGGCTACCACCCTTAAAATAAATCTTGTCCCGAGATTTGGGAAGGCTAGGGTTACAAGTAGGCTCAAAGCATCTAGGGTACTACCACCCTTAAAAATTTTCCATCTAAATTACATATTGGCCTTCTTGGGATCTTGGTGTAACTTTCCTGGACAGAAGTTTGCATAGTGGCCTAGCTCTTTGCATTTGAAACATGTGATAAGGTTGAGGTCTTGAGGTGGCTTCTCTGGACAATATGATGCATAATGTCCTAACTCTTTGTAGTGGTTGCACATCACTTGGCTAAAATCCTTCCTTATCTTGGGTTTCACTAGCTTTTGTTTGTCTTCTTGGTTCTTCTTCTTTTGTGGGCATTCACTGGCATAGTGTCCCATCTCTTTACAATTGTAACATTATACCTGGCTTATGTCCTTCTTCTTCTTTTTGGGTCTCTCCAAAGCTAGGAGTTCTTCTAGTTCATGCTCTTCATATCTCACCTCCAAGGTGGGAAATCTTTCTCTCTTCTTGGGGCAGTTACTAGAGATATGACTTTCTTCTTCACAATTAGGGCATTGATCTTCATGCTCCTTGGATGTATGATCCTTGTCTCTACAAATATTGCAAGCTTTGGTTCCTTCTAGAATAACACCTTTGTCATCCTTGTTGTCATTAGCTCTTTGGGAAAAGTTTTCTCCCATGTTGATCATTTGAGTAACCAATCCTTGCAACAATTGGGATTGAAGTTTCAAGATCCTTTGTATAGATGGGTCTAGTCCATTGTTGTTGGATAAAAGCTGAGTTGTCTCTTGGCTCAACTGGTTTTGGGTTGCTATGAGTTCTTCCATGTGGTCCTCTTGGTTGGTGTTGTTGTCATCAACCTTGATGTTGGAGTCTCTTGGAGTAGTCATTTGTTTGGGTTGAATTGGGATTAGAATAGGCAAAAATATTTCTAAGGGAATAATTCTAATCACACACATCACAATTCACTCAAGCAATGTGCAAGCAATCACAAACAAACATTCCACTCAAACAACAAGTTTCAAGCATATTTTTAGGCAACCAAAAATATTTTTGTTACACCACATAAGTTGGTGTGTTTGACTTAACTAAAATATGGTGGTCCATCTATATGGTTCACTTGTGATCTTTCCATCCTTCTTGGTGGATTCTTATTGCATGAGATCATGGTTTCCTTAGGAAAGATTCTTGGTCACAAAACTTCAAAGGTGTTGATGGCTCCTTCTAAGTTGTGTTTCTTTAGTCTTCAATTCTTGAGCAAGATTTCTTGTCTCACTTGTCCTTAGTGATATCCAAGGTTGAGGTTCTTGGTGAGTATGCTGAAGATGTTGAAGTCATTAAGGAAGAAGATGTTGAAGTCATTAGAGTAGAAGATGTTGAAGTCATTAGAGTAGAAGGTGTTGAAGTCATTAGAGTTGATGGAGTCCTTTGCACAAGGCAAAGTCTTTGGCCATGGGGTAGGCTTTTATCCATCAAGTTGAAAATAGAAGAGATGTAGAGTTGAAACCAAAATGGTTGAGGAAAGAGTTTACAAGATTGTTTGTAAATAAGTTTTGGAACATATACAACTCCTATTTTTCTAAGGGGTTTTGTCCAATCCTAGGGTTACAAATCCTACAGGCAACACAATGTTCTGATACCATCTATAAGGTTCCCAACCTTTAATAAGGTAGAGTCCCCTGTGTTTACAATGCTAGTCCCTGGATCAATAGCTAGCATCCACAGTTAAGATGTAATATCAAGAAACAAAGGTCATAATACAACTTTATAACCAAGAATAACATAATTTTATTACATCTGAAATAGCTCATTTGGCTATTACATTACATTGCAGCAGAATATCTATAAGCATGGAATCCTTCATCTTCAAAGTGCCACAGGCAGACATGTTGGTTGTAGACTTTGTAATCCTAAACAACACACCTTTCACTAAATCAATCAAACCTGCAACATAACAAGTTACAGCCACAAGGGTCAATACATTTGAATTGTATTGGCAAGTGATACTATGGTAGTATAGTGGAGTCTATCATCTATATGCTTTTGGCAAAGTGGAGTTGAGGCTTGCATTGATCAAAAATATATTTTTCCTTATCATTTGAAAGCACTAAGTTTTGCTTGACAAAAATCACCCAAGGCATCTACCAATCAAAGATTGAAGATCCTTTAACCCTTGTTCAACCACAAGTTTTTAACTTAGAAATTTGGATGATGATATTCTTGATTGCTTCCATGTCTTGATGCTCAAATTGTCCTTTACCAGGGACATGGCTAAGTACTTAGATTTTACACTCTGCAGAGGTGGTGCACTTTCCCCACAAGACTTGGTTTCCCAAGACAAGATCTTTCAGAAGCCTTCCCTTAGACCAAAATGGACGCGCTCCAACATATCAAACCCTACCACCAATTGTCCATATGGCTAAGTTCTTGCAACCTATATGATCCAGGCAGAGCCCATAATGCCAAGTGGTTGCACTTGAAGCTTCTCAACATTTGACATGTCAAATCTCTTTGTTCCTGGGTGGCCATCCACAAGTGAGATACACAAGGTTCACTAGTCCCCAGGCCTTGTGTAACCACTCAACCAAAAACCACCAAGCAATTACCATTCCACCCAGGTGATTCATTAACTTAGTTGTTTTATTAAATAAAAACACAAGTCCTTAGACTTAGAGATTTTTCCATAGTGTGAATATATATTCCACCCTTGTTTTCTATTAGCTAAGATAAGCATGATAGTAGTAGAGATCTTTAACTTAGGAAATTTTACTAAGGTTTCATCTACTAGGTTTTCCCATAGCAAGGTTTATACTTAGCAGAATTCCATACAAGTTTTACTTAGAGAAATCACTAATGCATAGTGAAAGTAATGGGACAAAAGTATGAAGCATCACTTGCCTTTTTGGTAGAGGGTATAAGTTCACTCCTTGTCCTTTCAACAATCACACTCTTCAAGTCACTACAATTCAATCAAGCAAGGCACAAGTTCAATCTACCAATCAAGCAAAACATCACATAAAATCATATAAACAAGATAATGCATGCAAGCATGCCAAGCTTTGTTTTATTTGAAAAAGTGGTTCCCAATGGGTCATAAACATTTGAAAACACCTAATGGTCATTTTGTAAAGTGGCAAAGTCATTTGCCAAAGATTTCACTTCATAAACCATTTTCAAAACAAGGTATCATTTTATGTGGTGTAGAAATGTTTTTACTAAGGCATTAATCTATAGGGTTCACAAAATTCATTTTCAAATCATAAAACTTGGTGTTTGGGGTCAGAGAGTTTAAAACAAATCATTTCCCAAAAGTTTTCTTCCAAAACTATTTTTAATAAATAAACCATATTTTTATTTGGCTAGAATTGGTTTTAAATCAAAGAATCATTCTTTTGTTTCACCAAATACATTTTTGTAACCACAAAGTGTTTCCTATGGTCAGTAGGTTCAAATAATACCATTTGCCAAAGATTTTATCCCCAAAATCATTTTTGAACAATTTTTATAATCTAAACAAGCATACAAATGTTTCTGCAAAAACAACCATTTTTCCAGAATCTTTTTACTAAAAAAATTGCAGGGTTGGCTAGGGCTTGTTCCACTGATTCCATTGATATAATGATGATGGAGGGGTTAACCTCTTGGGTGGCCCGATCTTCACGGATCTCGTGGTCAAATCGATGGAAAAGCGAGGGGAAAGGGAGAAGGTAGCGGAAGCGAACACACACCTCGCGAAGAACACGATGAACACACGCAAAACTCACACGATACAAGGCCGATTGCTCCCGAACGGCGGCCACCGGTCCGATAGAATCCTCGCAAGGAAAGATCGGTCAACGTGCTCCCTCAAATCCACATCGGAGAGGGAAGAAAACCTTGGGGAGGGTCTGACAACTTGGAGACGAGACATCGAACTCCAAGGCCTTGTTCAACGATGGATGCGTGATGCAAAGTCCAATCGAGGTTGGTGACGATAGTCGGTCCCCTTGGTAAAGGGGATGAGGCAAAACTAGAGATTCCACAATGGGGGTTGTCTTTAGTCTATCATCTATGCCTAAGGGATACATGAGGGGTGGGGGCTCTATTTATAGGCCAACCACTAAACAAGGGTAGTTTGGGGATAAACTAGGCGAATAGGTAAGTAAAGGGGAATACATGGGCCGTGGCCCAACTGGTGCGCGCAGGCAGACATGACCGGTAGTACCGGACTTAGGACCGGTAGTACCAGTCATCACCGGTAGTACCGCTCTAGCACCGGTAGTACCGCTTGCGGTCTTGGAGCATCCGTTGGAGCCGTCAGTAGCGAGCGGTAGAAGGGGGCGGTAGTACCGCTGACCGGTAGTACCGGTTTCGACAACCGGTAGTACCGCTTGGACCTGGCAGCTATCGACCTGTCTTCTTCCGTCTCCTCTTCCAAGCCTCCGTCTTGTCGGGCTTGATGTTCCGGGCTTCCTCCCTTGCCTCCGTACTGGTCGGTGTGAACCTATCATGCATATGTGACGGAGTATGAAGTAGCATACCATTCAATAGGGCAGGAAGGGGGCTCGCATAGAGGAACGGATTCACCTTTGGAGTCCATGACGACTTGGCGTAAGTTGGAGACCTTGATGTAGTAATGACCGTAGGTCGGGCTGCATCATCTCCCCCCCCCCTTCAAAAAGAGTCGTCCTCGACTCTACATGTTCATCACAAAGTAGACGCGGTCGAGAGACCTTCTTGATCCTGGGGTTCACCATATAGTCGTCCTCGGGAAGATTGACTTGACAACACTTCAATGTTCCTTCACCTTCCTTGAAGACTACAAAGCTCACAACAAAAGCAAAGCAACACTCAAAGCTTAGCCAATTCATGAAGATTATTGCATGAGTCCTCAAGTAGGAGGAAATCACCTTAGCTTGTAGAGATAGCTCGATGAAGGGTAGCCATAGGTAACTCTCTTCGGATCTTCTTGTCAACACGTGGTTGGTAGAGGTTGACGTGTATGCACTTGTACCTTCACACAACAAAGACCAAGCAAAATATTTTCGTGCGTGATAGAGGAGCATGTCAAATGTGGCATGTCCATTCTTGTTCACAACACTATTAGTACAATGCATGTATAGCAAATGGAATTCATATGCAAGGTCAAAGTGCATGGAAATCGTTTGAACATCATCCAAATGTGGGAACTCAAAAACTCCAAACAATGTTTTAGTGTGGCACTCAAGGCAATTGACTAGAATTTTGATCAACGTCCTTGATGCGAGAATAGGAGAATTGGGCAAAAACACGCAAGGAAGAATGTCCAAAGCAACATCATTATGTGTGCCAACCAACCATTGGAAAGAGAAATTGTTCGACATGTTGGATGTCACACACAAATCATCGATAGCAAATATCATGGGAATATGAGTATCCCAAGCGGGAGCAAAAACAATATATTTGCAAACAAACCAAATGAAAGAGCAAGTGGTCCTTATGTTTGTTGCAACAACAAGACGAGATTCTTGGAAGCTCTCATGACAATACATGTTCTTAAAGGAATTGTGGTTGCACACAAAACATCGAGAAGGTAAATTGTTCAACATTTTGGTTGCAACACACAAAGCATCATTATCTAAAAGCGAAGAAACATGAATGTCACAAGGGAAGATAATACCATTAACATGCTTGCAATCAAACCATAGGAAAGAGCAATTGGTCAACATGAAAGATGCAAAGCATGCAAAAGGTATCAGAGCTGGGTTCGATCTTGAACTCACTTGTGGGATGCTCTCTAGAGCTCTTTTTGTCAACTCGTGCTCAACCGAGGTTGACATTCTTGTGCGGGTACCTACACACATCATACACAAAAGGAAGAACGTGTGTGCATGGTAGAGATACACATCATCCATCATGACGTATCTCTTCTTGTGAACATCACCATTAATGTCAATCAAGTATGAAATAGATGCATGGTGAGTATGCAAGTGGGGAACATGCTTATCATGGCAATCATCAAAATCTCCAGAAATTGAGAAAGCTATGGGGGCCATCTCATTATAACGCATATGATCAATATTGTTGCAAGCAAAACAAGTGAAATAGCAAGTATTCATCTTATCGCAAACAACGGGAGAAATTCAATGACTAGCATGACAAGGCAAGTCCAAAGCAATTGGAGGATACACACAAGATGTATAGCATGGCATGTTTATGGAAATGATATCGCAATCAAACAATTCCACATGAT
The DNA here is from genome assembly GCA_916181665.1 of Avena sativa. Lineage (NCBI taxonomy): Eukaryota > Viridiplantae > Streptophyta > Magnoliopsida > Poales > Poaceae > Avena > Avena sativa. The sequence continues at coordinate 332,588,983 of OV702285.1, forward strand.
CAATATTATGCAAAGGCAAATCATCACATGGGAATATGATTGAAGCATATGTAATGTCACAAGTATCATCCATAACATGCATATCCTCACAATTCATCATGTCCACTAGTGGGATCATGGCATCATCAACACCCTTATTGTTACCTTGTTCATACCTCTCATATGAAGTGGGTGTTATGGAAGTAGTGGCCTCCTTATGGACGACTTCGTCTTGATGTATCCATGGCGTAGCATCATCTTCATCCACCATGTACATCTTCTCCATTCGAGGCATCATTGCTTCATGGCTTGGCGCTTCTTCATCCATGGAACCTAGCATAACAAAAAAGAACACACTAGAGGTAGAGGGTAAGTTGTTAGAATTCGAAATGGTCTCACTTGACCTATCAACTACCACTCTCAACTCACTAGTAGTATCGCTCATGCCCTCCAAGTGGAAGCACTCAATCTCACATAAGGTGGAGTCACTCGTCTCACTCTTGTTCTCACTCAAGTGGGCTAAGTGGCTCTCATACTCACATGGGATTGGTACCACATCATCACTCAAGAATATGGGGGTAGGCTCGGTTTCCTCAACTCCATGCGCCTCCTTTGGTGAAGTGAAAATCCCATGCTCACCATTCTTGACCTTGTCGCCTTCAAAGTTGGATGCCATAAGATGGGCATCATTGCTCTCCTCCATGGTCGAAGGGAAAATCCCATGCTCGACCGTCTCGTGGCCATCGCGTAGTAGTGGTGGAGGTAGGCTCATGCTATCCAACTTGGCGAAGTAGAGGTCTACATTTTCCTCGTTGGCGAGGTTGTGGAAGTCAAGCGTAGGCATTGAAGCTTGATGGCGTGGAGGAAGGCTTGCTCTTGGTGCCATTGTGGTGGTGGCATGAGTAGTTGAAGGTGCCCTATGATGGTGTCGACGGAGGTCATTGGCGTGTCTTGCCGATGGTTGATGTAGGTGGCGCACTTGGTCGTCCACATGACACTCGCGACGATGATCATTTGCCTTGGCACTCTTCTTGTGCTTGTGGTGCCTTCTTGAGCTTGCTTGAGCATTATGGTTGGTGCTCATCATGAATTCTTCGTCTTTATGGCGAAGATGCCTTTAACGATGTCTTGTATCCTCTTTATGGTGGCGATGCTCATGAGAGGATGTTTGTCGATGAAGAGTCTTGTTTCTTGGCGCCTCTTGATGCATATGATGTTTGGACGCCACTCTTGTTTGGATAGGAGTTGGAGCTTGGCGCCTTGGCGGTGATGAATCTTGGCGCCTTGGAGATGGTAGAGCTTGACGCCTTGGAGGTGATGGATCTTGGTGCCTTGGAGATGGTGGCGCTTGACGCCATCTAGGTGGTGGCACATGTCGCCTTGGAGGTGAATCATCGAAGTAGGTGGTGCCCTTTGGTGTGGCACGCTTGGCCTTGAAGGTCATGGAATCTTGATGATGCGCCTCCTCTTGCTTGGCGTAGTAGGCTTCCATCTCCACACGGTGGAGGAATTCTTCATGGATCATGGAGGAGCCATCAAAGTCGATGAAGTTCTCCGTGTCCTCCATGCGTGGCGAGGCGTCATCGATGTCGCACTCGAAGTCGTCCATGCTTGGGGAGTAGTTGTTGGTGTAGTACTCCATATCACCCAAGCATGTGGAGCCATTGTCGGTGTAGTGCTCAATTGGTTCCATGCATGAGGAGCCATTGTCGACGTAGAGCTCCATGTCTTCCATGCATGTGGAGTCGTCGTAGGTGTAGTGCTCCGGGTCCTCAAAGCATGCGGAGCCATTGTTGGTGTAGTGCTCCATCATGTTATCCATGCTTGTGGAGACATAGGCATTGTGGCTCATCGTGGATTCTTCATAGAAATCATCCTCGGTCTCGGAGTCCCTAGACATGCTTCACAAGACCAAGTGTTGTATATGGAAGTGGTAGAGGGTGTTAGGGATACAACGTCGAACCTTACTTTACCTTGGAAGATCGTATCGTGCAAGTGGCCAGACTTGAGAGCAATAAACCAAGCAAAGTGAAGTTCACGCGGGACACCAAAACCAACTACTAACCAAAAAACACACACACACAAGGCCTATGGTGGATAGGTATGGAAAGTGGCATGTGAAGAACCAATCCGAAATCAAGATGTTGTATTGGCAAGTAAAGAACCACGATGATCACCAAGCAAACAAGTCAATCCACAAGATAGGAAATATGTACAAGGAAACACACACGGTGGGATAAATGGGACTTGTGCGACGGAGAAAGTGAGCTAAGAACCAAATGATTACCTAGCGAATACTATAAGCTCGTGTCACACAAGTACAAGGAGAGACGCTAGTTCGATTGCACAAGATTGGTGGGCTACAAGATATGCACAATAAGTACCACCTATATGATGTTCATCGAGCTTGCGCTTCCTATTCTATGAGGCACATGTATATCTCTTTCTTTTTCTCTTTTCCTTTTTTCTATATTTTTTTTCTTTTTGTATCACTCTTTTATTTTCTTTTTATTTTCACTTGCCTCTTCCTTGTGCCAACAACTATACAAGATAACTATATGAGATAGCGCTCACAATGTTTGCTCGGAATCTACAAGGTATCAAAGTGCATAGCCCAAGCAATCATAAGAGGAACTAGTCTCAATAGGTGTTTGTTGCTCGCAAAGATAGTGGGGTTCACAAAGGAATGCAAGTGGGGAGAAGTCGCGGAATGTTTATACCTTTCGTCGACGATCTTCACCCTTTATTGTTGTATTCCACCTTGCTCACGGAATTTGGATGGAGTAGATAGCATGAACCACGTGGATGATGATGTAGAGCTCCTTCTCCTCTTCGAAACGAGCTAAAGAACACCAAAATCCGAGGTCGAATGCAAAAGTTATGCTCAAAACGGTGAGAGGCTGAAATCTGGAACTTGCTGTTTTTGATCAGTATGGGGCGGTAGTACTGGATTTTTGAGCCCGGTAGTACCGGTTAAGTGCGGTAGTACCGGATTTTGGAACCGGTAGTACCGCTTGGACCTGGGACGCCCAGATTTGACGCGTTTTCGCGATTTTGGGTGATTTGGGCGGAAAATCTTCAAGAAAAACACTAAATCGAAGGGGAAAATCAAGGAATTAGGCCATGGGAACGCAAAGGAAGGTAGATCAACAAGTTTAGCAGGCAATCCACGGATCAAAACCTACCAAAACGCACTCAAATCACAGATCGATCCAAAACACGAATTGGGGCTGTTTTTGGTGGAATTTTCGAATTTATGGGGAAAAGACCAAATCGATGAGAAATCCGTGGCAACCAAAAGCTGCTGATACCAGGTGATGGAGGGGTTAACCTCTTGGTTGGCCCGATCTTCACGGATCTCGTGGTCAAATCGATGGAAAAGCGAGGGGAAAGGGAGAAGGTAGCGGAAACGAACACACACCTCGCGAAGAACACGATGAACACACGCAAAACTCACACGATACAAGGCCTATTGCTCCGAACGGCGGCCACCGGTCTGATAGAATCCTTGCTAGGAAAGATCAGTCAACGTGCTCCCTCAAATCCACATCGGAGAGGGAAGAACACCTTGGGGAGGGTCTTGACAACTTGGAGATGAGACATCGAACTCCAAGGCCTTGTTCAATGATGGATGCGTGATGCAAAGTCCAATCGAGGTTGGTGACGATAGTCGGTCCCCTTGGTAAAGGGGATGAGGCAAAACTAGAGATTCCACAATGGGGGTTGTCTTTAGTCTATCATCTATGCCTAAGGGATACATGAGGGGTGGGGTCTCTATTTATAGGCCAACCACTAAACAAGGGTAGTTTGGGGATAAACTAGGCGAATAGGTAAGTAAAGGGGAATACATGAGCCGTGGCCCAACTGGTGCGCGCAGGCAGACATGATTGGTAGTACCGGACTTAGGACCGGTAGTACCGGCCATCACCGGTAGTACCGCTCTAGCACCGGTAGTACTGCTTGCGGTCTTGGAGCATCCGTTGGAGCCGTCAGTATCGAGCGGTAGAAGGGGGCGGTAGTACCGCTGACCGGTAGTACCGGTTCCGACAACCCGTAGTACCGCTTGGACCTGGCAGCTATCGACCTGTCTTCTTCCATCTCCTCTTCCAAGCCTCCGTCTTGTCGGGCTTGATGTTCCGGGCTTCCTCCCTTGCCTCTGTACTGGTCGGTGTGAACCTATCATGCATATGTGACGGAGTATGAAGTAGCATACCATTCAATAGGGCAGGAAGGGGGCTCGCATAGAGGAACGGATTCACCTTTGGAGTCCATGACGACTTGGCGTAAGTTGGAGACCTTGATGTAGTAACGACCGTAGGTCGGGCTGCATCATATAAAGTTTGCAAAAATTGGACGTGTGGAACTAAAGTTATGCAATTTACAAAATCACAATCTAATAGATTCAAATCTGTTTTAAATCAAAGCCTGAGCCACGTGGCTGTTTCTGATTCGTCCATACCGTTTTGGTTGGATCGAGCACTCTGTGCGTTGGATCAAGTCGGATCGTGCGGCACAGGTTGCGTACCTCTTCAGCGTTTAGTGATCTATCGTGTCCATTGGATCGTCATCTAACGGCTATCGTCGCCTTGACCAAGCTCTGGCGGCGCTCGACGGCTGCACGCGGCAGCGACGGTCAGACGACGGCGAAACTGGCGATGCAGGAAGCGAGGAAGGAAGGGAGTATGCTCACCGTGTTCGCAGTAGCGTGGGGAAGCTCAACGTGTTGTTGGTTCGACGAGGGGCGCACAGGGTAGTCCTGAATTGCTCGTCGGAGTTGTACTTCTCCTCGGGTGCGGTCAGATGTTGTCGGAGGTGAGCGTCTGGGGCACAAGCGAGAGAAACAACGCATCAGGAAGATGCACACGAGTTCAAGGTTCACGGAAACACTCACCAGTGAGCAAGGGGCGCACGAGGTCGTCGGCTATGGCTCACCGGAGTTGGGCTTATCGTTAGTGGCGCTCAGACATGGACAGAGTCGAGGCTGCAAGGCATGTGCGGGCAAGCAGGTGCTATGGGGAGTTTCGCCTGGAGGTGGGGAGAAATCTCGGGTGCGCTAGAGAGCAAGGGGGGGGGGCGTGGGCTGGCCGAAATTGCCGTGGTTGTCCTTCGGAGACAGGGAAGTTGTTGCCAGCAATGAGGGCAGCCTGAGGGCAGATAGGGTCGGGCGAGAGAGGGGAAAGAGAGAGGAGGGGGAGACGCTTTATCGTGCGTGGTCGCAGGGCGGGGTTATTGCGCCATTAATCGAGAATTAAGCTCGCGAATTCAACGCAGAAACGGGAGAGAGGGGGAGGAGGAACTGGTCACGCGGTTGAAGACAGGTGAGCTGGCGGTGGGGTCCGCTTGGCAGCGTGAGAGAGAGAGGGAACGAGGGTCCACCAGTCATTGGCTTAGTGGGTTTCTTTCGCGGTAAGGAAAACGTTTCGGGGGCGAGGGGATAGGTGGGCTGACTGGGCCAGGTGGGCTTAGCTGGGCTGGGTCGTTTTGTTTCTCTTTTTTTTGTTCAGATACTTTTTCCTTTTTCCATTTCTTATTTCTGTTTTGAAATTCAATCAAACAAATCAAACAATAAATCAAACAAATTTCTACCACACTTGTATTGAGTTTTAGTTCTGTTTAGTCAACACAAATCCAAAGTCAAAAAAATAATTAAAAAAATATTTTTATTCTTTTTAGGATCTATTTAATAATTAAATAAAATAGACCTTAATTATTAATTCAAATAGGTTTTGATTTATTTAATAAAATCTCTATTTGAAAACTAAATATTATCAAAACCAAATCAATAGGTTTTATTTGAAAATGAAGAATACTTGGAAAACTTCTTTAAAATAAAATAACATTTTATTTTAGGGTCCATTAATTAAATAAAAAATGGACCTTAATTATTAAATCAAATAGGATTTGTTTTATTAAAATCTTTATTTTGAAATCTAAAAATAGTACCAAAACCTTTCAGTAGGTTTTATTTGAAAATAATTAAACACTTGGAAAATTTATTTAAAAATTTAATAAGTTTTGATGTTTTAATTAAAATGGTAAAACCTTTTATTTAATAAAATTGGATATTAAATCCTTATTATTTTATTTAAATAAACCTTTACTCTTTTAATCAAAGAAAAACATTTTAATTCAAAAGATTGGCCAAGGTTTAATTTGGCTCTATAAAATAATCTTTATTTATAAATCTACCTTTTCTTTTGTTAGACCCCTCCTTTATAAAGGTAAGGATCCCTGTGATTGCAATGCTAGTCCCTGGATCATTGCTAGCATCCACAGTTTAAGATGAAGTACACAGATACAAAGGTCGTTTATTACATTCATTCCAGAGATGAAACATAGTCTTTTACAACTCAGGGCCATAGGCCTAATACAAGAGTTTAATGAATAAGTAAATAAACATAAGTCTTCATCTTCATGTGCCACAGGCAAGCATGTTGAGTGTAGACTCATGACTCCTATTCATCATCGAAGTAACCTGCAACATCACAAGTTACAGCCACAGAGGGTCAATACTTTGGAATAGTATTGGCAAGTGATACCTTAGTATATTTTTAGTGGACTATATTACTATGTGCATTTTGGCTAAGTGTAGCTTGGCTTGCTTTGCTTGAAAAATAGGTTTTACCTATTAGTTGAAATCACTAAGTTTTTCTTTATCAAAAACTTCCCAAGAAACCACCAATAGACATTGGGGTCCTTCACCCTTGTTCACCCACAAGTTTTATTTTAGAAGTTGGAGTGATGAGATTCTTGTAGCTTCCATGTCTTGATGCTCAAGTTGTCCATTGCCTTGGACTAGGCTAAGTACTTAGGTTTTTCCATCTGCAGACGTTGTGCACTTTCCCCACCAGACTTGGTTTCCCAAGACAGGACCTTTCAGAAGCCTTTCCTTAGTCAAATGGACGCGTTCCAACCTATCAATCCCTTCTACCACCAACTGTCCAAAAGACTAAGTTCTAGCTACCTATATGATCAAGGCAGAGCCCATATTGCCAAGTGGTTGCACTGTAAGCTGTCTCAACACTTGGCCTCCAAATCCCTTTGTGCCTGGGTGGCATACCACAAGTGAGATACACAACCCAAGTCCATGGCCTTGTGTAACCACTCAACATAACCCAATCCTTCCATTCCACCCAGGAGGTTCATTTGACTTAGTGGTTTTATTAGGAAAGCATAGGTCTCATGACTTAGAATATTTTCATCATAGTAAGTATAGATTTTCACCAACCCTTGTTTGCTAAATAGCTAGGCTAAGCATGATAAGATAACTTAACTCAGGAAAAATTCCCTAGCAATTTTACACTACTTAGGATTTCCCAACTTAGCATTAGGCAAAAAATAGCATGCAAGACTTAGCAAAATATCTAATGCTAGTACAAAACATAGGACAGAAATATTCATGAAAATATCACTTGCCTTGGTAGTGGGGAGAGTAGCACTCTTCACAATCATAATCACTAGCAAAATCTACACAAAAATTATAGCATACAATTACACACAATTATATTCAATCAAAAATAATATGAATGCATGCATGCAAGATTTTACCAAGTGGTGATTTTGAAAATTCTACCCAGCATGCACATGCGTACAGAAACTTAACAAGTCACAAGTTTGCCAACTAAACTTATTTGGCACTAATACAATTTATCCAAATAAATCTATACTAAGAATAGCCCTAAACATGTTTCTACAAATAAAGTCATTTTAACTGTTACTATATGTTAAACACATTGGATATTCAGAAAGGTCTTGTTTCACTGAATCCAACGGTATAAAGTTTGCAAAATTCCAACGTGGCAATCAAAAGTTATTAGCATTTGAAATTTGGATCAAATTCTGATTTAAAATCTGTTTTTAGTTCTAACACCTGCCACGCGTCGTGCTGTGATTTGCGCGTACCGGTTCGCACCGGATAGAGCTCTGCAACCGAAGGATCTAAATAGATCGTACGCTCCAGATCACGTACCTCTTCGCTGATTAATGAATCTATCCTAACGCTCGGATCAAGATCCAACGGCGCGCGAGCAAGCTACCATGTCCTGGCGGCGCGCGGCATCGGCGAGCGGCGGAGCGCTCGGTCTACGGCGGCGCTAGCGTTCCAGATCGTTCCAGGATGCAAGAAGGTGCTTACCAGATCCGCAGAGGCGTGCTGAAGCTCGACGTGGTACTAGTTTGCGGAGGGGGGCGCTGACACGGCGAGGATTGCTCATCGGAGTGACGGGCGGCGTCGGGTGGTTGTTGTCGGAGTAGTTGCCGAGGTTTCGCGTCGTCCTAACACAAGCCAGAGGGTTTAGGAGATGCGCAAGAACGTTGCGAACAATCTCGTGTGAGTCAGAAGTGAAGGGGCACACGGGACTTACGGATTTGGTTCACCGGAGTCGAGGTGGTCGTCAGATGCTTGCGGCGTCGAGCGGGAACGGCGACCTGGGGCAATACAGGATGAACTGGTGAGGTCAGGAGGTGCGCAAGGAGATTGCGAAGTGGCTCGAATGAATCAGAGAGGAAAGGGCGCACGGATCTCACCGGAATCGTTCGCCGGAGCAAGCTCTGTCTGCGGCGGTTCTGTGTGAGTCGTGGGCAGCCTGGTGGCGTGGAAGCAGAATTGACTGGGGGAAAATAGTCACTAGGAGGTGGGGATCTTATAGCCGGGGCCTCGACAAGAAACGTCCGTGGATTAATGCCCAATTATGCCGCGCCATTACCGGCCATGACTGCGGCTGCGACGTGGTTGCGGGCGAGGTTTGGGGGAAGATGAGGACAGCGTGGTCAGGGCCCGCTCGTCAGCGATGTGCACGAAGTGAGGGTGGGGTCTGGTCGTCAGTGACCGTCTGGGTGCGCTGGCGCGTGCGAGAGGAAAAGAAAAAACCCCGGGTGGGCTTGTTGGGCTCGAATCGATGCTGGGCTTAAAACCTGGCGCGTGGCCCTTTTCCTTTGTTTAATTCTTTTTCTTTTCTATTTTGATTTTCTGGGTATATTTTAAAATGAAATCAAGTTCAATTTAAATTCAAATTTTCCTGGGATTTTTGTAGTGAGCAGTAGTCTCAAAAAAGGTAGCTTTGTAACCATGGGGTATCTTTGTAAAGAATTGGTCAAGCTTTGGAGATCAGAATATCAGAGGCTATGCACTTGGTTTTAAAATTTGAAAGATGATTTTTGGAACCCATTTCCATTTGAAAACTTGGTTTTAAATCTGCACTTAAATCCTATGCTCATAGAATGCAACCTTCCTGGTTCACAACAATCAAACTTACAAGTGGTGTTGGCCACTTAAAATAAGTCTATCCACATAAAATCATGATACCATATGTTTCTGTTTTTCTGAAATGATTTGAGAAAGCCCTAAATGATGATGGATGCAATGATGATATGAATGAGCTTTGAAATATGAATTTAGGGATGTTACATCTTTTGAAAACCAAATCTTTTATTAAAAGATCCAAAATAGTAATTTTATATATTTAATATTTTCTTTAATAATTGTTTATCTTTTCAAATCCCTTTAGGATTTGTTTGATCAAATAGGTTTTGAAAGTTTCCAATTGGACTCAAAAGTTTCTTCTCACCCTGAAAATCAACAAAGTTTTATTTTATTCATTTATTTTTCACATTACAAGATTTGGAAAATCTTGGGATGTGATAGAGCATCATCAAGCTTATCCACCACAACAACCTCAAGGCAATCAAGAGCCTCCTCCTCCGCCTCCACGCCCACCAAGTGACGCAAGTATGCACCAAGAACATCGCAACAACCACCATGAGCGTGATGATGGCAAGTTTGGGAAGATCAAGTTCGTTATGCCCAAGTTCAAAGGAGAAGAAAATGCTGATGCATATCTTGAATGGGAGCTCAAAGTTGACAAGATCTTCCGTGTCCACAACTTTTCTGAAGAGAAGAAAGTCGCAATGGCATCTCTTGAGTTTGAGGATTACGCCAATGTTTGGTGGGAAGACTACCAAAGCAATCGTGATAAGCAAGAAGAACCACCGGTCACCACTTGGACCGAGATGAAGAATGTGATGTATGCAAGATTTGTCCCCGAGCATTATCGCCAAGACCTCTTCGACAAGCTACAAAACTTGAAGCAAGGCACAAAGACAATTGAAGAGTTCTATAAGGAGATGGAGATGACTATGATGAGAGCCGATGTGAAGGAGCTTGAGGAGCAAACGATCGCACGGTTCCTCAATGGTTTGAGCCGCCCAATACGCAAAATAGTCGATTTCCAAACTTACAAGACTCTCGTGAACCTTCTTCACCAAGCAACCAAGGCCGAGCGCCACTTGCAAAAGGAACATGCTTACGAGAAGCAAAGGGCGTACTTCGCTTCAATCAACTCAAGTAGCCCCTCCAAGCCAACAAACCAAGCAACAAGCTCCTCCAAGCAATCCAACACACCTATGGCATCCTCCTCCAACTCAACAACGGAAAGTCAAGTAGTTTGCTACAAGTGTGGAGGAAAGGGCCACAAGTCTTATGAGTGCATCAACACAAGAGTCATGCTAACGGATGAGAACGACGCAACATACTCCGTGAGCGAAGATGAATTTGAAGCTTTGACTCAAGCCGCTATCACAAAGGATGCCGCAATGCAAGATGAGGACACGCTTCTATGTGAACATGATCCAAGCCCCTCACTTGTCATCGCCCAAGTCTTGACGACCAACTCCATCCCTAGAGAGGACCAACGCCTCAACATCTTCCAAACCCGAGCCGGAATTGATGGCAAGTCCATAAAAGTTATCATTGATGGAGGAAGTTGTCACAACCTTGCGAGCATAGACCTTTGTGAGAAACTCAAGTTACCATACATGGAGCACCCTCGTCCCTATCATGTCAAGTGTCTTGATGACAATGGCACCATTCAAATCAAACACAAGGTCAACGTCTCCTTCAAGATTGGTCCATACCAAGACACCGTCGAATGTGATGTCGTGCCTATGACCGTGTGTCACATGCTCCTTGGAATACCATGGCAATACGACAAGGGCGCACTACATGATGGTACCTCAAACCAATACTCCTTTAAGTGGAATGACAAGACATTAGTGCTACAACATATGACGCCAAGCCAAATTATCACATCCAACATGATGTCGTTGCCCAAGATAAAACAAGCTAAGGACCCTTGTGAGATGAGTGGTGAGAGAGTGATCCACCAACACGTGAGTGAGAGCTACAAGCATCAAATGAGTGGAAAAATCATTAGTGCCACGTCGCATGCCACCACACGTGAGAAGAGTGATTTGAGTGTGACCCATACTAACAATCCATCATACAACTCTTTCTCCTTGTTGTCGGTTTTGCAGGATACACAACCTCACCCACTACCTACAAGGAACACGCTACAAGATCTCCGACCACATCTTGATGACAAGCTCAACTTCAAGATCTTCAACCAATTTGAACAAGGCTACGACACCGGAGATCCAACAACTTACACGCTCAATACCATGTGCACACCTCTCTCCCTAAATGATGATGGAACTTCGTCGAGGACGACTCGTTTTGAAGCGGGGGGAGATGATGCATCCCAATACATGGCATTCACCATTGGTCCACATCATGCTTCATCAACCGTGCCCACAAAGGTGAATTCATTCCATATCTCACCCTCTTTTGGTTGTGACGAGAATGGGATCCTACTTGAGACCAGTGCCAATGCTATGACCAGGCCCATGACCATGACGCCAATGGAAGACGACAAGAAGACCCTAGGAACCAAGACCATCAAGCAAGAGGCATGGAAGAGAAGGAGGAAAAGGACTCCCGGCGTCACCGGAATCCATGCCGGAATTCCCGGCAACCAGCCCGGTGAACCGGAGCCTCCGCCGGAATTTCCGGCAAACCGGCCCTCCCGCCGAAACCACTCTCTATGAGCCCTTCTGGCAAACGAACGAGAAAACCGGTCGCCGCCGGAAATGTCGGCGCCAACTCTGGCAGCGCCGAACTAATTGCCGGAAATGCCAGCCTGTGTGCTATGAAGGGTTTGATGCCCAGAATATTCCCTCCCACCTACCCCTTCGCCCCTAGTACTATAAATAGCCCTCTTGTGGCTCAGATATAGTTGGAGTTGATGATGAATGAAGGCTTGTGCCTAACCCTAGATGGGAACCCCTCTCTATAGTTAATCTATGAGTTGTACAAGTCCTTGGAGTTCGGTGTTCGTCTCCAAGTCGTCAAGACCCTCCTCAAGTGTTTGGTCTCTCCTCATCAAGGATTCTAGTAGTGCTAGGTCTCTCCCCTTTGGGATTCTACTTGGTTGCTACTCTCTCCTTTGATTTGGATTCTATCATCCGCTTGCCGATCTCTCCTTTGGTGATTCTACCTAACGGTCTCTTACCGAGGATTCTATTGGATTGGTTGTTCGAGCCAACAGGAGGAAATCGAATCGGGTTGTGTTTGCGTGTATTTGTATCTTTACCTTGAGTTTGTGTTGTGTTCATCGTGTTCATCGGGTATCCCCACACTCCCCACCTCAAATCCTTGAAGATCGGGCCACACTAGGGTCAATCCCACAAGGAATCCCATATCAAGCAAAGTTTGTGCCATCGTCTGTGATCATGCTATGCGGGTGACCGTATCTTAATATTATATCCTTTAGGAATGTGACGGCTGTTTTTCCATCAAGTTTTTTGATGGGCTTCACTTCTATCCACTTGGTAAACTTGTCAACCATCACTAGTATGTGAGTCATGCCGCCCCGTGCTGGTTTGAATGGCCCCGCCATATTCAGGCACCATACCGCAAATGGCCAAGTGATTGGTATAGTTTTAATTCGGATGCATGCATGTGTGACTTTGATGCGTAGAGTTGGCACCCATTGCATTTTCTCACTAGGTCTGGTGCTTCCATCAGTGCACTTGGCCAATAGAATCCATGTTGGAATGCCTTGGATACCAATGCTCGTGACGAGGCATGATGCCCACATTCTCCTTGGTTAATATCCAACAGTATCTCTTGGCCTTGTTCTGGACTTATGCAACGTTGCAACACACTTGTCACACTCCTCTTGTACAGTTCCTTGTTAATTATCGTGTATGCTTTTGCTCTTATTTCTATTTGCCTTGCCAATATCTCATCATCTGGCAAAGTTCCATCTCTTAAGTAATTGAATATTGGTTGTGCCCAGACTGGTATTACTAGTGCCGAATCTGTTTCTCCATCAATTTTCATTGGCTCAGCCGACATAGCTTCTGCCGACATAACCTGAGGAGTCCCCGAGTGTGATTCGGCAATCCCTGGGTTAGGCGGAACAGTCCCCTGGTTACTCGATCATGCCCCTGTGTCAATGTCCATTAGTACAGCATCCGACTCCTGGCTTGTCGGGATGAATATTGACTCGGATTCGGGTGATGGCTTGATTAATGGTTTTTTGAGATGTTCCAATGCTACTCCTGGCAGGATTGCTTGCCGAGATGAAGCTAACTTGGATAACACACAGCTACCTCATTTTCTGCTCTAGGTATGTGATGAAATTCACATCCATCAAAGTATCCCGAAATCTGCTGCACATGGAAACGATAAAGTGCCATATTTGCATCCAATGCATCAAAATGTCCAGATACTTGCTGAAAAACCAAATATGAGTCATCGAAATACATGATCCTTTTGGTGCCAAATTTTTTGGCCACTTTTATCACATGGACAAGTGCTTCATACTCAGCAACATTATTGGATGCAGCGAAGTGGATTTGCAACACATATTTGAGCTAGTCCTTCTTAGGTGAGGTAAGTACTATCCCAGCACCCAGGCCCATTTTCTTCTTGGACCCGTCAAAGTGCATTCTCCTGTAATTCAGGTCTAGCAATGGTGGTTCATGTTGCATTTCCATCCAGTCCACGAAAAAATCCGCTACAGCTTGAGATTTGATTGCATCTCGCCTATCGTATTGTGGAGTATATGCTGCTAGCTCTATGGCCCATTTCGCCACTCGGCCACTGGCATCTTTGCTGCCCAGTATGTCCGAGATAGGTGCCTCACATATTACCCGGATTGGGTGTTCTTGGAAATAGTGCTTCAGCTTTTTTGCTGCCATATACACCCCATATGTCATTTTTTGATAGTGAGGGTAGTTTTGTTTTGATGTAGAGGGCACTTCACTTAGGTAATAGACTGGTCTTTTGACTGATTTTCCCTCTTCTTCATGCTCTACCACTATTACCGCACTGAGAACTCTATTGGTTGCTGCGACATAGAGAAGCATTGGCTCTTTGGATAGTGGTGAGGCTAATATTGGTGTTGTTTCCAACATCTTTTTAAGTTCATGGAAAGCGCTATCAGCTTGCTGTGTCCATGTGAATTTGTCTGATTTTTTCATCAGTTGATATAATGGTAAGGATTTTTCGCCTAGCCGACTTATAACCTACTCAACGAGGCCAGGCATCCTATAAACTTCTGGACATCGTTGAGGGTTTTCGGCAATTCCATTCTTTCGATGGCTCTGATCTTTGTCGGGTTAGCTTCAATTCCTCGGTTGTATACAGGGAATCCGAGTAACTTTCCAACTGGGACACCAAAGGCGCATTTTTCCAGGTTGATTTTCATTTGGAATCTTCTTAAGTTTGCGAATGTTTGACGCAAGTCTTTGATTAGAGGATGACTTTGCTTGGTTTTTATTACCACGCCATCAATGTATACTTGAACATTTTTGTCAAGTTGATCTTGCAAGCATTTTTGCATGCATCTTTGGTATGTTGCATCGGCATTTCTCAACCCGAATGGCATAGTACGATAGCAATAAGCCCCATACGGGGTGATAAAAGCTGTCTTTATTTGATCATCCAAATTTAGTGGTATCTAGTGGAAACCAGAGTACGCATCCACAAATGACAACAACTCACACCCGATAGTAGAGTCCATGACTTGATCGATCCGTGGCAGTGGGACCGGATCTATTGGACACGCCTTATTGAGGTTCATGTAGTAAATACACATGCGCCACACCACTGCCACATTCGGGTCATCATTTTTCTTCTCGACTAACACTGGATTCGACAACCAATCTGGATGCAGTACTTCCATGATAAACCCGGCAGCCAAGAGCCTAGCTATCTCGGAGGATATCACTTTCCTCCTATCTTTGGCGAAGCGGCGGAGGGGTTGCTTCAACGGCTTGGCATCTAGCCTTACATGAAGAGAGTGCTCAGCCAGCTCCCTCGGAACTCCCTGCAAGTCTTGTGTTGACCATGCAAAGATATCCCAATTCTCACGGGAGCTGGTGAGATCGCTTTCCTATTTGTCGGATAACCCGACGCCAATAGTCACTGTGCGTTCTGGGGAAGCCTCATCAACCTGTATCTTCTTTGTTTCCTTGGTGGCTTGGAAAGACACGCTACCATGCGGGTTAGTGAGTGTCGACATAGACATCTGTGCCGCCTTGGCCAGTGCTGCAACTTCCATCATTTGTTGTTTTTCCTGCGCTATCACCAGTGACTCGGCCATCGAAGATTCGGATGAGGCGCATGCAATAGATTGCTTGTAGTCACCCTCAACTGTGATAACTCCACATGGACCTGGTAGTTTCATCTTTAAGTAAGCAATGTGAGGACTAGCCATAAACTTTGCCATAGCCGGCCTGCCGAGTAAGGCATGGTATGAACTGAGCAGGTCTACCACGTCGAACTCTATGGCTTTAGTGCGATAGTTCTCCATGTTGCTGAATAATACATCGACCCAGATCTTCCCAATTGGCTCACATGACAGTCCCGGCACAATGCCATGGAAGGTTGTCTTAGTCGGCTCCAACATGTTCATGGTGATGCCTAACTTGAGCATGGTATCCATGTACATGATGTTGATGCTGTTGCCATCGTCTATCAGTACCTTGGAAAACTTCACGTTGATATCTGGGCCCATGAAAGTTGGATCCAATCCAAGAGGATAGCCTCCTGGTGTTGGCATGATCTTGGGGTGATCCTTTATGCTCCAAGTTATCTCATGTTCAGAGCAGTGCATTTATTGTGGTATTGCCGGCATTGTGGCGTTTACTTCCATCATCCGTCTCTGTTGACTTTTCTTGTCTGTGTGCTCCGTAACAAACACGACATAGCTTTGGTGATGCTCTATATACTCATTTCTGGTCCCATGGCCGAACCTCTTGGGTCATGCACCTGATGTACAGCCTCTCTTCTTTCTTGGTTATGATATCTCGGCGGTCGGTTCTCATATCTATGCTCAGCTCCAACAACCTGAGGATTTCCACCTATGAGTGGTAGTGGGGGAGGTGGTGGTAGCTGCTAAATTGGCGAGTCCACTCTGTCAGCCTTCTGGAACCAAGTGCATTGTCTAGTTGTGTGATTCACCGGCTTACTCGGACTTGGCCTGTGAAACTTGCATGGTTGATCCAACATTATTACATAATTGTACTTTTGCCTCTCTTGATATGGATTCCTTTGTTCATATGTCTTTTTGCCATATTATTTGGTATCCATTGTTGTTGCCCACTTGTCCTTTGACGCTGGCTACTTCCAGCATCTGGATGATCTTGACTTATGGCTGCGACTTGAGTCGAACCATACATGTAATCTGGTCTCTCATCCCGTCTTTTGCTTCTATATTTGGACCTTCCTGGCGCCTTTGAGACCCGACTGGATCGTAGATCTGAGTCTCAGTCATCCCGTCTGCCGACATGAGCAGCGGCTGAGTCGGATCTCCTAATGCATACGAGTCAGCAATTCTTATCGTTTCGGCTAAGTTTGTTGGCATATCTCTCTGTAACCTTTGCCATAACACACATCCGTTAATGCACCCTTGTGCAAACCATGCAATGGCCTGGGACTCGATTACTCCTTCACAAGAGTTGCGCATAGTGCACCATCTAGTGAGAAACTCCCTGTCTGTTTCATTCGGTCTTTTCTTGCACATAGCTAGTTGTTGTGGGCAATTCGGCCTCTTGTAGATGCTTGTGAAATTTCTCACGAAAGATTCTTGGAAATCAATCCAGTTGTTGATGCTTCCGGGTGGCAACTTATTCAACCACACCCGTGCTGGTCCCTCTAGCATTTGCGGTACATACCGCACTACCCATCTCAGATTTCCCTGTGCAATTTTTACCGCAGTTCCGTAATCGATGATCCAGTCCTCTGGTTTTGTGCTTCCATCATAGGTTTTTGTTCCTCTTGCCAGCTGAAAGTTTGGCACTGGCGGCTCTCTGATGGTCCTTGGGCCAAAACATGGTGGACCCTATGGACCTTGGGATTCGATAAGCTCTGCCATCTTTATTCGGTCCATCTTTAGCCTTGCATCATCCGGCTGGAGATTTTTGCCACCGATTATGGATCCCATTGCTTGATACACGTGATCCGGCAATTCATACCCATCATTTACCATTGCCGAGTAACCATCATTGTACCTGTTGGCGTTCGGGTCTGTGGGTTGCTGCACTACTTTTCCTTCACTTTGCTATCTTTTTTCGGGTTGGGCCGGCGGAGGATTCGGAGCTGGGTTTCCTCCTCCTACCGAGTGAGTCCCAGGCATAGGCTGAGGAGCAAAGTTCTGGCCTCCATTGTCATTTCTTTGTACTGCTTGCCTTTCTCGGCCAACATTTTCTTGGTTCTCATTCCCTTGAGCTGCATTTGTTCTTGTACCCTGGGCACCGGCCGGGTTCCCTTGAGCCACTTCCGGGTCAGAAGCAACCATCTGCTTGTTTCTCCCTGAGTCCACACTTTTTTATTTTCTCTGTCTCAGCGCTGCTCCTGGCGAAGAGGCCGTATGACCTGCTGACCTTGCCGGGATTGGAGTTGCCAAGTGAACGAGCTGTGACCTTCCAGCTATACCCAGATTTTCCCTGTAGTATGCTTCATTCAGCATTTCTGCTGCTCTCACCAACTCATTTACTCATCTTGTTGCTTTTTCTTTGCCTCACCCGTTAGATGGGGTAACTCTGCCATTGCCGCCTCTGCGGCTCTCAATTTTGTTGCTGCCGTGTTATA
The DNA here is from genome assembly GCA_916181665.1 of Avena sativa. Lineage (NCBI taxonomy): Eukaryota > Viridiplantae > Streptophyta > Magnoliopsida > Poales > Poaceae > Avena > Avena sativa. The sequence continues at coordinate 332,606,897 of OV702285.1, forward strand.
TGTCGGCCGCATGGCTGCTTCGTTGTTGTTTTATGGTGTTAACTTTGACATAGCATCCGCCATCTCTTCACTGAGGTTCCTTGCTCTCATCCTTGTTGCATCAAGCCGGGTCTTAGCGCCCTTGAATCAATTTGCCGAGTTATACTCTCGGATCGTGATATCCATATCCTGCTGCATCTGGGCTAATTCCTTTGCCTTTTCCAACACTTTTTCCTGGTTTCCTCTAACTCGGCTTGTATGTGTGCCAGGTCAGCTGCTGGTGCCACCGGCTCTACTAATTTTTCTATTGCTTCCTGCAACTCTTTGTCTCTTATACTCCTAGCTATGTTTTTTGGCTTCTCTAGTGGCGCTTTCGCAGTTCTTGTTTCCCTTGGCGTTGCATCTAGGTTTTCTCCCTCAGCATTCTCATTCACTACAGGATCTACTGGAGGTGCTGGGGGACGCGATGGATCTGGAGATGTCATCATTACCTCGGCGGAGACGATATGATGAAGCTTTCCCGTGGCGCGAATCACAGGTGGATCCGGCGCTAGGACGATGCGCTCCGAGTATGCGTGCTCCACGCGCACCACAACATAGACCTGATGCTCGCCGAACTTGATGAAGCGACCGCCCCTTGGGAACGGCTTGGTCCCGAAGCAGCCCACGTTGTCACTGAGGAAATTGAGCGCCCCAAACCTCTGGATGAGGTCGGAGTAGACGCGCTCGCTCGTCGTGGCGATGATGTTTCCCGTCTGGATGAAAACTCCAGCAAGCGCCTGCTTCTGACCCACGGTGGGCGCCAACTCTCATGGTGGTATCACGGCAGATGCCATGGGCAGGCTTAAGTTGGGTGCCGAATGGACGCTTGTGGTAACCGGGGAGAGAGTGCACGGTCTTGCCGCGCACAAAGAACATGAAGAACTCTCCAGACTTAGGATTTTTATTCCTCCAAGAAGTTTACAAGTGCTCCTAGAGTTGTTCGGGCATAGCCTTGGGGCACTAGTTTCCTACTTGGTCCAACTTTCCTAAACCCTAGCTATGCCCCTCCTTATATAGGCGATGGCCAGCTAGGTTACAACTTTGGGTCCTAGGGTTACTGTTTGGATCTTTGTCCTTACTGTGCGGGCCGGGTAATGGGCTAGCCCTACGCCCTTGACCTAGTCCACAAAGCTATGCAGACAACGGTCTTCCCGTACATAGCTGCCAGCTCTTGGGCGTCACGTGGTGCCTTTGTACGTCAGCCCTTGCTTTTGGCGTCACCCGGCCCCTTTTATGTCACCCGGCGTCACCCTTCTCTTTTGACCACACCTTACCATGGTCCCTCCTGAATCTCACTCGAAAAGCTTCCACACGTCCTTTCTGACTCGGACTTCCCTTGTGAGACCCGGCTCGTCGCCTCCTGCAAGGTAAACAGATTTATCCTATGCGGGCCGATATAGTTCTTATGTCGGCCACACATAAGATTCTTATCCCGACCGCTAAGACCTGGCCAGAGATTTCTTTGACTCGGCATAAGCCAAGTTGGGTAACGTTTTACCCCTTATGACCCTACCGGGGGTTATCCCCCGACACATACCTCAAGCTAGTCTTGATGGTAACCTTAGTAATAGCTGATAAGTTGGTAAGATGAATTGCCTTGATCTGCTGTCTGATGAATTGCCTTGATCTGCAGGTTGGCTTGTTTGCTAAGGAAGTAGTATGAGCCAATCTAGGAGCTCATCCTTAGGGATCAAACCAATAGTTGAGATCATCAATCTCAAACTAAGAATCCCAAACTAAATCTATCTTGAGTCACTGAAGTGAATCTCTAATCTACTTACCGAGATCAATCTTGAGCTAATCCTTTGCTTTATCCTCCAACTCATCAAAGACCAATTTCAAGCATGGAATCTTATCTACTAAAGATATCCTTCAGTATTATCCACTTGATGATGAGTATGGACCCTTGCATCCACTCTAAATCCTTCCCTCTTTTGTACAGGTCCAAATCCTCAAATCTGCCAAATTTGGCTGTCTAGAATCTTTTCTAGATTCAGTCTTTGGAACTTCACCCACTCCAATCTGTGTGCATTCTTGAGAATGCACTTGAACCATATTGTAGTACATAATTAGTACTACCAAAGCCCACTCTTGCCCTTGGATAAACCCTTCTGTTTCCCACTCAACCATGATGGTTGTAGTCAAGAAAATAATCAGTTCTGCAAATCACATCATCATTCCTACTTTTGCTGAAGCTCACATCCATATGATATATCCTTTGGACCAAATCTTTTTATGGTTATTACCTAATAACTATGGTATGTAAATCCACCCTTCACTTATTTACATTGGAGCTATGTGCTTCTTAAACCCACATGGTTTATGGGGCTTTATGATGCATCTGTTATGGCAGCCTTAATTTCAACAAAGTTTGCCCTCCCTCCTATACCACCTCAAATACAACAAATCCCTGATCATAAACATAACTTCCTTTAGCTACCCATATATCCCTTGCACAAATGTGAGCTATGAGATCACTAATCTAACCATGTTTAGGTGGCATAAAAATATCAAAACCCTAGATGCCCCCAAATCTAGTTTCTTCCAATTTCACCATAATCCTTCGAAACCCAAGTGGAAAATGATGGATAAATCAAGTTTACATCATATACCTTGGAGATAATAATTCAACAAATAATCCCCATAATTATTGGATCCTAAAACTATTTAAACTCCACTTTTGGCAAAACCCTAGAAACTTTGTCTATAAAGGCAATTTTGTTTATCTCCAAATAACTTTGACAACTCAATGCACATATGAGTTCTATACATCATACCCCATCTTCCCATACCAAAAATAAATATATTTGAGATTCTTTATTATTTCTTTTTCCCTTTTTCTTAAATGGTAGAAATAAGAAATAATTACGTAAAAATACTTTTCTATCTAAATAAATTCCAATAAAATTCTCCAATGTGTACTATGGTATTTAGGACCTTCTCACATCAAAAACCCATCTTATATAATGTAAAAATACCAAATGATCTTATAGAAATTACTTCTGCACTATTTGAATATTTGAGTTTAAATGCACCATTAGTCCTTAGAAAAATCCCAAATGAATCCTATGGAAGTATCTTGATCATACCAATATACCAGTACTCTCTCCTCACCTTTCCCAATGAAAAACTTTCAGCTTTCTTCACAACCATCAATTTGATCAAATTTTGCAGACCAATCAAACCTTGAGTCAAACCAACTCTAAACCCCATCCAATCTGGTTAAATACTCCACCACAGCACGCAACACACCCCGGTCATGTGATACTATAGCCCTAGATACTCTAGCACCCCCTCTTTGTCCCATGTGTTTGTAAGAGAGGGAGAGAGGCATACCTTGCAAATATCTCCACCCCTAGGGCAGCCACCCCCTCTCTGCCCCCTCCCGGACCCACACACCACTCTCCACCGTCCCCCTCACCCAATCAATGACCAGCTCCCCTCCTCTTTTCCCTAGTGGACAAGGTCCACCATGAACCCACTCCCTCCCTGTTAAATAGGCCGAGGTCACCCCAGAGCCTCCCTTCACCCTCATTCTCCCCCTATGGCTCTCACTCACTACCCTCGAGCTCCACTCCCCTCCCTTGCTCTGATCTGCTCGAGGAGTTTTGGCCTCCTCCCCTGTTTCTAGCGTAGCTCCCTCTCCTCTGTCCCTCCTTAGCTGCATGTCACCCTGCTAAACTCGCCTTGGTCCAGGATACCTAACCCACCCCTTTTTCTTGACTAGGAACGACTTCCCCGGTGGCCCCATCGAGCTTCGACGAGCTTCCTTCGGTCGCCATCGCGTGAGCTGCAGTTCCTTGCCATAAACCCTCGTGCTGACCATCTCTGGAGTCTCCGTCAAGCACCGCTTCATCTTCGCCGCTCCTCGTCGTCTGCCAGCCCTCAGGTGAGCACTCCCGTTGTAACACCCTCAGAATCGGCCCTATGCAAGTTTTAGCGATTCCCGCCAAACCCGCATAGAAACGATTCAAAGGTGCCCACCAGGAACTTTCGTGCAGGTGGAAAACAAAGTAATACCATTACATAATAGTCCACGATGGAACGAACTCTCAGAATTTAGACTGAAGATCTTGACAACAGCGTTTGCATAACAAAGAAGTAATGCAAACTCTGTATCGGATATAATGCAGATGATGACGTCGCATTGGAAAACACCGGAAGATACAAGAAAAAATTTAGTGAATTTTTTGGTTCACTAAAATATACACAAAGGAAGATTCCTCAATTAGCATGAAGAGCGGATGTAGAAGCACCGTTACAAGAGGAGAAAGCGAAACCCTGAAGGTACGACGGAAACCCAACCACGAGAATTCCTGGACTCGAAGAAAAGATAAGAGAGCAGATTCAAAACACGTAGAGGTAAGAGGAGAATAGTAGAGGGGTAAGGAGTAAAAGCAGACTTAGTCAGATATATCCAACCAATTTTTCAAAATAGTTTTTACACACTACAATGTCCGTTAGCTAGGTTATTCTACAGGCTGGACCAGTGGGGTATCGTAACTGCTGAGCTCTGATACCACTCTGTAACACCCTCAGAATCGGCCCTATGCAAGTTTTAGCGATTCCCGCCAAACCCGCATAGAAATGATTTAAAGGTGCCCACCAGGCACTTTCTTGCGGGTGGAAAACGAAGTAATACCATTACACAATAGTCCACGATGGAACCCACAGAACTAATATATACAACAATGACTCAAAGAGTCAAGAATACATATATACAATACAAAGATCCAAATCACCTTTAAAACGATACAGCGTCCGAGTACGGTCAAGATGCAAATTGAGCTAAGAGCCCTGAAGAATAACCAATTGCGTCCATAACCCTGCCCATGCCAAGCCGGAAGGGTAACCCTGCTAACGACGTCGATCTCAAAACCTGCTTAAACAAAAAGGGTGCCGACAAAGGGCAAAGGAAAAAAGAGAGCGGTTAGTACTGAGGCCAGTACACGACAAGACTAGAATTCGGTGGTCCTCGCCTACATAGGTATGGTGGACTGAAGCGGCAGCGCAGCATACACTAATCAACCTATATAGACTCAATACAACTGGCGGCTATCAGATAGGGATAAGAAAGACCTATTCGGATCCAACCTGAAACAATCACCAAGCATACCCATCCTGGTCTTTCCCCCTCGAGACCAAACGAGGAAGTCAACCGAGGAACTCACACAGTTGGCAGTTTTATTCATTCCATTATAGTTGTGGAAATTACTAGTCAGATATAGATAGCATGAGTCATCCTGATATTATAAACAGTGGGCAGTTTTAGTTAACCATTCCGTTGTAGTTGTAGTACTTACTAGTCAGATACATATAGCATGAGGCATCTCAAAACCAGCAGTTGTTTGGAGTTTTATTTAGCCATTCCGTTGTAGTGAAGCTGATTACTAGTCATTATAAAGTCAAATTTATAGCACTACTTTAGTTATAGTTGTCTATGATCGAGATACTGTGCTCCAAGTCGTCCATAACCGCGGACACGGCTTTTAGAAAGTTTTACCCTGCAGGGGGGCACAAATAGCAACACACGCACGATCAACCTCGGAAAAAACCAAATGAAAACCCAACGAGGCATCACGATAGAACATTCGCAAGATTCATATTTGATTTGAGGGGGCCACCCCACTAAGCAACCCGCGACGAAGTTGGCCGGCTCCGAGGCGGACCCAGAGGTTTGTGTCAATGGCTGTAAACGAGTAGGAACCCAAAAGTGTGGCTGGGCTTGTCGATACCGCGAAAACATTCCACTTACCTAAACAGTACAAGCGCTCCACCGCAATCGTAAATAAAGCAGTAAAGCATGGCATAATTACAGGATAGTAATAAAGCCCCAAACTACTTTGTGTCCGCAAGGAATTAAATATGACTCAAGCTAGGGTTAGGGGATTCATGGTCCCACATGCGGATAGTGCGAATATTCAAAGAACAGGTATCAAGTACTCGGGCTCCTACGGGACACAAGTGGACGGTTAAAAACCAAATAACATCTATTTCCCACCTGTTCCTCTCCCTTATTTACCTACTTTCAATTTTAGTTATTAAACTGTAATTAAAGCCATGGTCATCTCCAACATTAAGCATGAGGCATTTCTCCAACAATTGTGGAAGATCGACGGCGCGACGCATCACCTGTGCAAGCAACTACTACTCGCAAGGCCGACTATCTACCCAAACAACAGGTAATAGGATGTGTCCATGGCAATATAAGGGTTGCAGGGAAGTATAACGGGGTACGGAATCTATAGCATCGCAACACAGATAGCAATAGATCAACAGGAGGAAGTAAAGACTAGAAATGTAAAATATGTAGAAATGGGGAGAATGCTCGCCTGAAAAACATTGCTGAAGGTTCATCTGCAGATCGGGTCGACTCTCGCATCAACTCATCGGCCTAATCCATGAAGAAGCAAAGCACTAGAAGAAACACCGGATGCACTATTTAATACTACGGCAAAAGATCGGGCATGATGCATGTATGATGTATGGCATGGCAAGGAGGTGATACAATTAGGCAATATTAAGTGGAATCAGGGTCCCGGCAATTAATTAGGTGGTTTATGTTGTTTAGATACCCTACAATTTAAATGTTGTCTTAGCATGGCAAAATAATTCACCGGTTCGATGCACAAATTTAAGTGGGACCAATATTAGACTAGATTTGCCCGCATATGGTCTAAATATTTAATTATGAGGTGAATTGGCATAATGCCCCCAAATCCACATGGTATGAATGCAATCATGAACAATTGATGGAACAATTATATATGTCACTTATAAAAATAGGGCTTCGAGGATAAGGGTCAAACATAGGGGCTCGACGATCTTGGGGTCTCAAGGGATCGGGTTTGGGCTCTCCAGGATCGGTCTTCGGATCTAGGGTTGGATAACTTGATGTCCATGTAGGAGATCTTGTTGGAACCATATCAAAGGCCCTGACATCGGGAAGATCTTGGCATTCCATGACGACGATGTTTGTTATCTGGTTTCTTCAATCAGAGTTAGACCTGGCAGCGATCAAAGACGAGTCGATCTTGACGAGATTCCAGGGGCAGCAGGAAGTGACGAACACACCAAAATCGGTCACCCGAAAGCCGAGTAGCCGAAGCACCACACCAGAACAGTTCAACCATCCTCACATCACCACAACAAACATCAGGTCGTTTCCCAACTCATCGGAAACACATGTATGTCGCTACAGCCACATGTGTAGGTAGAAGAAACACCGGCAGAAGGTGTACTACAGTGACACAGAGACAAGGCGCAGGACCGGCCTCGCGCAGGCGGACGCGGACGACAGAAGATGAGGCCAGCGGCGGCAGAGGGCGATGGCACTGGGAGGAGCTCGGGCGGCCTCGCACGCTGCTCGACAGGGTGAGGGCAGCGGGGTCGCGGCAGAGTAGAGACGAGGTGGCCGGCGGATGCAGATGGGGTGGGAAACCTGGCGACGACGATGGTTGGCGAGGAAGGAGGCTTTAGGGTGGAGTTTGAACGAGGGAGGCGGGGGTCGGGCGCGTGCGAGAGAGATGGGAAGTGGGGATCATGGGGAGTGGTGGGGCCGGGGGAATCCCGATGCGGGGGATTGCGGCGCGGTCGATGTAGCGTGCGAGGGTGGGTGGGATGCGTTGTAGCATGCGTGCTGCTACGCGCGTGTGAGAGGCTGGCGGTGGCTGGGGTGAGGGAGTGGGGTGCAGCCGGGGTGTGCTCTAGTGGGATTAGGGTTTGTCTAGGGTTTCGGTGGGATCTGGGGTTAGGGCTTGGCAGGTCAGGGTCCAGCCGGCTGGGCCTTTGGGCCTGGTCTAGTTTTGGTTATACTTTTTTTATAAGATATTCTTTTTTTATTTAAAATCTCTTTTTAGCAAATAGATTTAGGCAAAAAGTTTAATAGATAAATATAAGTTTTTGTTTGAATCAAGAGGAGAGGTATTGTAGCAAAGAAAATAACTTTAGTTAAAATATTTTTAGAGGAAAAAATGCATGATGCGATGATGGTGCGCTAAATAGATGATAACATGCAATATTATAATTAGGGTTTACCCGGGGTGCTACACCCGTCCATCTCTATCAACCCTAGGATTTCGGCATCGCCGGGTCCGCTTTGATGGAGACGACAATAGCCGACTGTTGTATCGCCTTTTATCCAACGACTCATCTGGCCTGGCATTGCTTCGCGGCCTGGTGCTGCTGATGGGCAGGGCCCTGCCAGGCCGTTCAAATCCATCGCTCCCGCATGCTGCGCTGCCTCCTGGGCCGAATCCTCTCAGCTCGGCCCATTCCCCTCCACAGCACAGCCCACCCACTGCTTTGTTTTCTTTTTTCTATGTATATTCCCAGATCTAGTATTTAGACTGTTCCTTTAAATAAAAATAAAATGGGAAACCAGGCTAAGTTGACCAGATCTAATTTTCAACAGTACTTGTACTTTTTCTCTAATATGCAGAACAAGCCACTTAACAAAAATAATATTCTTTATTTTCTAAGATTTAATCTGCTAACATGTATCTATTGCAATACATAAATCACTCAGTAAGTTAAACATATCCAAATATAATGAATTACATTTGATCTGATAGGTATTTGAAATACCCATTTGTGGAACTTTGTCTCATGCCAAGTTGCACAGTACTTGGGATGTGGCAAAAATAGCAAAATCAACACATTTCTTCCTTTAGAAAATTCCCTAGGCTAAGACCTGAGTTGTATTAACCTCATTTAAACTCCCATAAATAAGATGCATCTATACAAACAAGAATCCAGGAGTTCAAAATTAACTGAGGTCTGAAGATTTCTCATGAAATAGATACTTCTGTATGTGGTTTTATCACTAAATACATCATTCCACGAGTTTAGCAACCCCAAAATTAGTGCTTCCAATTTCTGATGGAAGGTATTAGTTATACCTTGCATGTCCCCGTGGCCCTACCTAATTGGCTTCCCGGTTTGCCCCTGGTAAAAATAACAAAAAAAACCATTCTTGCAATTAGGAATTTCTCTGGGTCAAACTAAGATAGGTACTGACCTAATTTTAACTCCTAGAGAACATACATACAAATATCCTACAAACCCTTGGAGCCTAGTTTTTATTCAGCTCTCTTTGATTTATTGGGAATTAAACAGTTATGTGCATTGTTAATTCACCAATAAATGGACTACAGTAACTTATAACTCCAAAAAGAATGATTCCAATTTATATAGAAAGGTATTTCAAATACCTAATATGTCCCCTTGGAATCACACCAAAAGCTCATGTATAATAAATCTGGTAAAAAGGACAAAAACCATCCAGTATTACCTTTGGGAATTTCCTAAGGACATTCTTTTAAATATTTTGAAGTCATTACAACTCCCAGTGAATCAATCCATCAAGAACTACCTAACCATCCAACGAAATAATTTTTGGACCTCCATAACTTTTCTGGTGAATTATTCCCTAAAACTAGAGTTTTATTCACTAGAAAATTCATTATAAATCTCTGGAAAGTGATAAAATAGTGAAACATTTTTTGTTGGTTTCATTTTAATAATATCTATTTGGTGGTATCATTTTTATGTAATGGTATCATACAAAAATGCCCTTGCTCAAAAACCCCACTCTTAGGTAGTTCCTAGACTATAAAGCTTAAGGGATTGTATTTCATGCCTCCAAGACAATGCCAATCTTCCTAAATCCTTTATTCCTAAGACCTACTGTTTTGTAAACATGAAATCTTCATTTCTTGCTGTATGTACTGTTTCTTGTATGCCTTGAATTGATTATGGTATTGCTTGTTTTCATGTTTGCTCGATAAAAGCGATAGTTGCGATTATGAGGCACTGAGAAGAAGAAAGCATCAGATTACTATTATTATTATTATGGTTATCAGTATTCTGGTATTCTAACAAAGTCAAGGGAAATTTCGCTGGTCATAGGCAAGCCACCTTCTTTCTCATAAGCCCTCTGTTCTAGTATTTTACTTATGCATGTTTTATCTACTTTTATACAAAGTGCATTCGTTTACTGTATAATGTTTTATACCTAGTAGTGGCTTGGCTCCTCTAGCCAACACCATTTCTACTAGTGAGTACAACCTCTTTGCTGACACCTACCCCTAGTATGGTAGATGGTGTACAACACAATCCCCTTTGGAGACCCAGTATTAGCCAAAGCAAAACTATGGGACGGGGAGACCCCGAAAAGTTTACAAAAATGATTATGAGAAAACCTTGGTGTGGTTGGCCTGCCAAGTGAGTTTGAGAAATAAAAAGGTTTTGGTTTTTACAAATGATGAAAGAAAGAGGAGGAAAAATGTTTATGAAAATGCACCCGATTCTTTGCAGCTTTAGCTATAACAACTTAACCCATGCAACCCCATTACTTTGTAATGGGACGGGGCTGATTTGAAGTTTGCTACTCTGGTATGGGAATTATCAAGACTACATATAAGGGATCAGCTCCCTCGAATTCTGGTGTTCCTTTACATAAACGGTCAATTGTGCGATAGTCACCTGGAGGAATTGCGAACGACCCTCGGGATCCGCCAGGCGATACTATGAGCCCCTTATTGAAAGTGCCCCTTCTCGTGGAGTCGGAAGGCACTCCGGTTGGTTCATGGATCTAGACGTCCCAGTATTGAGGGGAATAACTCATAGGGTAGGGTCTATACTAGAGTGGCATCCGGAGAGTCTTGACCGGTTACCCAACCCACGATCGGTGTAGATTACGGCAGGGTACCCGGATGGTGTGGGTAAAGTGTACAACCTCTACAGAGTGTAAATCTATTCGAATTTCCGTGTCCGTGGTTATGGACAGGTTGGACAAATTACTATAGAGTGGTGCTGGTTTTGATTTCAAAAAGGACTTTGAAAAAGCAAAGTCTTTGGAAAGGTTTTGACCATGGGATGGTTGGAAAAGGAGGAAGGGAATTTGCTCATGCGATGACCGGAAGGAAGAAACAAATGGGTGACCCAATCCTAGTGTTTTCCAAAACTTTTCAAAATGGATTCTAAAAATGCTTTACAAAGTTTTCTACCAAGATATAGACATGCTATATCTATAAGAGAAACTATTTGAGAAAATAATCCCTCTTGGAACCCTCCGACTACCACAGCCATATTACATATTCTCTTGTTATTATTTTTCTTAAGGTGGTTTGCGAGTACATTCAAAGTACTCACTGGCATTGTCCCTGGCTATTTACTTGGCTAAACTTTCAGAAGCACGAGGAACGATGGGGATTCCTAACGTCTATGCGAGCTAGGCCGTCTTCCCAGTTAGTTGCCTGTAGGTTAAGGCTTGACATGGGCTATGCACTTGAAGACTGTAACATCCTAACATTTAGGACTAAACGAAGGGTAGATTTAGGATTTTGTGCATCTGCATGCATGCATCTAAAAATCCGGGTAAATTTTTCGCCAAATTAAAAGACTAGACTGATCAGACTCTAATGTATTAGGTTTAGTGTTATTAGAAGGGGAGTGAGATGAATTTTGACATGACCTCTATTGTTTTCTGGAGTCATGAGGGGAGAAATTTGACTTATAACTAATTATTCACAATAATACAAATGCAAGTATTATAAATAAAAGAATAAATATCCTTAAAATCCAACATTACAATGTTCCTTCAAAATAAAAGAATAAAGAAAAGATTATAATAAAATAATTAAATGAACAAAGAAAATGGAAAATGAATTACAATAATGGACAAATAGAAGAGTTCCTTATTAAAAGAATAAATGTATATTACATTATCCTTTTATAATAATGGAATAAAAAGAAATGATTATAACAAGGATATAACAGAATTATTTATAATAAAACAATACATGAAGTATTACATTATTATTTGACAATAAAAGAATCGAGATAAAGTACAATACATTAAATAAAAAAGTAGAAGTCATACAGATTGATGGAAATCAAAGAAATACAAATATGAAGAAATCTTTGTTCAATAAAACAAAGATTTAATCAATACAAGAAAATTCAAAGTCATTACATAGATGAATAACCACAAATAAAGAAAAAAGAAAGCTTTAGTAAAATATAAAAGAATTACATTGTTATTACAATTAAATAAAAGAATTACAGAAGTTATAAATCTAAGCTAAAATCTCTATCTACTTTGATGTTCCTGGATATTCTTTTAATTCCTGGAAAAAAACAAATAAAATACAAAAAGAGAGGGGTTAGCGTTAATTAGTTTGCTCTCAGTAATGCAATGTGATGCATTGCTTGTCACATCATTGAGCATATTAAAAAGGGGGGGGGGGCAAGTTTCACCAAAGGAGTATCTGATCTCAATAGTATCTTATTTGCATCAGTACAACCTCACCGGCGGAGGGGCAAGTTTCACCAATTCAGTAAAAAGTAAAAGCCAAACAGAATACCCAGCAAATGATCCAGCTTTTACTTGATTTGATCCATTTGAGTGAGGCAAACACACAGGCAGCTCACACACAGTTGCATGTGGATGTGGTGTCAACACAGGAGGCACTATGGGAAAGAGATAATACACAGCCGTAGCAGAGGGAGTGCTATGCTGAACCTTCTTCACCATAGCAAGAAACAACCAATACAACCAACACAAATCAACCATCCAGGCCATTTCTACACTTCCAAAGCTTATAGTTTAGCACCAACATACCATAGTGCACTACCACAACATCAGTGCCCTGGTTGCTTGAGGAAGCCATCCAAGAGCACCAGGAGGAGGTCAGGAGCATAAGGAGTAGGCCAAAAGCACAAGAAGCCAGCCAATCAAACAAGGAGGAGCTTATCCAGTAGCATCCAGGAATAAGAAGTCACAACATTGATTCAACAACAAAAGGTTGCTCAATTATAAATCATGCATAATGTTTGTTCCTACTAGTTTCCAAGCATGATTTAGTTTTAAATGATCATCTCCTCAGATTTATACTCAAGTGGAGTATAAAATCATCAAAGGAGTAAGCACAGTGCCATAGCCACATATATACTTCTATTATCCACTTGGCCTCAGCCTTTGCATCCTTTGGCAATTGCAATGATTTAATTTTGCCAACCAAGCTTTATAGAAATCTGTAGAAGGATCTATTTTGTTGTGCATCCTCTAGGGAGGTACCACAACAGCATAGCCTAGATACAGTAGCCACAAAGTTTGTACATAGAGACTAGCCAAATCAGTTGCAAGGCAACAATTATATATGATCATGTACAACACAAGTAAAGCTTCAGCCTTTTGCATCATGAGCTAAATCTTTATTTTTTTCAACATCAACTACATCATTGTAGTGATTCCCAATAGCAAATCATGCTACCTGGGCTACCACAGTGCACACTCCAAGATTGGAGGCACCACAGCAGCGGCTCAGGGAAGTAGAAGCCACAGAGGATAGTTTCCACATTAGCTAGGCATCAAGATTGTTCAAACAAGACATTTTTATCATTTTCCTAGTATAAATAACTAGGAATCATCAAGTACATCACTGAAGCTTCAGTTAAGCCAAAATCCATATATTATGTTAACCAAAGCTATAACCACCAATAACAATCATTTCCCTAAGTCAACAACTTAGGAATCATTTTGATCCCAATATCACCATATCCCTTTTTCATTCAAAATCATAAGTAATGAAGCAAGCCACTAGAATATTGCTAGTAAAATTCAACACAATATGAAACCATCCACTAACATATGCTAGGGATGAATGTTCATCCAAACTGAAGCATGGAACTCAGAAGCATCTCACTTATTTTAGGAAAATCTTGAGAATATCAGCAACAACATCTCTGAACCATCACCACTACATGTCTGCACCCAACACCATATAGTTACTCCATAGATCACATAGCGGTTCATCGGCTCGAAGGCTGGTCACAATAAAACTCACCGGGGGTGCCCAGCACCTGGAGCGGAGGCGTGATGAAGCCTGGACGTAGCGCAGCAGCGAGGTTACAGTGACGATGTCAATGCCGTCCCGTCGGTAGCAGCACTAGCAGACCAGCACCACAACATCAACCATAGAAATCAAACCAGAGCAATGAGTCGTAGACATTGGGGTTGCAATGAACTTGCCATCCTGCCAGCATCAAGAAATTGGTCAAGTCTAGAAGGAGGAAGTAGAAGCACCAAAATAACCAGGAGGGGCCGAGAATAGCAGGCTCGAGAAGAAGCTCGAAGGGGCCGACAAGGTAGAGCAGTCCTAGAGGAACCCGTAGCAGCCAGGGAAGAACAGCCGGGGGCGTGTTGGTACCGCGCCGGTCGACCCAAATCGCATAGCTAGGGTTTCACAGAGGCATGCGTAGGGGGAGATAGAGCAACCTCAAGGCACAAATAAATGGAAGGGGAAGACCGAGGGGAGGTAAGATGGCGAGCGGGGGAGCTCGATATGGCGGCGAGGGCCATTGGGAGCATGTGGCGGCGCAGTCGGCGGTGGAGTCGAATGAAAGAAGATGGGTAGTGTCTCTCTATGCACGTGAGCGAGGGGGTGAAGGGGCCAGGGTCGGGTTGACCCCGAGCCAGGCCTGGCTGGGCCGGGCTGGGCCTTTCTTGTTATCAACCAAACAGACAAAAATAGAAAAAAAGGGGGGCATAAGAAAAAGCTAGAATAAAGTAATGACCAAAACACCCCTGAACACTTTTTTATATCTGGAAAATGTAGAAAAATCCTAAAAATATATTTAATACATCTAAATGCTTATCAAAATAATCTCCACCTATGAAAAATATAATCATATTTATTTAAGTTTAATAAAATATAGATAAACATTAACACCCTTAAATAACTAAATGAAATTTAATAAATTCAGAAAAAATCCTAAAAATAAATAAAAATCATTTTCATGCATAAAAATAAATATCTTATCTAATAAAAATACTAATTTAAAATTTTACAAATAAAACTTAAAACAAATATTTAAAGACATTCAATAATTGAGAAATTTTATAAAAAATACCTAAATATAAATAAAATTCAATTTTGAGATTTTAAATAAGAATACTTATTAGGATATATATCCTCAATTATTAAAATGAGATAGTTGTTTTATTAAATGTTTAACATTATTTCCTAAGTAAGAAATAATCATGTTCAAAACACAAACTTTTAACTCTAAAATAGTCTAACCTATAATTATAATTTAGGATACTATCCAAATATAAATAATCAATTTTATAATATTCTTTTAAAATATTTAATCAACTTTAAGTCCAATATTTACAAGGTTAGGCTTGCAAATCATTAACTTAAATTAGAAGTAAGTGATCTCAATTCATATATAATCATATTAACAAACTTAGTATTCACTAATTATATTATAAAATAAATTCACCTATTTTCTTTATATAGCAAAATCTTATAGTATAATTTATGAGTATTAAATATACTATATTTAAGTCTTTAAGACTAATTTTCATTATGCTTAGGAAAAAACCCTAATTATGGTTAATACCATAAATATCTCAAGTCCAATTATGTCTTTATTGTTAACTTTGGTCTGATATATCATAAGCCAGGTATATAATGTATCAAGATCATTTAAACCTCATCAGAAACCATAACTTTAATCTTATTATTCTCTAGAGTTGAATAACTTAACATAAAGAATATTTTCTTCAAATGTTATTCTTTTTGCCACTTCAAAAGAAACACTATACCATTTCTTCTAAGTCACAACAACTTAAAACATAAACCTTGTAATAATTACATAATATCATTTAACCTTAGAATGGTATTGTAATTGTACCTTAGTTTTCATATTTTATATGTTTATCATAGAGTCCTAGCAACTATACCTTTTTTATGAAGTAAACTAAAAATAAAGCAAATCTTAAGCAAATCATCTAAATATATCTCATTTGTAATAATTAAAGAATTACTGAGGACTTTGCATTATGCATCTCATTACTTATGCATAACATCATATTGCTTCTTTAAACATTGTCCTTACCGGGCAATGATGGTATTCTTATAGAACCCGAGATCCAGGGTCAAGTCAAGACATTCGACTACAATACTCTACTATATCAAGGCAAGTTCACACTTGCTCATGTCCTTTGATTATTTTTTGTAGAGTATTTTAGAAATCCAGTGTTGTCATCACCTGCATTTGAAAAAGGTCATAAAACACTATTTTTATAATAATATGATTATAGGTTATTTACCATGAGGTAATAACCTACTATGAAAGTTCTGGTGGTAAAGGAACATATTATCTAGGACTTAACAACCAATGTCGCCAGTGATTCTTGCACGTATATTACGCGTTAACCATGAGATTTGGAATGGGACGGAGAAGTCAGCTCGATCGGCTCCGTTTTGCATGCATTGGACACTATTCTGGGCATTTGTAAGTTGCAGATCGTGGGTATAGCCGTTTTATATGGGGAAAAGTCTACCGTGGATCTAGGCTTACAAAAGACAGCTTTCTAGTGTTAATGGTTGCTATGTGTATCCAACTAAGGTATAGCCGTTTTATACGGGGAAAGGTCTACCTTGAGTTTGGGCATCCAACAATTGTGGTGTATGCAGGGTCACGGAGAAGGACAGTTATTGGCTTGGATCTTATTTTGGGCCTCATACCAAGGAAGTGTGAACGGGAATGCGCGCCCGGATGTGCAACAAAGATAAGATCTCTCATGGGTAAAGTAACGCACCTCTGCAGAGTGTAAGAGCTGTAACTTGTTACTCCCTGTTCCGGGAAGGAGCTGCGAACGCGGCGGTAAAGTAACTCAATGAAGGTTCTGGTAAACCCATGAAGGCTGATGGACATAGCTTTCCAGAATAAAAGCAACATTTGAAGAAATGTTTACAAAAACTTGCATTGCCTACGACCTATGGTCTGTGGCTATAGATATAGTGCATCAAACACTCCTTTTTAGTGAACTTGCTGAGTACGCTCGTACTCAACGTATCTTCTTAACCCTTGCTAGATTCTAAAGAGATTAACGGTCAGGAAGAGGAAATACTCTATCCAATTGAAGACCGAGAAGAATTCCGCTATAAAGAACCAGAAGTATCCGGAAGCATCGAAGGGAACAATTACGAAAACATCTATGGAATGGAGACCGATGTATCTGAAGTATAGATGTAGTATATATAGTGATCTATTCAAGTAGCATAGATCTCTATCTTCTATCTATATTAAATCTCGTATAAACCTTCGTTGCTTCTTACTTCTGTTCTTCGAGTTATTATAGTAGCCCTGAGTCATCGAGATACCTTTATGGACCTAGGAGGATCTAAAAGTCGTCATGTAAATTTCTGATTGTAATAATGACAATGTATGTTGTGGGCCTGCTTTGTTTCTGTTGTACCACTCTAAGGATGTAATATTTGCGGAATGATACTCCGTGAGTGTTATGTCCACGACTATAGTATACTACAACATGCAGTGGTATGCTGGGTGATCTCAGCTGGTATCAGAGCAAAAGCTTTGACCTTAGGTTGGAAACGTATTAAATGGTAAGAACTTGTAGGAAGTATGTTAGCAATGGTAAAGAGTTCTCTAGAAATATGATGAGTATTCACTTGAGAATTACATTGTCATGTTTCTAGTGCGATAATTCTTTATTATGATGCAATTTGGGTAATAATAATAAGTTATAACCTAGTAGGACCAATTATAATCTCTTACCTATAGTAAGGAATGGCATCTCGGTACTCAAACCGAAATGTTTAAGTGATGTATAGGACTTTAGAGGACTATGTAGGTGATTGGACAGAACTTTTGAGACAATTTGTATGGAATATGGAATTGCAAATCTTGACTTTTAGTCAAGGTTTACAGTTTCCATTAAGGGAAGGTGTTAGTCAAGTACCATGTAGTGCTTATCTTACCAAAAAGTTGGGGATAAGTGAAGAAATGCCATCAGGGAAGATGAGATTTATGGCAACGGCGTATCGAATTGAAGTTTTAGAAGCAATAACCAGGCTTCGAAAACAGGAATCCAAGGGGATTGGTAGGTAGTACTCATGCTACTATACCTCAAGATTCCATAAATTCAGAACTTAAGCTGGATCATTCTGCATTTTTGCAGACTAAATCTACCTTAGCTTCCGAGTACATAGATCATAATAGGACATTATTCAGTACCTATCGTGACACACATTAATGTTCTAGTCTAGGAGATTGATACAACCTTGAGGATTATGTTGATCCTACTAAAGCAATAGAATGCAAAAAGGGAGTCAGATAGAGAAGCTAGGCATCTTAGAATAGTCTTTTCAAAAGTGGTGTATGAAGAGAATGAATTTGAGGGACCATAGTACAAAACCTATGCCTAATTATCAGAATGGGTTTTATAAACACGTAAATCATGGACGAGTATAAAACAAAACAGGAAGCTCAGGAAACAACCAATCCAAGTATTCCAGTTTGGAATTATGATGGATGGGGAGTAGAATCTTAGACTGGAACCAGGAAGAATCCTATACCCTATGATCGTAAGAAAGGAGTAGAAACCAGCAAGATTAGAGTGGAACCTATGATCCATATGGGGTAGTACCAATCCTATTGACATGGAAGAAGGCATTGAGAGTTATTACATCTATATGTATGACTGAATCAAGGAAAAGCAGAAAATACATCTTACTTCGAAGGTGCGTTTGAAGGTGGACCTGAGAATTCCACGGAAGATCACGCATTTTGTAGTCATTTATCAATGGCTAATCTCAATCTTAGTACTTCTAATCAAGAGTGCACATCCTCTATAAGTTTTATACTCCAGAAGGTAGTCGCTGGACTTCACGTCATCATGGACGGAATTCCAGGAAGTACTAAGAAGAGGGAGAATAGTGAGGAGAGACAATCCACAGAAGTAGAGGGCTTAAATAAGGTACATCTAGTAATGTGTATTGTAGTGTTTGTGAGGCAGGACATAATAAGTGAGAGTATTCTCATGTGAGTAAGTGAGGTCTTGCAATATACGAGTAATATATTAGTTGTGAGTTAAGCTATAATGGTGAGGATTGTTTGTAATAGCTTATAAAAAAACATGTATAATACATGGTATAGGTTTGGTTGTTATCTGGATTTGGTTCTTGATTTCCTTATGTGACTAGCACTGTGCATAGAATTGAGCTCAGAAAACATATGCATGATGTAAGTATGATTACTCACTTTGTGTAGAAGGACTAGAGAGGGTATGGATACGGGAGTAGAGGCTGGGTCTGAAGGACATCGTATGGAGCAAGAAGCTAAGCAGAGGGAAAGTAATGAGGATGTACCCGCAACTGGACCATCAACTCGTCCGTTGACAAAGGAGAATTTCATGCAATACATGAAAATGATGCAAGAGTACCAGAGTAAGTTCATGCAAGAGATACTCAAACGAATTGGACCCGGAGAGGGGAATAAAGATATCAGAGTAAGTCTTTCTGATTTCCAAAATGCCAAACCAGTTCCTTTTGTGTCTGCACCAGAACCTATGGATGAGGAGGATTGGCTGATGGATACAGAAAGGAAACTTAAAACAGTTGGATGCAATGATGAGGAGAAGTTACGTTATGCAACATTTCTTCTATCAGGACCTGCCGCAAATTGGTGGGAAAATCAATTAGCCATGCTCACACCAGAAGAGATACTCACTTGGGAAGAATTCAAGCGGAAGTTTCGTGAGTATCATGTTCTAGAGAGCATTATGGAATTTAAGAGGAGAGAATTCAAGTATTTACGACAAAATGATGAAACTGTGATGAAATATATTAGCAAGTTTAGTCAATTATCTCGTTATGCAGTTGATGAGGTAAATACGGAGGATAAGCGCAAGAGAAGGTTCTTGGAAGGACTAAACCCTTATATGAAGATTAAAATATGAGGGGCTTCAACACGAAGTTTCCAAGAGCTAGTTGATGTAGCAATTACTTTCGAGGATGATTACAAGATGCTAGTGGAAGAGAGGAAGAAATTAGCCAAGAAACGATCTATAAGAGAACCAAAGAAGATTCAATCTCCAGAATCAACATCAAACTTAAGTTTTATGACCAAATTCATATCCGCAAATGGTATATCAAAACATGAGGCATCAAAACGAAAGAAACAAATCATATGCAATAAGTGTGGAACTTCAGGTCATCTAAGCAGGAATTGTTGGAAGACCAATAAGGTGTGTTATAGGTGTGGTATGGACGGACATAAGAGATCTGAATGTACCAACATGTTGGTTACTCAAGGAGAAGGATTACCATTGTCACATCCCAAGATTTTCCAAATCTTGTAATGTGAAAAATAAATAAACAAAATAAATTTTTGTTGAAAATCAGGGTGAAAATAAACTTTTGTTTCTAAATGGAAACTTAAGATCCCATCTTGAACAAACTTTAATTAAAGTTTGAATTCAACAAAATCCAAATCAAGAGAAATGCATTCCTTAATGAATGTATCTGGAAATTTAAACACTTGGAAAATAAATCCAAACCCTAAACCCTAATGGAATAAAAATCATTTCCAAGTTATCTCCAAGCCTATGGATTTTATCCATATAAAAATTGTCAAACAAACAAATACAAATGATCAAGAAAGACAAATAGAAATATTAAAAGACCATATAAATTGGTTTCACTTAATTTGGAGCCACAGACAAAATCTTATGAATTTAATAAAAATAAGGAATTGATTTCCCAAAGCTAATGAAGCACTTATCTAAAATCCCTACCAAATGGTGAGAAAATAACCCTAAGGATATTTAAAAAGATAAGCAATTATTAAACAAGATTTTATAAATTGGAATAACCAAGTTTGGATCTTTAAATAAAAAGATATGGATTTTATAAGATGAAGAAAGAAATATTAAATAAGGAATATTTAAAGACCAAATCAAACCTTGGCCAAATCCATAAACAAATGGAATGAATATAATCCAAATCCAAATAAAAAGATAAAGAATTTCCAAAATAAAATAAAATGAAATTAACCATTTTATCCCTATTTTAACAAAGACAAATCTCTAATAAGAATAAAATTATAATTCATGAGAAAATAGTATTTTGGAATTTACCCAAGTGAAATAAAATTTGTTTAATTCAACTTAATTAATATTAAAAGAAATCTTCCAAATAATATTTAGGGAATTAAAAACTATATTTAATCCCATTTGAATTAAAACAAAATACCCAATCCTAAATGATTAATAAATCTTATTAAATTATTCGAAATAAATCAAGATGAATTTATTGACTCCTTACTAATCAAATAAAAACCTACTGAAAAGATTTGGAAAGTTTAAAGAATTTAAATGGTGTTTGAAATTATTATTAAATCTTATTTGATTTAAAACTAGAGCCTATTTTGAATAATTAAAAGATCTTAAAAAGAATAAATAAATTATTCTAAAAATGATTACAGAATGTTTTACTAATCAATATTTGAACCTACACAATTTTTGACAAAAGTTTGAATTCAAATGGATGCTTGAATTGAGTAAATAAAATCAAACCAGAATTAAAGAAAAGGAAAAAAGAAAAACAAACAGAACAAAAAAAAGTGAAAGACTCAGCCCAACCTAACTGGCCCAACTAGCCCATCGCCAGCCCACGCAGGAAACCCCTCTCTGGATTTTCCCTGGATAAAGAATTTCCAAAATAAAATAAAATGAAATTAACCATTTTATCCCTATTTTAACAAAGACAAATCTCTAATAAGAATAAAATTATAATTCATGAGAAAATAGTATTTTGGAATTTACCCAAGTGAAATAAAATTTGTTTAATTCAACTTAATTAATATTAAAAGAAATCTTCCAAATAATATTTAGGGAATTAAAAACTATATTTAATCCCATTTGAATTAAAACAAAATACCCAATCCTAAATGATTAATAAATCTTATTAAATTATTCGAAATAAATCAAGATGAATTTATTGACTCCTTACTAATCAAATAAAAACCTACTGAAAAGATTTGGAAAGTTTAAAGAATTTAAATGGTGTTTGAAATTATTATTAAATCTTATTTGATTTAAAACTAGAGCCTATTTTGAATAATTAAAAGATCTTAAAAAGAATAAATAAATTATTCTAAAAATGATTACAGAATGTTTTACTAATCAATATTTGAACCTACACAATTTTTGACAAAAGTTTGAATTCAAATGGATGCTTGAATTGAGTAAATAAAATCAAACCAGAATTAAAGAAAAGGAAAAAAGAAAAACAAACAGAACAAAAAAAAGTGAAAGACTCAGCCCAACCTAACTGGCCCAACTAGCCCATCGCCAGCCCACGCAGGAAACCCCTCTCTGGATCTTTTATCACTCAAACCCGCAACCCTCGACCGCTGACAGAACGACCCTACCCCCACTCTCTCTCACTCGCAGACAGCCAGGCCCCACTGCCAGCTCCTTTCTTCCTCACCCGCCGATGACCGAGCGCACCATTACTGCCGATGAATTGCCGGCGTGAATACGCGTTAACCGCGCCATGTAACGGCCCTGCGACCACGCCTTCTTAAGCGCCAACATCTCCTCTCCCTTTCCCCTCCGTCACCTCACCCTAGCGCGCCCCCAGGCTGCCAAAATTTTCCCTGCACCACCCTCTGTTCTGACGCTCTCCGGCAGCGATTCCGGCAGCCCCTCGTCGCCCCTCGCCTCCTCGACCACACTCACATACTCCCCAAGACCTGGTGCATCTCTCTGCATCCTCAGCTTGCTCGCGCGTG
The DNA here is from genome assembly GCA_916181665.1 of Avena sativa. Taxonomy (NCBI): domain Eukaryota; kingdom Viridiplantae; phylum Streptophyta; class Magnoliopsida; order Poales; family Poaceae; genus Avena; species Avena sativa. The sequence goes on from OV702285.1 coordinate 332,629,532, forward strand.
CCCCACATCATCGACAGCGACCACGACTGACTACGCCGCCGTCTGGCTCCAACTTCGTCGACCTCTCCCCGTAAGCTCCGTCCTCCCCTCCCTCTCCTGATGATGCACGCATGATCTCCAACCTCGTGCGCAGCTAATGCCTTTCTTACTTTGCCTTTTTGTGCATCGTAGCGTCTCCCTCGACGACGACTGACCGAACCCGGGGCGTAGCTCAACTCCGGCAAGCGATTAAGGGCATCCTCGTGCGCCCCCTTGCCAGCCAGTACCGACTTGAGCTTCCCCACGCCACGACGATCACGGTGAGCCACTCCCTTTCCTCCCTTCCTTCCTGAAACCGCCGCGACGCCGTAACCAGACACGCCGCCGCCACCTGCCGCCGCCAGCGCCGCCCGTCTCTGGCAAGCGTGTTGTGCGCCGTGCGATTAGGATCCAGCGGCTAGGATAGAAACTAGACGAAGGGGTAAGTAGCACCTCTGCGTCATGTGATGTAACTTAAATCCAACGGCTGCCATCGCACGATCCGGCCGAAGCGGTACCGACGAAAGGAATGCGCCGCGTGTCACAGAATCTGGTTTAAAATCAGAATTTGATCTATTAGATGCTAGATTTTGTAAAATCTATAACTTTTAGTCTACACGTCCAAATGTTGCAAACTTTATATCAATGGATTCAGAAAAACAAGCCCTAGCCAACCATGCACTTTTTTAGAAAATTGCTTCTGTTAAATTGTTTGTTTTTACAGAAACTTATGTATGCATGTTTAGGTTATAAAATTTATTCCAAAATGATTTTGAGGATAAAATCTTTGGAAAATGGTGTGTTTTGAACCTACTGACCATAGGAAACAAAATGTGGTTTCAAAAATGTATTTGGTGAAACAAAAGAATGAATCTTTGATTTAAACCATTTCTAGTCAAATAAAAATATGGTTTGATTATTAAAAATGGTTTTGGAAGAAAACCTTTGAGAAATGTTGTGGAAATAAACTCTCTGACCCTAAACACAAGGTTATATGGTTTGGAAACATATTTTGTGAAACCTATAGAATTTTGCCTTATTAAAAGCATTTCTTCACCACATAAAATAATAAGTTGATCTAAAAATGGTTTATGAAGTAAAATCTTATACAAATGATTTTGCCACTTTATAAAAGGACCATTAGGTGTTTTCAAATGTTTATGAACCATTAGAAACCACTTTTACAAATAAAACAATCTTTAGCATGCTTGCATGCATTGTTTTGTTACTATGATTTTATGTGATGAATTGCTTGAATGGTAGATTGAAATATTGTTTGCTTGATTGAAATGTAGTGATTTGAAGCGAGTGAACATTGCAAAGATCAAGGAGTGAACTTATACTCTCTACCAAAAAGGCAAGTGATGCTTCATACTTTTTTCCCATTATTTTCACTATGCATTAGTGATATTTTCTAAGTAGGACTTGCATGGAATTTTTCTAAGTGTAAACTATGCCATGGGAAATCCTAGTAGATGAAACCTTAGTAGAAATTCCTAAGTTGAGATTCCTACTACTATCATGCTTAGCTTAGCTAGTAGGAAACAAGGGTGGAATATATATTCATGCTATGGAAAAATTTCTAAGTCTGAGGACTTGTGTTTTTGTTTAATAAAACAACTAAGTGAATGAATCACCTGGGTGGAATGGAAGGAATGGTTTGTGTTGAGTGGTCATGCAAGTCCAGTATGCTAGGGGAAACTTGAGCATCACCAAGTCCAGCATGCTGGGGAAAACTTGGTGTCTCACTTGTGGATGGCCACCCAGGAAAAAAGATATTTGAGATGTCAAATGTTGAGAAGCTTCAAGTGCAACCACTTGGCATTATGGGCTCTGCCTGGATCATATAGGTTGCAATAACTTAGCCAAATGGACAGTTGGTGGTAGGGTATGATAGGTTGGAACGCGTCCATTCTGGTCTAAGGGAAGGCTTCTAAAAGATCTTGTCTTGGGAAACCAAGTCTTGTGGGGAAAGTGCACCACCTCTGCAGAGTGTAAAAATCTAAGTACTTAGCCATGTCCCTGGCAAAGGACAATTTGAGCATCAAGACATGGAAGCTATCAAGAATCTCATCATCCAAATTTCTAAGTTAAAAACTTGTGGTTGAACAAGGGTTTAAGGTTCACCAATTTCTATTGGTGGTTCCTTGGGTGATTTTGTTAAAGCAAAAACTTAGTGTTTTCAAATGATAAGGAAAATCTATTTTGAGCAAAGCAAGCCTAAGCTCCACTTAGCCAAATGCATATAGATATTAGACTCCACTATATTACCATAGTATCACTTGCCAATACAATTCAAATGTATTGACCCTTGTGGCTATAACTTGTTATGTTGCAGGTTTGTTTGATGTTAGTGAAGTTTAATGATTAGGATTACAAGTCTACAACCAACATGTCTGTCTGTGGCACTTTGAAGATGAAGGACCCCATGCTATTGTTATATTCTGCTGCATTGTAATGAGATAGCCAAATGAGCTATGTAAGATGTAATAAATTATTTTATTCCTGGTTATAAAGTTGTATTATGACATATGTTTCTTGATATTACATCTTAACTGTGGATGCTAGCTATTGATCCAGGGACTAGCATTGTAAACACAGGGTTCTCTACCTTATTAAAGGTTAGGAACCATACAACCATCAAAAGGTGGGGACTTCGGATGGAACAACACCGGCAAGGCTATAATAGCTATGCTTAGCATCAGTAGTTCTTCGTCAATAATGTGGTTCAAGTTCAAAAACAATTTCATGAAGTTTTGGGAGAAAGTATAAATTTAGCATTAGGCATTAACCATAACTGATTTAAGGATAAAAGTAAACTCAAGGAACGCCGAGTTTACTAAAAACATCATTTTGGGAAGACAAGAAACTAGGAGGAAAGAAGAAAACTCAAGACGAGCTTATCTGAAGCCTTCATGAACCAGAAACCACAAACTTCGAGACAAAGTTTAATTTAAGGGGGGAAGTCTGTAACATCCCAACATTTAGGACTAAACGAAGGGTAGATTTAGGATTTTGTGCATCTACATGCATCTAAAAATCCGGGTAATTTTTTTGCCAAATTAAAACACTAGAGTGATCAAAATTCTCACTCCGATGAATTAGGTTTAGTGTTATTAGAAGGGGAGTGAGATGAATTTTGAAATGACCTCTATTGTTTTCTGGACTCATCAGGGGAGAAATTTGACTTATAACTAATTATTCACAATAATACAAATGCAAGTATTATAAATAAAAGTATAAAGATCCTTAAAATCCAACATTACAATGTTCCTTCAAAATAAAAGAATAAAGAAAAGATTATAATAAAATAATTAAATGAATAAAGAAAATGGAAAATGAATTACAATAGTGGAACAAATAGAAGAGTTCCTTATCAAAAGAATAAATGTATATTACATTATATTTTATAATAAAGGAATAAAAATTAATGATTACAACAAGGATATAACAGAATTATTTATAATAAAAGAATACATGAAGTATTACATTATTCTTTTACAATAAAAGAATAAAGATAAAGTACAATACATTAAATAAAAAAGTATAAGTCATACAGATTGATGGAAATCAAAGAAATACAAATATGAAGAAATCTTTGTTCAATAAAACAAAGATTTAATCAATACAAGAAAATTCAAAGTCATTACATAGATGAATAACTACAAATAAAGAAAAAGAAAAGCTTCAGTAAAATATAAAAGAATTACATTGTTATTACAATTAAATAAAAGAATTACAGAAGTTATAAATCTAATCTAAAATCTCTATCTACTTTGATGTTCCTGGATATTCTTTTAATTCCTGCAAAACAAACAAATAAAAGACAAAAAGAGAGGGGTTAGTGTTTATTAGTTTTCTCTCAGTAATGCAATGTGATGCATTAATTGTCACATCATTGAGCATATTAAAAATGTGGGGGGCAAGTTTCACCAAAGGAGTATCTGATCTCAACAGTATCTTATTTGCCTCAGTACAACCTCACAGGGAGAGGGGAAGTTTCACAAATTCAGTAAAAAGTAAAAGCCAAAAAGAATACCCAGCAAAATATCTAGTTTTTACTTGATTTGATCCATTTGAGTGAGGCAAACACACAGGAAGCTCACACACAGTTGCATGTGGATGTGCTGTTAACACAGGAGGCACTATGGGAAAGAGATAAGTACACATCCGTAGCAGAGGGAGTGCTATGCTGAACCTTATTCACCATAGAAAGAAACAACCAATACAACCAACACAGATCAACCATCCAGGCCATTTCTACACTTCCAAAGCTTATAGTTTAGCAGCAACATTCCATAGTGCACTACCACCACAACATCAGTGCCCTAGTTGCTTGAGGAAGCCATCCAAGAGCACCAGGAGGAGGTCAGGAGCATAAGGAGTAGGCCAAAAGCACAAGAAACCAGCCAATCAAACAAGGAGGAGCTTATCCAGTAGCATCCAGGAACAAGATCCACCAGGAACAAGAATTCACAACACTGATTCAGCAACAACAAAAGGTTGCTCTATTATAAATCATGCATAATGTTTGTTCCTACCAGTTTCCAAGCATGATTTAGTTTTAAATGATCATCTCCTCAGATTTATACTCAAGTGGAGTATAAAATCATCATAGGAGTAAGCATAGTGCCATAGCCACATATATACTTCTATTATCCACTTGGCCTCAGCCTTTGCATCCTTGGCAATTGCCCATGATTTAATTTTGCCAACCAAGCTTTATAGAAATATGTAGAAGGATCTATTTTGTTGTGCATCCTCTAGGGAGGTACCACAACATCATAGCCTAGCTACAGTAGCCACAAAGTTTGTACACAGAGACTAGCCAAATCAGTTGCAAGGCAACAATTATATATGATCATGTACAACACAAGTAAAGCTTCAGCCTTTTGCATCATGAGCTAAATATTTATTTTTTTCAACATCAACTACATAATTGTAGTGATTCCCAACAACAAATCATGCTACCTGGGCTACCACTATGCACACTCCAAGATTGGAGGCACCACAACAGCAGCCCAGGGCAGCGGAAGCCACAGAGGATAGTTTCCACATTAGCTAGGCATCAAGATTGTTCAAACAAGATATTTTTATCATTTTCCTAGTATAAATAACTAGGAATCATCAAGTACATCACTGAAGCAAAGCTTCAGTTAAGCCAAAATCCATCTCTTATGTTAATCAAAGCTATAACCACCAATAACAATCATTTCCCTAAGTCAACAACTTAGGAATTATTTTGATCCCAATATCACCATATCCCTTTTTCATTCAAAATCATAAGTAATGAAGCAAGCCACTAGACTATTGCTAGTCAAATTCAACACAATATGAAACCATCCACTAACATATGTTAGGGATGAATGTTCATCCAAACTGAAGCATGGCACTTAGAAGCATCTCAGTTATTTTAGTAAAATCTTGAGAATATTAGTAACAACATCTCTAAACCATCACCACTACATGTATGCACCCAACACCATATAGTTACTCCACAGATCACCAAGCGGTTCATCGGCTCGAAGGCCGGTCAAAATAAAACGCACCGGGGGTGCCCAGCAACTGGAGCGGAGGCGTGACGAAGCCTGGACGCAGCACAGCAGCGAGGTTACAGTGACGATGTCACTATCGTCCCGTCGGCAGCAGCACTAGCAGACAATCACTGCAACATGAACCCATAGAAATTAAACCAGAGCAATGAGTCGTAGACGTTGGGTTTGCAATGAACTTGCCATCCTGCCAGCATCAAGAAATTGGTCAAGTCTAGAAGGAGGAAGTAGAAGCACCAAAAGAACCAGGAGGGGCCGAGAACAGCAGGCTCGAGTAGAAGCTCAGAGGGGCCGACAAGGTAGAGCGGTCCTAGAGGAACTCGTAGCCGTCAGGGAAGAACAGTGGGGGGGGGTGCTGGTACCGCGCTGGCCGACCCAAATCGCGCAGCTAGGGTTTCACAGAGGGGAGATACAACAACCTCAAGGCACAAAGAAATGGAAGGGGAAGACCGAGGGGAGGTCGAATGGCGATTGGCGGAGCTGGATATGGGGGCGAGGGCCATGGGGAGCAGGCGGCGGCGCCGGCGGCGGTGGAGTCGAATAAAAGAAGATGGGGAGTGTCTCTGTATGCGCGTGAGCGAGGGGGTGAAGGGGCCAGGGTCGGGTTGACCCCGAGCCAGGCCTAGCTAGGCCGGGCCGGGCCGTTCTTGTTATCAACCAAACAGACAAAAATAAAAAAAGGGGGGCATAAGAAAAAGCTAGAATAAAGTAATGACCAAAACACCCCTGAACACTATTTTATATCTAGAAAAATGTAGAAAAAAATCCATAAATATATTTAATACATCTAATTTCTTATCAAAATAATCTCCACCTAAGAAAAATACAATCATATTTATTTAAGTTTAATAAAATATAGATAAACATTAACACCCTTAAATAACTAAATGAAATTTAATAAATTCAGAAAAAATCCTAAAAATAAAAAAAAATCATTTTCATGCATAAAAATAAATCTCTTATCTAATAAAAATACTAATTTAAAATTTTACAAATAAAACTTAAAACAAATATTTAAAGACATTCAATAATTGAGAAATTTTATATAAAAATACCTAAAGATAAATAAAATTCAATTTTGAGATTTTAAATAAGAATCCTTATTAGGATAATATTAAATATATTGTTACAAAAATATTTTAAAATTCTTAGATCATATATCTTCAATTATTAAAATGAGATAGTTGTTTTATTAAATGTTTAACATTATTTCCTAAGTAAGAAATAATCATGTTCAAAACACAAACTTTTAACTCTAAAATAGTCTAACCTATAATTATAATTTAGGATACTATCCAAATTTAAATAATCAATTTTATAATATTCTTTTAAAATATTTAATCAACTATAAGTCCAAGATTTAAAAGGTTAGTCTTGCAAATCATTAACTTAAATTAGAACTAAGTGATCTCAATTCATATATAATCATATTAACAAACTTAGTATTCACTAATTATATTATAAAATAAATTCACCTATTTTCTTTATATAGCAAAATCTTATAGTATAATTTATGAATATTAAATATACTATATTTAAGTCTTTAAGACTAATTTTCATTATGCTTAGGAAAAAAACCCAAATTGTGATTAATACCATAAATATCTCAAGTCCAATTATGTCTTTATAGTTAACTTTGGTCTGATATATCATAAGCCAGGTATATAATGTCTCAAGATCATTTAAACCTCATCAGAAACCATAACTTTAATCTTATTAATCTCTAGAGTTGAATAACTTAACATAAAGAATATTTTCTTCAAATGTTATTCTTTTTGCCACTTCAAAAGAAACACTATACCATTTCTTCTAAGTCACAACAACTTAAAACATAAACATTGTAATAATTACATAATATCATTGAACCTTAGAATGGTATTGTAATTCTACCTTACTTTTCATATTTTATATGTTTATTATAGAGTCCTAGAAACTATACCTTGTTATGAAGTAAACTTAAAATGAAGCAAATCTTAAGCCAATCATTTGAATATATCTCATTTGTAATAATTAAAGAATTACTGAGGACTTTCCATTATGTATCTCATTACTTATGCATAACGTCATATTGCTTTATTAAACATTGTCCTTACCGGGCAATGATGGTATTCTTATAGAACCCGAGATCCAGGGTCAAGTCAAGAAATTCGACTACAATACTCTACTATATCAAGGCAAGTTCACACTTGCTCATGTCCTTTGATTATTTTCTGTAAAGTATTTTACAAATCTAGTGTTGTCATCACCTGCATTTGAAACAGGTCAAAAAACACTACTTTCATAATAATATGATGATAGGTTATTTACCATGAGGTAATAACCTACTATGAAAGTTCAGGTGGTAAAGGAACATATTATCTAGGACTTAACAACCAATGTCGCCAGTGATTCTTGCGCCGTATATTACGCGTTAACCATGAGATTTGGAATGGGACGGAGAAGTCAGCTGGATCGGCTCCCTTTCGCATGCATTGGACACTGTTCTGGGCATTTGTAAGTTGTGGATCATGGGTATAGCCGTTTTATACGGGGAAAAGTCTAACCTGGATCTGGCTTACAAAAGACAGCTTTCTAGTGTTAATGGTTGCTATGTGTATCCAACTAAGGTATAGCCGTTTTATACGGGGAAAAGTCTACCTTGAGTTTGGGCGTCCAACAATTGTGGTGTATGCGGGGTCGCGGAGAAGTATAGTCATTGGCTTGGATCTTAGTATGGGCCTCATACCAAGGAAGTGTGAACAGGAATGCGCGCCTGGATGTGCAACAAAGCTAAGATCTCTCATGGGTAAAGTAACGTACCTCTGCAGAGAGTAAGAACTATAACTTGTTACTCCCTGTTCCGCGAAGCAGCTGCGAACGCGGCAGGAAAGGAACTCCATGAAAGTTCTGGTAAACCCGTGAAGGCTGACGGACATAACTTTCAAGAATAAAAGCAACCTTTGAAGAAATGTTTACAAAAACTTGCATTTCCTACGACCTATGGTCTGTGGCTATAGATATAGTGCATCAAACACTCCTTTTTTAGTGAACTTGCTGAGTACGCTCATACTCAACGTATCTTCTTAACCCTTGCTAGATTCTGAAGACATTAACGGTCAGGAAGAGGAAATACTCTATCCAATTGAAGACCGAGAAGAATTCCGCTATGAAGAACCAGAATTATCCTTAAGCGTCGAAGGGAACAATTACGAAAACATCTATGGAATATAGACCGACATATCTGAAGTATAGATGTAGTATATATAGTGATCTAGTCCAGTAGCATAGATCTCTATCTTCTATCTATATTAAATCTCGTATAAACCTTCGTTGCTTCTTACTTTTGTTATCCGAGTTATTATAGTAGCCCTGAGTCATCGGGATACCTCTATGGACCTAGGAGGATCTCAAAGTCGTCATGTAAATTTCTGATTGTAATAATGACAATGTATATTGTGGACCCGCTTTGTTTCTGTTCTACCACTCTGAGGATGTAATATTTGCGGAATGGTACTCCGTGAGTGTTATGTCCACGACTATAGTATACTACAACATGCAGTGGTATGCTGGGTCACCACAAAGACTTCCGCTATTGATGTTGTGACCGCCATACTGGCAATATATATAAGTGTTCAATTCATTATTTTCTGGATGTTGTAATGGTACTTGTCGGTTATGCTCATGGCTCACTGATCATGGGAACATTAATTGTAGGCATAACATGAATTCTCGAACCATTAATCCGGGGTCCCACACCTAGGTTCTGGCGTCTTTATTAGCCGGATCTCTGGGATCCTTTAGGGCATGATACAACTCAACACCTCGCATAGCGAACCAATCCCTATAACTCGACGTATAACCCTTATAGTGATTTATAGGAGGAGTAGGGTTCCGCCACCGTCATGGGACCTAAACCTATGTAAGATGTGTTACCTCGTACCCACCAACTTGCCGCCTTTCCCCAGATCTCTAAACATGCACTGTGAGAACCCCTCCATGGCATACTCGTCGGCAATACCATGACAAGAATAGAATTCAAGTTTTCATATTCATTGTGTTTGTCCCAAATGTCTTTGTCTAGTTGTGCTACTACTCCATACTTCACATATATTTGAAAATTGGGTTGCATCTTACATACTGGACAAAGTGATCATGTTCATAATAATCAGAGTAGCGTAGTAAAAGCATGGTTAAACCCATATTGTTTTCGCATATTGTGGATTGGTTGGACCTTTCTTATACCAAATTGTGCGTATATGATCTGTGAGAACATTGGATTTAATACTGAACAATATTATTATTATATATATATGTTCTCCCTTATGTCATAACAAGTTTATGAACTTCACTTATACCCATTGCGGCACGACATATGGCATGTGCGTCAAGTACGCCAAACATATCTATGGGTTGGTATGTATCAGTTTGAGCCGAACCGGGTCAGTTTGGGCCAAGAAATTGCTGGTTTTATTCATGGTTAGAGTGGAGGACGCCCCACCTGTAACATCCCAGCATTAGAGCCTAGAAATAAGTTAAACCAAGATGTGTGCATTGCATTCATGCATAGAAAATCCGAATAATTTTCGCGCTTTTAAACAAAAACTTGTCAAAGTGATTGAAGCTTCTCTTAGCTTGATGGAATTGAAGTAGATCATCAAGTTGACTGCGATAAGTTTCAATAATACCTTTGTTAAAATCTCATTTTGGGTAAGAGAGATTTGATTTAAGGGTATATCCAAATGTACCATAAGTTAAACCTTAATATAATGTAAATTATATTTGATCATTAGGTGATCATATTATACTATTCATTATAACCATTCATAAGTGCCAGGTTAAGGATATAAAAGAAATAATAAGAATGTAACCACTATATCTTAAATTCCATCTGCATACATTCTGAGAATCATAGAAACACCTAATCCTAAAAAAACTCTTTTAATGAGTTGGAGTTGGAAAGAGTTTAAGTCAAGATCATCCACTATATATATATATATATCTTTCTATACAATCTTTATGGAACTTATCTCAATATCTGTTGTTCATCAATGTTGGATAATTCCTCATTGATTCATAACTTCTTTAATTATTAGTCTTTGATCTTATCAGAACATCTACTCAAATCTTCTAATGAGGGCATAGTCCATTAATAACCTTAATCCAATATAAGGTACTAAGAAGATAATTTTCAGACAATAAGAGGTAGGATTTATAAAGCCCTGCTTAGCCAACTAATAACTTTAGTAATGAATGATTAAAGTATTATAATGGTAATTTTTTGGCCACCAACATGGACTGCTTATATTTAGTATAGGTAATACTGGTGGGTAGAACATGATTGGAACCCTAGTAATGATAAGTGATCCTAGAGAAGTCTTTGCAAACCACATAAACATAATTCAGGGATTGAAGTGTAAGTCATGAGGGTTAAGTAATTATAAGATGATGTTATTCAACTAAAGCTAGTGTAGCATAGAGTCATAAAAAATGGTGTTATTCACCTTTAAGGATAGTTTACTTTAGAGAAAGATTAGTGATGGAGGATTAAGGAAGATTGGGAGTAGAGTTTGAAGGAACTACTGGTTGGATGGAAGATTATCAACAGAAAAATAGTAAATACAACCAAGCAAGGATATGAGAAAGCTATGAAGTGTCTTTGTATCAAATTCATTGGATTCATCCATAAGTTTAGAAGAATGATATATTGAAGAAGAAGATTTTAATAAGTAAGTCCATCAAACTAACCATGATGATGGATAGAAAGAGGTATTATATCTAGGAAAGGAATTCCTTAATTAGAGATTCTAGATTGTGAAATATAATTATATGTTATAGATCATTTTCCTATTTAATCTTGGTAAGCAATCAACTCTAAATCTTAAATCAAATATAATACCCATCGCAAACTATTGATCCATCGTCTGATGCTTATAACACTTTATAGAAATATTTCCCCATAACAAATTACATAAGCATATCTCTGTTAATTTCAACCATCATCACTAGATGTGCCTAAGTATATTTTTATAAGTTCACTTCTATAAAACACTCTAAATATAACTTCGATTAAAAAGGGAGATTTCATCCAATACTATATACAAATGGCAATAGGCTTAGTTATTAAATCTTAACTCTTAAAAGGAATCTAAGCTTATACAAAACCCTAAAGCCAAGGGTAGTACTCTTAATTCAAAACCCTAAACTTCTTTGTTTATAACATACATTGCTATTTTCCAACTTAATGGGAGTAATAATCATCATATCAATGTCTTTATATTTCATGTAAGAATGGTATAGAATCATTATACATATATATAAAGTTTCTATTCAAACTATAAGCTCACTAAAAATTGAGTTATAAACAGATAAGAATATATCATTCAAGGAATTCCTAATTAAAAATAGAAGAGAAAAATAATAAGAAGAAGTTTCTTCCAATTACTAAAAAGGAGTTCTTATTGAGTAAATAAAAGAAATATAAATAGAAGGAATAATAATAGTTCACAAAGGTTACCAAATATATTTTAATATTACTACAAATATCTAGCAAATAAATCATACAAAGAAAAGTTCAAAATATAAATCAAATTCAAATCTGATAAAGAAAACAGAAAATAGAAAAAGGATAAAACAACTAAAAACCAAACCTGGCCGCAGCCCAATAACCCTACACCTATCTGACGCCTGTGCAGCCCACAATAGCCCAGTAACCAGCCCAGTTCTTTTTCTATTTGTGAGTGACAAGTGGGGTCAAGGGAGGACCGCAGGTTAAGTTGAAATATTTGATAGGGGTTATCCGCAAAACGACCATCGTCGTCATCGTCACGCACACAAACAGCTCGCTGGCGGAGCTCGCCGCCGCCCGATGCCGTCATCGCCGTCCTTGTGCCAAGATACTCGCTGCCGTTGCCAGGAGGGGATAAGAAGGCCACCGCGATGCATTGCCTCAATCCCTATCTCCAATCCCTCCTTATCCTCTCAGATACGAACGAGACCGAAACCCTAGCTCGCCGGAGCCACCTCTCGCTGTTGAACCACGTCTCCCACACCATTCTGAGCCGTCATAGAGAAGCGCCTTCCTCCGTAGATCCTATGGGTAGAAGCTTGCATCAAGGGGAGCACTAGAGCGGGTGAATTTGGTCGTTTTCCTTCGTAGCAGTTCGTCGGAATCCTCGTCGGGAAGCTCGATTCCGGCCGCGCCTATCCTCACCAACCACTCAATAGTCATCAGGATGAGTTCCTGAATCTTCCAGCATCCTTGAATCGTTTGATCTCGTTGTAAATCGTCGTTTCACTGTAATCCACCGTCGGCCACCGACGGAGCTCGTCGGAGCTGAGGCTCCGATGACAATTTCCGAGCAGCGCTGCCACTATTAGGTTCCGTAGGCCGCGCTGATTCGAACTAGATCCATTTCGTTTGCTAGGGCGCCATGGATCGTCGTCGGTGACCACTCACCGACGGCGGTGGTGATGCTGAAGCCATGCTTACCTCATGAACGAGCCACGTCAGCTCGTTTGACTGGTCTTTGCCCGCGTGGTGGATGACATGGCCCAGGGCCAGCATGTCATCGACTGTGAGTAGAGAGGAGGTCAGTAGCAAAAGCATTTCTTTCATCTGAAAGCTGAGGTGGACAATGGCCTACAAATCAGTGACTGGGGCTAGCTCTAGGTGTGGTGTAAAAAGTATTTTGCTGTTTAGAAATAAATAAAATGTTATAATCCAATTAATATTATTTCGGAAATTTAATAAATGATTAAATCTTGTTTAATTAATAACTTTTGATTTATAATTCAGAAAAATATGTATAATATATGAAAATTTTCCTAAAAATAAAATCTACAACTTAAAACTATTACCAAATATTATTATGATGATTATTTATATAAATATTATTTAATAAAAGTTTATAAGTAATAAAATTTTGATAATTCATAATAATAATAGTAATAAAGTACCAAAAATCCTAGAAAAATAAGAATTCTAATTTAAAACTATAATCATGTATTATTATTTCACTTAATTAAATATTTATTATTTATTAAGTAATTATAAAAGTAATAAGAATTATAAAAATCATATCTTATTGTTTATAAATCACAAAAATAAATATGATATACCAAAATGATCACAAAAATATTATTTATATGTTAAAAATCTAATAATATCCTTTTGAGGTAAATAATAAAATTAAATATTTTAATAACTCAAATTTAAACTTATTTACTTCATTAATAATTCATATAAAAATAAATAAAATTTACTAATATTCCTAAAAAGAGTTAAATAAGTCTAATAAATAGTATTAGTCATAAAATCTCATGCCATAATGGTTTAAAACATTATAAATGTTCTTATTTAGAAGAATCCACAACCTTAAATAAAGATTATCTCTAAAAAGATTTCCACTGATAATAAAATTCTAAAAGAATAACTTATGAACAATCAAACCTTTTCTAAACCATATTACTCACCAAATTACAAAAACTACTACAACACTAAATAAATCCATAAGTAGTTAAGTAACATTATGTTGGGTTCATAAACTATATCCACTTATTGATAAAAGATAAACAATATTACTCCATACACACATCAAGAAACCATTACTCAAGTAACAGAATAAACATTCTTAAGTAACTTAAAGAACACATTTTAGATATACAAGATACCAGGGTATAAGTACGATACTTTCAAAACTATCTATACTTTAAAGTTAACTTTAGTCTACAATATGTTAATATAACACTATAAGCATTATTATATGTTTTGTAGTTAACTTTGGTCTGAAGTAGTTAAACTATAAAGCAACTCAAGCCAAACCATTTGAGCAAACAAATGACATCAACCCCCACTAACTAATCACCAAGTTTGTTTAGACCTTAGCAGAGAAACCTTTTCTTCGAAGGTTATCCTTTTTGCCACTTTAAATAAGAAACCTGGTATAAGTAATCCTAACTAGGATGTCATAAGTATGTATATTTTACTCCTACATATGTGTTGTTTACAACCACTCATAAACTCTAATAAAACTACAACTACGAAATTTATCCAAAAGGACCACACATCCCAAAGTAACCACTTTCGGAATCTAAAACTTAGGACAACGTTATTCCCAGGGTTTGCGCTTAGAACGTGCATCACATTACTTATGCATAAAAGCATATTCCTTCTTTAAACATTAGTCCTTACCGGACCAATGATGCTAATTTCAGATTTTGGATCTTATACTGACTCGAAGACCGTGAGTGCATAATCTTGCAATCACAAAAGGCAAGTTCACACTTGCTCATGTCCTTTGTTTATTTCTGTAAAGTATTTTACAAATCCAGTGTTGTCTTCACCTACATTTGAAAAAGGTCCAAAAACACTATTTTCAATAATAATGACGACTATTGATTACTGATCCAGGGTGATCAGCTAATCTATTAAACCTGACAGTTGGAATACCACTGTTCAGAACTATATCACCTAGGACTTAACAACCAATGTCGCGAGTGATTCTTGCGCTGTATATTACGCATTGACCATGAGATTTGGAATGGGACGGAGAAGTCAGCTGTATCTTGTTCCTCTCGCATGAAGCCGGATGTGCAGATCGTGGCTGTTATCCTCGTAGCGTGCATATTAATTGGTAATTCGTAGAGGATATGCATCATATGGGTGGGAACCCTCATCGTCCCATGATAGTTCTGGCATCTAACGGTTTGTACAAACCATTGCCGTAATTCTTTATGTGGGCATGGTGTACACCAAGGAGGCATGCGGGGTCGCGAAGGGGGCAGTGATTGGCTTGGATCATCTTCTAGGCCCCACATCATGGAATTGTAGACGGGAATAAGCTGCCCGGTTGTGCAAACAAAAGTTGATCTCTCATGGGTAAAGTGACGCACCTCTGCAGAGTGTAAAAACTGTAACTTGTTACTGCCTGTTCCGGGAAGGAGCTACGAACGCGGCGGGAGAGGAACCCCATGAAGGTTCTGGTAAACTCGTGAAGGCTGACGGACATAGTTTTTCAGAATAAAAGCAACCTTTGAAGAAATGTTTATGAAAACTTGCATTGCCTACGACCTACGGTCTATGGATGTAGTTATAGTGCATCAAACACTCCTTTTCTAGTGAATTTGCTGAGTACGCTCGTACTCAAAGTATCTTCTTAACCCTTGCTAGATTCTGAAGCCCTTAAAACGATGACTACATCAAGATATGCTCCAGGACTTATCTAGACCAGCTAAAGCTCTTCAACAAAGACAAGGAAGTCAACATATATCTCAACTCAAGTGAAGACGAAAGTTATTAATTAGATAGGAATATTATCTCTAACCAAAGAACCTATTTCTGTAGTGTGTTGCAATAGCAGCAATGACAACCTCTTAGTCTGAATATTAGACTTAATAGTATAATCATTCTTGCGTTGTTTATTTTTGATTCTTCTCCATAAAAATTCTTTCTCTATCTTTAACCTAGAGTGTTCTTTGGATCTTATGTAAAGAGTGAGTTGTAACCTTTAAGCCATGTATTGGACCCGCTGTGTTTCTGTTGTGCCATTCTGAGGGATGTAATACTAGTGAACGGTGTTTCATTGGTGTTATGTCAACGACTATAGTATACTACATCATGCAGTGGTATGCTGGGTCACCACAGTTGGTATCAGAGCATATGCTTTGACCTTAGGTTGGAAACCTAGTAAATGGGTAGAACCTGTAGGACACATCCTAGCAATAATAAAGAGTTCTCTAGTGATATTAGGGATATTCACTTGAGAATAATCCTATTATGTTACTAGTGAGATAACTCTTTTATATGATTGCAATTATCAATCATTACCCAAGAGTTTTAACTCTATGTGACTGATGATAATTTCTTATCCACAGTTCCACATGGCACCTCGATATCCACCCCGGAATGTTCAAGTGATGAACAGGACATTGGATGACTACTGAGGGGATTGGACAGACAATCTCCGACACCTTCTATGGAGTTTGGAATGTGAATCAAGACTTCTGGTCAAGATTTACAATTACTATGATGGGCAGGTATTAGCTAAATACCGTGTCATGATCATGTTACCCAAGAAGTTAGGACTGAAGGGAGAAATGCCAGCAGGAGAGGAAAGGTGCATGGCATCTGCATATCAGATTGCCGTACCAGCAGCCATAACCATGATCCGAAAGCATAAATCCCAAGCTCTAGAAGGTAGTACTCACACCATTATACCACATGAAACCTCAAACTCAGAGCATGAGTTAGATCACTCTACCTTAGTCCAAGCTGAACCTACTCTAGCTGTAGAGTATATGGATCGTTATTGGTCTTTGCTAAACACTTATCATAACACTCACCAAGTCTTAGTTTAGGAGCTGGATACGGTCATTGAGGGTTTTACTAATCCTAAAAAAGCAATGTCTCGTAGGAAGAAGTTAGATAAAGAAGCTAGGCATCCCAAATACATACCTTCAGGAGAAGTGTTTGAGGAAACTGAGTTTAATGACCCAAACTCAGAAAATTATGCCTATTACCAAAATGACTTCAAGCCACCTGAAGACTTATGGACCAAGTACAATTCTGAACAAGAATGGAATAAAGTTATTCCAAATAAACCTGAGCCTAACAAATATGGATGGGAAATAGAATATCAAGGTAAAACCATAGGGAATCCTATACCTTGTGATGCAGGTATTGAAGAAGAGACCAATTATAACCATAGAGAGCCTTATGGACCATATGGGGGCAATACGAATCCAATCAACTTAGAAGAGTACTCCAATAGCTACTATACCAACATATATGACTGGATCCAAGAAAAATCTAAGGAACCAACTTACTATGAGGAAGCGTTGCCAGAAAACCCGAACTATTCAGTGGAAGATTACGCCAACTCTAGTCATTTTTCAATGACTAATCTCAGTGTCGGTACTTCTAATCAAGATTACGCACCTCCTGGATGCTCCTATGCTGCAGAAGGCAGTCGTAGGACTTCACGTCATCATGGAAGGAACTCCAGGAAGCACTAGAGGAAGATGAAAGTGAGAGAGAAACAACATCCCAAGGGATGTGGGCTTGAATAATGTACATAGAGGGTAATGTGTATTGTATTTTGCAGGGTTTGGTGAAATAAGTGAGGATATATCCACAAGAACAAGAAGTTCTTGTAAGATAGTTGTGTAAATAGGTATGGAGCAAACCGTTGGAACATCTAGTACATTTGTAAATTAGTTAAAACCTATGTGTAATACAGGGTATATGCTTTGTTGTTTATCGAATTTTGGATTTTATTGGATCTTCTTGATTGACTAGATCTGTACATGAAGTTTAATTAGGTGTGCAAATGCATGATGTAACACCCAGTTATTACTTGATGATATAGACCTAGATAGGAATGGGAATTCGTGTAAGGGAGCGACGATTCAAAGATAAAAAAGGAAGACTTACTGGAAGGAAGAAGCAAGATATAAGGAGTGTTAACACCACTTGGAGAATAGGTATAGCATAACTTATTCCTAGCCATACCCAAGAAAGAAGTTGGGTATAGAAGATGTAGGGAGCCACAAGAAATAATAAACTTAAAGTTCAATCAAAGTGGGTAATATTACTAAGAAGTAACGGAATAGTTGTACCATGTTCATGGAAGTATCATGAATAAGTACAAATAGTTAGCTTTGGTACCAAAATGGTATTCAAACTCTGAAAATTCCGAGAAAATGCGAGAGGTATGTGAGAAACCATAGGGTAATACACACACCCTAGGACGGTTCGCAGCTGGTAATAAATTGCAACTGGTATTTGATCCATATCTAGTAATTAATCTACAGTTGGTGTTTTGTCCGCAGCTAGTATTTGGTTGAAATAGTAAACCAAATCTTAATAAAAGTTGCATAAAGAGCATTAAATTTGGCCTAAGTTAAGTAAGACCTAAGAAAGTTAACAGATTTGAAGGTGATCGCTTGGCAAGCGGCTTTGCAAGGTCCAGTTTATTCAGCAAGAATGCCCTAATAATAAGTACGACATTTAGTGCTGAAAGATTTGCTTCAGAGATCCACAACTAGGTGGATGCACCGTATAATTTTTCATTAGACCATAAACCAGTAAAATATAAACTGAACAGGAACCAACATTTTAGTTCAAGAATCAATAGCTTCTATGTATGGAGTTTCAAAACTATTAGTAAAACTTAAAGGGAAGAGTAAACATTAGGAATGAAAGTTGAAAAAATACTATAGGTAATAAAGAAAGGTTATTTAAAAAATTTAAGAAGGTATAAACTTGAGGGTGATAAAGGATACATTTAACAATCAAATTTAAAAAGAAAAAACTTTTAAGTAACCCTTAAGAAGTAATATAGAACCCTAATTGAACAAGTGTCGAGAATGAAAAATTCCAATGGGTATGGACAAATTGAGTTCAAATCCAATCTTGGAAGGAATATCAGTATCAACTATATAATGACAGGAATAGTCAGATAGTCTATTTACTATTAAAATGCGTATGTAGAAACTTAAAAACTTATGGTAGTGAGAACCTTCAAACTGTACTTAAAATAGTAATGAAGTTTGAAGATTCAAGGAAAAGAAGTGAATGAAGATATCTAAACAGGTTATGGAATACTCTAGTTAATTCCATTAAAAATCATCATGAAGGGGAGACTGTAGCAACCACTACAAAACAATTTCTTACTCTGAAATATTAGAGTTTGCGAACTTCGAGGACGAAGTTTATTTTAAGGGGGAGAGTCTGTAACATCCCAGCATTAGAGCCTAGAAATAAGTGGAACCCAGATGTGTGCATTGCATTCATGCATAGAAAATCCGAATAATTTTCGCGCTTTTAAACAAAAACTTGTCAAAGTGATTGAAGCTTCTGTTAGCTTGATGGAATTGAAGTAGATCATCAAGTTGAGTGCGATAAGTTTCAATAAGACCTTTGTTAAAATCTCATTTTGGGTAAGAGAGATTTGATTTAAGGGTATATCAAAATGTACCATAAGTGAAACATTAATATAATGTAAATTATATTTGATCATTAGGTGATCATATTATAGTATTCATTATAACCATTCATAAGTACCAGGTTAAGGATATAAAACAAATAATAAGAATGTAACCACTATATCTTAAATTCCATCTTCATACATTCTGAGAATCATAGAAACACCTAATCTTAAAAAAACATTTTAATGAGTTGGAGTTGGAAAGTGATTAAGTCAAGATCATCCACTATATATATATATATATATATATATATCTTTCTTTCTATACAATCTTTATGGAACTTATCTCAATATCTGTTGTTCATCAATGTTGGATAATTCCTCATTGATTCACAACTTCTTTAATTATTAGTCTTTGATCTATTATTTTATCTTATCAGAACATTTACTCAAATCTTCTAATGAGGGCATAGTCCATTAATAACCTTAATCCAATATAAGGTACTAAGAAGATAATTTTCAGACAATAAGAGGTAGGATTGATAAAGCCCTGCTTAGCCAACTAACAACTTCAGTAATAAATGATTAAAGTATTATAATGGTAATGTTTTGGCCACCAACATGGAATGCTTATATTTAGTATATATAATACTGGTGGGTAGAACATGATTGGAACCCTAGTAAAGATAAGTGAACCTAGAGAAGTCTTTGCAAACCACATAAACATAATTCAGGGATTGAAGTGTAAGTCATGAGGGTTAAGTAATTATAAGATGGTGTTATTCAAATAAAGCTAGTGTAGCATAGATTCATAAAAAATGGTGTTATTCACCTTTAAGGATAGTTTACTTTAGAGAAAGATTAGTGATGGATGATTAAGGAAGATTGGGAGTAGAGTTTGAAGGAACTATTGGTTGGATGGAAGATTATCAATAGTAAAATAGTAAATACAACCAAGCAAGGATATGAGAAAGCTATGAAGTGTCTTTGTATCAAATTCATTGGATTTATCCATAAGTTTAGAAGAATGATATATTGAATAAGAAGATTTTAATAAGTAAGTCCATCAAACTAACCATGATGATGGATAGAAAGAGGTATTATATCTAGGAAAGGAATTCCTTAATTAGAGATTCTAGATTGTGAAATATAATTATATGTTATAGATCATTTTCCTATTTAATCTTGGTAAGCAATCAACTCTAAATCTTAAATCAAATATAATACCCATCTCATACTGTTGATCCATCATCTGATGCTTATAACACTTTATAGAAATATTTCCCCATAACAAATTACATAAGCATATCTCTGTTAATTTCAACCATCATCACTAGATATGCCTAAGTATATTTTTATAAGTTCACTTCTATAAAACACTCTAAATATAACTTCCATTAAAAGGGAAGATTTCATCCAATACTATATACAAATGGCAATAGGCTTAGTTATTAAATCTTAACTCTTAAAAGGAATCTAAGCTTATACAAAACCCTAAAGCCAAGGGTAGTACTCTTAATTCAAAACCCTAAACTTCTTTGTTTATAACATACATTGCTATTTTCCAACTTAATGGGAGTAATAATCATCATATCAATGTCTTTATATTTCATCAAGGGGAGCACTGGAGCAGGTGAATTTGGTCGTTTTCCTTCGCAACAGTTCATCGGAATCCTCGTCAGGAAGCTCGATTCCGGCCGCGCCTATCCTCGCCAACCAGTCAATCGTCATCAGGGTGAGTTCCTGAATCTTCCAGCATCCTTGAATCGTTTGATCTCGTTGTAAATCGTAGTTTCACTATAATCCACCGTCAGCCACCGTCGGAGCTCGTCAGAGCTGAGGCTCCGATGACCATTTCCGAGCGGCACTACCACTATTAGGTTCCGTAGGACGCGCTGATTCGAACTAGATTCATTTCATTTGGTAGGGCGCCATGGATCGTCGCCGGTGACCACTCACCGACGGCGGTGGTGATGCTGACGCCATTCTTACCTCATGAACGAGCCACGTCAGCTCGTTTGACTGGTCTTTGCCCGCGTGGTGGATGACATGGCCTAGGGCCCGCATGTCATCGACTATGAGCAGAGAGGAGGTTAGTAGCAAAAGCATTTCTTTCAGCTGAAAGCTGAGGTGGAAAATGGCCCATAGATCAGTGACTGGGGCTAGCTCTAGGTGTTGTGTAAAAGTATTTTGTTGTTTAGAAATAAATAAAATGTTATAATCCAATTAATATTATTTCAGAAATTTAGTAAATGATTAAATCTTGTTTAATTAATAACTTTTGATTTATAATTCAGAAAAATATGTCTAATATATGAAAATTTTCATAAAAATAAAATCTACAACTTAAAACTATTACCAAATATTATTATGATGATTATTTATATAAATATTATTTAATAAAAGTTTATAAGTAATAAATTTTGATAATTCATATTAATAATAGTAATAAAGTACCAAAAATCCTAGAAAAATAAGAATTCTAATTTAAAACTATAATCATGTATTATTATTTCACTTAATTAAATATTTATTATTTATTAAGTAATTATAAAAGTAATAAGAATTATAAAAATCATATCTTATTGTTTATAAATCACAAAAATAAATATGATATACCAAAATGATCACAAAAATATTATTTATATGTTAAAAATCTAATAATCTCCTTTTGAGGTAAATAATAAAATTAAATATTTTAATAACTCAAATTTAAACTTATTTACTTTATTAACAATTCATATAAAAATAAATAAAATTTACTAATATTCTTAAAAAGAGTTAAATAAGTCTAATAAATAGTATTAATCATAAAATCTAATGCCATAATGGTTTAAAACATTATAAATGTTCTTATTTAGAAGAATCCACAACCTTAAATAAATATTATCTCTAAAAATAATTCCACTAATAATAAAATTCTTAAAGAACAACTTATGAACAATCAAAACTTTTCTAAACCATATTAATCACCAAATTACCAAAACTACTACAACACTAAATAAATCCATAAGTAGTTAAGTAACATTATGTTGGGTTCATAAACTATATCCACTTATTGATAAAAGATAAACGATATTACTCCATACTCACATCAAGAAACCATTACTCAAGTAACAGAATAAACATTCTTAAGTAACTTAAAGAACACATTTTAGATATACAAGATACCAAGGTATAAGTATGATACTTTCAAAACTATCTATACTTTAAAGTTAACTTTAGTCTACAAAATCTTAATATAACACTATAAGCATTATTATATGTTTTATAGTTAACTTTGGTCTGAAGTAGTTAAACTATAAAGCAACTCAAGCCAAACCATTTGAGCAA
Organism: Avena sativa; assembly: GCA_916181665.1. Lineage (NCBI taxonomy): Eukaryota > Viridiplantae > Streptophyta > Magnoliopsida > Poales > Poaceae > Avena > Avena sativa. Next base: position 332,652,339 of record OV702285.1, read on the forward strand.
ACAAATGACATCAACCCCCACTAACTAATCACCAAGTTTGTTTAGACCCTAGAAGAGAAATCGTTTCTTCGAAGGTTATCCTTTTTGCCACTTTAAATAAGAAACCTGGTATAAATAATCCTAACTAGGATGTCATAAGTATGTATATTTTACTCCTACATATGTGTTGTTTACAACCACTCATAAACTCTAATAAAAGTATAACTACGAAATTTATCCAAAAGGACCACACATCCCAAAGTAACCACTTTCGGAATCTAAAACCTAGGACAACGTTATTCCTAGGGTTTGCGCTTAGAACGTGCATCACATTACTTATGCATAAAAGCATATTGCTTCTTTAAACATTAGTCCTTACCGGACCAATGATGCTGATTTCAGATTTTGGATCTTATACTGACTCGAAGACCGTGAGTGCATAATCTTGCAATCACAAAAGGCAAGTTCACACTTGCTCATGTCCTTTGTTTATTTCTGTAAAGTATTTTACAAATCCAGTGTTGTCTTCACCTGCATTTGAAAAAGGTCCAAAAACAGTATTTTCAATAATAATGAGGACTATTGATTACTGATCCAGGGTGATCAGCTAATCTATTAAACCTGACAGTTGGAATACCACTGTTCAGAACTATATCACCTAGGACTTAACAACAAATGTCGCTAGTGATTCTTGCGCCGTATATTACGCGTTGACCATGGGATTTGGAATGGGACGGAGAAGTCAGCTGTATCTTCTTCCTCTCGCATGAAGCCGTATGTGCAGGTCGTGGTTGTTATCCTTGTAGCATGCATATTAATTGGTAATTCGTAGAGGATATGCAACATATGGGTGGGAACTCTCATCGTCCCACGATAGTTCTGGCATCTAACGGTTTGTACAAACCATTGTCGTAATTCTTTATGTGGGCATGGTGTACACCAAGGAGGCATGCGGGGTCGCGAAGGGGGAAGTGATTGTCTTGGATCATCTTCTAGGCCCCACATCATGGAATTGTGGACGGGAATAAGCTGCCCGGTTGTGCAACAAAGAGTTGATCTCTCATGGGTAAAGTGACGCACCTCTGCAGAGTGTAAAAACTGTAATTGTTACTCCCTATTCCGGGAAAGAGCTGCGAACACGACGGGAAAGGAACCCCATGAAGGTTCTAGTAAACCCGTGAAGGCTGACGGACATAGTTTTTTAGACTAAATCAACCTTTGAAGAAATTTTTATGAAAACTTGCATTGCCTACGACCTACGGTCTGTGGCTGTAGTTATAGTGCACAAACAGTCCTTTTCTAGTGAATTTGCTGAGTACGCTCGTACTCAAAGTATCTTCTTAACCCTTGCTAAATTCTGAAGCCCTTGAAACGATGACTACATCAAGATATGCTCCAGGACTTATCCAGACCAGCTAAAGCTCTTCAACAAAGACAAGGAAGTCAACATATATCTCAACTAAAGTGAAGACGGAAGTTATTGATTAGATAGGAATATTATCTCTAGCCAAAGAACCTATTTCTGTAGTGCGTTGCAATAGCAGCAATGCCAACCTCTTAGTCTGAATATTAGACTTAATAGTATAATCATTCTTGCGTTGTTTATTTTTGATTCTTCTCCGTAAGAAGTCTTTCTCTATCTTTAACCTAGAGTGTTCTCTAGATCTTATGTAAAGAGTGAGTTGTAACCTTTAAGCCATGTATTGGACCCGCTGTGTTTCTGTTGTGCCATTCTGAGGGATGTAATACTAGTGAACGGTGTTTCATTGGTGTTATGTCAACGACTATAGTTGTTATCGCCATATTTTGGCCAAAGGAGGAGTTGGGCCGCGATCAAGATGGGCTTAGAAGATACGTATATGCAACGTGTTGTTGAATCGGCCTCGTGTGTTGATTTGGGCTAAATTGCCCGTGTATCTTATATTGTAATAGATTCCGTTTAGATTTAGGTAAGAGATAGAGTTGTAGAGTTATTCCAAAGACAGAAAGTCTCCGGACTATAAATATGTACCTAAGGTTATCGAGAAAAGGAGGACAATCACGTTCACGACAAACACAATCTCGGCGCATCGCCACCCCTTGTTTCTAGGGTTTTTCTCGGGTAAGTGCCATGCTGCCTAGATCGCATCTTGCGATCTAGGCAGTATCTACTTATGCGTTATCTGGTGTTACTCGTACTGAAGCCTTGTTGATGGCGAGTAACACTATTATCATAGATTTGTTTGGGTTAGCATCAGTACTTTTTGCTATGATTGTTTAGTTATGCTACCTCTAGCTATCTCGCCGCCGTTGCACCTTTTCCCGGGTGTAAGGGTGGCATCTTGCTTGATCTTTATTTAAGTCGATTTGATCTGTTATAGTTGTGCCTTGTTCTCCAAGGTTTAGTTTGATATCCACATGATCAGGCCTTGCAAACGGGTTGAACGATCCAGTAGTATGTAAGATATGGTCTACCAATCCAAGAGGGGGTGTTCCGGGAATTGACCTTGCGTTGGTTTTTTGGCCTTCTCTAGGATTAGTTTTCTATTGTCTTTTGTATCTACCAGGCTCAATTACGTGTAGGATGTTCCAGTCATGTAGTGAAAACATTAAACTGTCGTAGATCGATTTAACTTGTATTGATGAAGCAAAACCCCATGTTATAATAGATCTAATGCAGAACCATGGGATAATCGGCTCTGGGAGCCGATTCACAGGGAAACCTGGGAGCCGGTCGCGGCTCGAATTTTACGTATACTTGTTTACCATGCAGGAAACCAATCGAAGCAATCCTTCACCTTCCTGACCAGGTATAGGTCAGGTGGCACGCCCTCGAACCAAGCCAGGACGTGTGCCGGAGTTTTGCGGGCCGTTGCCCGAGGGACCAGGGCCCACCAGCAGTTCTGGGAGCCTCCCGGCTCTTCGTGTTGCCCGTCGCTGCTCGCCGATGGGTTTTGGTAGGCAACACATTCTGGCACGCCCGGTGGGACCTAACAAACGTCTACATCAACATCCGACGCTGCGATGGACAACAGACCAGTCACGTACGATGAGCTGCCTGAGGAGCACAAGGCGAAGTATGATGACGTCAAAGCTCTCTTCGAAGCCGATCTCATCGGCTCTTTTGAGAGGACTCGTAAGCATGGCATCAGGTGGAAAGGGTTCTCACCCGAGGGTGCTCTTGATGAGGTGGATCTGTCTGTTCCTTCAGAGGAGCGCACCAGAGCTCTGCGCCAGGAAGTCAACTACATGGTGGCTCATTCTCTTCACCGCCATTCTGAGAGCTTGGTAAACGCTTTCGAGCGGATCGCAGTTCGCGTAGTTCAGGAGATCGCGAAACATCAGTACTCTCCATCGGGGCCTACTCTGGGGACTCACCAGGGAGAAAGACCACTCCAGGCCAGGCCACCGCTGCCATTCACACTTGCAGCTCCAGAGCCACCAGGGGCACCGGCGTACGTCGTCTACAAGGTCGGAGGCGACCCTGGCGATTGCCAATTCCTGTGTGAACCACCTAAAGAAATCCCACATGGATACGTGTGCACCTACGTGCCAGACTGCAACAGCTTGACGCGCACGAACCAGGTTGCAACCGCAGGGATTGCTGGGGCAGGAGTTTCTGGAGCAGGGGCTTCGGGAGCAGGTGTTTCTGGAGCAGGAATCTCTGGGATGGACGCCGACAAACAGGCGTGGTTAGCCAAGTATGCCACTGGAACGAGTCATGAGAATCTAGCCCTGCAGCCCAAACAACGGAACAAATCCGTACCATCTTGAGAGACCAGTTCGGCTTCGTGCCGAAGAGAAGGACAATCGGCTATTCAAAGCCGTACCCCAACGAGTTTGATCTGATCCCGCTGCCACCCAAGTATCGGCTCCCTGAGTTCTCGAGATTTAGCGGGTCAGAAGGGTCGAGCTCGATCGAGCACGTGAGCCGATACCTGGCACAGTTAGGCATGATATCAGCATCAGATCAGTTGCGCGTAAGGTTCTTTGCGCAATCTTTGACAAGACCAGCTTTTGGGTGGTACACCTCGCTACCACCTGATTCGATCCAGACCTGGAAGCAACTGGAAGAGCAGTTCCACATTCAGTACCATTCAGAAGCCACCGAGGCTGGCATTGAAGACCTAGCACAGGTGCGGCAAAAGCGAGGAGAAACGGTAGCCGAGTACATCCAACGCTTCAGGACTGTCAAGAACCGATGTTACTCAGCTCGGTTAACTGAGAAGGAAGCAGTCGAGCTGGCAGCGTTGGGTCTCGCAGCACCCATCAAAGATCTGGCTTTCCAAGTAGAGTACAACTCGTTGGCGCACATGTCCCAGAAGCTGACGATGTATGAGCAGCGCCACCCTGAGTTGTACCAGGACAAGTTCAAACGTCCGATAGGCCTGGTCGATACAGAAGAAGAAGACCCCGCGCAAGACCAGGAGGTGGCCGTGGCTGAATGGGCTCGGGGGGCAGATCCCGTAACCTGCAAATGGGTAAAACAGCAAGGGCCTGCAAAAGGGTTCGACTTCGATGTGAGCAAAGCTGAGCAAATATTCGATTTACTGCTGAAAGAAAAGCAGCTGAAGTTACCTGAAGGCCACAAAATCCCTACGGCTCAAGAGATGAACGGAAGACCGTACTGCAAGTGGCATCACTCGTTCACCCACACCACCAATGACTGCAAAGAGCTGCGTCGCCAGATCCAAACAGCGATAGAGCAGGGCCGTCTCATCCTGGGGCAATTCGCCATGAAAGTAGACACCAACCCGTTCCCCGGCGTCAACATGGTAGAACACAGCCACTCCACGAGGCGCCAGTTGGACTTCTCGTTCGATGTCAACATGGCAGGAACAGGGTACCACCATGGCACGTACAGGGAGGAAGGCGGTCGCTCTCACGGCAGAGTAAGAGAGGAGGCTGGTCCACGCGACCGGCCCAGCTACGACAACAAGCGGTACTTAACTGAGGAACAAGTGAAAAGTGTGCGATATCAGAAACCACATTCCACGCATCTCCTTAATAAGTATGAGCGTCAGTATGACCAACGTCGCCGACGCGACGGAGAAGATGAAGGATATGAGCACCTCGCTAGGGGACCGTCAAAAGAAAAAGAAGGCGCAGACAAGCATTGGGATTGTCCGTTCTTCAAGTATTGCTGGGACGCGGGAATGAGTCGATTGCCTACGATCGATAACTGCCCGGAATGCGGACAGCAGAAGGAGGACACGGAGCCGGTGTCAGTGTTTAAGCGCCTAGGGCCTCTCCAACCTCAGAGCCGACGCAGGGAGTCGTCTCGAGCACAAGGTCTCAAGGAGCCAATGGATGACAAAGAGAAAGACAGGTATCACCGTCCAAGGTGGTGTCCCGACGGACTCAGACACACCCAAAAGCGTAGAGTGCAGCGACTGCGTAACTTGGAGGAAGCCGAAGCGCAGTATCTCCATGCTCTAAAGAAAGCACGGCCCGATCTGGCCGTTAAGATCAGGCAGACCTTGGAAACGGAAGATCACCCGAAAAAGAAAGAATGGCGCCCCAAACCGGTAAAAGCCGATGCAAAGACATCGGCTGGCACAAACATGGTATTCATACTTCCGTCAGAGTTCTGCGCGCCAAGAACCAACGAGCTACCAGTGGCACAGTTCGACTGCGGCCCACGGCCAGTTATCTTTGAGAAGCCACGTGAAAAGGGTTACAAACATCTGAAAGCACTGTACCTACGAGGTTACATCAATGGGCAACCCGTCAGCAAGATGTTAGTGGACACCGGAGCGGCAGTCAACATAATGCCATACTCCATGCTACGGCGTTTGGGACGCTCCACTACAGATCTGATCAAAACCAACGTCACTTTAAGCGACTTCAACGGCCAGACTTCAGAAACGCAAGGCGTACTGAACGTGGACCTGACCGTGGGCAGAAAAACCATCCCTACGTCATTCTTCGTCGTGGACAGCAAAAGCACCTACGCTGTCTTGCTAGGGAGAGATTGGATCCATGCCAACTGCTGCATTCCATCCACGATGCACCAGTGCCTCATACAGTGGGATGGAGATGAGGTGGAGGTCATTCATGCAGACGATTCCGTCGAGGTCTCCATTGCTGGCATGAACGTCTGGGAAGCAGAAGACCAAGAGCCGATCTCTGGAATCAGTCTAGACGGCTGTGAACGCATTGAGGCTACAAAAAACGGGGTGAGGCTGGTCTTATCCACCGGCCTGACAGAGTAGCAAAGTCCACGACGGTACATGGTACGGCCGATCCCGGCGATCGGCCACAAAAAACAAAAAGCAACAATCTTACGACGAGCAGATCATGCAGTCGTAGCAGGGAGATTCCCAGCCATTGTAAAACCATAAGGTGTAAACCGTCCTTGACTAATACAATCAAAAAGGGGGCCGATTCAGGCAATCGGCCCAAGTTATTTTTGTTAACCTCACCTACTGTTTGCCCTGTGCTTAGCATCGATTTGACAGGTGACGGAAAGCTAGGATATGGATTTACATCTGCTGATGAACTAGAAGAGATTGACATCGGTCCTGGGGATAAGCCAAGACCAACATTTATCAGCAAGAAGTTGGATCCGAATCTGCGGGGTCCGATGATAGCTTTGTTGAAAGAATATCCAGATTGCTTTGCCTGGGATTATACAGAGATGCCCGGGCTAGACAGGAGCATCATCGAGCATCGACTCCCACTTAAAAAAGGTTTTCGACCGTTCCAGCAGCGAGCACGACAGATGAAGGCCGAAATTTTGAAAGAAGTCAAGAAGGAGATCGAGAAAATGTTGGCAGCCGATTTAATCAGGCCATGCAGGTATGCTGAGTGGATTTCTAGCATCATACCTGTAGAGAAAAAGGATGGCCGCTGGCGTGTTGCCATAGATTTTCGGGATCTCAATAGAGCCACTCCGAAGGACGAGTATCCAATGCCAGTAGCAGAGACGTTAATCAACGCAGCTGCTGGTCATAAAATTTTGAGCTTCATGGATGGCAATGCCGGTTACAACCAAATTTTTATGGCTCCGGAAGATATACACAAGACTGCATTCAGAGTCCCAGGTTCGGTGGGGTTGTTTGAATATGTAGTCATGACGTTTGGACTAAAGAATGCCGGCGCCACATACCAAAGAGCCATGAATTACATCTTCCATGATCTGATCGGCAAGCTGGTGGAAATTTATATCGACGACGTGGTGGTCAAGTCAACTTCAGTACAAGGACACTTGGATGACCTGCGACACGTCCTGGACCGAACAAGGAAATTCGGGCTACGGATGAATCCGAAGAAGTGTGCCTTCGGTGTGACGGCCGGTCAGTTCTTGGGCTTCTTGGTCCATGAACGAGGAATCGAGATCGGCCTGAAAAGTCAGGAGGCAGTGCGAACAATGAAGCCACCTACCACGAAGAAATAACTGTAGTCTCTCATCGGCAAGATCAACTTCGTCAGAAGATTCATCTCCAATCTGTCAGGAAGGATAGAGCCGTTCATGGGACTTGTAAAGATTAAATCTGATGAGGAGTTCAGCTGGGGGGCAGAACAACAACGAGCCTTCGACGAGATCAAAGAATATCTGACGAAGCCGCCAGTTTTAGTCCCGCCCCAGCCGGACAGGCCATTCTACATTTACTTGTCAGTAGCGGACACGTCCATCGCCTCAGTGGTGGTGCAAGTTTATGACGGGCTGGAGCGAGTGGTATTTTACATCAGCAGAAGGATGCTGGATGCAGATACAAGGTACTCTGAGATCGACAAGTTGTGCCTCTGCCTGTTTTTCACCTGCACCAAGCTGCGCCACATTTTGCTATCAGCAGAGATTGTCATCATCTGCAAATCAGACGTCATAAAGCACATGCTGTCGGCTCCTATGTTGAAAGGCCGACTGGGTAAATGGATGTTTGCATTATCAGAGTTTGACATCCGGTATCAACCCGCGAAAGCAGTTAAGGGGCAGGCATTGGCCGACCTTATCGCTGAAAGGATCAACACCAATATAGCAGCACTGTCTATACGAGCGTGGGCTATGTTCTTCGACGGATCGGTTTGTGACGATGGGTGCGGCATCGGCATGCTACTCGTGTCACCCCGGGGGGCAACATTTTCCTTCTCTATCAGGTTATCAGCCCCTCGCACCAACAACGTCGCTGAGTATGAGGCGATATGCAAGGGAATGGAGTTGCTCATCGAAGCTGGAGCAGAAGCAGTGGAAATTTTTGGAGACTCCAAGCTGGTGATTGCTCAACTCACGGAGGAATACAAGTGTGAGAGCGAGTCGCTCTTCCCATTATGGATGCAATGCCGTGAGCTGATGGCACAGTTCCGATACATAAACTTCACCTGGATCCCACGATCGCAGAATACCGAGGCCAATGATCTAGCACAAATGGCTTCAGGCTACAAGGAAGTGGCAGAGGGAGCCGATGTGCAGGTGCAATTCCTGGACGCAGACGACTGGAGAGCCGATATCTTCAATTACTTGAAGGATTCGGCTCGGGGGGCACCTAAACGGATAAGATACAAGGCCATGAAGTATGTGCTCATTGGGGACGACATGTTTTACAGGACTCTAGAGGGGTTATTGCTCAAATGTCTGGGAACAACTGAGGCCAATCGGCTCCTACACGAGGTACACGAAGGCGCTTGTGGAACTCACCAATCGGCTCACAAGATGAAGTGGTTGATCAGGCGATCAGGGTTTTATTGGCCTACCATGCTCGAGGACTATTTTAAGTACTACAAAGGGTGTCAAGCATGTCAGAGATTTGGAAAAATTCAGATGGTACCCGCGTCAGCAATGAACCCCATCATCAAGCCTTGGACATTCCGAGGTTGGGGCATGGATATGATCGGCAAGATCAATCCTCCGTCAAGCAAAGGCCACATGTGGATTTTGGCCATCACGGATTATTTCACCAAGTGGGTGGAAGCCGTCCCTATGAAGTCAGTAAGTTCAAAGGATGTCGTCGATTTTGTGAAAGAACACGTCATTCATAGGTTTGGGATTCCCTAGACTATCACGGCCGATGGAGGTTCGGTCTTCACTTCTCACGAGTTCAGAGAGTTCTGTGAGGACACAGGGATCAAGCTGATTCGATCATCTCCGTACTATGCTCAAGCAAATGGGCAAGCTGAAGCGTCCAACCAGAGCCTTATCAAGCTGATCAAGAGGAAAATCGATGAGCACCCTAGGCATTGGCACGAGGTTTTGTCAGAGGCTTTATGGGCTTACCGCATGTCATGTCATGGAGCGATAAAAACCTCGCCGTACCATCTAGTCTATGGACAAGAAGCCGTATTGCCTTGGGAAATTACGGCTGGATCGAGACGTGTCACTTTTCAGAACGATCTAACGACTGAAGAATATGCAGCCTTGATGAGTGACAGCGTTGAAGATTTGACTGAGCTTAGGCTGTGGTCGCTTGAGAAAATCAAAGAGAACAAGGCCAAAGTAGCTCGTGCATACAACAAAAAGGTGAGGCCTAAGGAGTTCCACGTTGGCGATCTAGTATGGGAAGCGGTGTTGCCATTAGGGACTAAGGATGCAGCATATGGTAAATGGTCTCCAAATTGGCACGGGCCATACAGGGTCGATCAAGTTTTAAGAGGGAACGCGTACATGCTGGAGGAGCTGGATGGCGTGAAATTCCCAGTGGCTGTCAACGGTCAGCATCTCAAGAAATATTTCCCAAGCATGTGGGATGATGGACAGTGAGATATGGGAGCCGATACACGAAATCGGCCAATAATAAAAAAAATTATTATTATATATTTCCCAAGCACGTGGGATGATGGACAGTGAGATATGGGGGCCGATACATGAAATCAGCCAATAAAAGTATACAGCCGATGCACAGTCATCGACTTTAGAGGTTCAAAACCGTTACAAGCAGATGCCAGTTTACATAAACAAGCTACTGAAGAAATGCCTCGAAGGCTTGGAGGGCGTCAGCACGGACACGGTCCACCTCGGCGATCTCGGCTTCGTCATCTTCATCCTTGCCCGTCACTAACTGCTTGTTCAGGGCACGTATTTCTGCCAGATCGGTCTTCAGTTCGGCTTTGAGGCTCTCTGCTTCATCTTGGGAGCGGGCGATGGAGGCTTCCTTGTCACGAATAAGTTGTTTTGTCACCCGGACCTTTTCTTCAAGATCTTCCAGCTCCTTTTTCAAAGATGCGAGCTCGGTGGTACTGACAGAGGTGTCAGTTTTGGCATCAAGGGACGCCTTTTTCTCATTGAGCTGCTGACATCTGTCGGCAATATTCGCCTTCAGCGGGAGTTGGGCACGGCGCAGGTTGATCCTTTCACGAGCTAGCTTCACCCTTGACCCGAAGAAGGACAGAGTTACGACGGGCCAAAGCTTCACCTGCAATGCTACTGGGAGTTGGTCCTGGATTTCAGCAAGAACGCCCTTCACCTCTTCAGAACCCTCGATCAGCTCCTCGATCGGGGAAGACAATAAGGCTCTAAGTCGTTGGAATTGAGGTAGAACAGCCCTGGCTTGTGGTTCATCGGTGGCGACAGAGGGAGTTGGATCGATGGAGTCAGGATCAAAGGTCAGCAAGCCTGAAATGTCACCACCCTGGCAGCCCGAAAAGACGTCAGTGTGCGTCCAACAGGGAAGAGTAAAGCCGACAGAAGTTAACATACCTCTCCTAAGACCGAGGGGATAGCAGATGGCGAGGCGATCGGTTTGTGTGTGGTTGCTGGGGGCGTTACCAAAGTGGTAGCCATTTCATCTGCATTTTCGGGGATTGCCAGGTCTAGTTTGGCTAAAGGCGTCGGCACGGCCCCTACCTTCCCACTAGAAGCCTCAGTTGTCTGCATGAAAGGTGATTAACCGATGTAAATGATGATGAATCGGCAGACAAAAGGGAGTAAGGGGCAAGAGCATAAAGGATGATGATTTTTCGGAACCTCTTGGCTCGATGAAGAAGCTTGTGGTCCTTTACGAGCTCTCTTGGGACCCACAGCTGGCCCGGCCTCGACTGGTGCTCGGGGGGCAGCAGGTTCAGGAACCGACCTTTTCCTGGAAGCCGATGGTGGCACATCTGGCTGGCTCGGGGTGATGGTCCTCTCAGAATCCGTTGGGCTCGATTCTCCCTCATTGGGTTGTGTGTCCTCGTGGGATGTTTCTTCGACGGAAGCCTGCAAAAGAAGGAAGGCTGTTAGACACGAGCACATCTGCAAGAATGAAAGAATGAGAAGAATCGACCAAGACATGGATCAGCCTACATGCGAGCTTTCTGGAGAAGGGCTCCGGTGTCTCAAGGTCTTCCTGGCAGCTACATTCCTCGTCATCGTTCTTATCTTAGTGGGAACTCGAGGGGCAGCTGATGTTGAAGTTCCTTGCTTCTTAGAAGCCGATTGAGGTGTTATCGGCTGTTTCTGCATTATTACCTTTTTCAAAGGCGGCGAGTTTTTGCAGAAAAGAACCACAGGAGCTGGCGGAAAGAACTCAAAAGGGGAGCCATCACTGTGTGTGGGTTCAGGGCCATCTTGTTGCTGCAAAGGGAGAAATTGGGTTAGTAAAAGAGTCGTTTATGAGCTGCATTAAGAAGATTTATAAGTAGTGGTACCTGTTCCACGGGGATGTCATAGTCGGCATCAAGGTGTTTCAGCAACGGTCCCAGAGCTTTCCTGAAAGCGTGGGTTTTCCACATCGACCACCAGTCCTCGAAGCCATCAGTTGATGAAGCGAAGGTGAGGTCATTTGGAATGGGGATGGTTAGAGCATCAAAGAAGGAGTAACACCTCTGACTCGTGAGAGGATCAGGCAGGTCGGCTCTGCACTCCGTAAGATGATGGAGAAAGAGATGGGGAGGTACTTGCCCAAGGCCAAACTGCCGGGCCACTATGACCGGCTGGTAGAATTCATACCCAGGCTTGATGATTCTGTTGGATGTACTCATACCAACTGGAAGGAAACAGGGACGGATCACAATGGAAAAGAGTTGCCGAGTGCTGGTGTCATCGGCAAAGTTATCTAGCCTGAAGGAGAGTGGATTTTCGAAATGTTCAGATTCTTCCATGTAAGGGAAGAAGGTAGGATTGTCCAGACCTTGAAAGAAAGTGCTGAACCACTTGGCTGCTTCCTGAGGGGATAGTTTGCTGCCTGGCAGCCTGTACAAAGCTTGGCCATAACTAGTGCATCGGATCTGCTTCCCTTTGACATCGGGAAAGGTACAACTCGCCAAAGGGGGGAAGTTTGGGATGTGGTTCTGAAAGTACAGCTGAGCCCATAGCTGAATGAACCACCAAGGACCACCTGTTTTGACTGCTATGCCTGAGAACAACTTGACAGACATCAACTGGAGATATCGATAGACCTCTCCAAGGAACAGTTTGCCGATGCCAAGTTGGGTACCTTTGGCCAGTTCGTGGGCTAGGGAGAGATAGTTCTTGGTTGGAGCAAGGGAAGGGCCACAGAATATGAAATGCTCCAGCCAGAAGTTGAGAAAGGCTGTATGTTCTTTCTCTGAGACAGGGCCCTTTGTTTTCATATGGCGTTGGAGGTAGGCACCCCAGTTTGTGCAGTCTGTTTTAGAAGACAGTTTGTAGGGGACTTTGGTCAGTTTAAAAGCAGAGGGGCTGGGTGATGTGACATCCAGGCCGGTGATCATCACCACGTCTAACAGGGTTGGTGACATAGGACCATGACCGAACATAAAACAGTTCAGAGCGTCAGACCAGAAGTAGCCGATGGTTTTTAGAAGGTTCTCGTGTTTCTCAAGAGGAGACAATGATAAATGCAAGGCATCGGCTATTCCTGTGGTTTCCCATTGGGATTGGTAAGCTCTAGCTACTCTACTGAACCAAGAGACCCAGTGTTCAGGGGGATTAGGCCAGGCTCGCAGACAGTCGGCCCAAGAGTTCAGATCTAGGTCTTGGCTTACGAAGGGGATGCTATTGGCTTCGCAAGAAATCAAATGAGCAGGGCTAGATTGTGTGCGAGGGCCAAGACAGAGGGAGTTTGGGAGAGAAGGATGCGGCAGCAGAATGTCTGAAACCTAGAAAATTTAATGGTGGAATAAGGCATTAATTCAGGTGTTCGCCATTAAGTCCAGCATCGTGTTCAGACTGCGAGGAGTAGGCGTACCTTCAGACCGAAGACCTCTGGGTTGGTGTTGGACGATTCCGCCATCTAGTTCGCCGGCGGAGATGGATCTGTGCAGTTGGGGATCGAGGGTTTTTGTCGCTGTGAGCTCGATCTGGTCAGTGGGCGATTGAAGATCTAGGTCGCCTTTTTGAAGAAGGTCGCAGGTTACCGTTTGAGACTGGAAAGCAGCCGCTTAGGTTTGCCTAAATATGCGACCAAGTTTTGACCTTGTCAACGTTTTTGGGAAAGCCGATGTCCATCGGCTCTTTGAGCTTTGACTTAGTTAACAGAGTGAGTACAGTGTGGTAAAAGCCGATATAGCGTTATCGGCTTCTGGAGCATCGACCTATTTTGGCTATCGGCAAAATTGGGACGAAAAAAGCAATCTTCGGGAAACAGATTTTCATTCATTCATTCAAAAGCTGATTGCTTACAAAAGGGTTGATTGATTACAAAAGGGAGCTTACTACTACTACTACGGCTACTGGTTCCTAATCTAGAGGCCGAGGTCATCGTCGCTGTCGTCGCCGCCGTCTTGTTCGCTGTCCTCAGCACTGCTGCCGGCGTCGTCTTCGCTGCTGCTGCTGAAGATGCCAGCGGGGGCCTCCTCGTCCTCGTCGTCGTCTTCGGTGTCCTCGCTGGACCCGGCGCGGAAGTACCTCACCGGCTGGTACTCGTCGGAGGAGTTGTACTCCTCCGCTTCCTCCTCCTCGTCGGAGGAGTCGACGCCGTCCCAGGACATGGCGTCGTCGGTGCTGTCCGCCTCCAGTTCCCCATCAGCGAGGAACTGCAGATCTTCCTCGCCGTCAGTCAAGGACGCGTCGTCCTCCGACCAAGCGGCGAAGTCCCAATCCCTCTTGTCCCACCATTGTGGGGCGAGAGTGTGGTACGCCGCCATCGGCGGGTGTTCTGGCGTCGGCTCTCGGTCGCTCATTGAGTTGGAGGCTTGGGAGGACAGGCCAGATGAACCGGAGGAGGCCATGGCGGAGAAAGAGGGTTTTTTCGGCGGAGGAGGAGGAAGGGTTTTTTTGTGGCTACTGGAGGAAGATGGGGACTGCGAGCTGTTTAGGTGAATTTAAATAAGGGGAATAGTATGAAGCGGTTCAATGCTATAGCGGTTTCCTAGAATGCACTGCCGAAGTTGTCAAATCATGCGCTGCGGGGAAGTGGAGAAGACAAGGCATCATGATGAGGGGGTGGCGTGACGATCCTGTTCTGCAACGCATTCTGACGACGCGTAACCCGATACAGGAAAAAAAAGAGGAGAAGGGAAAAAACGGAGTGGTTTTGGAATTATTATTACCAAAACCAGGGGGCATGTGTTATCGCCATATTTTGGCCAAAGGAGGAGTTGGGCCGCGATCAAGATGGGCTTAGAAGATACGTATATGCAACGTGTTGTTGAATCGGCCTCGTGTGTTGATTTGGGCTAAATTGCCCGTGTATCTTATATTGTAATAGATTCCGTTTAGATTTAGGTAAGAGATAGAGTTGTAGAGTTATTCCAAAGACAGAAAGTCTCCGGACTATAAATATGTACCTAAGGTTATCGAGAAAAAAAGGACAATCACGTTCACGACAAACACAATCTCGGCGCATCGCCACCCCTTGTTTCTAGGGTTTTTCTCGGGTAAGTGCCATGCTGCCTAGATCGCATCTTGCGATCTAGGCAGTATCTACTTATGCGTTATCTGGTGTTACTCGTACTGAAGCCTTGTTGATGGCGAGTAACACTATTATCATAGATTTGTTTGGGTTAGCATCAGTACTTTTCACTATGATTGTTTAGTTATGCTACCTCTAGCTATCTCGCCGCCGTTGCACCTTTTCCCGGGTGTAAGGGTGGCATCTTGCTTGATCTTTATTTAAGTCGATTTGATCTGTTATAGTTGTGCCTTGTTCTCCAAGGTTTAGTTTGATATCCACATGATCAGGCCTTGCAAACGGGTTGAACGATCCAGTAGTATGTAAGATATGGTCTACCAATCCAAGAGGGGGTGTTCCGGGAATTGACGTTGCGTTGGTTTTTTGGCCTTCTCTAGGATTAGTTTTCTATTGTCTTTTGTATCTACCAGGCTCAATTACGTGTAGGATGTTCCAGTCATGTAGTGAAAACATTAAACTGTCGTAGATCGATTTAACTTGTATTGATGAAGCAAAACCCCATGTTATAATAGATCTAATGCAGAACCATGGGATAATCGGCTCTGGGAGCCGATTCACAGGGAAACCTGGGAGCCGGTCGCGGCTCGAATTTTACGTATACTTGTTTACCATGCAGAAAACCAATCGAAGCAATCCTTCACCTTCCTGACCAGGTATAGGTCAGGTGGCACGCCCTCGAACCAAGCCAGGACGTGTGCCGGAGTTTTGCGGGCCGTTGCCCGAGGGACCAGGGCCCACCAGCAGTTCTAGGAGCCTCCCGGCTCTTCGTGTTGCCCGTCGCTGCTCGCCGGTGGGTTTTGGTAGGCAACAATAGTATACTACATCATGCAGTGGTATTCTGGGTCACCGCACCACCCTCCATATAAGTTTATTGAGGCATCCACAATTAGGGATAGTATGTTTAAGATAAACCCTAGATTCCAGATTGTTTTGCTACAAACGAACCTCGAAATTACTTAGCACAATTCATACTGATTTGGTGTGTTGCTACTATAATAAATTGTGATTAATTATTCCATTGGAAATTATCCAATTGCAAGTTTGAGCGTGATCTTCTATTTCATTGGGAATTAGTAGTTTGCAATACTGCTTTGTGGTTAGCGGCTATCTGTGCAAGTGTTTGAGTGCTGTTGCATATGGTAGCAGGGATTTAGATAGAGAATTCTCAAATTCATACAAGGTATCTTCATCATCGGCATCCCCATCTACCCTAGCTCACTGAGAAGATTGGGTCACCCCATATCAAAGATAAACTATGATGGGGACATTTCCTCAAAGCTAACAGTAACATGTTATATGGTAGGGTTGCTTTCTCTCATGGTGGATGCATGACAGATGCCATGGGTAGGCAGAAGAAGCTCTCTACGCTCTCCTCTCTTAGAGTTTCTCTAAGTGCATGGGGAGCAATAAATGATGGAATGTTCGATCTATTTCCCTAGAGGCCCTGGGACACCTTATAAAGGGGTGCCTAGTTTACAAGTTAGGGCACAGGTGGCAACAGTGATCCCAACAACCACAGTCATATGTCAATGATTGGGGCCTGCAAGGGGCTGTTGTCTTATTGCCCAGTCCCTCCCTGATTGTGGTCGATGGGACATCACCTAACAATACTTGTCCGTTGAGGCTATGCGTAGCCTCTGTATCTATGGTTTGTATTGTCTTCCGTATGCTATATGATGGAGGTTGTCGACTATACACTTTACGAATTTATGGTGCTTGATATGATTATCTTTTGCGTGATTGTAGTGCTTGGACTGCAGCATTTCCTTTGGGGCCAGCACATGACCGTTGGCCATATACTGGCCTGCTATGTTGGTTCCTTGGTGCCAGCCGCTATAACTCGGTGTGGTATTCCCTACATAGAGCAAACAACTTAGTTATGTTGACATACCTTGTATATGTCTGCCAGGTATGTTGACGTATGCCGGCAACCCTTATGCGAGTGAACCTTATGTCAGTCAATCTTATGTTGGTCAACATTCTTGGTACCACTTTACTCTACACCTTGACCCTACCAGGGTTCATTCCCCGACATTAGTCCCTGAAGCTATCGCGGTCTTACAGTGCCAGCTGAATGGCTAGGTCCCTTTAACAAAAATAACATTAGCTTACTAGCCAAGACATTTTTATGCTGGCCAAATTTTAATATTGATAGATAATTCCCAATTAACCTAGGCAGCCAAACTCCCTATCTTTCGCCATTGCCAACATAATTTAGTCAACAACACAACTTACCTAGGTTTGAGGCTATCTCTCCTTTGTATATTCATGCCTTTCCGCGATTTGCAATACTATCTTGAGTTTTCTCTAACTAGTTGTTTATTATTAAGTGTCAGAGGATTACTGTTGCTCTTCCCTCGTTTCCCGCATGTCAAATACATGTGTCACTGTGGCACGTCTCGTGGTCCCCATGAGGGGTCACTTTCCATAGTTACTCAAGTTTCCATAACGTCCAACAATACGCCCCTCGATTTCTGTGGGATCCTTTGCACCGTAACTACCTTTGCACATCACATACCACGATCTGGGGAATTGTTTCCACCTTAATAACACCATAACAATGCCAGTTATGGGGATCGTGGGTGCAATAAATCCGCGCCCCACAATATCCTTGGCTCTTCAAATAGGGGGTGGGGGAAACCCTCGTTTCACTTCCCCTATACCGCACTTCATCTTCTTTGCTGAGCAGTCTTCGCCGCAGCACATGCCTGCCTTTGTGCTTTGATGCACCACGCCGCTGCGGACGTGCTCTTTTTCTCTATGCTGCTCTCCAGCGCTGCAACGCGCCTCTTCTTTGCTCGCTCCACCGCTAAGCTTTACTACCTTCCACATTTCTTTCTCCGATTTGATCTACACCTCGCCGCTGCCACGAGAAGGTGCCACTCTAAGCCAAGCCCCGTTGTCAATCTGGATTCGTGCGAGGTGATTCCAACCAAACACGATGAGGAGGAGGTGGAAGCTGGATCTGAAAGAGGCACCTGGGAGGGATCCGCATCACCGTCGATGAGCCCGATTTGCTCCATCGAAAGTGGCGGATCCCGTCAGGGGTTGAGTGCCACCTGGTGAGTATGTTCTTTTCTTTGCGCACTTCAAGCGTGGATTCAGCCTCCCTACTAGTGATTTCACGAGTAAGTTCTTTGAGAAATTCACCTTGCAATCCCACCACCTTTCGAAAAATTCCATTACCACACTATCTTATTTTATTTCCTTCTCGGAGGGTTATCTCGGCCTCCTGCCGATGATAAATATGTGGGAAAAATATTTTGGCTTTCGACCCCAATTTATCACGGATGCAAATGAAAGGAATATGCCAGAGAGGCAATAATAAAATGGTTATTATATTATTCCATGTTTATGAAAAATATTTATTTCTCATGCTATAATTGTGTTAACCAGAAACGTTAATACATGTTTGTTTAATAAACAAATAAAAGGTTCCTAGTAATGCCTCTCATTACACTAGCTTGTTTATTAACAGATGATCAAGATTTCCTGATCATGAACATTGGATGTTGTTAATGACAATGTCATGTCATTGGAGAATGATGTGATGTACATTCACCCATAGTAGGTTTACCAATACGATCATGTCATGAAAGTTTTAGATTTCTATATCAACCTCACTCGAAGTAACACCTTAGACCATGAGATCACGTCAATCACTAACATTGGAAGAGTACTTTGATTCCATCAAACATCAAACCGTAACATGGTGATTATAAAGATGTCATTGACTAATAAAGTGTTAGTTGTGGCTCATGGATCAAGAGTGGGGTTTTTCCATCCCGATGACGGAAAGATATACTGTGGGCCCTATCGGTGATATCACATTGACATTGCTTGCAAGCACATGACTAACTCACAAGAATGTTATATCTCAGGACGAGTAAAAGAGTACTTCTCGATAACAAGATCGAACTAGTTATGGATGATACCAAATGATCGCATCTCGGACAATTCAAATATCGCGAGACAAAAGGAATTGGTTACTACGAAAAAGGTTCGCATAATCACTTGTTCATCATTGAGTAAGTGGGAGTCATTATGGATCTCTAGATCCTACTAATGATTATTGATCGGAGATAGTCTCAATCATGTCCACTTAATTCACGAACCGTAGGGTGAAACACTTAAGGCTCGTCAACACATTTGAGTGGATATGCAACACCAGAGGAAATACTGGACAACACAGAAACTGTTTTGATAAAAATGCCGGAATAGTTTCGGTATATAGAAAAATGTGCAATGGAATAAATTGTTAATATGTCAATTAAATGAAGTACTCACTAAATGAAATGTTCATTAATTTGAGTGGCATTAAACTAAGTGAATTAGTAAAAGTGTTTTAATGAAAGACCTTTGGTTTTTGAGTGGAGATTTAATGAAATTATGGTGACCATTTGATTTGTGTGAGTGGCGACTCCACTACCATCAAGAGGGGATAGGTGGGGGAACCACTAGGGGATGGTGCATGACCTTTGGGCGCAGCACCGAGACCCCCTATCAACACACCATTCTATCTCTCTCATATGCCCTTTGGTTGGCATCTTTCCCCCTTGATAGCTGATCCACTATCACGAGTATGGTGCTTAGGCAAAGACCTGCTCAAGATCTTCTCCACTACCACCATGTATTTGTGCTGCTAGAGTTCCCGAGGATCCGCTGCTTCTGCTGCCCAACTGGAGCAACAGACGGAGGTCATCGACCTGCTGGATGTGTGATCAATTACAGAAGCGTTGTCTGTTTGTGGTGTTCATTGTCTTCCTGACCTTTGAGGACAAACGAGTACATTCTACATCAACCACATTTGTTTTCGGGAACGTTATCCCTCTTTCGGTCTTCGAGGGTGAGTCCTTGTGAAACCGTTACAAGGATCACCAAGATTTGATCTTGGCAGCTGCAACCATAGGAAACAAATCTATGGAACAAACCCATCAGTGATATCGGAGCTATGTCTATGTGTAGATAATTTGTATGGTTAGAACACATGGAGATGTGGACGTTGATGATCATGTTATTGCATACTTTCATGTATTTTGGATATTAGTGGAATAGTGGGATGAAGCAGCCCGGACTAAGTTTACATGTGCTCCCACATGATACATGTTCCATGCTTGACATGCAACTAGTTTTGCATAAGTGGCTAGCAGGTGACTGTCTCTCCTACTATAGTTAATATCTGATTTACAACGGTTTTCTAATAACTTGATAATCACCGTTGTGGTTGATGTTCATAGGTAGAATGGTTCTTTCCTAGAAATCCCATAGCCACGTAAAATATGCAAAAATAAATTAGAAACATCTAAGTTGTTTTTGCAGAGCATGTGATGTGATATGGTCATTGATACAAAAATTGTTGGAGGCAATGAGATTTATTGTAAGTTGAAAAACCGGAAGGATCCATATGGTTGTCTTTTTTATTTTTATTGCATGTGTGCCAGAAATGAAAATCCATGTAATTATATCAGTGGAGAACAAACCAAGATGGTGGCATCATGGACCTTGGTGCTATGTTGGTTGAATGATGGAAATCATACCATGACGCACAAGATGAAGATTGAATGGGATAAGGACCATATCATATTACATTTTTCATGCATGTGATGTTTATCCTTTGATGCATGTTATATTGCTTTGATTTGATCGCCAGGTAGCATTACAAGATGATCCCTCCCACTAAATATCAAGATAATAATATTTTCTTCCTTAGTATGCACCATTAAGAAAGTTTGTCATTTCGAAGCACCACCTGATGATAGGGTGTGATAAACTCTACGTTCGCATACAACAGGTGTAAGATGTTACACATGCGGACTAAGGTTCTACTTGGCGAGCCTAGCATGTATAGACATGGCCACAGAACATGAATCGAAAGGTAAAGCACGAGTAATATGAATGATATAATGTCCATATTATGCTCGCCACTACATCTACACCACCTCACATGATGATCGGTCATGGTGTAGTGAATTTGGTTCGTGTAATCACTAAAAATGACTCGAGGGATGTTGATTTTTAGTGGCAGTTCATGTAGTAATATGATTAAAGTTAAACTCAATTTATCATAAACTAAATCAAAGTGAATTTGCATAGTTTGTTGTAGTCATTGGCATTTGTTTACTACCTTGCGCTTAGTTTTAATTGAGTTAATAGATGTAACGTTCCAACCTTTAATAAGGTAGAGATCCAAGTGTTTACAATGCTAGTCCCTGGATCAATAGCTAGCATCCACAGTTAAGATGTAATATCAAGAAACAAAGGTCATATTACAACTTTATAACTAGAAATAAAATAATTTATTACATCTTACATAGCTCATTTGGCTATATCATTACAATGCAGCAGAATATAACAAAAGTATGGGGTCCTTCATCTTCAAAGTGCCACAGGCAGACATGTTGGCTATAGACTTGTAATCCTATTTCACTAATATCAAACAAAACCTGCAACATAACAAGTTACAGCCACAAGGGTCAATACATTTGAATTGTATTAGCAAGTGATACTATGGTAGTATAGTGGAGTCTATCATCTATATGCATTTGCCTAAGTGGATATTAGGCTTGCTTTGCTCAAAATAGATTTTCCTTATCATTTGAAAACACTAAGTTTTTGCTTGACAAAATCTTTCCCAAGGCATCTCCCAATAGAAATTGGTGATCCTTCAACCCTTTTTCAACCACAAGTTTTTAACTTTGAAATTGGGATGAGGAGATTCTTGATAGCTTCCATGTCTTGATGCTCAAATTGTCCTTTGCCAGGGACATGGCTAAGTACTTAGATTTTTCACTCTGCAGAGGTTGTGCACTTTCCCCACAAGACTTGGTTTCACCAAGACAAGATCTTTGAGAAGCCTTCCCTTAGACCAGAATGGACGCGTTCCAACCTATCATCCCCTACCACCAACTGTCCATTTGGCTAAGTTATTGCAACCTATATGATCCAGGCAGAGCCCATAATGCCAAGTGGCTGCACTTGAAGCTTCTCAACATTTGACATCTCAAATCTCTTTGTTCCTGGGTGGCCATCCACAAGTGTGATACACCAGGGTAGTCCATTGAAATGGGACCTGAGTAACCACTCAACATAAACCAATCCTTCCATTCCACCCAGGTGATTCATTCACTTAGTTGTTTTATTAAACAAAACACAAGTCCTCAGACTTAGAAATTTTTCCATAGCATGAGTATATATTCCACCCTTGTTTTCTACTAGATAAGCTAAGCATGGTAGTAGTAGGAAATCTTAACTACGGAAATTCTACTAAGGTTTCATCTACTAGGATTTCCCATAGCATAGTTTATACTTAGCAAAAATTCCATGCAAGTCCTACTTAGAAATATCACTAATGCATAGTGAAAATAATGGGACAAAGTATGAAGCATCACTTGCCTTTTTGGTAGAGAGTATAAGTTCACTCCTTGATCTTTGCAATGTTCACTCACTTCAAATCACTACAATTCAGTCAAGCAAACAATAATTCAATCTACCATTCAAGCAATTCACATAAAATAGTAGAAACAAAACAATGCATGCAAGCATGCAAAAGGTTGTTTTATTTGTAAAAGTGGTTTCTAATAAGTTATGAACATTTGGTAACACCTATTGGTCATTTTATAAAGTGGAAAATCCATTTGCAAAAGATTCTATCTCTAAACCATTTTTAAACCAAATCATTATTTCATGTGGTTGAAAATGCCTTTAGCAAAGTAATAAATTTTATAGGGTTCACCAAAAACATTTTCAAATCATAAAACTTGGTGTTTGGGGTCAGAGTTTGTTCCAAAACATTTCCCAAAGATTTTCTACTAAAAGCATTTTTAAATAAATAAACATTGCTTTTGTTTGACTAGAAATGGTTTAAATCCAAAGTTTATTCTTTTGTTTCACCAAATACATTTTTGAAACCACAATTTGTTTCCTATGGTCAGTAGGTTCAAAACACACCATTTGCCAAAGATTTTATTCTCAAAATCATTTTGAAACAAATTTTATATCCTAAACATGCATACACAAGTTTCTGTAAAAATAATCAATTTATCAGAAGCTTTTTACTAAACAAAGTACATGGTTGGCTAGGGCTTGTCTTGCTAAATCCATTGATATAAAATTTGCAAAATTTGGACGTGTGGTTTGAAAGTTATAGATTTTTCAAAATTGATCATCTAATAGACATGTTTCTGTTTTTAAAACAGATCTCAAGCCACGTGTCTTATTCCTATTCGACCATACCGTTTCGTCCGGATCAGCTTCTCTGGCGCGTTGGATCTAAACAGATCGTGTGGCTCAGAATCAAACGTACCCCTTCGTTTAAGTTTCTTTCCTATCAACTAGATCGAGATCGGATGGCGCATAGCGTGTTTGCCAGAGAGGGGCGGCGCTGGCGGTGGCAGGTGGTGGCGGGGGCTCTGGCGGCGAGGTTGCTGGCGACACAGGGGGCTAGAGGCAGAGAGGGGTAGCTCACCAGGTTCGCTGCGCTTCGCCGATGCTCAACGTGTTCTTGTCTAATGAAGGGGCGCTCGAGGTCAACCGGAATTCCTCGCCATAGTTGTCGTCGGCGTCTGATGCTTGCTGTCGTCGTCGATGGCGAACCTACCGGTTATGCGCGAATAAATGGCGAGCATCAGAGAACGTGCTAGATGATGGAGATTAAAATGGCTTGGGCTAGAGTGCAAGGTACGCACGGGTTCAGACGCTTGGGATCACCGGAGTTATGCTCACTGTCGGGTTCTAGCAGAGGTTGTCAGAGGTGGGTCTACGAGGCACAAGAGGGTAAATGGAAGACGTCAGTGAACGCGTATGATAACAAGGTTTGCGATAAGGTAAACCAGAGAGCAAGAGAGGGTCGGGGCTCACCGGGATTCGTCGACGAACTCGTCGGAGCTGTGGCGGCACGGGTCCAATTCGGAGCAGCCTGGGGGCTTACTGATTCGTGGAAAGGAGGAGTGGGGAGGAGACAGAGGGAATTAAGACTGCAGGGTCCAGGGGGAGAATTAATCGCGCATTTAAACGAATTAAACCGAATTCATTTGGCCAGAAACGGCAAGGCGAGAATAGGGGAGGAAACGGTCGCGAGGTTAGGGATGACGAGCTGACAGGTGGGGCATCGTTGTCATCGAGTGAGAGAGAGGAGAGGTCGGGTCCGGTCGTCATCGAATCTGTGGTTTCGTTCTGCGGTGAGAAGAATGATTCGGGTGGGGAAGAGAGGGATGGGCTTTTGCTGGGCTTACTGGGCTTGCTGGGTCGGGCAGGATTAGTTCATTTTTTTGTACCTGTTTCTTTTCCTTTTTCCCTTTCTTTTATTCTGTTTTGATTTTGATTAAACAATTCAAACATCAATTTGAATGCAAACCTCAACCAAGATTTGTGTAGGTTTAAATATTGATTAGTATTGTAATCTGAAGTCAATTTTGGAATAAAACTTTTATTCCTTTAGTGCATTTTTAATTATTTAAAGTAGGTCCTTCTATTAATTCATTCAATATTAAATAATGTTTTTAATTTCCATTTGAATTCTAAATCCTTCCAAAATCTTTCAGTAAGTTTTATTTACTTAATAGGGTGTCAAAATATTCATCTAGAATCATTTGGAAAGGTTTTTAATATGATTCATAATTCATTTGATTTGGATATTTGTTTGTAATTCCAATGGAATTAAATATAGTTTTTAATTGCCTAAATTTTATTTGGAAGATTTATTTTATTTAAATTAGTTAAACAACTTTTATTCCACTTGGGTAAATTCCAAAATACTATTTTCTCATGCATTATATAATTATTCTTATTAGAGATTTGTCTTTATTAAAATAGGGATAGAATGGTTAATGCCATTTTATTTTATTTTGGAAATTCTTTATATTTTTATATTATTTGGATTTGTATTATATTCATTCCATTTGTTTAATGGATTAGGCCAAGATTTAATTGGTCTTTCAAATATTCTTTATTTAATATTTCTTTCTTCATCTTATGAAATCCATATCTTTTTATTTATAGATCCAAACTTGGTGATTCCAATTTGTAAAATCTTATTTAATATTTGTTTATCCTTTTAACTATCTTTAGGATTATTTGCTCACCATTTGGTATGGATTTTAGATAAGGGCTTTATTAGCTTTGGGAATTCAATTCCTTATCTTATTAATTCATAAGTTTTTATTTATGGTTCCAAATTAAGTGAAACCAATTTCTATGGTCTTATAATATTTCTATTTGTCCCTCTTGATCATTTGTAAATGTTTGTTGACAAATTGTTATTTAGATCAAATCCATAGGCTTGGAGATAACTTGGAAATGATTTTATTCCATTAGGGTTTAGGGTTTGGATTTATTTTCCAAGTGTTTAAATTTCCAGATGCATTTTATGAGGGATGCATTTCTTTTGATTTGGATTTTTGTTGGATTCAAACTTTTACCAAAGTTTGTTCAAGATGGGATTTTAAGTTTCCATTTAGAAACAAAAGTTTCTTTTCACCCTCATTTTCAACAATAATTTATTTTGTTTATTTATTTTTCACATTACAAGATTTGGAAAATCTTGGGATGTGACAGGCTACCACCCTTAAAATAAATCTCGTCCCGAGATTTGGGAAGGCTAGGGGTTACAAGTTGGCTCAAAGCAACTAGGGTACTACCACCCTTAAAAAATTTCCAACTAGATTACATCTTGGCTTTCTTGGGATCTTGATGAAATCTCTCTGGGCAAACATCTGCATAGTGTCCTTTGTTTCCACACTTGAAACATGTGACAAGGCTGAGATCCTTCATAGGCTTTATCTTGTGCTTCATCTTTTCTGGACAGTTGCTTGCATAATGTCCTTGGTTACCACAATTGTAACACGTGTTAAGATTGAGTTCTTCACGTATCTTATGTGGACAAGTTGCTACATAATGGCCTAGCTCTTTGCACTTGTTGCACCACACTTGGCTAATCTCCTTATACTTCTTCTCATCTGGACATTCATTGGCATAGTGTCCCATTTCTTTGCAATGACCACATTGCACATGGCTTTTGTCCTTCTTTTTCTTGGGTTTGTCCAAAGCTAAGAGTGCTTCTAATTCATGTTCTTCATATGTTATCTCAAAGGTAGGAACAGTTCCTGGTCTCCTTGACCTTTTATTACTCCTTGGATAATACATATGTCTCCTCTTTGGTCCTTTAAATTGGGTCATATTGCTGGGAGGTACAAGATGAGATTTTCCTTTCTCTCCATCCTTCTTGGTAGACTTGGCTCTCTCATGGTAATCTGCAATCAGTTGTTGCACTCCACCTTGTTTCCTTTGTTGAACTATGGAATAGATGGGGCATTGGATAGGGACATGATTATTTCCTTCACATAGGTAACAAGTAGCTTGAGATGTGGGGCATTGATCAATTGGATGTTTCTCTTCACAGTTAGGGCATTGATCTTCATGCTCTTTGGAAGTGTGATCCTTGTCTCCACAAATATTGCAGGCTTGGGTTCCTTCTAGAATATCATCTTTGTCATCCTTGTTGTCACAAACTCCTTGGGAAGAGTTGTCTCCCATGTTGATCATTTGATCTGTCACCTTATGCAACAATTGGGTTTGGGTTTCAAAAAACCTTTGCATGGTTGGATCTACCTCACTGGTGTTGGCTATAAATTGAGCTGTCACTTGGTTCAACTGGGTTTGGGTTACTATGAGTTATCTCATGTTGTCCTCTTGGTTGTTGTTGTTGTCACCATCCTTGATGTTGGGGTTTCTTGGAGAAGTCATCTGTTTGGATTGGGTTGGGATTAGAATAGGCAAAATATTTCTAAGGAATCAATTCTAATCACACACATCACAATTCACTCAAGCAATGTGCAAGCAATCACAAACAAACATTCCACTCAAACAACAAGTTTAAAGCATATTTTTAGGCAACCAAAAATATTTTTGTTACACCACATAAGTTGGTGGGTTTGACTTAAACAAAATATGGTGGTCCATCTATATGGTTCACTTGAGATCTTTCCATCCTTCTTGGTTGATTCTTCTTGAACAAGATCTTTGTATCCTTGGAGAAAATTTCTTGTGTCTTAGTCACAAAACTTCAAAGGTGATCATGGTTCCTTCTAGGTTGTGTTTCCTTAGTCTTCAAGTCTTGAGAAACATTTCTTGTCACACTTGTAGTCCTTAGTAATATCTTTGGTTGAAGTCCTTGGTGAAAATGTTGAAGATGTTGAAGTCATTAAAGTTGAAGATGTTGAAGTCATTAGAGTTGAAGATGTTGAAGTCATTAGAGTTGATGAAGTCCTTTGCACATGATGAAGTCTTTGGCCATGGGAAAGGCTTTTTCCATCAAGTTTGAAATAGAAGAGATGTAGAATCAAAATCAAAATGGTTTCAGGAAAGAGTTTACAAGATTGTTTGTAAATAAGTTTTGGAACAAATGCAACTCCTTTTTTTTCTAAGGGGTTTTGTCCAATCCTAGTGATGGAGGGGTTAACCTCTTGGGTGGCCCGATCTTCACGGATCTCGTGGTCAAATCGATGGGAAAGCTAGGGGAAAGGGAGAAGGTAGCGGAAGCGGACACACACCTCGCAAAGAACACGATGAACACACGCAAAACTCACACGATACAAGGTCGATTGCTCCCGAACGGCGGCCACCGGTCCGATAGAATCCTCGCAAGGAAAGATCGGTCAACGTGCTCCCTCAAATCCACATCGGAGAGGGAAGAACACCTTGGGGAGGGTCTTGACAACTTGGAGACGAGACATCGAACTCCAAGGCCTTGTTCAATGATGGATGCGTGATGCAAAGTCCAATCGAGGTTGGTGACGATAGTCGGTCCCCTTGTAAGGGGATGAGGCAAAACTAGAGATTCCACAATGGGGGTTGTCTTTAGTCTATCATCTATGACTAAGGGATACATGAGGGGTGGGGGCTCTATTTATAGGCCATCCACTAAACAAGGGTAGTTTGGGGATAAACTAGGCGAATAGGTAAGTAAAGGGGAATACATGGGCTGTGGCCCAACTAGTGCGCGCAGGCACTGACATGACCGGTAGTACCGGACATAGGACCGGTAGTACCGGTCATCACCGGTAGTACCTCTCTGGGACCGGTAGTACCGCTTGCGGTCCTGGGACTTCTGTTGGCGTCGTCTGTAGGGAGCGGTAGTACCACTGGCCGGTAGTACCGGCCGCCTGATCCGGTACTACCACTGGAGACAGAGAGCATTTGATATGTCTTCTTCCACCTCCTCTTCCAAGCCTCCGTCTTGTCGGGCTAGATGTTCTGGGCTTCCTCCCTTGCCTCCGTACTGGTCGGTGTGAACCTATCATGCATATGTGACGGAGTATGAAGTAGCATACCATTCCATAGGGTAGGAAGTGGGCTCGCATAGAGGAACGGATTCACCTTTGGAGTCCATGACGACTTGGCGTAAGTTGAAGACCTTGATGTAGTAACGACCGTAGGTCGGCTGCATCATCTCCCCCCCCCTTCAAAAAGAGTCGTCCTCGACTCTCCATGTTCATCACGAAGTAGATGAGGTCGAAGGATATCCTTGATCCTAGGTTCACCATATAGTCGTCCTCGGGAAGATTGACTTGACAACACTTCAATGTACCTTCACCTTCCATGTAGCCTACAAAGCTCACAACAAAAGCAAAGCAACACTCAAGGCGTAGCCAATTCATGAAGATTATGCATGAGTCCTCAAGTAGAAGGAAGTCACCTTAGCTTGTAGAGATAGCTCGATGAATGGTAGCCATAGGTAACTCTCTTCGGTTCTTCTTGTCAACACATGGTTGGTAGAGGTTGACGTGTATGCACTTGTACCTTCACACAACAAAGACCAAGCAAAATATTTTCGTGCGTGATAGTGGAGCATGTCAAATGTGGCATGTCCATTCTTCTTCACAACACTATTAGCATAATGCATGTATAGAAAATGGGATGCATATGCAAGGTCAAAGTGCATGGAAATCGTTTGAACATCATCCAAATGTGGAAACTCAAAAACTCCATATAACGTAGTAGTGGGGCACTCAAGGCAATTGACTAGAATTTTGATCAACGTCCTTGATGCGAGAATAGGAGAATTCGGCAAAAACACGCAAGGAAGAATGTCCAAAGCAACATCATTATGTGTGCAAACCAACCATTGGAAAGATAAATTGTTCGACATGTTGGATGTCACACACAAATCATCAAAAGCAAATATCATGGGGATATGATTATCCAAAACGGAAGCAAAAACAACACGTTTGCAAACAAACCAAATGAAAGAGCTAGTGGTCATTATGTTTGTTGCAACAACAAGACGAGATTCTTGGAAGCTCTCATGACAATACATGCTCTTAATGGAATTGTGGTTGCACACAAAACATCGGAGAGAGAAATTGTTCAACAATTTTGTTACAACACACAAAACATCATTATCTAAAAGCGAAGAAACATGAATGTCACAAGGGGAGATAATACCATTAACATGCTTGCAATCAAACCATAGGAAAGAGCAATTTGCCAACATGAAAGATGCAAAGCATGCAAAAGGTATCAGAGCTGGGTTCGATCTTGAACTCACTTGTGGGATGCTCTCTAGAGCTCTTTTTGTCAACTCGTGCTCAACCGAGGTTGACATTCTCGTGCGGGTACCTACACACATCATATGTAAAAGGAAGAACGTATGTGCATGGTAGAGATACACATCATCCATCATGACGTATCTCTTCTTGTGCACATCACCATTAATGTCAATCAAGTATGAAATAGATGCATGGTGAGTATGCAAGTGGGGAACATGCTTATTATGGCAATCATCAAAATCTCCAAAAATTGAGAAAGCTATGGGGGCCATCTCATTATAACGCATATGATCAATATTGTTGCAAGCAAAACAAGTGAAATAGCAAGCATTCATCTTATCGCATGCAACAGGAGAAATTGAATGACTAGCATGACAAGGCAAGTCCATAGCAATTGGAGGATACACACAAGATGCATAGCATGGCATGTTTATGGCAATGATATCGCAATCAAACAATTCCACATGATCAATATTATGAAAAGGCAAATCATCACATGGGAAAGTGGATGAAGCATATGTAATGTCACAAGTATCATCCATAGCATGCATATCCTCACAATTCATCATGTCCACTAGTGGGATCATGGCATCATCAACACCCTTATTGTTACCTTGTTCATACCTCTCATATGAAGTGGGTGTTGTGGAAGTAGTGGCCTCCTTGTGGACTACTTCTTTTTCTTGATGTAGCCATGGCATAGCATCATCTTCGTGCACCATGTACATCTTCTCCAATTGAGGCATCATTGCTTCATGGTTTGGCGCGTCTTCCTCCATGGAACCGAGCACAACACAAGAGAACACACTAGAGGTAGAGGGTAAGTTGTTAGAATTCGAAATGGTCTCACTTGACCTATCAACTACCAGTCTCAACTCACTAGGAGTATCGCTCATGCCCTCCAAGTGGAAGAACTCAATCTCACATAAGGTGGAGTCACTCATGTCACTCTTGTTCTCACTCAAGTGGGCTAAGTGGCTCTCATACTCACATGGGATTGGTACCACATCATCACTCAAGCATATGGGGATAGGCTCGGTTTCCTCAACTCCATGCGCCTCCTTTGGTGAAGGGAAAATCCCATGCTCACCATTCTTGACCTTGTCGCCTCCAAGGTTGGATGCCATAAGATGGGCATCATTGCTCGCCTCCATGGTCGAAGGGAAAATCCCATGCTCGACCGTCTTGTGGCCATCTTGTAGTAGTGGTGGAGGTAGGCTCATGCTATCTAACTTGGCGAAGTAGAGGTCTTCATTTTCCTCGTTCATGAGGTCTTCGAATGCAAGCGTAGTCGTTGGAGCTTGACGGCGTGGACGAAGGCTTGCTCTCGGTGCCATTTTGGTGGTGGCACTAGTAGTTGAAGGTGCCTTGTGACGGTGTCGACGGAGGTCATTGGCGTGTCTTGCCGATGGTTGGTGTAGGTAGCGCACTTGGTCATCCACATCACGCTCGCGACGATGACCCTTGTCCTTGGCACTCTTCTTGGTGAGTTGTTGTAATGAGTGCAAAGCATTGTTAATCTTGGCGACCCTACTCATTGTTTTGTCGAAGTCGTTGTCCATGTCCTTCTTGAAGTTGTGGAGGTCGCTCTCGAACTTGTCCATTTCATGGTGGACCTTGGCGCACTCGAGGTGTAGGCTCCGTCTTGGCCGGTGCGACTTGAGGAGCTTGTCGTTGTCGTTCTTGAAGTCGCCCATGCTTGGGGAGTCATTGTTGTTGTAGCACTCCATGTCACCCAAGCATGTGGAGCCATTGTTGGTGTAGTGCTCCATCATGTTATCCATGCTTGTGGAGACATAGGCATGGTGTCTCATCGTAGATTCTTCATAGAAATAATCCTCGGTTCCGGAGTCCCTAGACATGATTCACAAGACTAAGCGGTGTATATGGAAGTGGTAGAGGGTGTTAGGGATACAACGTCAAACCTTAATTTACCTTGGAATATCGTATCGTGCAAGTGGCCACACTTGAGAGCAATAAACCAAGCAAAGTGAAGTTCACGCGGAACACCAAAACCAACTACTAACCAGAAAAAAACACACACACACAAGGCCTATGGTGGATAGGTATGGAATGTGGCATGTCAAGAACCAATCCGAAATCAAGATGTTGTAATGGCAAGTAAAGAACCACAATGATCACAAAGCACACAAGTTAATCCACAAGATAGGAAATATGTACAAGGAAACACATACGGTGGGATAAATGGGACTTGTGTGACGGAGAAAGTGAGCTAAGAACCAAATGATTACCTAGCGAAGACTATAAGCCTGTGTCACACAAGTACAAGGAGAGACGCTAGTTCGATTGCACAAAATTGGTGGGCTACAAGATATGCACAATAGGTACCACCTATATGATGTTCATCAAGCTTGCGCTTCCTATTCTATGAGGCACATGTATATTTCTTTCTTTCTTTTTTTTTCTTTTTTTTTCTTTTTTTTTCTCTTTTTCTTTCTTTTTCTTTTTTCACTTGCCTCTTCCTTGTGCCAACAACTATACAAGTTAACTATATGAGATAGCGCTCACACGTTTGCTCGGAATTCTACAAGGTATCAAATGTGCATAGCCCAAGCAATCATAAGAGGAACTAGTCTAAATAGGTGTTTGTTGCTCGCAAATATAGTGGGGTTCACAAAGGAATGCAAGTGGGGAGAAGTCGCGGAATGTTTATACCTTTCGTCGACGATCTTCACCCTTTATTGTTGGATTCCGCCTTGCTCACGAAATTTGGATGGAGTAGATAGCATGAACAACGTGGATTATGATGTAGTGCTCCTTCTCCTCTTCTAAACGAGCTAAAGAACACCAAAATCCGAGTTCGAATGCAAAAGTTATGCTCAAAACGGTGAGAGGCTGAAATTTGGGAACCTATTGTTTTTTATCAGTACCGAGCGGTAGTACCGGGTTTTTGAGCGGTAGTACCGGTTGTACAAAGGCCCGGTAGTACCGTTTAGGTACCGTGGAGGTGCGGTAGTACCGGGTTTTGAGCCCGGTAGTACCGTTTAGGTACCGTGGAGGTGCGGTAGTACCGGGTTTTGAGCCCACTAGTACCGGTTGGTCCTGGGACGCCCAGATTTGACGCGTTTTCGCGATTTTGGGGTGATTTGGGCGGAAAATCTTCAAGAAAAACACGAAATCGAAGGGGGAAATCAAGGAATTAGGCTATGGGAACGCAAAGGAAGGTAGATCAACAATTTTAGCAAGTAATCCACGGATCAAAACCTACCAAAACGCACTCAAATCACAGATCGATCCGAAACACGAATTGGGGCTATTTTTGGTGGAATTTTCGAATTTATGGGGAAAAGACCAAATCGATGAGAAATCCGTGGCAACCAAAAGCTGCTGATACCAGATGATGGAGGGGTTAACCTCTTGGGTGGCCCGATCTTCACGGATCTCGTGGTCAAATCGATGGGAAAACGAGGGGAAAGGGAGAAGGTAGCGGAAGCGGACACACACCTCGCGAAGAACACGATGAACACACGCAAAACTCACACGATACAAGGCCGATTTCTCCCGAACGGCGGCCATCGGTCCGATAGAATCCTCGCAAGGAAAGATCGGTCAATGTGCTCCCTCAAATCCACATCGGAGAGGGAAGAACACCTTGGGGAGGGTCTTGACAACTTGGAGACGAGACATCAAACTCCAAGGCCTTGTTCAACTATGGATGCGTGATGCAAAGTCCAATCGAGGTTGGTGACGATAGTCGGTCCCCTTGTAAGGGGATGAGGCAAAACTAGAGATTCCACAATGGGGGTTGTCTTTAGTCTATCATCTATGCCTAAAGGATACATGAGGGGTGGGGGCTCTATTTATAGGCCATCCACTAAACAAGGGTAGTTTGGGGATAAACTAGGCGAATAGGTAAGTAAAGGGGAATACATGGGATGTGGCCCAACTAGTGCGCGCAGGCACTGACATGACCGGTAGTACCGGAAATAGGACCGGTAGTACCGGTCATCACCGGTAGTACCTCTCTGGGACGGTAGTACCGCTTGCGGTCCTGGGACTTCTGTTGGCGTCGTCTGTAGGGAGCAGTAGTAGGGGGCGGTAGTACCGCTGGCCGGTAGTACCGGCCGCCTGATCCGGTAGTACCGGCCGCCTGATCCGGTAGTACCGCTGGAGACAGAGAGCATTTGATCTGTCTTCTTCCGCCTCCTCTTCCAAGCCTCCGTCTTGTCGGGCTAGATGTTCCGGGCTTCCTCCCTTGCCTCCGTACTGGTCGGTGTGAACCTATGATGCATATGTGACGGAGTATGAAGTAGCATACCATTCCATAGGGTAGGAAGTGGGCTCGCATAGAGGAACGGATTCATCTTTGGAGTCGATGACGACTTGGCGTAAGTTGAAGACCTTGATGTAGTAACGACCGTAGGTCGGCTGCATCACCTAGATTTACAAATCCTACAGGCAACACAACGCTCTGATACCATCTGTAAGGTTCCCAACCTTTAATAAGGTAGAGATCCCTGTGTTTACAATGCTAGTCCCTGGATCAATAGCTAGCATCCACAGTTAAGATGTAATATCAAGAAACAAAGGTCATATTACAACTTTATAACCAGGAATAAAATAATTTATTACATCTTACATAGCTCATTTGGCTATCTCATTACAATGCAGCAGAATATAACAATAGCATGGGGTCCTTCATCTTCAAAGTGCCACAGGCAGACATGTTGGCTGTAGACTTATAATCCTATTTCACTAATATCAAACAAAACCTGCAACATAACAAGTTACAGCCACAAGGGTCAATACGTTTGAATTGTATTGGCAAGTGATACTATGGTAGTATAGTGGAGTCTATCATCTATATGCATTTGGCTAAGTGGAGCTTAGGCTTGCTTTGCTCAAAATAGATTTTCCTTATCATTTGAAAACACTAAGTTTTTGCTTGACAAAATCTTTCCCAAGGCATCTCCCAATAGAAATTGGTGATCCTTCAACCCTTGTTCAACCACAAGTTTTTAACTTTGAAATTGGGATGAGGAGATTCTTGATAGCTTCCATGTCTTGATGCTCAAATTGTCCTTTGCCAGGGACATGGCTAAGTACTTAGATTTTTCAGTTTGCAGAGGTTGTGCACTTTCCCCACAAGACTTGGTTTCACCAAGACAAGATCTTTCAGAAGCCTTCCCTTAGACCAAAATGGACGCGTTCCAACCTATCATCCCCTACCACCAAATGTCCATTTGGCTAAGTTATTGCAACCTATATGATCCAGGCAGAGCCCATAATGCCAAGTGGCTGCACTTGAAGCTTCTCAACATTTGACATCTCAAATCTCTTTGTTCCTGGGTGGCCATCCACAAGTGTGATACACCAGGGTAGTCCATTGAAATGGGCCCTGAGTAACCACTCAACACAAACCAATCCTTCCATTCCACCCAGGTGATTCATTCACTTAGTTGTTTTATTAAACAAAACACAAGTCCTCAGACTTAGAAATTTTTCCATAGCATGAGTATATATTCCAACCTTGTTTTCTACTAGCTAAGCTAAGCATGGTAGTAGTAGGAAATCTTAACTTAGGAAATTCTACTAAGGTTTCATCTACTAGGATTTCCCATAGCATAGTTTATACTTAGCAAAAATTCCATGCAAGTCCTACTTAGAAATATCACTAATGCATAGTGAAAATAATGGGACAAAGTATGAAGCATCACTTTCCCTTTTGGTAGAGAGTATAAGTTCACTCCTTGATCTTTGCAATGTTCACTCACTTCAAATCACTACAATTCAATCAAGCAAACAATAATTCAATCTACCATTCAAGCAATTCACATAAAATAGTAGAAACAAAACAATGCATGCAAGCATGCAAAAGGTTGTTTTATTTGTAAAAGTGGTTTCTAATAAGTTATGAACATTTGGTAACACCTATTGGTCATTTTATAAAGTGGCAAATCCATTTGCAAAAGATTCTATCTCTAAACCATTTTTAAACCAAATCATTATTTCATGTGGTTGAAAATGCCTTTAGCAAAGTAATAATTTTTATAGGGTTCACCAAGAACATTTTCAAATCATAAAACTTGTTGTTTTGGGTCAGAGTTTGTTCCAAAACATTTCGCAAAGATTTTCTACTAAAAGCATTTTTAAATAAATAAACATTACTTTTGTTTGACTAGAAATGGTTTAAATCCAAAGTTTATTCTTTTGTTTCACCAAATACATTTTTGAAACCACAATTTGTTTCCTATGGTCATTAGGTTCAAAACACACCATTTGCCAAAGATTTATCCTCAAAATCATTTTGGAACAAATTTTATATCCTAAACATGCATACACAAGTTTCTGTAAAAATAATCAATTTATCAGAAGCTTTTTACTAAACAAAGTGCATGGGTGGCTAGGGCTTGTCTTGCTAAATCCATTGATATAAAATTTGCAAAATTTGGACGTGTGGTTTTAAAGTTATGGATTTTTCAAAATTGATCATCTAATAGACATGTTTCTGTTTTTAAAACAGATCTCAAGCCACGTGTCTTATTCCTATTCGACCATACCGTTTCGTCCGGATCAGCTTCTCTGGCGCGTTGGATCTAAACAGATCGTGTGGCTCAGAATCAAACGTACCCCTTCGTTTAAGTTTCTTTCCTATCCACTAGATCAAGATCGGATGGCGCATAGCGTGTTTGCCAGAGAGGGGCGGCGTTGGCGGTGGCAGGTGGTGGCGGGGACTCTGGCGGCGAGGTTGCTGGCGACACAGGGGGCTAGAGGCAGAGAGGGGTAGCTCACCAGGTTCTCTGCGCTTCGCCGATGCTCAACGTGTTGTTTTCTGATGAAGGGGCGCTCGAGGTCAACCGGAATTCCTCACCGTAGTTGTCGTCGGCGTCTAATGCTTGCTGTTGTCGTCGATGGAGAACCTACAGGTTATGCGCGAATAAATGGCGAGCATCAGAGAACGCGCTAGATGATGGAGATTAAAATGGCTTGGGCTAGAGTGCAAGGCACGCACGGGTTCAGACGCTAGGGCTCACCGGAGTTATGCTCACTGTCGGGTTCTGGCAGAGGTTGTCAGAGGCGGGTCTACGAGGCACAAGAGGGTAAACGGAAGACGTCAGTGAACGCGTATGATAACAAGGTTTGCGATAAGGTAAACCAGAGAGCAAGAGAGGGTCGGGGCTCACCGGTATTCTTCGACGAACTCGTCGGAGCTGCGGCGGCACGGGTCCAATTCGGAGCAGCCTGGGGGCTTACTGATTCGTGGAAAGGAGGAGGAGTGGGGAGGAGACAGAGGGGGTTAAGACTGCAGGGTCCAAGGGGAGAATTAACCGCGCATTTAAACGAATTCAACCGAATTCATTTGGCCAGAAACGGCGAGGCGAGAATAGGGGAGGAAATGGTCGCGAGGTTAGGGATGACGAGCTGACAGGTGGGGCATCGTTGTCATCGAGTGAGAGAGAGGAGAGGTGGGGTCTGGTCGTCATCGACTCTGTGGGTTCGTTCTGCGGTGAGAAGAATGATTCGGGTGGGGAAGAGAGGGATGGGCTTCTGCTGGGCTTACTGGGCTTGCTGGGTCGGGCAGGCTTAGTTCATTTTTTTGTACCTGTTTCTTTTCCTTTTTCCCTTTCTTTTATTCTGTTTTGATTTTGATTAAACAATTCAAACATCAATTTGAATGCAAACCTCAACCAAGATTTGTGTAGGTTTAAATATTGATTAGTATTGTAATCTGAAGTCAATTTTGGAATAAAACTTTTATTCCTTTAGTGCCTTTTTAATTATTTAAAGTAGGTCCTTGTATTAATTCATTCAAGATTTAATAATGTTTTTAATTTCCATTTGAATTCTAAATCCTTCCAAAATCTTTGAGTAAGTTTTATTTACTTAATAGGGTGTCAAAATATTCATCTAGAATCATTTGGAAAGGTTTTTAATATGATTCATAATTCATTTGATTTGGATATTTGTTTTAAATTCCAATGGAATTAAATATAGTTTTTAATTCCCTAAATTTTATTTGGAAGATTTATTTTATTTAAATTAGTTAAACAACTTTTATTCCACTTGGGTAAATTCCAAAATACTATTTTCTCATGCATTATATAAGTATTCTTATTAGAGATTTGTCTTTATTAAAATAGGGATAGAATGGTTAATGCCATTTTATTTTATTTTGGAAATTCTTTATCTTTTTATTTTATTTGGATTTGGATTATATTCATTCCATTTTTTTAATGGATTAGGCCAAGATTTAATTGGTCTTTCAAATATTCTTTATTTAATATTTGTTTCTTCATCTTATGAAATCCATATCTTTTTATTTATAGATCCAAACTTGGTGATTCCAATTTGTAAAATCTTATTTAATATTTGTTTATCCTTTTAACTATCTTTAGGATTATTTGCTCACCATTTGGTATGGATTTTAGATAAGGGCTTTATTAGCTTTGGGAATACAATTCCTTATCTTATTAATTCATAAGTTTTTATTTATGGTTCCAAATTAAGTGAAACCAATTTCTATGGTCTTATAATATTTCTATTTGTCCCTCTTGATCATTTGTAAATGTTTGTTGACAAATTTTTATATAGATCAAATCCACAGGCTTGGAGATAACTTGGAAATGATTTTATTCCATTAGGGTTTAGGGTTTGGATTTATTTTCCAAGTGTTTAAATTTCCAGATGCATTTTATGAGGGATGCATTTCTTTTGATTTGGATTTTTGTTGGATTCAAACTTTTACCAAAGTTTGTTCAAGATGGGATTTTAAGTTTCCATTTAGAAACAAAAGTTTCTTTTCACCCTGATTTTCAACACTAATTTATTTTGTTTATTTATTTTTCACATTACAAGATTTGGAAAATCTTGGGATGTGTCAATAGACCTATAAATTTCT
Organism: Avena sativa; assembly: GCA_916181665.1. Taxonomy (NCBI): domain Eukaryota; kingdom Viridiplantae; phylum Streptophyta; class Magnoliopsida; order Poales; family Poaceae; genus Avena; species Avena sativa. Next base: position 332,690,447 of record OV702285.1, read on the forward strand.
CAATATTTACTTTATGAACTATTATCGTATTGTTTTATGAGTGTCAATCTAAAGTATAAAGTACTTGCAAACTTTTAGCAAAACCTCACTTACTCCATGAAATTCAATAAGTAGTATTGAATCAAGAGTAACAAATTCCAGCATTAGTATCTAAGTATCATGCTTTCCTCCATGATCTTTGATATTCAAAAGTTTTTTAAGTATCAAAGTTATCTAGGAGATGAAAGAATTATTTCAGAAACAATCATGTGTGAAAGATATTGTGATATTTGAAATAATGTACTGTTGCAATATGATAGAATATAATTTTTAAGATACATGTCTCATATTGTATGAGAATTTTCGAAGGTTGGAAATGCTAGGCGTCCTGATCTCCCAAAGGTTTTGGGAACTAACATTATAATCTCAATTTGTCCTTATAGGCTATAGTAGCTTGATCATTTGATGTACGTAAAATATTTACTACACTAAAATATTACTAAAGAATGGTTTTTTGGAAGAACACCAAACAATTGATGATGGTGATTCACATAAAAGGGCAAGTATGGGGGTATTAGTGTTTAACTAACACACTTTGGACTATGTGTCATGTATATGACACCACTTTCGACATTTATAGATTCTTTTAATAAGTAAAGGAAATGATGAAAAAGAAATATTTGGTAAAATAAAAAGACTAGAAATGTCCAACTTAGGTATATAGATGATATACATGTTATGGGTATATTCTTTGCTTGTTAAACAATGTTGTTCAAAGGTATTGGACACCAGATTGTTTGGTGTGAAGTGTCACACAAGACAACACAATTCAAGAACTACAATGGCCTAAGTAACTAGCAAAGAATATGGGATGATGTTCATCGGAAACAAATAAAGTTTTTTTGTGTTTCTCGTTGACACAAACCTAGCCTTCAAGATTTGTTTTAATAATTGTTATTTTGTTCCTGTATTATGAGAATAATGGTTATCCAAATAATTAATGTATTCCATAGAAGATGGATGGACACTTACAAGTCTAGTTGGAGAAATCATATCAGTAACATTAATGCTAAAAAGTAACAAGACGAATGATTAGAATATCACTTTTGAGTGGAATCGCCATTTAAATTATATTGGAAAGAAAACATGAAAAAAATCCATGTTGATGGATTTTTGGAGTTTTCTTTATTTTGATCAATTGACGCTTGAAACTTTCCTAGAGATAATTAAAACCTCATTCATAGGCCAAAGAAGAACAAACGACTAACTTATTGGACATCGTGCATGTTGATGTATATAGTCCATTATGTGTAGTCGTGAGCGATGGATTTAAACTGCATATGATTTCTCCAAAATTTGAGTAGATACATGTGTATATTTACTTAAATGAGGAAGAAGTATGAAATATTTGAAATATGTCTAAATACTTTCAAGATGAAGTGGAAAATCATTGTAACATGAAAATAAAGAATTTATGATTGGATCATAAAGGAAGATATTTGAGTTACAAATTTTAGAAAACACCTAATAATTGAGGAATCGTTTCATAGAATTGTGTTTCTTGAAACACCATAGGAGTATGAAGTGTTCGTGAGATGTAATAAAACCTTGTTTGACATGGTAATATCAAAGGTGTAATTTATAAAACTGTCATTTTATCTTGAAGATTAAAGCTTTAGAGACTATCGCTTTTACACTGAAAAGAGCGCCAACATGATCCGTTTGAAATGACACCAGTTATGGCTTGGCATAAAACCTGAGCTATCTTTTCTTAAATTATGGTATGCTAGGCATAAGTAAAATGTTTACAACCAAAGTCGGATGAGCATATCTTTGTCGGTTATCCCATATAACTGTTGGGTGTTCCTTCATAATACCAAAGACAAAATGTTTGTCACTTAGAAACATCAAATTTCTTGAGAAGGGATTTTTTGTGAAAAGTTAAGTGGGAGGAAAATAGAACTTTGATAAGGTTATTGAACCTTAGATATATGTGTTGAGTTGCGTTACGCCAAAAAGTGTCACGGAGGAAGCCACAATGCTCATGGCTTCCATACCTCAAAAGTTGTGGTCATGGAGATATTAGTACCTATTGAACCATGTAGGTCATGTAAATAATCAAATAGTACGATTTGAGATTGAATAATTATTGTTTTGACAATTATGAACAGAGCACATGTAAAGAATCGATGATGGGCCCTGACTCTGTCGAATTGTTAGATTCCATAAAATCCGTGACACCTTGGGTCTTGCCCATAGGAAAGATACGTAGCTCGGTCAGGGCATATCCTAAAGCCATTGCCTCCAGCCAGTAGTAGTGGTAGGTAAGCATCTCTGGACGACACGACATTCTCGTTCTTGTAAGGTTCCCAACCTTTAATAAGGTAGAGATCCCTGTGTTTACAATGCTAGTCCCTGGATCAATAGCTAGCATCCACAGTTAAGATGTAATATCAAGAAACAAAGGTCATAATACAACTTTATAACCAGGAATAAAATAACTTATTACATCTTACATAGCTCATTTGGCTATCTCATTACAATGCAGCAGAATATAAAATTAGCATGGGGTCCTTCATCTTCAAAGTGCCACAGGCAGACATGTTGGTTGTAGACTTGTACTCCTAATCAATAAACTTCTCTAACATCAAACAAACCTGCAACATAATAAGTTATAGCCACAAGGGTCAATACATTTGAATTGTATTGGCAAGTGATACTATGGTAGTACAGTGGAGTATATCATCTATATGCATTTGGCTAAGTGGAGCTTAGGCTTGCTTTGCTCAAAATAGATTTTCCTTATCATTTGAAAACACTAAGTTTTTGCTTGACAAAATCTTTCCCAAGGCATCTCCCAATAGAAATTGGTGATCCTTCAATCCCTTGTTCACCCACAAGATTTTAACTTAGAAATTGGGATGAGGAGATTCTTGATAGCTTCCATGTCTTGATGCTCAAATTGTCCTTTGCCAGGGACATGGCTAAGTACTTAGATTTTACACTCTGCAGAGGTGGTGCACTTTCCCCACAAGACTTGGTTTCACCAAAACAAGATCTTTCAGAAGCCTTCCCTTAGACCAGAATGGACGCGTTCCAACCTATCATCCCCTACCACCAACTGTCCATTTGGCTAAGTTCTTGCAACCTATATGATCCAGGAAGAGCCCATAATGCCAAGTGGATGCACTTGAAGCTTCTCAACATTTGACATCTCAAATCTCTTTGTTCCTGGGTGGCCATCCACAAGTGAGACACCAAGTTTTCCCCAGCATACTGGACTTGGTGATGCCCAAGTTTTCCCCAGCATACTGGACTTGCATGACCACTCAACACAAACCATTCCTTCCATTCCACCCAGGTGATTCATTCACTTAGTTGTTTTATTAAACAAAAACACAAGTCCTCAGACTTAGAAATTTTTCCATAGTATGAATATATATTCCACCCTTGTTTTCTATTAGCTAAGCTAAGCATGATAGTAGTAGGAATCTTAACTTAGGAAAATTCTGCTAAGGTTTCATCTACTAGGATTTCCCATGGCATAGTTTATACTTAGCAAAAATTCCATGCAAGTCCTACATAGAAATATCTCTAATGCATAGTGAAAATAATGGGACAAAAGTATGAAGCATCACTTGCCTTGTTGGTAGATAATATATACTCCTTGATCTTTGCAATGTTCACACACTTCAAATCACTACAATTCAATCAAGCAAACAATAATTCAATCTACCATTTCAAGCAATTCATCACATAAAATGATTTAAACAAAACAATGCATGCAAGCATTCCAAACTTTGTTTTATTTACAAAAGTGGTTTATAATAGGTTATTAACATTCTAAAACACTTATTGGTCATTTTATAAAGTGGCAAAACTATTTGCAAAAGATTTTACCTATAAACCATTTTCAAACCAAATCATTATTTTATGTGGTTAAAATGCCTTTGTCAAAGTAGCAATCTTTATAGGGTTTACCAAATATATTTTTAAGTCATAAAACTTGGTGTTTAGGGTCAGAGAGTTTAAATCAAAACATTTTCCAAAGGTTTTCCTCCAAAATCATTTTTAACAATTAAACCATATTTTTATTTGGCTAGAAATGTTTTAATTCAAGGTTTTATTCTTTTGCTTCACCAAATACATTTTTGAAACCACCAATTGATTTCTAGGGTCAGTAGGTTCAAAACAAACCATTTGTCAAAGATTTTATCCCCAAAATCATTTTAGAACAATTTTTATATCCTAAACATGCTTACATAAGTTTCTGCAGAAACAATCAATTTAACAGAAACATTTTACTAAACAAAGTGCATGGTCAGAAAGTATTTGTTTTCTTGAATCCATTGATATAAAATTTGAAAAATTTGGACGTGTGGTTTGAAAGTTATGAAATTTTCAAATTAGAACATCTAATAGATCAATTCTGCTTTTATTCAAACGAACAGGGACACGTGGCGTGATATTACTCGTCGGTACCGCTTCGGTTGGATCGACAAACAACATCCGTTAGATCTAAAGTGGATCATGCGGCACAGGGGCAAGCGTACCTCTTCGCTCATTCAATCTATCGTGGCCACGCGATCAAGATCCTACGGCTACCAGGCGCTTGCCAGGAACTGGCGGCGCTGACGGCGGCTGCGCGGCGGCGACGTTCGGCTAACGGCGCTGCGGCGGCTCCAGGAAACGAGGGAGAGGGAGGATGCGCTCACCGGGTTCGCCGTGGCGTGGGGAAGCTCAAGCTGCCTTCTGTTTGTCGAGGGGCGCGCTGGAGTTGCAGGGATTGCTCACCGGGGAGGTGTCTGGCGACGGGCACGCGCTGTCGTCGTTGAGGGCGACGCTACGGGACACGAGGGAGCAAACGGAAGACACAGTTAGATGCGCAAGTACGTGGTGATGATGTGTGCGTGAAGGAGAAAGAGAGGGGCGGTCTGGTTCTTACCAGCAGTGCTTGTCGGAGCTGAGGCAGACGGTGGCGGCGGTGGTCGTCGTCGTTGCCGAAGTTCTGGGGCGCGCGGGGGCGAGCTGGCGCTACGGGGAGGTTCTCCAGGAGATGGGGATCACGCTTGTGTGCACAAGGAGGCGAGGGGCGGCAGGGTTCTGCCGGAATTGTCGCCGGAGTGTCATCGGATAGAGGAGCTTCGAGGTAAAAATTCCAGGGGCCTGGTGGCTCTCTGGCAGCGGGGTTTGAGGGGAAATGAAGAGGAGAGGGAGGGGATTTATCAGGCGTGATCACGGAATTAATTCTCGAGCCATTGCAGCGTATTTACTCTGAGAAATTAACGGCAAAAAACGGCCGGGAGGAGGGCGTGGTCTACGCGCGGATGGAGAAGACGATGATGTGGCGTGGGGTCGTTTCGTCAGTGAGATAGGGAGTGGGGAGATGGGATCCATCGGTCAGCGATGCTGCGGGTTCTTTCTCTGGTGAAAAATGGTTCGTTCGGGTGAGAGGGAGAGGTGGGCTGGACTGGGCTTAGTTGGGCCAGTTAGGTTGGGCTGAGTCTTTTAGTTTTTTTTTGTTCTGATTGTTTTTCTTTTTCCTTTTCTAATAATCTGTTTTGATTTTGAATAAGAAATTCAAACACTCATTTGAATTCAAACCTCAACCAAAATTTGTGTAGGTTTAAATACTGATTTGTAACATAATCTGAAGTCAATTTTTGAATAAAACTTTATTCTTTTAGGGGTCTTTTAATTATGAAAATAAGCCCTTGTTTTAAATCAAATAATATTTAATAATATTTTCAACCATCATTTAAGTTTCTAAAAACTTTCCAACTCTTTTCAGTAGGTTTTTATTTGTTTAATAGGGTGTGAAATAATTCATCTTGAATCATTTGGAAAGTATTTAATATGATTCATAAACCACTTGAATCGGGTATTTGTTTTAGTTCTAATGGAATTAAATATAGTTTAATTCCCTAAATTTTATTTGGAAGATTTATTTTATTTAAGTTAATTAAACAACTTTTATTCCACTTGGGTAAATTCCAAAATACTATTTTCTCATGAATTATATAATTATTCTTATTAGAGATTTGTCTTTATTAAAATAGGGATAGAATGGTTAATGCCATTTTATTTTATTTTTGGAAATTCTTTATCCTTTTATTTTATTTGGATTTGAATTCTATTCATTCCATTTTCTTAATAGATTAGGCCAAGATTTAATTTGGTCTTTAAATAATCCTTATTTAATATTTCTTTCTTCACCTTATAAAATCCATATCTTTTTATTTATAGATCCAAACTTGGTGATTCCAATTTGTAAAATCTTATTTGAGATTTATTTATCCTTTTAAATATCTTTAGGATTATTTGCTCACCATTTGGTATGGATTTATATATAGGTTCTTCATTAGCTTTGGAAATTACTTTTTCCTTATCTTATTAAATTCATAAGATTTTATCCATGGCTCCAAATTAAGTGAAACCAATTTATATGATTTTATAATATTTCTATTTATCATTCTTGATCATTTATAAATGTTTGATGATAAATTTTTATATGGATCAAATCCATAGGTTTGGAGATAACTTGGAAATGATTTTCTTCCATTAGGGTTTTGGGTTTGGATTTATTTTCCAAGTGTTTAAATTTCCAGATGCATTTTATGAGGAATGCATTGCTCTTGATTTGGATTTTGTTGGATTCAAATATTAATCAAAGTTTGTTCCAGATGGGATTTTTAGTTTCCATTTAGAAACAAAAGTTTCTTTTCATCCTAAAATTCAACAATAATTTATTTTGTTTATTTATTTTTCACATTACAAGATTTGGAAAATATTGGGATGTGACAGGCTACCACCCTTAAAATAAATCTCGTCCCGAGATTTGGTATGGCTAGGGGTACAAGTTGGCTCAAAGCAACTAGGGTACTACCACCCTTAAAAATTTTCCAACTAGATTACATCCTGGCTTGCTTGGGATCTTGTTGAAATCTCTCTGGACAAACATTTGCATAGTGTCCTTTGTTTCCACACTTGAAACATGTGACAAGGCTGAGATCCTTCATAGGCTTTATCTTGTGCTTCATCTTTTCTGGACAATTGCTTGCATAATGTCCTTGGTTACCACAATTATAACATGTGATAAGATTGAGTTCTTCACGTATCTTCTGTGGACAAGTTGATACATAATGGCCTAACTCTTTGCAGTTGTTGCACCATACTTGGCTAATCTCCTTATACTTGTCCTTCTTGGGTTTCTCCAAAGCTAGGAGTGCTTCTAGTTCATGTTCTTCATATGTTATCTCAAAGGTAGGAATGTTTCCTGGTCTCCTTAACCTTCTCTTATTCCTTGGATAATACATATGTCTCCTCTTTGGTCCTTTAAATTGAGTCATATTGCATGGAGGTGCAAGCTGAGATTTTCCTTTGTCTTCATCCTCCTTGGTAGACTTGGCTCTCTCATGGTAGTCTGCAATCAGTTGTTGCACTCCACCTTGTTTCCTTTGTTGAACTATGGAATAGATGGGGCATTGGATAGGGACATGATTATTTCCTTCGCATAAGTAACAAGTAGCTTGGGTTGTGGGGCATTGATTAGCTGGATGTTTCTCTTCACAATTGGGGCATTGATCTTCATGATCCTTGGAAGTGTGATCCTTGTCTCCACAAATATTGCAAGCTTGGATTCCTTCTAAAATATCATCTTTGTCATCCTTGTTGTCACAAACTTCTTTGGAAGAGTTGTTTCCCATGTTGATCATTTGATCTGTCACCTTATGCAATAATTGGGTTTGTGTTTCCAAAAACCTTTGCATGGTTGCACCTACCTCACTGGTGTTGGCTATAAATTGAGCTGTCACTTGGTTTAACTAGGTTTGGGTTACTATGAGTTCTCTCATGTTATCCTCTTGGTTGTTGTTGCTGTCACTAACCTTGATGTTGGAATTTCCTGGAGTAGTCATCTGTTTGGGTTGGGTTGGGATTAGAATAGGCAAAATATTTCTAAGGGAATAATTCTAATCACACACATCACAATTCACACAAGCAATGTGCAAGCAATCACAAACAAGAACTCCACTCAAACAACAAGTTTCAAGCACATTTTTAGGCAACCAAAAATACTTTTGTTACACCACATAAGTTGGTGGGTTTGACTTAAACTAAATATGGTGGTCCATCTATATGGTTCACTTGAGATCTTTCCATCCTTCTTGGTTGATTCTTCTTGAACAAGACCTTTGTACCCTTGGGAAAATTCTTGGTCACAAAAACTTCAAAGGTGATGATGATTCTCAAGTTGTGTTTCCTTAGTCTTCAAGTCTTGAGCAATATTTCTTGTCTCACTAGTAGACCTTAGTGATATCCAAGGTTGAAGTCCTTGGTGAAAATGTTGAAGATGTTGAAGTCATTAGAGTTGAAGATGTTGAAGTCATTAGAGTTGATGAAGTCCTTTGCTCATGATGAAGTCTTTGGCCATGGGGTAGGCTTTGTCCATCAAGTTTGAAATAGAAGAGATGTAGAATCAAAACCAAAATGGTTGAGGAAAGAGTTTACAAGATTGTTTGTAAATAATTTTTGCAACAAATACAACTCCTATTTTTCTAAGGGGTTTTGTCCAATCCTAGGGTTACGATCCTACAGGCAACACAATGCTCTGATACCATCTGTAAGGTTCCCAACCTTTAATAAGGTAGAGATCCCTGTGTTTACAATGCTAGTCCCTGGATCAATATCTAGCATCCATAGTTAAGATGTAATATCAAGAAACAAAGGTCATAATACAACTTTATAACCAGGAACAAAATAACTTATTACATCTTACATAGCTCATTTGGCTATCTCATTACAATGCAGCAGAATATAACAATAGCATGGGGTCCTTCATCTTCAAAGTGCCACAGGCAGACATGTTGTAGAGGAAGTGTCCCAACCTTTATTTAATATAAGGTGGAGTCCCTTGTGTTTACAATGCTAGTCCCTGGATCAATAGCTAGCATCCACAGTTGAGATGTAATATCAAGAAACAAAGGTCATAATATAACTTTATAACCAGGAATAACTTAATTTTATTACATCTTACATAGCTCATTTGGCTATTACATTACATTGCAGCGGAATAACTATAAGCATGGGGTCCTTCATCTTCAAAGTGCCACAGGCAGACATGTTGGTTGTAGACTTTGTAACCCTAATCAATCAATCAATCTTCTCTAAAACAATCAAACCTGCAACATTACATGTTACAGCCACAAGGGTCAATACATTTGAATTGTATTGGCAAGTTTCACTACTAAGTTGAATATAAGTGGATCCTATTATTACATGCATATTTGGCTAAGTAGGGTTTTAGGCTCATTTGCAGAAAGCAATAATTTATCCTATCTTTTCAAAAGGGTTTTGATCTTTTGTCACCTCCTTGGAATCCACCAAGTGTCTTTGTTAAAATCTCTTGAGCTCCTTGGTAACCCCAAATGTTCAAGTTTTCATCAAAATCTCTTGAGTTCCTTGGTAACCCCAAGTGTTCAAGTTTTCATCAAAATCTCTTGAGTTCCTTGGTACCCCCAAGTGCATCAAGTTTTATCAAAATCTCTTGAGTTCCTTGGTAACCCCAAGTGTTCATGTTGTCACTTAAAAACTTTTCTTTTAGAAATTGGAATGTCGAGATTTCCCATAGCTTCAAGCTTTAGTTGCTCAGTATTGTCCATAACCGGGGACACGGCTAAGTACTTAGATTTTATTATCTTCTGCAGAAGTAGTACACTTTACCCACATGTCACAATCCCATCTTGTTGCCACCAGTGGCCACTGGATTGGTGCTCACCAAGATGGAGTACCGGCAGATTGAGAATGTGACGAAGTCTTTCCAGAGGGTCCTCCCATACACCATTGCTAGCTTGTCTTCAGTACCCATGTAGGATTCCAGGTCCTCATGTCCAGTAACCTGAAGACAATGCATGGGTCTTCCCAATGTAGTTGACTAAGCCAGAGCCATAAATAGCATGTGGTTGCACACGACAGCCACAATTGGAGAAACATGTTCAATCTCTAAGTTTCCTGGGTGGTTTCCTTTGGAGCACAACACAAAGAGATTGCCATAGACATGGTTCCTTTTGTTGCCACCTTCTCCAAAACTCAAAGTATCCTTGTCCACCCAGGTGGTTCATTGAGTCCTTGTTTTATTATGTAAAATCACAAGTCCTTTTTTTTCAACTTCATAAAATCTCAACATGTATCTCTTTTCAAAATATAGCATGGCTAAGCATGTAACAACTACATTGTTTTCACTAAGGAATGTATAGGGAATCCTATTAGGATTTAGCATAGCACAAGTATAGAAACACTTTTCATGCATGTTTCAAAATCCACTAAGTATAATGAAAATAGTAGGACTTTGAATGATAGTGTCACTTGCCTTTTTGGTAGGGAATGTTGGTTCACTTCTTGATCTTGCTAGTTTCACACTTTTCTAACTTCACTACAAATCAATCAAGCAAACACAATATCAACTAGCATTCCAAACCAATAATCAAACAAACAAACACACACACAAAACAATGGGATCTAAGTCATGCATGTAAGCATGCAAGAGATAGGTTTATTTGCAAAGATGGCTTCTACTAGGCTCTAAACTTTGTAAAGTCCAAAGTGGTCATTTTCCAAAGTGGCAAAGTCATTTGAAAAAGGGTTTTATTCATAAACCATTTTTAAATCCATTCATTATTTTATGTGGTGGAAAATATTTTTATCAAAGCAACAACTTTAAGTTGTTCACCAAATAAGTTGTTGTTTCTCAAAACATGGTGTTTAGGGTCAGTAGGTTTGATCCAAATCATTTTCCCAAGGTTTTTACTCCAAAAACATTTTCATAACCAAACCATTATTTTTATTTGGCTAGAAATGGGCTAAATAAATTAATCCATCCTAAACTTCACCAAATTCATTTTCAAAACCATGGGTTGGTTCCTAGGGTCAGTAAGTTCACAAAAAACTAATTTACAAAGGTTTCAACCCTAAAAACATTTTAGAATAATTTTTCTAATCTAAACAAGCATACAAATGTTTCTGTAAAAACAAGCAAACTACCAGAGGATTTTTACTAAACAAATTGCATGGTTGGATAGGGCTTGTTCCACTGATTCCAATGATATAAAGTTTGAAATTTTTGGACATGTGGATCAAAAGTTATAGTGTTTTCAAATCTGCATCTAAATCTGTTTTTCAAATTCTGTTTTAAACAAGACTGGCCACGCGTCGCTTTCTTATTGGACGGTACCGGTTCGCACGGATCGCGCAACGTGGACCGCAGGATTTAAAGTGAATCGTGCGGCACAGGATCGATCTTACCCCTTTGATAAGTCAATCAATCGCGTGCCTCGGATCTGGATCGGACGGCTCCTAATGCCTTGCCAAGAACTGGCGGCGCGACGACGGTGGCGCGCGGCAGCGGTGCTTTGGCTACGGCGTAACGGCGAGAACAGGAAGCGAGAGGAGTAGGGGAGATGCTCACCAGAATCGCCGTGGAATGCTGGTGCTCAACGTGGTCGTCTCCGTCGAAGGGGCGCTCGGGGTGGACGGCAATCGCTCGCCGGAGTTTAGGACAGCGTCGGGCACGCACTGGCGTCACAGTTGGCGAGGCTACAGGTCACGGAAAGGCAAAACAGGGGGTCTATTAGACGCGCAAGAGAGAGTAGAGCATAGGAGTATCATCCTGAGATGAAGGGGACGTCGGTGTTACCAGGGGGAGGTCGTCGGAGAAGAACCAGACGCGGCGGCGCTCAGTGGTTGTTGGAGTCGAGGTTCTGGAGCGCCCGCGGTTGAATGGGAGGTACAGGGAGATGCTCCTGGGAGTGGGGAAGGTGTGAGCTTGGTCGGGGAGGTAAGGGGTGGCGCGGTTCGGTCGGAATTGTCGCCGGAGTGTCGTCGGAGCAGCGGCAGTGCAAGGCTGATTCGAGGCAGCCTAGGGGCTCTCTGGTAGCGGGGTTTGAGGGGAAATGAAGAGGAGAGGGAGGGGATTTATCACGCGTGATCACTGCGAGGTTTAAACGCGGCATTAAGGTGAATTGACGACGCAAAATCAACGACAGAAACGGGGAAGAACTGGTCGCGGGTGTAGACGATGAACAGGAGAGGGTGGGGTCGGCTGGTCAGTGAGAAAAGGAGTGAGGGGGAGGGTCCACAAGTCGGTGACTTAGCGGGTCGTCTGGTGAGTGAGAGAAAAACTCTTCGGGGGAGAGAGGGAAATGGGCCGCTGGGCCTAGTTGGGCTGTTGGGTTGGGTCGAGTCCAATTCTTTTTTTTTTCTGTCTGAATCTTTTTTCTTTTTTCAAATTTCAATTTCTGTTTTGAAATTTCAGACAACATTCATACGTTCAAATCACATTCAAACATTCACCAAACAATGCAATTGAATTTGGTTCTGTTTTAACAACATAAACCAATTCCCAAAATAAAATAATATTTTTATTTTAGAGTGTCCATTTATAATTAAATAAAATGGACATTAGTTCATAAATCAAATGGATTTTATCTTAATTAAAAGCACCATTTGAAAACTAAATATTTTTCAAATCCAAATCAGTAGGTTTTATTTGAAAATAAAGGATACTTGGAAAACTTGTTTAATATAAATAAATAAGTTTTGATGTTAATTTAAAATAGTAAAACCTTTATTTTTTTAATATACTTGGATATTAAATCCTCATTATTTTATTTTAAATAACTTTTACTATTTTTGTCAAATAGAAATATTTTATTTCAAAGGCTTGGCCAAGTTTTAATTTGCTTATAAAATAATCCTTATTTATAAAACTTCTATTTCATTTGAAACCAAATCTTTTTATTTAAAAGATCCAAAATAGTAATTCCAAATATTTTTATTTTCCTTTATTAAATGTTTTGTCTTTTCAAATCCCTTTAGGATTTGTTTGATCAAAATAGGTTTGAAGGTTTCAAATTGGATTCAAAAAGTTTCTTCTCATCCTGAAAATCAACAAAGTTTTATTTTATTCATTTATTTTTCACATTACAAGATTTGGAAAATCTTGGGATGTGACAGGCTACCACCCTTAAATAAATCTCGTCCCGAGATTTGGGAAAGCTAGGGTTACAAGTAGGTTCAAAACAACTGGGGTACTACCACCCTTAAAATTTTCAAACAAAATTACATATTGGCTTGCTTGGAATCTTGGGGAAGCTTCTCTGGGCAATCATTTGCATTGTTCCTTTGTTTCCATACTTGACTCATGGGCCAAGGTTGAGTTTCTCCATAGGCTTGTTCAACTTGTTCTTCATCTTTTCTGGACAATTGCTTGCATAATGTCCTGGGTTCTTGCAATTGAAACAGTTGATGTCTTTGAGTTCTTTACGTGGCTCTTGTGGACAAGTTGCCACATAATGGCCTAGCTCTTTACAGTTGTTGCACATCACTTGGCCAATCTCCTTATTCTTCTGGTTCTCTGGGCATTCACTGGAATAGTGTCCCATTTCTTTACATTTATGACATTGCACATGGCTTTTGTCCTTCTTTTGCTTCTTGGGCTTCTCCAAAGCTAGGAGTGCATCCAGTTCATGTTGTTCATATGTTATCTGGTAGGTAGGAATGTCTACATGTTTCCTGGGCCTTCTATTGCTCTTTGGAAATTTTTTCTTTGGTCCTTTGAATTGGGATGTTTTGCTTGGAGGTATAAGTGGACCTTTTCCTTTGTCATCAACCTTCTTGGTAGACTTGGATCCTTCTGAATGGTTTGCAATCATTTGTTGTACTCCACCTTGTTTCCTTTGGTCAACAATGGAATAGATGGGGCATTGGATAGGAACATGGTTGTTCCCTTCACATAGGTAGCAAGTAGCTTGAGTGGTGAGACATTGGCCAACATGATGTTTCTCTTCACAGTTGGGGCATTGATCTCCATGCTCCTTGGAAGTATGATCCTTGTCTCCACGAATAATGCAAGCTGGGGCTCCATCTAGAATAACATTTCTGTCATCCTTGTTGTCAAAGACTCTTTTGGAATAGCTTTCTTCCATATTGATCATTTGATCAGTCACCTTAAGCTTCAATTGGCCTTGAGTTTCCAAAAATCCTTGCAGGGTTGGATCTTCTTCACTAGTGTTGGCTATGAATTGAGCTGTCACTTGGTTCAACTGGTTCTGGGTTGCTATGAGCTCTTTCATGCTGTCCTCTTGGTTGGTGTTGGTGTCATCAACCTTGATGTTGGAGTCTCCTGGAGTAGTCATCTGTTTGGTTTGGGTAGGGATTAGAATAGGCAAAAGATTTTCTAAGGAAATAATTCTAATAACACACATCACAATTCACACAAGCAATGTGCATGCAATCACAACAACTTTTCACTCAAACAACAAAGTTCAAGCACATACTTAGGCAACAAAATATTTTTGTTACACCACATAAGTTGGTGTGTTTGACTTAACTAAAATATGGTAGTCCATCTACATGGTTATCTTGTGATCTTTCCATCCTTCTTAGTTGATTCTTTTTGCAAGAGAGCATAGTTTCCTTAGGAAAAATTTTTGGTTACAAAACTTCAAGTGATGTGGGTTCCTTCTAATTTTGCATTCCCTTAGTCTCCAAATCTTGAGCAAGATTTCCTTGTATCACTTGTAGTCCTTAGTGGTATCCAAGTTGGAAGTCCTTGATGAATATGCTGAAGATGTTGAAGTCATTAGAGTTGAAGAAGTTGAAGTCATTAGAGTTGAAGAAGTTGAAGAAGTCCTTTGCACATGGTGTAGTCTTTGGCCATGGGTAGGTTTTTCCATCAAGTTGAAAATAGATGAGGTGTAGAATTAAAATCAAAGTGGTTGAGGAAAGAGTTTACAAGTGTTTTTGTAAATAAGTTTTTGGAACAAGTACAACTCCTATTTTTCTAAGGGTTTTTGTCCAATCCTAGGTTTACAAATCCTACAGGCAACACAATGCTCTGATACCATCTGTAGAGGAAGTGTCCCAACCTTTATTTAATATAAGGTGGAGTCCCCTGTGTTTACAATGCTAGTCCCTGGATCAATAGCTAGCATCCACAGTTAAGATGTAATATCAAGAAACAAAGGTCATAATATAACTTTATAACCAGGAATAACTTAATTTTATTACATCTTACATAGCTCATTTGGCTATTACATTACATTGCAGCGGAATAACTATAAGCATGGGGTCCTTCATCTTCAAAGTGCCACAGGCAGACATGTTGGTTGTAGACTTTGTAACCCTAATCAATCAATCAATCTTCTCTAAAACAATCAAACCTGCAACATTACAAGTTACAGCCACAAGGGTCAATACATTTGAATTGTATTGGCAAGTTTCACTACTAAGTTGAATATAAGTGGATCCTATTATTACATGCATATTTGGCTAAGTAGGGTTTTAGGCTCATTTGCAGAAAGCAATAATTTATCCTATCTTTTCAAAAGGGTTTTGATCTTTTGTCACCTCCTTGGAATCCACCAAGTGTCTTTGTTAAAATCTCTTGAGCTCCTTGGTAACCCCAAGTGTTCAAGTTTTCATCAAAATCTCTTGAGTTCCTTGGTAACCCCAAGTGTTCAAGTTTTCATCAAAATCTCTTGAGTTCCTTGGTACCCCCAAGTGCATCAAGTTTTATCAAAATCTCTTGAGTTCCTTGGTACCCCCAAGTGCATCAAGTTTTATGTTGTCACTTAAAAACTTTTCTTTTAGAAATTGGAATGTCGAGATTTCCCATAGCTTCAAGCTTTAGTTGCTCAGTATTGTCCATAACCGGGGACACGGCTAAGTACTTAGATTTTATTATCTTCTACAGAAGTAGTACACTTTACCCACATGTCACAATCCCATCTTGTTGCCACCAGTGGCCACTGGATTGGTGCTCACCAAGATGGAGTACCGGCAGATTGAGAATGTGACGAAGTCTTTCCAAAGGGTCCTCCCATACACCATTGCTAGCTTGTCTTCAGTACCCATGTAGGATTCCAGGTCCTCATGTCCAGTAACCTGAAGACAATGCATGGGTCTTCCCAATGTAGTTGACTAAGCCAGAGCCATAAATAGCATGTGGTTGCACACAAAAGCCTCAATTGGATAAACATGTTCAATCTCTAAGTTTTCTGGGTGGTTTCCTTTGGAGCACAACACAAAGAGATTTCCATAGACATGGTTCCTTTTGTTGCCACCTTCTCCAAAACTCAAAGTATCCTTGTCCACCCAGGTGGTTCATTGAGTCCTTGTTTTATTATGTAAAATCACAAGTCCTTTTTTTCAACTTCATAAAATCTCAACATGTATCTCTTTTCAAAATATAGCATGGCTAAGAATGTAACAACTACATTGTTTTCACTAAGGAATGTATAGGGAATCCTATTAGGATTTAGCATAGTACAAGTATAGAAACTCTTTTCATGCATGTTTCAAAATCCACTAAGTATAATGAAAATAGTAGGACTTTGAATGATAGTGTCACTTGCCTTTTTGGTAGGTAATGTTGGTTCACTTCTTGATCTTGCTAGTTTCACACTTTTCTAACTTCACTACAAATCAATCAAGCAAACACAATATCAACTAGCATTCCAAACCAATAATCAAACAAACAAACACACACACAAAACAATGGGATCTAAGTCATGCATGTAAGCATGCAAGAGATAGGTTTATTTGCAAAGATGGCTTCTACTAGGCTCTAAACTTTGTAAAGTCCAAAGTGGTCATTTTGCAAAGTGGCAAAGTCATTTGAAAAAGGGTTTTATTCATAAACCATTTTTAAATCCATTCATTATTTTATGTGGTGGAAAATATTTTTATCAAAGCAACAACTTTAAGTTGTTCACCAAATAAGTTGTTGTTTCTCAAAACTTGGTGTTTAGGGTCAGTAGGTTTGATCCAAATCATTTTCCCAAGGTTTTTACTCCAAAAACATTTTCATAACCAAACCATTATTTTTATTTGGCTAGAAATGGGCTAATCAATTAATCCATCCTAAACTTCACCAAATTCATTTTCAAAACCATGGGTTGGTTCCTAGGGTCAGTAAGTTCACAACAAACTAATTTACAAAGGTTTCAACCCTAAAAACATTTTAGAATAATTTTTCTAATCTAAACAAGCATACAAATGTTTCTGTAAAACAAGCAAACTACCAGAGGCTTTTTACTAAACAAATTGCATGGTTGGCTAGGGCTTGTTCCACTGATTCCAATGATATAAAGTTTGAAATTTTTGGACGTGTGGATCAAAAGTTATAGGGTTTTCAAATCTGCATCTAAATCTGTTTTTCAAATTCTGTTTTAAACAAGACTGGCCACGCGTCGCTTTCTTATTGGATGGTACCGGTTCGCACGGATCGCGCAACGTGGACCGCAGGATTTAAAGTGAATCGTGTGGCACAGGATCGATCTTACCCCTTTGATAAGTCAATCAATCGCGTGCCTCGGATCTGGATCGGACGGCTCCTAATGCCTTGCCAAGAACTGGCGGCGCGACGACGGTGGCGCGCGGCGGCGGTGCTCTGGCTACGGCGTAACGGCGAGAACAGGAAGCGAGAGGAGTAGGGGAGATGCTCACCAGAATCGCCGTGGAATGCTGGTGCTCAACGTGGTCGTCTCCGTCGAAGGGGCGCTCGGGGTGGACGGCAATCGCTCGCCGGAGTTTAGGACAGCGTCGGGCACGCACTGGCGTCGCAGTTGGCGAGGCTACAGGTCACGGAAAGGCAAAACAGGGGGTATGTTAGACGCGCAAGAGAGAGTAGAGCATAGGAGTATCATCCTGAGATGAAGGGGAGGTCGGTGTTACCGGGGGGAGGTCATCGGAGAAGAACCAGACGCGTCGGCGCTCAGTGGTTGTTGGAGTCGAGGTTCTGGAGCGCCCGCGGTTGAATGGGAGGTACAGGGAGATGCTCCTGGGAGTGGGGAAGGTGTGAGCTTGGTCGGGGAGGTAAGGGATGGCGCGGTTCGGTCGGAATTGTCGCCGGAGTGTCGTCGGAGCAGCGGCAGTGCAAGGCTGATTCGAGGCAGCCTAGGGGCTCTCTGGTAGCGGGGTTTGAGGGGAAATGAAGAGGAGAGGGAGGGGATTTATCACGCGTGATCACTGCGAGGTTTAAACGCGGCATTAAGGTGAATTTACGACGCAAAATCAACGGCAGAAACGGGGAAGAACTGGTCGCGGGTGTAGACGATGAACAGGAGAGGGTGGGGTCGGCTGGTCAGTGAGAAAAGGAGTGAGGGGGAGGGTCCACAAGTCGGTGACTTAGCGGGTCGTCTGGTGAGTGAGAGAAAAACTCTTCGGGGGAGAGAGGGAAATGGGCCGCTGGGCCTAGTTGGGCTGTTGGGTTGGGTCGAGTCCAATTCTATTTTTTTCTGTCTAAATCTTTTTTCTTTTTTCCAATTTCAATTTCTGTTTTGAAATTTCAAACAACATTCATACATTCAAATCACATTCAAACATTCACCAAACAATGCAATTGAATTTGGTTCTGTTTTAACAACATAAACCAATTCCCAAAATAAAATAATATTTTTATTTTAGAGTGTCCATTTATAATTAAATAAAATGGACATTAGTTCATAAATCAAATGGATTTTATCTTAATTAAAAGCACCATTTGAAAACTAAATATTTTTCAGAACCAAATCAGTAGGTTTTATTTGAAAATAAAGGATACTTGGAAAACTTGTTTAATATAAATAAAAAAGTTTTGATGTTTATTTAAAATAGTAAAACCTTTATTTTTTTAATATACTTGGATATTAAATCCTCATTATTTTATTTTAAATAACTTTTACTATTTTTGTCAAATAGAAATATTTTATTTCAAAGGCTTGGCAAAGTTTTAATTTGGCTTATAAAATAATCCTTATTTATAAAACTTCTATTTCATTTGAAACCAAATCTTTTTATTTAAAAGATCCAAAATAGTAATTCCAAATATTTTTATTTTCCTTTATTAAATGTTTTGTCTTTTCAAATCCCTTTAGGATTTGTTTGATCAAAATAGGTTTGAAGGTTTCAAATTGGATTCAAAAAGTTTCTTCTCATCCTGAAAATCAACAAAGTTTTATTTTATTCATTTATTTTTCACATTACAAGATTTGGAAAATCTTGGGATGTGACACATGTTGGTTGTAGACTTGTAATCCTAATCAATAAACTTCTCTAACATCAAACAAACCTGCAACATAATAAGTTACAGCCACAAGGGTCAATACATTTGAATTGTATTGGAAAGTGATACTATGGTAGTATAGTGGAGTCTATCATCTATATGCATTTGGCTAAGTGGAGCTTAGGCTTGCTTTGCTCAAAATAGATTTTCCTTATCATTTGAAAACACTAAGTTTTTGCTTGACAAAATCTTTCCCAAGGCATCTCCCAATAGAAATTGGTGATCCTTCAATCCCTTGTGCACCCACAAGATTTTAACTTAGAAATTGTCCTTGATGCTCAAATTGATGAGGAGATTCTTGATAGCTTCCATGTCTTGATGCTCAAATTGTCCTTTGCTAGGGACATGGCTAAGTGCTTAGATTTTACACTCTGCAGAGGTGGTGCACTTTCCCCACAAGACTTGGTTTCACCAAGACAAGATCTTTCAGAAGCCTTCCCTTAGACCAGAATGGACGCATTCCAACCTATCATCCCCTACCACCAACTGTCCATTTGGCTAAGTTCTTGCAACCTATATGATCCAGGCAGAGCCCATAATGCCAAGTGGCTGCACTTGAAGCTTCTCAACATTTGACATCTCAAATCTCTTTGTTCCTGGGTGGCCATCCACAAGTGAGACACCAAGTTTTCCCCAGCATACTGGACTTGGTGATGCCCAAGTTTTCCCCAGCATACTGGACTTGCATGAACACTCAACACAAACCATTCCTTCCATTCCACCCAGGTGATTCATTCACTTAGTTGTTTTATTAAACAAAACACAAGTCCTTGACTTGGAAATATTCCATAGTATGAATATATATTCCACCCTTGTTTTCTATTATCTAAGCTAAGCATGATAGTAGTAGGAATCTTAACTTAGGAAAATTCTGCTAAGGTTTCATCTACTAGGATTTCCCATGGCATAGTTTATACTTAGAAAAATTCCATGCAAGTCCTACTTAGAAATATCTCTAATGCATAGTGAAAATAATGAGACAAAAGTATGAAGTATCACTTGCCTTGTTGGTAGAGAATATAAGTTTACTCCTTGATCTTTGCAATGTTAACACACTTCAAATCACTACAATTCAATCAAGCAAACAATAATTCAATCTACCATTTCAAGCAATTCATCACAGAAAATGATAGAAACAAAACAATGCATGCAAGCATGCCAAACTTTGTTTTATTTACAAAAGTGGTTTATAATAGGTTATTAACATTCTAAAACACTTATTGGTCATTTTATAAAGTGGCAGAACTATTTGCAAAAGATTTTAACTATAAACCATTTTCAAACCAAATCATTATTTTATGTGGTTGAAAATGCCTTTGTCAAAGTAGCAATCTTTATAGGGTTTACCAAATATATTTTTAAGTCATAAAACTTGGTGTTTAGCGTCAGAGAGTTTAAATCAAAACATTTTCCAAAGTTTTCCTCCAAAATCATTTTTAAGAATTAAACCATATTTTTATTTGGCTAGAAATGTTTTAATTCAAGGTTTTATTATTTTGCTTCACCAAATACATTTTTGAAACCACCAATTGATTTCTAGGGTCAGTAGGTTCAAAAAAAACCATTTTCCAAAGATTTTATCCCCAAAATCATTTTAGAACAATTTTTATATCCTAAACATGCTTACATAAGTTTCTGCAAAAAAAATCAATTTAACAGAAACATTTTACTAAACAAAGTGCATGGTCAGAAAGTATTTGTTTTGTTGAATCCATTGATATAAAATTTGAAAAACTTGGACGTGTGGTTTGAAAGTTATGAAATTTTCAAATTAGAACATCTAATAGATCAATTCTTCTTTTATTCAAACGAACAGGGACACGTGGCGTGATATTACTCGTCAGTACCGCTTCAGTTGGATCGACAGACAACAGCCGTTAGATCTAAAGTGGATCGTGCGGCACAGGGGCAAGCGTACCTCTTCGCTCAGTCAATCTATCGTGGCCACGCGATCAAGATCCTACGGCTACCAGGCGCTTGCCAGGAACTGGCGGCTGCGCGGCGGCGACGTTCGGCTAACGGCGCTGCGGCGTCTACAGGAAGCGAGGGAGAGGGAGGATGCGCTCACCGGGTTCGCCGTGGCGTGGGGAAGCTCAAGCTGCCTTCTGTTTGTCGAGGGGCGCGCTGGAGTTGCCGGGATTGCTCATCGGGGAGGTGTCTGGCGACAGGCACGCGCTATCGTCATTGAGGGCGACGCTACGGGACACGAGGGAGCAAACGGAAGACACAGTTAGATGCGCAAGGACGGGGCGATGATGCGTGCGTGAAGGAGAAAGAGAGGGGTGGTCTTGTTCTTACCAGCAGTGCTCGTCGGAGCGGAGGCAGACAGTGGCGGCGGTGGTCGTCGTCGTTGCCGAAGTTCTGGGGCGCGCGGGGGCGAGCTGGCGCTACAGGGAGGTTCTCCAGGAGATGGGGATCACGCTTGTGTGCACGAGGAGGCGAGGGGCGGCAGGGTTCTGCCGGAATTGTCGCCGGAGTGCCGTCGGATAGAGGAGCTTCGAGGTAAAAATTCCAGGGGCCTGGTGGCTCTCTAGCAGCGGGGTTTGAGGGGAAATGAAGAGGAGAGGGAGGGGATTTATTAGGCGTGATCACGGAATTAATTCATCGAGCCATTGCAGCGTATTTACTCTGAGAAATTAACGGCAAAAAATGGCTGGGAGGAGGGCGTGGTCTACGCGCGGGTGGAGAAGATGATGATGTGGCGTGGGGTCGTTTCGTCAGTGAGATAGGGAGTGGGGAGATGGGGTCCATCGGTCAGCGATGCTGCGGGTTCTTTCTCTAGTGAAAAACGGTTCGTTCGGGTGAGAGGGAGAGGTGGGCTGGACTGGGCTTAGTTGGGCCAGTTAGGTTGGGCTGAGTATTTTACTTTTTTTTTGTTCTGATTGTTTTTCTTTTTCCTTTTCTAATAATCTGTTTTGATTTTGAATAAGCAATTCAAACACTCATTTAAATTCAAACCTCAACCAAAATTTGTGTAGGTTTAAATATTGATTTGTAACATAATCTGAAGTCAATTTTTGAATAAAACTTTATTCTTTTTGGGGTCTTTTAATTATGCAAATAAGCCCTTGTTTTAAATCAAATAAGATTTAATAATATTTTCAACCATCATTTAAGTTTCTAAAAACTTTCGAAATCTTTTCAGTAGGTTTTTATTTGTTTAATAGGGTGTCAAATAATTCATATTGAATCATTTGGAAAGTATTTAATATGATTCATAAATCACTTGAATTGGGTATTTGTTTTAATTCCAATGGAATTAAATATAGTTTAATTCCCTAAATTTTATTTGGAAGATTTATTTTATTTAAGTTAATTAAACAACTTTTATTCCACTTGGGTAAATTCCAAAATACTATTTTCTCATGAATTATATAATTATTCTTATTAGAGATTTGTCTTTATTAAAATAGGGATAGAATGGTTAATGCCATTTTATTTTATTTTTGGAAATTCTTTATCCTTTTATTTTCTTTGGATTTGAATTCTATTCATTCCATTTGCTTAATAGATTAGTCCAAGATTTAATTTGGTCTTTAAATAATCCTTATTTAATATTTCTTTCTTCACCTTATAAAATCCATATCTTTTTATTTAGAGATCTAAACTTGGTGATTCCAATTTGTAAAATCTTATTTGAGATTTATTTATCCTTTTAAATATCTTTAGGATTATTTGCTCACCATTTGGTATGGATTTATATATAGGTTCTTTATTAGCTTTGGAAATTACTTTTTCCTTATCTTATTAAATTCATAAGATTTTATCCATGGCTCCAAATTAAGTGAAACCAATTTATATGATTTTATAATATTTCTATTTATCATTCTTGATCAGTTATAAATGTTTGATGATAAATTTTTATATGGATCAAATCCATAGGTTTGGAGATAACTTGGAAATGATTTTCTTCCATTAGGGTTTTGGGTTTGGATTTATTTTCCAAGTGTTTAAATTTCCAGATGCATTTTATGAGGAATGCATTGCTCTTGATTTGGATTTTGTTGGATTTAAATATTAACCAAAGTTTGTTCCAAATGGGATTTTTAGTTTCCATTTAGAAACAAAAGTTTCTTTTCATCCTAAAATTCAACAATAATTTATTTTGTTTATTTATTTTTCACATTACAAGATTTGGAAAATCTTGGGATGTGATAGTTCTATAGGCCGGCCGTACTTGTGATGGTTCCCCAGGATCCAATAAATCCACTTAGGTCTACCTTGCCGCGATATTGTTCTATGGAAGCGGGTGGCCTGCTTTTAGAAGTCCATACATGAGAAACCATGTTTTTGAACTTGGAAGACCCTCTAGAAGGCATGAAGCCTATCAGTTGTATTTGGATCTGTAAAGAAACAAACATGGATGTTTCACATCTATGAAATAGTCGACATGTCGGAAAAGATTTTACAACAATTTTCAAGGAGTTGACTATGACAAGATTCAATCTTTCATAGCGATATTTAGTCTAGATAGATTAGTGTAGCAACCACTACATATATCAATTTTTGTATCTCGTAGTTGAATAAACAAAACAATGTTCTTCTAATAGAATGGTTACCTAGGACATGTACATGACGCGATCCAAAGGGTTTTGATAATTCGAAGGATGCTAAAAGGGCATGGACACTTCAATGGATGAAGTAAGGATCACAAAGTTGGAATGTTCACCATGATGAAACTGTTAAAAAGGTTTAGTTTGATTGGATATAATGAAGATGCTTGCATTTGAAAGAATTAAGTGGGAGGGCTAAGAAATATTTGTAATATATTGTGTACAAGACATATTGTTGATTGGAAATGATTTATCTTTTATTGACACACGTTAAGAATTTCATTATAATTACATTTAGATGAAAGACTTAGGCAAAACAAGAATATTAGGCATCAATGTCTGTATGGATGATTGAGGCGCTAATATGGTTGTGCCAAATGGAGATAGATGAGATATTGAATGAGTTCAATATGGAAACGACAAGAAAGGTTCTTGCTGCATGGAAAAGGTTGAATTAAGATTCAAGTGTATTAATACTTGATGATTAAAACAAGATTCAAGTGTTTTGATACTGGGTGAGTGAAATCACATGAATGTTTTGATCAATCATACCATGATATGTACATATCTAGTTGCCAAGAACGTCAATCATACCATCACATGAATAAATAAGTCAAGGTCTAGGTATTGTTGCCGCCCTTTGAGCAATCTGGTCGGTCCATCCATAGACCCAGCGGGCAGCATGAAGGCTTTGTTGCAGTAGGACGGAAAATGTAGGTCTCCTAGAGTAGACTATGGGTAGGTGTAGTGACCTGATACAACGGAAACGTATCTATAATTTTTGATGCTCCATGCTTGTTTAGTATCTACTTTGCTTTGCTTTGTCTTTCTTTGAGGTGTTTTTATATCTTTTTTGGAATTAACCTATTAACAAGTTGCCATAGTGCCAGTTGCATGTTTTCTCCTGTTTTTGGTTCCAGAAAGGCAGAAAATCAATATTCTCAGGATTGGACGGGACAAAAGCCAAAGTCAATAACTTTCCGTGGGGGAAAAGAATCCAGAAGACAAGACGGAGACGCGAGCCAGGGCGGCCAGACCCCTCTAGGCGCGGGTGGGCCCTGCCATGCGCCTGGGTAGGGTGTGGGGCCCCTGGCCGCCTCCCAACCTTGCCTCTTCACCTATAAGAAGCCCCCGATGCAGAAACCCTAAGTACCCAATCAATATTCCACGGAACCCTCTGTAGCCACCGCCACCGTCGTCCCTAGATCGGGGGGATCTGAAGTTCTTCCAGGCACCCTGCCGGAGGGGAGATCATCCCCGAGGCCTTCTCTCCGGTAATATGCGTGAGTAGTTCCACCTTGGACTATGGGTCCATGTAGTAGCTAGATGGTTGTATCTCCTCCTTGTGCTTTCATGTATAGATCTTGTGAGCTCCGTTCATGATCAAGGTCTAATCTATTTGTAATCATGAGTGTTGTGTTTGCGGGGATCCGATGGATATTGAGATTACTATGTCAGATTGATTAATGGTTTTGTCTTTATGATTCTATGATGTCTGTGTTGTTTGTGATCTTGCATGCTCTCCGTTGTTAGTAGCTATCTTGGCCGAGTAGTTGCTAGTGACTCCAAGAGGGGGTATTTATGCTCGATAGTGGGTTCATGCCTCTAGTTTCCAAGGGAAGTGACAGAAATCTCTTCGGTTGTAGATATGTTGTTGCTACTTAGGAGAAAACAACGGTCTTTTGTTCATGGAACAAGTGGATTATTTACCTTACACACTTTGCTTAAAGCAGTTGTCTGTTGCTTGCAACTTAATACTGGAGGGGGTTCGGATGATAACCTGAAGGTGGACTTCTAGTTATAGATGCAGTTGGATGGAGGTCTATGTATATTGTTGTATTGCCCAATCGAATCTCATAGGATCTTTTTTTCTGGTATTGCATTTTTATGCCTTGCTTAGTTCCTATCAATTGCCCTGCTGTAATTTGTTTACCCTTCATGCCATGTTGTTTATCTAAGGAGAGCACCTCTAGTGAACTATGGACCCCGGTCCAATCTTTATCATTGATACATTTTCATGCCATGTTACTTGTTTACTTGCTGCAAACCATTACCTTCCACACCATATGTTTAATCCTTTTTTACAGCAAACCGGTGAGCTTGACAACCTCACTGTTCGTTGGGGCAAAGTCTTGAGTTTGTGTTGTGCAGGTCTTCGCGTTGCTTGCAGCACCTGTGTGACGTTTCCTTCCTCCTTCTGGTTCGATAAACTCGGTTTCTTACTGAGGGAAAACTTGCAGTTGTGTTGCTTCACACCCTTCTCTTGGGGTTCCCAATAGGCTTCACATCAGCCATCAAGCTTTTCTGGCACCGTTGCCGGGGAGGCCAAGGACGTCTTCACTAGGGGAGTCCTTCACTTCCTTTCTCTTTACTTTGGTTTTAGTTTGCTTTGTTTCTTTTTCTTGGTTTTGTTTGCCTGTTTTCAAAAAACCAAAAAAATTAGTCTAGTTTGGTTTGCTTGCTTTATTCAAAAACACAAAAAAACTACTTCCTACTATAGTTGCCACCTTGCTCTAGCTCACCATGTTGTTCCCCAAGTTCGCCCTAAAAGACCTTGCGATAGGTAGTGGATCCATAATTGGGAAAGATAATATTGAAGAATTCTTTAATCATGTTAGAAAGCATGAGGATATTAAGGATAAATCTATAGCAGAGCTTGCTCCTAATTATGAGATTGCTGCAGCTTATTTAGTTCATATGTTGGAGGCTAGGTTATGAGATTCTTGTTCCTAAAACTAAAAGAAGAAAAGAATGCTGAAAAGAGAGAATTCATTCTTGAAATATTACTAAAAGATTTCCATGATGTTGCTAGGGAAGCCAAAAAGGTCTTTGAGTGTTTTAATATGCTAGGTTCAAGTGTAGATATTGTGGGTACTTCTAAGCCTAGAGAGGAATTTAAGATACCCATACCCTTTAAGCTTGTTCGAATGCATGAAGTCTTTAAAAAGAATTTTGATTGGATCGCTCCTAATTATTTTTTTGATGAAAGTAGTAGACCAAAGAGAGATGATAAGGGATCCTCCAAAACCCATTTGGATGAGATACATTTCATAGTTTAGGAATTTGCAAGTTTTGATGTTAATTCTTCCTCATTTGAAAATACTTGATTCTTCTTGCTTCTTATGCCTAACTTAAAGGCGTTAAAGAAAAGTACTTGTTGGGAGATAACCCAAGAGTTTCCTTGAGTCTTGGAAGTTATTACTTCAGTAATGATATCTCCTTATCCTTTTTGTTTGTTTTTTGTGCCAAGAATGACCTCTAATGAGAGGGAAGCAAGATTTGGGGAGTTGCTGTCCCGAAACAGATTTCTTCCTCCACCAAAAATAAATTTGAGGAGTCTCTGTAACTCGGATTGAGCTCACAATTTACGAATAAATCCACCAGTATGTTAGCTAACTTTGGTTAGCTCAACACTTTTTGATTTGAGTAACAGAAGGTGTTCGAAAAAATCGGTTTCTACATGCTGGTCTGTTTTGACAGATTTCTGCCATTATTTGCATTTGCTTCTTACTGATTTCTTTTTTAGTTCTTTTTAGGTGAATTGAGCTTTTTGAAGGAGTTGCTATAGTAGCTTGTATTTTTAGTGAAAAGAATTGTTGTTCCAAAGCTTTTCCAGAGGTCTAATATCTTTTGAATACACTAATGTTGCTAATGAAGATTGTGTGAAGTTTTGTATAAAGGAAAAATTTCAGGTGTAGAGAGAGAATGATGTAATGAGATGAATAATGGACAAAAGCTTAAGCTTGGGGATGCCACCAGGGTGTCACCCCAAGAAATATCCAAGAGGTACAAGCATCAAAGCTTGGGGATGCCCAAGGCATCCCCTTCTTCATCAATAAAAAGCTCAGGTCTGTCTAGACACTTCGTTTTTATTGTTTCATGCACTGTTATGATGTTCTTGGAGCGTCTTAGTTCTCGTTTGATTTGCTTAGGTTGTTTAGTTTGCTTGAATAAAGTAGTTTGTAACCCCTTTCTCGCTGTGTTGTTTTCAAAATAAGTTGCTTGGTCTTGGAAATGAGTAGGAAGTTCCTGCTTGTAAGTGCAAGAGGAGCTTGCATTGACTGTGACTTAGACTTTAGCATGACATGCTAGGTGTTGTTTTGACCTTATGATTAGTGATTATTGCTGTAGCATGTCTTGTTCCAAACAATTGGGATTGTTAGTGTGCCTTGAAAAAATCATGCATTGTTTTAGCATGCAAAAAGCATATTGTGGTATTCTCCTTTGATGCTTTGTTTGGGTTGACTTGGCACATGCTCACACCATGTTATGACTATGACAAGTCACCATAGCCAATATGATCATTTAGTCCTTGACTTGTAGTACCACTCTATGCTTTGATTGGTAATGTTTTGTTGCTCTACATGATTAAGGCCATTATGCTCTCTTAGGTGGTAGCTCCCAGTCTTTTGCTAGCCTCCACTTGTTTGAGTAAGTTCTACTCATGCTTCCAACTCCCAAGAAACCAAGTTTTTCCAAAGTGTCCACTATAAACTCCTATGCATGGTGTGTTACACCATTCCAAGTATATTATTATTGTCATCTATCTTCCAATTAAAAACTATTTTGTTATGTGAAAACTTAGTGATTAAAGCCCTCACAAACTTGATGGCACACTTTATATTCTTTGCCCCTAATAAACTTGAACCATTGTGTCATCTATGTTGTATATTCTTACACTTATACGTTGGAATTAGCAGAACCGTGCTATCACGGGGAACGTTTTCAACATTGCACTTGTACTTTGTACTCAGTTGATATCATGCTCTTTTGTCTATGGATGTCACCGGTGTGAAATAAAGAGGGAACTTGTAAGTCCATGGAGTATGTATTTTGTGTTAGAGAAACCCCTGGAACGCTAGCCTAAGCCATGCCTAATCATGGTGGAAACTTGCAACATCACCATAGTGAGCTATCTATGAAGCATCCTCAATAAAAAGCTATGCATATAGTAAATAAAAAGATCGCTGAGATGCTCATTGTCTGCTTGCCTTGTCATTTTGGTTATGGGATAGCTCATGTACCATGTGCAAGGGGTACCCCGTTGGTGGTTCTCTATGATATGCATGTACTTACAATGACAAGAACTTACAGGTGACTGAAGTTGAGTAGCATGAGGTGTGGCCCTCGTATTCAAGGGACTTGAGATTGCCAACTTATACTTCGTCAAGCATGTACTCCATCTTTGTTCACTTTAACCTTAACCACTTTAAGATGCTTATGATAGGGGCAATGAGGGATGAAAGCTAACAAGTACCATAATTTTTGGAAGCTCTTTTTGAAACTTGAAATCCCTGCTTTGCTTTATGAAAGGCCTTTCTTGCACCATTATTTGAGTCTCCACCTTCTACCTTTAGGCACCATTAAGAGAGCATATTTGTCATTCTATGTGCAGTGTCCCAAAACTTACTGATTGATGCATATTGTGATATCACTTGTTCTTGTGCTATTTGTTTCTAGTCACCCTTTTTTTTGAAGTTTTCTACTGCAGGGGAGTCCCCCATAGTCCTTTATTCATCAAAAACAGTCTAGAGTTTTACTTACAACATATGTACATAAAAGCCGGCCTTCCAGCCTCTGGAAGTCGGTTTTATATTCTTGAAAACTCAATCATTCTTTTGCTTCCAGATATTCCAGCATGCCAGGATTATAACCTCTAAGAAACAGGGTCGTCTGACAGATTTAGAGGCATGGCAAAAACTTTCTCTATGAGCCACATCTGTCCATTCGATCAAAACATAATTCCACACTCTAGTGCTAAAGTTGCAATGGAAAAAAGAGATTATCCAGTCCTCAATGACTCCAGTAGGACAAAGCACGCAACCATGATTGTCAGTTACCTTCCAGTTCCTTCTAAGCAGCATGTCCTTTGTATTTATCTGTCATGGAACAAAAGCCAGACAAAGAACCTATGTTTGGACATGCATTTGCATCCCTAGATACTCTTTGAGATTAAATCAGTGGGCATCATTGAGAAACAATGTTTATAGAATAACTGAGACTTGTAGCCTTCATTACTCAATTTACATATCCACTTGTGTTCCTCCTGAGATAAGCATACTGAGCTAAAGACATCTTGCATTTATCATATTCCTGAAATGCCTCAATTGAAAAAGGAAGATGAAATGCATCATGCAAATTACTCAGTGTACCCATATCTCTAACAGAAACCATCTTGTCTCTTGCAAAAGAGTATAACCATTGGAATTTGGTTGCAAGTAATTCTGTGTGCCAAAGATCATTCTAGAACAAAATGGTAAATCCAGACCCTACAATGGATTTGGCAATGGATCTCCACTCATCAACTAGCTTTAATATCCCTCTCCACCAAAAAGAGCCACAAACAGTAACAGCATGGGGGACAGACTCATGATAATATGAGTCCCTGACCAATCTAACCCAGGGCAAGTCAGCATTATTATAAAATTTATCCAAATGCTTAATCAATAGTGCTTTATTCTGAGTCTTGAGATCAATAATTCCAAGTCCTCCTTTGTCTTTAGGCTTACACATCATAGGCCATGCAGCCAAAGAGTTAACTTTCTCCTGGTTCTTTGTTTTCCTCCAAAGGCATCTCCTCCTTTCCTTATCCATAATATCAATGACCCCTTGAGGAATTTGCAATGTGCACATAATATAAGTGGGCAGTGAAGATAGTACAGAGTTCACCAAAATAAGGTTGTCTCCATAAGACAGAAAAGACACTATTGCATTTAACCTTCTCTCAACCCTGTTAATCAAAGGTGAGAAATCCTTGATTATGTGTTTAGTTGTACCCATTGATAATCCAAGGTATGTGAAAGGCATAGCAGCAAGCTGACATTGAAAGACAGAGGCCAAATGTGCAGTTTCTTCATCAGACAAATTCATTGGAATCATGGAGGATTTGTGAAAATTGACTTTTAGACCAGTAAACTCAGCATATTGAATCAGCAAGTCCTTGAAGGATAACCGTTGATCCTCATCAGCAGGCAAAATGATTAGGGTATCATCTGCATATTGTACAATTGGATAGTCTCCTTCCATTGGGATAGGCAGTTTTAGAGTTCCATCAGAAAAAGACTCATTTACCATGCTCTGTAATAAATCACCTCCCAAGACATAAAGTAAGGGTGACAAAGGGTCACCCTACACCCCTTTTACAAGCAAAACTCTGCCCAGACACACCATTTAAGAGCACATAAGATGTACCACTGCCAAGAATATTCTTGATAGGGCAAAGGTGTCCGATATTTCGATGAGATGGTGATAGTCGATTTGGTGGAGTTCGGGCTTGACGATCCGACTACACGTGCGAGCACGAGCACCAATGCAATCGCTAGGCCAATCTCCTGGAGGTTACCGATCCTGCGGGAACACGATCAGCCTGACCAGCGAGGGTCTTAATTCCTACCTGAAATCGAGAACAAGTAAGAACTAATATTGCAATCAAGATATTGCGGATTAAGATGAAAGCTTTATTGAAAAGGTGGGATCCTGTATAGGTGCGAAGTACAAGAGGCCTCTGCGACGCTCGAGCCTTGGCGAAGTTGCTATGATGGCTAACTTAATGTCTAAAAAAAATCCGAGTCTACGGTGACGGCTATGGGGAGTATTTAAGGAGGAAAAGGTGGGGTTTTGGCCAGCCATAGAAGTGGTGGCCGAATCCAACCCCAGAAGTCCTTTTCTCCTCAAATACGAACTCTAAAAAGTGGCTAATTAAAATCCTGCGAAAATTACATGGGCCTGGCCCAAAATAAAGGTATCGCAGCACCATATTAAGCTATGGACGAATTTGTGAAGTATTAATCGTGAATATTTCGTCCAAGCCTTCTTTCTTCATTATGGTGGCCTCAAAGTTCTGAAATTTTCATCCGTGGCCTTCTCTTGAATCATCTCATGCTTGCTGCCATCTCCATGCATGGCCATGCTCCAATGCTTGTCCCTCTCATACATGCTTGGTACATCATTCCTAAGAGTAATAAATACATCTGATTTAGGCAGCATCATATTCTCATGTATGTGAGGAATAGTTCCAAGAAACAAAAGTACCTAATAGTTAAGTTGTTTGGCACGAGATCTTGTGATAGGTCCTTGTATGTGTGTAGGTGTAGGTACAACGGTTGTATCAATAGATGGGATGTCCACATCATGCTCCCCTTCTTGAATTGAAGTCGTCCTCGACGTAATCTCATCTTCCTCACCAAAGTAAGGCTTCAAATCTGCAATGTTAAACATAGGACTAACCGTACCAAAGTCTGCAGGCAACTCAAGTTTATATGCATTATCGTTTATTTTCTCTAACACCTTAAAGGGACCAGCAGCATGCGGTTTTAACTTAGACTTGCGTAAATTAGGAAAACGATCCTTACGCAAATGTAACCAAAAAATATCTCCAACATTAAACACAACATGCTTTCTCCCTTTATCCCTAGCAAGTTTATACTTAGCATTCATGTGTTCTATGTTATCTTTAGTAGTCTTATGCAAGTTTAATATCATTTCAGCGCGTTGTGTAGCATCCAAATTATTTTTCACCGAAGTAGGTAAAGGCAATAAATCAATAGGTGCACGAGGAACAAAACCATACACGATCTCAAATGGGCACATCTTTGTGGTAGAATGCAGCGAAAGATTATAAGCAAATTCTATATGAGGTAAACACTCTTCCCACAATTTTAAGTTCTTCTTTAAAACAACCCACAACATAGTAGACAAAGTTCTATTTACTACTTCAGTTTGTCCATCAGTTTGGGGATGACATGTAGTACTAAACAGCAATTTAGTCCCCAACTTAGCCCATAAACATCTCCAAAAGTGGCTAAGAAATTTAGTATCACGATCAGAAACAATAGTATTTGGCACACCATGTAAACGAACAATTTCACGAAAGAACAAATCAGCAATATGCGCAGCATCATCCGTTTTATGACAAGGAATAAAGTGTGCCATCTTAGAAAACCGATCCACAACAACAAAAATACTATCCCTCCCCTTCTATGTACGTGGCAATCCCAAAACAAGGTCCATAGAAACCATGTGGATTAAGGCGAGACTTAGCTTTTTGACAAGTAGTGCAGCGTGCCACAAATCTCTCAACATCTCGACGCATAAGTGGCAAAAAGAAGTGTGCAGCAAGAACATCATCCATTTTCTTGACACCAAAGTGTCCCATCAATCCTCCTCCATGCGCCTCCTGTAACAACAAAAGACGAACAAAACTATCTGGAATGCATAGTTTGTTAGCACGGAACACAAATCCATCATTGAAGACGAACTTGTTCCATGTTCTACCATCTCTACAATTCTGCAACACATCTTTGAATTCAGCATCATGCACATATTGTTCCTTAATAGTTTCCAATCCAAATATTTTGAAGTCAAGTTGAGATAACAAAGTATAACGGCGCGACAAAGCATCAGCAATAATATTATCTTTACCCTTTTTGTGTTTGATAACATAAGGAAAAGACTCAATAAATTCAACCCACTTTGCATGAAGACGATTCAACTTAGCTTGACTACGAATATGCTTCAAAGATTCATGATCAGAATGTATAACAAATTCTTTAAGCCATAGATAATGTTGCCAAGTTTCTAATGTCCGAACCAATGCATATAATTCTTTATCATAAGTAGAATAGTTCAGACTAGCCCCACTCAATTTTTCACTAAAATATGCAACAGGTTTTCCCTCTTGTAATAACACACCTCCCAAACCAATTCCACTAGCATCACATTCAAGCTCAAAAGTCTTAGTAAAATCAGGAAGTTGGAGTAAGGGAGCATGTGTTGGCTTATCTTTCAATATGACGAAGGCCTGTTGTTGTGCATCGCCCCAAACAAAGGGCACATCCTTCTTGGTAAGTTCATTCAGCGGCGTGGCTATTGATCCAAAGTCTTTGACAAAGCTCCTATAAAAACCAGCGAGGCCAAGAGAACTCCTCACTTGTGTGACCGTCTTGGGCTGCGGCCAATTCTCAATAGCTTCAATCTTGGCTGGATCCACTTCAATACCCTGTGATGTAACAACATAGCCAAGAAACGCAACTCGATTGGTGCAAAAGGTGCACTTCTCAAGATTACAAAACAAACGTGCATCACGTAAAGCATTGAAAACAGCACGTAAATGGTCCAAATGATCCTCTAAAGATTTGCTATAAATTAGAATATCATCAAAGTAGACTACCACAAAACGTCCAATGAAAGCACGTAAAACTTCGTTCATTAATCTTATGAAAGTGCTGGGTGCATTAGTTAAACCAAATGACATCACTAACCACTCATACAAATCGAACTTAGTTTTAAATGTTGTTTTCCATTCATCTCCCAATTTCATACGAATCTGGTGGTAACCACTACGCAAATCAACTTTAGAAAACATGGTAGAGCCACTCAATTCATCAAGCATGTCATCCAAACGTGGAATAGTATGACGATATCGAATAGTAATATTATTGATAGCTCTATAATCAGTACACATGCACGAAGAACCATCTTTCTTAGGTACCAAAATAATAAGAACAGCACAGGGGCTAAGGGACTCACGAATATGATCTCTGTCGAGTAGTTCCTGAATTTGGCGTTGTATCTCCTTTGTCTCCTCTGGGTTGGTTCTATATGGCGCGCGGTTGGGCAACGTATCACCAGGAATTAGATCAATTTGGTGCTCAATTCCTCTAATAGGAGGTAGTCCTGGTGGCAGCTCAGCGGGGAAGATGTCCTCATATTCCTACAAAAGGTTAGCAATAGCGGGTGGCAAAGAAGAAGGCATATCAAAACCTCTTTGCAGACAATTTCATAACATTGAGTATTGTTTACATCTAGTTCAGCAATATCAATTTTATTTGCAAGCATACATGGACTCTTCAAACGAATTTCAGTAGCATGTTTAGAATCAGATTTAGTGTTCTTTGGTGGTACAAAATCTGCAACAACAATCTGATTCTCACTTTTATTTTTCTCCTCAGTTTTGGCTCTACTAGCTCTAGCGAGATTATCTTTTAAAATCTGTTCGGGAGTCATAGGTTTTAGACCAATTTTCTTTCCATCATGCATAAGAGAATAATGATTAGTTTTGCCATTATGAACATATTCTCTATCAAATTGCCATGGTCTACCAAGTAACAAAGAACAAGCTTGCATAGGTACAACATCAGAATCAACAAAATCAGAATATGTACCAATAGTAAAATGCACGCGTACCGTTCTTGTTACCTTGATCTTGCGAGAACTCTCAAAACATTGGATGTAATATGAATGTGTGCGTTGTATTGTTGGAAGTGCAAGCTTCTCTACCATGTCAACACTAGCCAGATTATTACAACTCCCTTCATCAATGATGATCCGTATATCTCTTTCCTTGACAACACCACGTGTTTGGAACAGGTTGTGGCATTGATCTTGCTCAGATTTGCTCAATTGCACACTCAACACACGTTGTGTAATTAAGATCTTGTATTGATCAGTAACTTTAGCTCCCATTACCTCTGTCTCTTCATCAGAATCACAATTGTCTCCATCTCGAGTAGAAATAAGGGCTAATGTATCTTCATCAAAGTCACTCGCTGAATCGTATTGACCATCATCACGCACCATCATAACACGTTGTGTTGTGCACTGTCTCTCAATATGACCAAAACCCCAGCACTTGTGGCATTGTATATCTTTTGTTTTACCCGTGGAAGCCATAGAAGATGCACTACGAGCAGGAACATTGGATGATGGTGGAGGAGCAGCTGGAAATCTTGTGGTGGACTTGGAGGTGGTAGTAGCTGGTGGCGAATCACGAGGAGGCCCTTCCTGTCGGGATGTCCAAGTGGATGTGCGACCTGCAGAATTATTAGTCCTCCTCCATGGTGTTTGGCGATCCTGCACTTCATATTCAGCTTTGCAAGCAAGATGAAACAAACGAGTGATAGAATTATATTTCTTATAATCTAATATGTGTTGAATGTCCTTGTTTAATCAACCAAAGAAACGTGCAAGCATTTGTTTAGTAGATTCAACAAGACCACACCAAACCATCCCCGTTTGCAATTCCTGATAATAATCTTCTACAGAATTTTTCCCTTGTTCTAAACGTGTCAGATTCTTTAGTAAATCACGTTGATAAGTGGGAGGCACAAAACAAACACGCATAGCAGTTTTTAAAGCAGTCCAAGTAGGAGGAATAGTAGTAGGATTTAAACGACAATACTCACACCACCAAAGGGAAGCAAATTTCGTAAATTCACATGTAGCAGCACTAACACGCATATTCTCAAGATATTTTAAACATGCAAAACGTTGTTCTACTTCCATCTCCCATGTAAGATATGCATCAGGATTATATTTACCCTAAAAAGATGGAATATTTAATTTAAGATTTGCAACATGATCATCATCACGTACCGGTGGTCGAGTGTTGCGGTGGTAATGTCGGGGACGGCCAGCAGGGTGTGAAGGTTGCTCAACCTCCTCGTCAAACAGATCATCGTCGTCGGGGTCGTAGTAGTACCCGTCGTCTGTCCCCAATGTCGCAGCAGCAGCCGCGGCGGAGGTCTGAGGTGCCTCAGCTGCAGCGGTAGACGCCTGAGGTGCGACGGCAACCGAACCAGCAGTACGACCCGTGATCGGGATGCGTCATGCGCCATGCCGAGGTGCCAACGGGGCGGGTGCGGGTGCCGGCAATCTGGCCAAAACCTCCTTGAACCGAGCGTCAAGCTTGTCGTTGAAGGATTTCTCGAGTCCATCGATCTTGTCCATGGCGTTGGTGAGCTTGGTGTCAAACTCCCCTAGGCGTGCATCCACATCTTTAGCGCGACCGACCAAGAGCTCGGAGAAGTGGGCATGAAGTTCTTGGTTCGTCATTGTGGCAGGGTTCCACGAAGTATCTGTCATGGTTATTCCTTTAAAAAGCACAGGTATATACTACGGAAATATGGTGGAAGGTACACGTAATCCGTCAAGCAATATACGAAGCTCTTACAAGTTCTTACAAAACAGCAGGAAAAGGTTATGTGCAACCGCGAGGAGCAGTGGGTCCAGAGATTGAACCGAGCGATTACCAGGAGTCGAGACACCGCACATGGAGAAATCTGTGGAGCTCTGGGAAGGCTTAGCAAAGGGGTCAGCAATTATCAAAACAGCAAGGCAAATGTTGAAAGAATGCTCAACGACGGTACTGTGCTGGTCCTAGGCTAGACCGTACTAGCGACGCGAGCCTAGATCACCAACGATGTCACTACGCGCGACACAACAAGTAATGTATGATGATATGGCACCCTAAAAAGCGAACCAAGATTTCGAAAATCACTATGATGGAGAGTGTCTAGAACTGATCTACGGGGTCTAAAAACAGGTTAGCCACAATTTTTTTTTTTGAAATTTTGTATTATGCTCCGGAAAGCGCGCATGCGCCAAAAAAATATGGCTATAACGGCCGATGGAGAAAAGTGATCCCCGCGGCCGAAAATCAGTATAGCCAAAAAAAAATTTCGGAGGCGGTTCCAGATTTTGTTTTTGCTCTCCTTCTGGACTTACGGCCGAACTCTGAGCTCGACACGGACTTTTTCTTAACACAGAAACAACAAAGAAGGAAAGTAAAAAAGAAATAACTAGGAAACAATAACTCAACTCGGACTCGTGTCGCGGCAGGAAAGATGATCGGATCCGTGTCGCGGTAGGAAGGCGGAGGCGGAGTTTTAGGGTTTATGGTGGCTGGGTGTATGGCGGCGGAATATGGTGGCGGAATATGGTGGCTGTGATTTGCGAGGGTGGCGGTGACTACTATGATCAGAACTCGAAACTCTACGGGACGAGACACTAAGACCAGCAACTTGACGCGACGATGCAGACACAAATTCAACAATGCAAAACTGAAAAGATAATGCAAGGCGTAGATTGGTGATGGGATGGATCTAAACTCTAACTGTGTTTTTGGATTTTTCGTGGGTTATAGGTAAAAACTGATCTAATATACGAAAACAGTAAAATCTCACCGAGCAACCTGAAATCTGATACCACTTGATAGGGCAAAGGTGTCCGATATTTCGATGAGATGGTGATAGTCGATTTGGTGGAGTTCGGGCTTGACGATCCGACTACACGTGCGAGCACGAGCGCCAATGCAATCGCTAGGCCAATCTCTTGGAGGTTACCGATCCTGCGGGAACACGATCAGCCTGACCAGTGAGGGACTTAATTCCTACCTGAAATCGAGAACAAGTAAGAATTAATATTGCAATCAAGATATTGCGGATTAAGATGAAAGCTTTATTGAAAAAGTGGGATCCTGTATAGGTGCGAAGTACAAGAGGCCTATGCGACGCTTGAGCCTTGGCAAAGTTGCTATGATGGCTAACTTAATGTCTAAACAAAATCCGAGTCTACGATGACGGCTATGGGGAGTATTTAAGGAGGAAAATGTGGGGTTTCGGCCAGCCATAGAAGTGGTGGCCGAATCCAACCCTAGAAGACCTTTTCTCCTCTAATACGGACTCTAAAAAGTGGCTAATTAAAATCCTGCGAAAATTACATGGGCCTAGCCCAAAATAAAGGTGTCGCAGCACCATATTAAGCTATGGACGAATTTGTGAAGTATTAATCTTAAATATTTCGTCCAAGCTTTCTTTCTTCATTATGGTGGCCTCAAAGTTCTGAAATCTTCATCTGTGGCCTTCTCTTGAATTATCTCATGCTTGCTGCCATATCCATGCATGGCCATGCTCCAATGCTTGTCCCTCTCATCCATGCTTGGTCCATCATTCCTAAGAGTAATAAATACATCTGATTTAGGCAACATCATATTCTCATGTATGTGAGGAATAGTTCCAAGAAACGAAAGTACCTGATAGTTAAGTTGCTTGGCACGAGATCTTGTGATAGGTCCTTGTATGTGTGTAGGTGTAGGTACAACGGTTGTATCAATAGATGGGATGTCCACATCAATTCTTGAGTAAAGCAATGAACTTTTTTGGGAAACCTTTATAGCTCAGGACTTGGAGAATAGCATGATGCTCAATTGTGTTAAAGGCCTTTTCAAAATCAATCTTTAAAACCACAATTTTCCTTCTTGACTTCTGACATTGAAAAACATATTCAAAACACCAACCCAGACAATCCTGTATAGTTCTGTCCCGAATGAAACCATACTGATTAGCATGGATACACCTTTTGATCTCATCTTGCAGTCTGTTTGCATAGATTTTAGTGATGAATATTAAACAAGTATTAGTCAGAGAGATAGGCCTGAAGTCATTGACCGATTGAGGTGTAGCTTTTCTTGCCACTAAAGTAATGTAGGATACGTTTATACTCTCCAGGGAGATTCTTTGATCATGAAAGTCCTGACACAATTGAATGAAATCCTCCTTGATGATGTGCAAACATTTTTTCACAAAGAAACCATTATAACGATCAGGTCCAAGAGCTTTGACAGCTTTCAAAAATTTAACAACCCCCTCAATTTCCTTCAAAGTAATTTCCTCATATGGACTGTGTAAACCCTGCACTTGACTGAGTAAAAAGGATAAATCCATGTGGTTGTTGGTTTAATAAGAAACTCCCATCCTGCTCTTATATCATCTCCAAAATGCAAATGTCTTCTGAGAATGGTCAGTCAAATCATTGCCAGATTCATCCTGAATACTTGTAATCACATTATGCCTATACCTTTCAGTTGCCATTGCATGGAAATATTTTGTATTCTCACCATTTAATTTTACCCATCTAATAGTACACCTTTGCTTCCAGTAATCTGATTGCAACTTCAACAAATTTTCTAGATGGCATCTTACAATATTTCTGAAGTTAAATTCTGGAGTGAACAGAGGACTAACATCCTCCAACTGATCCAGCATAAGAATAACATAATTGCACTTTGCAATCAAAAATTTTAGATGGGACATATTTTTCCCCACTTTTTTAATTCATACCGAAGCATTTTGAACTTTGCAACAATAGAAGAGGCAGAAGAAGATCTAACCACAGGTTGTTTCTAAACTCTATCAACCAACTCCATAAATCCTGGTTGTTCAACCCAGAAATTCTCAAATCAAAAAATCCTTGATTTAGGGATTTTGGTGGATACTTGAACAACACATGGGACATGGTCAGATGTAGTTTTTTCCAATGGAAAAGCCAGTGTGTTTGGGAAATCAATGGTCCATTGACAAGAAGTAAAAAACCAGTCAAGCTGCTCTAGAATAGGCTGTGCTTGCATATTTGACCATGTGAAAGATCTGCCCTTTAAAGGTAATTCCAATAATCCCAAGTGACTACTTATGTCATTAAGCAGAATGATATCATTCATATCAGCCCCTGGCTTGTTTCTATTTTCCACTGATCTGATAAAGTTAAAATCCCCCAGGAGAAGCCAGTGCTCATGCATGTTTATGTTTAAATTATATAGCCCGGGTAACAAAGTTGTATCTTTCAATTCCCTTACAAGGTGCATAAACATTTACTAAATTCCACTTCTGCCCATTATGTAAGGAAGAGAAATCCACATGAATAGCAGATCTATGAATTTCAATGACTTGCCCATCAAACACAGCACTATTCTGATGTGGACATCCCATCTATTGATACAATCGTTGTACCTACAGCTAGACACATACAAGACCTATCACTCGATCTCGTGCCAAACAACTTAACTATCAGGTACTTTCGTTTCTTGGAACTATTCCTCACATACATGAGAATATGATGCTGCCTAAATCAGATGTATTTCTTACTCTTAGGAATGATGGACCAAGCATGGATGAGAGGGACAAGCATTGGAGCATGGTCATGCATGGAGATGGCAGCAAGCATGTGATGATTCAAGAGAAGGCCACGGATGAAGATTTTAGAACTTTGAGGCCACCATAATGAAGAAAGAAGGCTTGGACGAAATATTCAAGATTAATACTTCACAAATTCGTCCATAGCTTACTATGGTGCTGCGACACCTTTATTTTGGGCCAGTCCCATGTAATTTTTGCAGGATTTTAAATAGCCACTTTTTAGAGTCCGTATTTGAGAAGAAAAGGACTTCTAGGGTTGGATTCGGCCACCACTTCTATGGCTGGCCGAAACCCCACCTTTTCCTCCATAAATACTCCCCTTAGCCGTCACCTTAGACTCATTTTGTTTAGACATTAAGTTAGCCATCATATCAACTTCACCAAGGCTCGAGCATCGCAGAGGCCTCTTGTACTTCGCACCTATACAAGATCCCACCTTTTCAATAAAGCTTTCATCTTAATCCACAATATCTTGATTGCAATATTAGTTCTTACTTGTTCTCGATTTCAGGTAGGAATTAAGACCCTCGCTGGTCAGGCTGATTGTGTTTCCGCAGGATCAGTAACCTCCAGGAGATTGGCCTAGCGATTGCATTCGCGCTCGTGCCCGCACGTGTAGTCGGATCGTCAAGCCCGAACTCCACCAAATCGACCATTATCATCTCATTGAAAGATCGGACACCTTTGCCCTATCATATTCCAAAGCACAATAATTCCACCAGATGCCCCAATTACAGGTGAAAAAACAAAATGATCAAACCTTTTTGGACAGGAACTCCTAATAAAGGAGTGATCAAAGGAATCACATTTAGTTTCCTAAAGACAAACAATAGAGGCCCTGCTCTCTTCAATTTTATTATAGACCGCTGTCCTTTTATCTTTATCATTAAGCCCCCTTATGTTCCAATCCAAAACCAGCCAATCCATATTTCCCAATGAATTACTCATTAAAATAGACACATAGCAACAACAAAGACAAGCCCATAGGACCCAATATAGAATATGAAGGACAACATGGATTGCAATAAAGTGGCCAAAAGTGTGCCAATACCAATATGCCAACAGGTTCAGATAGTCCAGAAAACAAAAGCCAAGTTCCATAATAATTACAATATAAAAGTTATATTGCATGTCAATAGATTTCAAGCAACATAACAACTCAGACCAACTACTCATTGGACTTCTTAGCAGCAACATCATCTGTGGAGTTGGCCATCAGCTTCTCCACTGTGAGTTCAGATCCAGGTATCTCCAGCATAGCCCCATCCTGCTGCAAAACAGAGATTTCAGTGCAGGGAGGGACCTCCTCCACCTTTCTTGGTTTGGAGGATCTTGGCTTCTTCCTTGGCTCAGGCTGATCTGACATAGGCTCAAGTCTGAATCTAGCATTCCTTGTTGAGCTCCTTGTACTGCGTCTTTGAGAGGTGTTAACTAGCAAAGGCTCCTTCTGCTTTTGTTTTCTGGTACTCTTCTTATTAGAGCACTCAACAACAACCTTCTGAACTGTCTCCTGTACAATAGATTTGAGTTGTTGCTCTGTGGAAACATCATGGACAATCTGCTCCTTGTCAGAAGGCACCTGAGGCAACAGAGGAGAGGGTGGCAGTCAAAAGTTGCCCATAATGGCACTATATTCAAAATTATGAGCTAAAGACCCCACCCTAGAAAGCTACAGACAATGGAATTTCTCCATGGACAACTCATTCAGAACATTTATATTGCCCATCCTTAGGTGATCAGGAAGCAGAACTATGAAAAGATTTAAATTCACATTCTCATCCAAAGGAGGCTGTTGTTGAAAAGGAATGAGAGCTAGGGGATTTTCCTCAATAATATCTAGGTTAACTTGGGGGGCATCCTACATAACAACATCATCAGGAGCATGCACCAACTGATCAGCTGCTTCTCCAGGAATAAACTGCACTGAAGATCCTGACTAAGAGGAAAAAGAAAAGGTGACAGAGGATTGATCTTGAGGAGGCATCTCATTCTGCTGCACATCATCCCCAGCATTCTCTCCTGCAACCCCCTGTTGTGGCCGTTCACCCCATCCAGGAACAGCAGGCTCTATATCATCAGGTATCCCACCCTGCTCTTCCACATTAGGCTGAAAACCATGATTCTGTCCAAGTAAAGGGTGTGGGTTACCATTGTGAGGGACAGGAGACTCATCCCCAGGCAGAGCATCTCCTTGCAACTCATCAAAATATATCAAGGAACTGTCCAGGAGACCATAATGCCACCATATTTCTGAGGCTCCCTGACAACAATGGACCTAGGAATATCCCAAGCCCCACCATAGCTGCATTTGATCAAAGTCCTAGTTAGAGAAGGATCCTCTCTGAACCAACCTCTGAGTTTTCCAAATTTAGCTGCAGTTTCAGTGAGAAATTCCTCATTACGATAATCCATAGGCAAGTTAAGCAACATAATCCAACCACTCCTGGTATAAACAGTGGCTCTAAAATTGGGACCCTCACTGTGCTTAGTGAAAGATAAAAACCTTCCATTACCAAAGGGCACCTCAGGTTGCACAACAAGTAAATCTCTAGTAACAGAATCACGCATCCTAAATAACCCAATGCCAACTGCACTTTCAGCAAAACTTAAAACTTCCCACTGCAGATCATTAACAATGCGATCAGTAACTTGCTGCAATACCTCATCAATCTCATCACCAATCGGCCGAGGAAGCACATCCGCCATTGCCCAGTTCTCGTGATGCCTAGGAGGAGTTGAAGAAGCAGTGACACAAATCCTCGAAGGCCTCTGATCAGCATCCCATGGCTCGAAAACATGCATCCCTGCTGGATAAACCTCTCCGGCTGCACTGGAAAGTTTGCCATTGCTAGGGATTGTGGAGAAAGAGCAGGCGGCGGAGAGCGCAGGGAAGGAGAGCAAGATTTTCGAGGAGAAACCGAATTGCCTAGAGATAGAACTATTTTTTCGGAGGTAGGGACAGGGGCAGAGTCCAACTTGACTTGATTTGACTGCTTGACGACCCAGCGAAAAGACGAAGATGCCCTTGACTTACCAGCACAATATTTCTTAACGTGACCCTTTCTGAAACATGCCAAGCAACGGATAATATCTGTACATTTATGCGTAACATGTTTTAAACTAAGACACCTTGTGCATGTCCAAACTTTGTGCACCATATCATCAATCATAGTCACAAAATCATTACCCAAAGATACAGAATTGTCAACATTCAGAGAAGAATTAATCTGGTTAGATACATTCTTCGGAGGTTCATCAGCCAGTACAGAATTTTCCAAATCAATTGAAGAGGCCATAGACACATCTTTGCCTTTGTGCAAAATAAAACCGCCAACTTGAACATTAACCACACCAGGCAAAGAATTATCCAAGTTAATAATTCTCTTAGTGCAAACTTTTGGCTTCCAAGTGCTAGTCATCAGAACAGGTTTGGCCTGGTTTTGAGACAACAAAGATTTCTTAGAGTTGGAACCACCCACAGGAGTCCATTTGGCATCCAGTTCTTTCTTCCAAAGGGAAAATTCCTTCTTCCAATTTGGTCCTCCAAAACCCCAGAGATGGAAGAAACATTTGAAGTGAAAACATTCATAAGAGCCAAGCTTATTAACAAAGGAACCCACTCTCTAGGAGGAAACAGTAAAAGAGAAGACCCTGCCTCTAATTTCAAACACATTTAATTCACCACAATAACCTCCAATGGCTGCCTCAAGAGAAAGACTGACAGAATCATCATCTAATTTAAATGAAGCCCGTCCAAAAGACACCACCATAGTAAAGTGGTTCGAACCAATAAAAGGGTGCACTAAGGATTGAAATAACGTACACACATCTTTGGAAAAATTAATACCATGAGAGAAATCCATGCCAAGAGTGGTGACAGCATGCATAGCCATAGACGAGGGATCGATAGGGTTATTATCCAAGATGTTTCTAGATGCATTGGCCATTGGAAAAACCAAGGGGACACCATTATCTAGGAGAGCCCCCTTACATAGAGCAAGCCTAACTCTAACCAAGGCACGATGACATGGAAATTTAATCTCAGGTCCAGAAGAGATGCATTCTCGTACCTTGAGAGATTTACTATT
The DNA here is from genome assembly GCA_916181665.1 of Avena sativa. NCBI lineage: Eukaryota > Viridiplantae > Streptophyta > Magnoliopsida > Poales > Poaceae > Avena > Avena sativa. The sequence goes on from OV702285.1 coordinate 332,734,914, forward strand.
AATCACAACCCCATTGGCAGCCACAAGCTGAATCCTCCTCGGTTTGGGATTAACCACAATGAAACCCGAAGACATTAAATCTTGGTGACGCTCTAAAACCCCAGAGTATAGAGCCTTCCAATTCCAAGAGGAACGGTCAAGGATCAAAGAAGAAGGCATGGTGGGGTAGGGAAAATGGAGGCTAGAAATGTATGTGGATGGGAGGGAGGTGGAGTTCGGCAGCCAAGATGGCCGCCGGCAAGGTGTGAGGCCCAAGGGGGCCTAGATCGCCATGAGATCGCCGATCCTATTTTTTAGGAGTACTGGGTGTGTTGGGGACAAAAGGATCCACGCGCGCGTATCTTTCTAGTCACCCTTGTGAACCTTGAAGGTGTCATATGCATCTATTTGCTACTCTTTGAGGGACAAGCTGAGTGCCACTATGCCATGTTTTCTTTATGTGAAACAAATAAACATTTTTCAATGCATGTTATTCATGATCTTTGTTTGTAACCTTTCATGTTGCATGCATAGTTACTATGTCCAATTATTAGAACTCCATCTTTCATGTTCATGTTTAGAGTTCTTTGATCCCAGCTTTCAATTCTTGCAAATGGTTTGATCTTGGTTTTGATGGTGCATGTCACCTCAAAAATCATTCTTTTTATCACTTACCTACTCGAGGACGAGCAGGAGTTAAGCTTGGGGATGCTTCATACGTCAGAAACGTATCTATAATTTTTGATGCTCCATGCTTGTTTAGTATCTACTTTGCTTTGTTTTGTCTTCCTTTGAGGTGTTTTATATCTTTTCTGGAACTAACCTATTACCAAGTTGCCACAATACCAGTTGCATGTTTTCTTCTATTTTTGGTTCCACAAAGGCATAAAATCAATATTCTCGGAATTGGATGGGACAAAAGCCAAAGTTAATAACTTTCCGTGGGGGACAAGAATCCAGAAGACGAGACAGAGACGCGAGCCAAGGCGGCCAGACCCTCCTAGGCACGGGTGGGCCCTGCCCCGCGCCTGGGTAGGGTGTGGGGCCCCTGGACGCCTCCCAGCTTCGCCTCTTCGCCTATAAGAATCCCCCGATGCAAAAACCCTAAGTACCCGATCAATATTCCACGAAACCCTCTATAGCCGCCGCCACCGTCGTCCCTAGATCGGGTGGGGGGGTCAGAAGTTCTTCCCGGCATCCTGCCGGAGGGGAGATCATCTTGGAGGCCTTCTCTCCAGTAAGATGCGTGAGTAGTTCCACTTTGGACTATGGGTCCATGTAGTAGCTAGATGGTTGTATCTCCTCCTTGTGCTTTCATGTATAGATCTTGTGAGCTCCGTTCATGATTAAGATCTAATCTATTTGTAATCATGCATGTTGTGTTTGAGGGGATCCGATGGATATTGAGATTACATGTCAGATTGATTAATGGTTTTGTCTTTATGATTCTATGATGTATGTGTTGTTTGTGATCTTGCATGCTCTCCGTTGTTAGTAGCTATCTTGGCCGAGTAGTTGCTAGTGACTCCAAGAGGGGGTATTTATGCTCGATAGTGGGTTCATGCCTCTAGTTTCCAAGGGAAGGGACAGAAATATCTTCGGTTGTAGATGTGCTGTTGCTACTAGGTTGAAAACAATGATCTCTTGTTAATGGAACAAGTGGATTGTTTACCTTACACACTTTGCTTAAAGCAGTTGTCTGTTGCTTGCAACTTAATACTGGAGGGGGTTCTGATGATAACCTGAAGGTGCATTTCTAGTCATAGATGCAGTTGGATGGCGTTCTATGTATATTGTTGTATTGCCCAATCGAATCTCATAGGATATTTTTGTCTGGTATTGCATTGTTATGCCTTGCTCAGTTCCTGTCAATTGCCCTACTGTAATTTGTTTACCCTTCATGACATGTTGTTTATCTAAGGAGAGCACCTCTGGTGAACTATGGACCTCGGTCCAATCTTTATCATTGATACATCTTACACTGTTACTTGTTTACTTGCTGCAAACCATTACCTTCCACACCATACGTTTAATCCTTTGTTACAACACCTATTCGTTGGGGCAAAGTCTTCAGTTTGTTTTGTGCAGGTCTCCGCGTTGCTTGCAACACCTGTGTGACGTTTCCTTCCTCCTTCTGGTTCGATAACCTCGGTTTCTTACTGAGGGAAAACTTGTTGCTGTGCTGCTTCACACCCTGCTCTTGGGATTCCCAACAGGCTCCACATCAGCCATCATGACCCAGCATACTACTGCATGTGTAGTACACTATAGTCGTTGATATGACATCCACACAACATCGTTCTGTAAATATCACATCCCTCAGAGTGGTACAACAGAAACATTGCGGGTCCATATTACAAACATACACACATTATTATTATTACAATACCAGAATTTTGATACTTCAAAAGATTCAACTTAAAAACCAAATTTAAACTATTTCAGCGGAAGATTCAAAGTTTCAAACTTATATTCCGAATTGAGCTAAGAAACTTATTATATAACGTTTCTGCTGCTCGGCTCAATTGGTTTACTAATAACTAAGGCAACTACTCAGACTCGTTGCCCTCCACTCCATAGCGTATCTCATAGTCCACCCCTTCCACTCCTACGGACAGGTCTGGCTCCTCGTAGTAGATATCCTCTTGGCTTTCAACTGCGTACCACCGAGTGTCTTCGGGATCCTTAGAGTCTAAGCAGGGGATCAAAGGAAAGAGTGAGTAGCAGCGTTACCCAGCAAGTTCATTATATGCAAGGTGGCAATTTTGATGCACTATCTACCACCTCGGACTTTCAGTCCATGGAACTATGGAATTTTTGTAAAAATTTCTTCAAAGATTTATTTTACTATCAAAAACTATGTCCATCAGCCTTCATAGGTTGACCAGAACTTTCATGGAGTTCCTTTACTGCCATGTGCGTAGCTCCTTCCCGGAATAGGGAGTAACAAGTTACAATTATTACACTCTATAGAGGTGCGCTACTTTTCCCATGAGAGATCAAATCCTTGTTGCACAATTGGGCATACTTTCTCGTCCACAATTCCATGATGTGGGGCCCAGTAGATGATCCAAGTCAATCACTTCCCTCTGTGCAACCCCATATGTCTGCACGATCCTTCGGGGCTGACTACATCTCCATTAAGCCCCTCCAGGGTAAGCAATAATCATGATGAGTTCCCAAAGACTCTATGAGCTGATAATGCCCCTAGCAAGCTACATATAGGTCCGACTACACCTCCGGCAGCCATTCATAGATAATCTAGGCACCAAAATTATGGGGCCTAAGGGTACCCACCCATATGCTGGATCCTCGCAAGAAAACAGGACGTCACGTTAAAGTCGCCTTGACATACATATGAAAGGGAAAGTATACAGCTGACTTCTTCGTCCCATTCCAAATCTCATGGTTAACGCGTAATATACGGCACTAGAATCACTGATGTCATTGGTTATTAATTCCTATGTGATGATTTTCTTTGCAACCGGAAACCTAAGTTCCATTTCTTACCTTATCCATATCACCACTTAGGATGATAGCAACAATTTATTTATTTTGAGAAAATAATATTTTCTTTCTCCGATCCATAGATGATAACACACAATTTTTGTAATTACTTTGATACAGACTCATCAAAGGACATGAGCAAGTGATGAATTTGCCTTCTGATTTCAAGGTAGTGAAGTCGGATGCTTGCACTCGACCTTGAGCTTCTATTTCTACAAAATACCATTATTGCCCGATAAGGACAATATTTAAAGAAGGAAAAATGAATATGAATAGTAATGCAATGCGTCATTTATTTTTTATCTTCTTTGTGTGTTTTACCCATTAAATTAACTAGATGATACCCCCGCGTTGCTGCGGAAAAATGTGGTACATAATAATAAAATGATTGGGATGTCAACTAAAGCCAGGAAGACATTACAGTTAAATATATAGTCAAGATATGCTCCCAAAAAATCATGTGTATGAAAATAAAATATAACATCACAAACGAATGTCGATATATGTAAATCATAGCAGGTCATTTGAATACACTACATTAATCTACCCTCATTCTTTTCTAGTCATCAATTGTTGTGTAAACTTAAATACAACTTGATCCCTGCATTTGTGCCAGCTTATAGCCAGACTATACCTCGATGAGAAACATTGCTCTAACATTCATGAATCAACTTGCTAACAAATAAATCATAAATCATTACTAACATAGCTAGTAGTAGAAGACAATTCCTTTTTCTGCGTTGAAAGTGGTAGAAGTTGAATTTACCACATATTCAGATTGCTTTTGGTAGGATGCTTTGCAAATGCAAAAAGAAAATCTTTGTCAATTGGGTCTTTTCCCATCATAGTTGCAAGAGGAAACAAAACATTAAACTTTCTGTGTATAAAGCAAAACCTAGTCTGACTGAGCCATTAAAAAACCGTAAGTCTAAAACATTAATTCTGTGTGACTCCTATTTAGATATAGAAGATTTTCTTATTATAATTGATTACTCCTATAAAAATGGTAAAATGGAGAGTGTTAGGTTAAGAATTATTTTCTAGATCTGAATAGACCAAAGCTATAATGATCCTAACATCATATAAAAGACATGATCATACCAAGTAACTTCAACTGTTGGTTCCATGTGACCGAAATTTATTCTATGTGACATCACTTGATAGATGTGCACGATCTTCAATACAAAGGACATGGAACCTCATTCAGTGATTAATTTGTTTGAGGGAGAAATATAGAGCCGGTTTTAATAGCTTGAGATTATTTTCATACATAATCAAGCAAAAAACAGAGGAAATTGGTTTCGTACCTGATACATGTGGCAAACAGCTGGGCATAGCATCTTTTTTATGATGATAGAAGAAGTTGCCAGCACTGAATGAACCTAACATGAAAAAAATCATAAAATAAATGAGAACCAATAACCGTCTTGTTAATTACTATGCCCACCTCTGAAAATAAAACTACACTTTACCTATGAAACCATACAGTGGCAAAAGTGTGGTTGTAGAACTATTTCTGCATGTAAAAGAGAGGTGAAATTACTACCCCCTAGATTGCCATTGAGTGTTTGTTGTTCAAGCTGAAAAAATTATGTATTGTAGGCTACAAAATATAAAGCATGTCATCGAAGTTTATACCTGATATGATTATAATGGAAATAGATCACCATGTTTCCTTCACTGCCACTGCACTTATCAAATTGATAGCAATCCTAACCAAGCCAAATTGGAAGAGAAAAGGAGTTTTTGTATTTGAATATAAGATACCCAAAATGGGGCAAAAGAAAAATACTAATGATGCGATACCAATAGACGACATGTATATTATTTAGATTGATATATAAGTAAATAGGAAGCATAAATTTTTTTAATGATAAATTAGAGTGACATACCAAGAAAAATTACGCTATAGCATTGGCCAGTGTTGAGGTCTTGAGAAACAACCGTGTGAATAAAAGAAATTGCAGGAACCGAACGTGTAGATTGATGAGGCGGTGAGCTGGTACAACCGTATGGGGATGATTACCGCCGAAGATGCCGGTGTAGTTGTCTATGGACCTCTCTTGATGGTAAGGCAAGTAGCTGGCCACAAAAAATAAGTAGCTGGCCACAAAGAGGCGATCTGTCGAGGTTGTCGATCTACAGCATCGGCCGTGGCCGAAAAACGGATTCGCCTCACCGACGCATTGCTACCTGCAATCGATAGAAGGCCCTCTAACTTCACCGCACGGCCAAGCCAAATATGGAGCAGCTGAGCGGCATAGCAGAAGCGCTGGACGTCAAATTGCACGACGGGTGTGTAACTATCCCTTGGCCACTGACGAATCAGGACGTGAGATGCAGCACCAAATCAAGATCCAGAAGATACAAGGGAAGGGAGAGAATTCAGCACAGAGAGAAGGTAGCAGACGATAGTTTCATTCATTCTTTTTTCCCCTTCTGATTACAGACTCTGGACTTATATTTCCGTCCACACTTACAGCTGGGGTCCACCATACGCACAAGTCCAGAAAACGCCTATGGATTATACGCCTCCACTATAGTATCTTCAGTGTAACCTGTACCAGCTGTTACACTTTCCCCCCCAGGAAAGCTTGCTTGTCCCCAAGCAATAGCATCAGGAAAACGAACTTTTAAGACATTGAGGTCTTCCCAGGTCGATGCGTTGGCGGTAAGGCCCTTCCACTTGATCAGGCCCTGCGGAATAGCGGCATTTCCTTTCTTTACCAATCTCCTCTCCAGGATGACTTCCGGTTCAGGGTCGCCCGTGTCCAATTCAGGAAAAGACGGCAGAGTAGAAAACATGGGTGAGTAATTAGGAACAAATGTTTTCAGCTGTGAGACATGAAATACCGGATGGATGGCACTTGTGTCCGGAAGATCAAGCTTATATGCGACATGGCCAACACGCTCCAGTATCTTGTATGGACCAAAAAACTTAAATGCCAACTTGGGATAGGAACGGTTGACCAAGGAGGACTGAGAATAAGGTTGTAACTTGAGTAGCACTTGATCACCAACCTGATACTCCTTTTCTATTCTGTTTCGGTCAGCCTGAATTTTCATCCGCAGTTGGGCAGCTGTCAAGTGTTCCTTCAAACGATCCAATTGATGTTGCCGCTCAGCGAGCATGGTCGCTGCATCTGTGTGTATAGTATTGACATCCTCGGGAATATGTCCCAGGTTGGGCTCACAGCCATAGACAACCTTGAATGGTGAGCATCCAAGAGCAGAGTGGAATGTAGAGTTGTACCACAATTCGGCTAGCGGAAGCCATCTGCGCCATTGTTTGGGAGTGTCGTGAACCATGCACCGCAAGAACATTTCAAGACACTGGTTGACGCGCTCGGTTTGCCCGTCGGTCTGAGGATGATAGGCTGTCGAAAAGTGCAGATTAGTGCCCATGGTTTTGAACAGTTCCTTCCACAGTTGGCTGGTGAAGATCTTGTCGCGGTCTGAGACAATTGACAAGGGAACACTGTGTAGTTTGACTACATTGTCCAGAAAAGCTGATGCCACGGAAGCAGCTGTGAAGGGGTGCTTGAGTGGCACAAAATGTGCGTATTTTGACAGCCTATCCACCACCACCATAATGACATTTGCGCCTCCAGATAACGGAAGACCTTCGATGAAATCCATCGTCAACTCTCTCCAAATTTCAGCTGGAATAGGTAATGGTTGCAAAAGTCCAGCAGGCTTGGTGTGTTCATGCTTGGCATGTTGGCATATGCCACATTGCTTGACAAAGTTTTCAACTGCCAGTTTCATACCAGTCCATGCAAACATGCATTTTAGCCTTTGGTAAGTAGGTGAAATACCGGAGTGACCACCAATTGCACTCGAGTGAAATGCACTGATCAACTTAGTTTGGAGCGTTGTATTGTTGCCAATCCATACACGCTCCCGAAATTTGATCAAGCCATTAGTGAGGGAGTAGCCGTGCTCATCAGGAGATGCCACCGCTAGAGCTTGTAACTTGGACTGTGCATCACTATCAGTGGCATACGAGTTGATTACTTCCTGGATCCACACAGGGCGAGCTTCGGAAATTGCTTGCAACTGAAGAACAGGAGCTACCCGGGACAACGAATCAGCCGCAGTGTTGTCAGCACCCTTCTTGTATTTGATACGGAACTGAATTCCCATCAAGCGAGCCATAGCCTTCCGCTGCATCGGGGAATGGAGTGTTTGATCTTCTAAGAAGGTGAGGCTTTGATGGTCTGTCTTTATGATGAACTCGCTGCGTTGTAAGTATGAGCTCCAGCGCTCGACAGCCATGATCAAGGCCAGAAATTCTTTCTCGTATATTGAAAGAGAGCTGTGGTGTGCGCTAAGAGCCTTGCTTAAGAAGGCGACGGGGTGGTCGTCTTGCATAAGTACTGCGCCCACGCCAGAGTCGCATGCATCAGTCTCGACTACAAACTGTTTGGAAAAATCTGGAAGCATGAGCACAGGAGTCGTGGACATGGCCTTCTTGAGAGCAAGAAAGGCTTCTTCAGCTTCAGCAGACCACTCAAATGCCTTTCTTTTCAACAGATTTGTCAAAGGCTTTGCCAGAATGCCGTAGGCGCGGACAAACTTTCGGTAGTAGCCTGTTAATCCTAGAAAGCCTCGCAATTCTGTGACCGTGGTAGGCCGTGGCCACGCCACCATGGCTATTGTCTTCCTAGGATCAGTGGCCACCCCTTCAGCCGAGACAATGTGGCCAAGATACTCCAATTGAGCTTGCGCAAATGAGCACTTGGATTCCTTTACAAAAAGCTTGTGTTGGCGAAGCAAGTCAAGTACCGTGGACAAGTGAAGAACATGCTCTGCCAATGACGGACTGTAGATGAGTATATCGTCCATGAACACCAAGACAAATTTGCGCAGGCAGGGCTGTAGTACCGCATTCATCACACATTGGAATGTGGCTGGTGCGTTCGAGAGGCCGAACGGCATGACTCAGAACTGGTAGTGTCCGTGATGGGTCTTGAATGCGGTTTTCTCCTCATCGCCTGCACGCATGCGGATCTGATGGTATCCTGCTCGCAAATCGAGCTTGGAAAAGAGCTTAGACCCCGCAAGCTCGTCAAGCAGCTCATCGATTACTGGCATCGGAAAGGTATTGCGGATTGTAATCTCATTTAGACGCCGATAGTCGATGCAGAACCGCCATGATCCGTCCTTTTTCTGAATTAGAAGGACTGGTGAGGCAAATGGACTCATGGAGGGAATGATGAGACCCGCCTCAAGCATGACGGCAACTTGCCGCTCGATCTCGTCTTTGTGAAGCGGCGAGTATCGATATGGACGGGCATTAATTGGGGCAGCGCCAGGTACAAGTGTAATTGCATGGTCATACTCCCGAGGAGGAGGTAGTGTTTGAGGGTCACTAAATACATCTGCATATTGGTGCAGCACTGACTGAATTTCATCAGGAACAAGGGATGATGGTTGTTTAGTACATTCTTCAAGGACAGCAAGGGCCCATAGATCATTGCCCTTACTCCACTTCAACACTTGACTGATAGGAACTTCAGTGAGCTCTTTAGGTTGACTGGACTGGATGCCATGCAAGACAATTGTATGGCCTTTATATTCAAACTGAAGTGTGCGTTTTTTCCAATTACACCACATGTCCCCAGAATCGCATCGTAAGCCCCCAACGACAAAATGCGCATATCCGTGGAGAAGGTATGACCTTCAGTCCACCATGCAAAATCCTTGGCAATTTTATCACAATGAAGAATTTCATCATTAGCCACACGCACTGTCAAACCCAATCCAGCAAACCAGAAACGGGACTTACAAGATTTCAGGGAGAAATTGGACCAAAATCACAACTTCTCCACCAAATTCACCAACCAGTTCGGGGATTTTACAGCTGTAGATCGATTGCTCCGAGGAACGACTGAGCTCTGATACCACTGTAACTATCCCTTGGCCACTGACGAATCAGGACGTGAGATGCAGCACCAAATCAAGATCCAGAAGATACAAGGGAAGGGAGATAATTCAGCACAGAGAGAAGGTAGCAGACGATAGTTTCATTCATTCTTTTTTCCCCTTCTGATTACAGACTCTGGACTTATATTTCCGTCCACACTTACAGCTGGGGTCCACCATACGCACAAGTCCAGAAAACGCCTATGGATTATACGCCTCCACTATAGTATCTTCAGTGTAACCTGTACCAGCTGTTACAGGGTGATGTCGAGGTGAGGCACAGGCACGTCGAGGCGGAGCTGTTGCCTGCGGGTGCGAGCGCGAACTGGGCAAGGAGTCATGAACCAGGAGAATATCCGTTGCTTAAAAGAGGAGTCCAGATCCATCGGTTACTCTTTCATTTGTTAGGAAGGCAATCATGACAGGAGCTGAAGAGATCACGAGACTGTCGAGTAAATCAATCGGTGATCGGCAGGGGATATGATATGACCGTCACACAGCCACATAGAGCCAGATATCTCGAATATATGAAAAAAAAAATTGATGTATCGATCGACAGTCGACAAGGGAGAATTGTTCTGTGCGGGAGGGACGATGCGAGGAGGAAGGCTAGGTGGAAATAGGTGTGACGTCGCTGCACCAGAAGCTAGGAAAATAAGAAAGTGGGGGACTTCTAGTTAGATATAGAAGATTTCACGGCTTTCAGCCGGTTCCCCTGCATCCGGTCAATTCTCTTCGATTTTTTTAAATAAAATGAGAAAAAATGCTCGTTTTGTTTCAAAATATTATACTACCTCCGATCCTAAATAAGTGTCGCCATTTTGAACTAGAATCGGAGGGAGTATTACTTTCTAGAATTTCTTTATGTAATAAAGAAAATTATTTGAAGGAATAATCTTTAATATTTTGTAAATATTATATTCAATATGTTTTTAATATAATATATTAGTAACAGGGTTAAAAAATATTATTTATTTGTTTTAACCTTTATTATTATTTTCTAATATTCCTTTTAAAGAATAAGTCTTTTAATTTAGAAGATTTTATTTTGCTACCTTAAATAGTAATTTAGTATTTTTATAAAATACTACACTATTTAAGAATGATAAAAGTAATTTTTATTTACTTTTAGGTATTTTTCTATTTTTATAAAATTCCATAAGGAATGTATAGTATAAAAATCTTTAACCTAAAGTTATTCTATAAAAAATAGAATTCTTAATTTTATAAGGTAGCTTGTATTTTTATGAACCTAAAAATATATTATTTGTAGTTTTAGGCCATTTATTTTATTTCTTAGGATTTATTAAGTCCTAGGGGTATTTTGGTCTTTTATTATTTTTGAGTTTTCTATTTGAAATCTGGACCAAGCCCATTGGGCTGGCCCAGCCCTCATACGGCCCACTTGGGGCTGGTCAAACCCACTCGTAACAAGTGGTATGGGCCGTATCGGCCCAGTACACTTGTTCTCTTCATATCTCTCACTCGTTCTATCTTCTGTCTCGTACACGCGGTGGTGTTGCGTTGCCGACGCCGTCGTCGCTCGATTCGCTTCGCCCTGGGCTTCTTCGGCCGCCGTCGTGGTGTATGGCGTGGTAATTGACACCACTATGTCGTCTGGTGTTGTTCGATTCGCCTCTAGGCCCCTCTCTCAACCAGGCTGGCTCCACCCCGAACCCTAAGGTTTGGTGGTTGCCGGTGATGTACTGCTCCGTCGCTTCTGTGGTGATGTGTTGTGCTCCTGGTGGTGTTGTGGTGCTGTTCGACCACTGGTGTTGATGTGGCCACCGCCATGGCTTGGCACGGTTTGCAGCACCCTCGGGTGCTTGCCATGCCGCCATGTGCGCTCGTCGGCCCCTCTGCTTCCTCTTCTAATCGTCAGCGAGGACCATGGGTAAGTGCTCCCTTTCTCCCCCTCTAACTTTCCGTCCTCTGCCCCTCTTGATAGTCTTGGTGTGCTTCTAGCGAGCAATCCCTATTTCGGGTTCATCGGTTTGATTAGAGTTCATCCCTTTGGGTTAATTATCGGGATTAATGATGATGAATTATTTATGACTAATGGTGGTGGTTATATTGTTCTGGATGATTATCTACTATGATTTTAAGATTGTTAGTGGCTCTGTTAGTCCATCTCCAATTGGATATGGGATACTTTCTGAGTAGTGATGCTATTGTGTTAAGCTATTGTCTATTGATTCTGATGGTGTGGATTTCACCATTGATTAATGTTCTTAGTACTGACAGTGGTACTGTCAGTAATTGTTCACTTTATCTTTATACATTGGTCTGTGTTGATAAATTTAGATGATACTCCTATGATTCTCTGATTGTGTAGCTATAAACATGGTTATGATTCCTGGTTGTTCATTCCAGGAAATTATGGTTTAGCTTTTTTGCAAGATTTCCTTGTAAAATCTAGGCATAGGATTTGCTTGATTTAGAATATATATACTTCTAATACCTTCTTTGGAATGGTACACGGGTGTTCATTCTAATGTTGGTCTAAAATTCTACTTGTGTCCTAGTGTGGCTTGGGCTGAAATGAATTGAAATCTTCTGCTGGATTTATTATCCTAGAATGCTATAATGTTTCTAGCCTATGATGCTGGTCTGAGGCATAGTTAAGTAGAAACTAAGGTTTTTACTTACGGTCCCTCATAGATTTGTTTTGGTACTTAGTATCAGCTAATGATTCTTTAACAAAATGATTGGTATTCTTAGTGTTTAATATAGATCCTTAAGATCAATTGGTTTCTGAGGTGCTACTCCTTAAGGGATGTGTCCAGATATCATGATCTAGGGCTGCTGTTATATTTGGGTGTGGAGATATAAATTTATATCCAAGATCAATGATGCACAAGCTGAGATCTTGGATTTGTTTCTAAAGATTGGTCATTGGCTTTCATTTAAATTTCCTTATGTGATGGATACACCCCACTTGTGTGCTTTTCTGAGAAGATGCATATAAAACAACATATGCTCTGGTAATCTAGTATAGATGGATCATGTGATTCTTTTATGTGTACTCACCACACAACTTCGATGTTGATGATGATGTTGTGGTGTTAGTTGATCTTGTGAGCTTGTTCTTGCTGGTTAGATCTGACTAACTTGTCCTTGTTGGCTTGATCTGGCTCTGCACCTCCTGGTGCTGCTCCTGCTCCTCCTAGTTGCTGATCTTGTTCTTGACCTTGCTATCCACCTTCACCACCGTCTCCTTATGTCACCATCTTGTGGATGGTTTAGTGATATTTGATATATATCTTGGCTTTGAATTTGTCTAGGAAAGTTGGTAGTCTCAGTGTGTTCATCCAGTGTGCTAGAGAAGAGGAAATGAGCTCTCTGGTAGTTGTGCTATGGCTGTGAACTCCTTTTGACTGCTTGTGCTGTTGATGCTATTTGGACAACACACTACATGAAATTAGGTGAGTAAGCTGCCTTGCTGCTTGAGATGTTTGTGGATCAGATCAAGTAAAATGGTTTCACCTTTTATCCATTTACAATTTACTATCCTGGTGAAACTTGCCCCTTTACTTTGTGGATGATGTGGTTCTGAGGCTTATTGGATATAAAAGAACAGATATTGTTGACTGGTGAAATTTGCCCCTTTTATATACTCAATGATGTGAATTTGAACAGTGCACTTCACTGTTCTCTACTAAGAGTAAAACTAACAAAATAATTCCTTTGTTTCTCTTTTATTTTCTTTGTGTTTTGCAGGTATAGAGATCAGGATGCTCAAGATTTAGTTTAGGAATAGATAGGTTTTCTTGTGTTTTTATTGTAACCTTCATTTTATCCTTTTTTAAAGAATCTTGTAATAATATTCTTATAATTTAATAAAATTTCATTTTATTGTAATTTCCCTTACTGTAATGTGTTCTTTTACCTATTGTATCATTATCACTTTGCAATATGATTACGGAATAAAGAAAAGAAATAATAATTCATTTCTTATTTATATTTCCTTGTCTTAAATTATTATTATTGTGTATTATATCATTAATATAAATAAACAATGTTAATAAATCATTTTGGAAAAAATCTAAATATTTCTATCTTCTAATTTTCAAATATTTTCCAAATGATTCAAATATCAAGTTTGGATTCAAATATCAAAACACATTAATTCATAAAGGTCATGTCAAAATTTATAACAATCACTATAGAGAGTTATTCCTTCCTCTCAATAGTGAAGGGAACTCTGATCACTTTAGGTTTTTTTTGTTTGGCGAAAAATTTCCCCAGATTTTTACAGATGAATGCATGCATATGCTCAAATTCCTATTTCTACCCTTCGTTGGTTCCTAAATGCTGGGGTGTTACAGACTCCCCCCCCCTTAAATTAAACTTCGTCCCGAAGTTTGTTGAAGTGTACCTGAATAGTTCTGGATATGCTTCTCTTAAGTCATCTTATTTCTCCCATTGGCTTCCCGCTCAGGGTGATGTTCCCATTGTACTTTGTAGTATTTGATTGCCCTGTCTCTCAATCTTTTCCAGTTCTCTTCCAAAATTTTACAGGGTTTCTCAACATAAGTCAAATATGCTTGTAACTCAATTTCTTGATGTGTGATTGCATTGTCGGGAACTTTAAGTTGTACACATGGAAAATATTATGAACTTGAGCTAGTCTTTTTGGCAACTCTAGAGCATAAGCTATTGTTCTATTTTGACTCGGTATTTTGAATGGTCTGATATATCTTGGACTTAGTTTTCCTTTAACTCCAAATCTCTTAACTCCCCTCATTGGACTTACTTTGAGATATACCATATCCCCCACTTTAGGATGCCATGATCTTCGACTTTGATCAACATAACTCTTTTGTCGACTTTGAGCTATCTTCAATCGATCTTTAATAACATCGATGATGTCTTGCTTCTCCTTGATATAGTCTGGTGAAAATTCCTTGCTACTACTAGGTTCATACCAACATATTGGTGATCTACACTTTCTCCCATAAAGTACTTGGTATGGTGCTGCCTTTAGACTACTTTGATAGCTATTGTTGTAGGAAAATTCTGCCAATGGTAGATGATCTTCCCACGAACCTCCAAAATCTAACGACACGCTCTAAGCATGTCCTCCAAGGTTTGATTGGTTCTTTCTGTCTGGCCTCCAGTTTCTGGATGATATGCTATACTGAAATCTAACTTTGAGTCTAGTGCTTCATGTAATTGTTTCCAAAATGCTGAAGTAAACATAGATCCTCTATCTGATACAATATTCTTGGGCACTCCGTGCTTACTTACTATTTCCTTGACATAGATTTCTACTAACTTCTCGGCATTGTCATTTGGATTTATCGGAATAAAATGTGCACTTTTTGTGAATCTATCCACAATCACCCATATCATATCCTTCCATTTCGGTGTCATGGGTAATCCTGTGATAATATCCATACCATTCCCGCTTCCATTACAGATTTTTCAAAGATTGTAATGGTCCTGCTAGACTTTGATGTTCATCTTTTACCCTTTGGCGAGTATGGCATTTAGACACATATTTTGCAATATTTCTCTTCATGTTGTTCCACCAGAACAATTCCTTCAAATCCATATACATCTTTGTACTTCCTAGATGTATGGAATATGGTGTCTCATGTGCTTCTCGCGGTATCACCTCTCGAATTTATGGCACATCTGGAACACAAAGAAGATTTTGAAACCATAAAGATCCATATTATCCTATGCGAAAAGCTGATGTTTGACCTTGAGAGATTCTTCGAATTTCTTCAACAGTGAAAGGATCTTCATCTTGATGTCTAAAAATCTCATTTCGAAGATTACTACTCCGCTCTTAAACTACTTGCATGTTAGCTAATCCTCCAAGAACTTCTGTACTTATGAATTGGATTTCCAATCTTTCTAAATCCATCTGAAGTTCTTTTGGCAGTTCTCTATTGATAGGTTGCATATCTGTGCTCTTCCGGCTTAAAGCATCTACCACAACATTTGCTTTTCCAGGGGTATAATTGATTATTTGATCATAATTTTTAATTAGCTCCAGCCAACGCTTCTGTCTCATATTCAATTTGTTTTGAGTGAAGAAATATTTGAGACTTTTGTGGTCAGTGTATATCTCACACCTTTCTCCATAGAAAAAATGCCTCCATCCTTTTTAAGAAAATACTAATGCTGCCAACTCCAAATCATGAGTTGGATAATTGACTTCATGTGGTTTCAGTTGTCTAGATCCATAAGCAATTACCTTACGATCTTGCATTAGCACACATCCTAATCATTCTTTAGATGCATCATAATATACTGTGTAATCCTTTCCTGTTTCAGGAACTGCTAAGATTGGTGCGGTGGTTAATCTAGTTTTCAACTCCTAAAAACTTGCTTCGCACTTCTCATCCCATATGAATGGTGTATTCTTTCTTAGCAATTTGGTCATTGGTCCAGCTATCTTGGAAAAACCTTCAATGAATCTCCGATAATAACCGCCCATACCTAAGAAACCTCGTATTTACTTCACATTGATTGGTGCATTCCATTCCAGCATTGATTGAACTTTGTACGGATTTACAGCAATTCCATCCTTACTGATCACATGACCAAGAAATTCTACCTTGTCCAGCCAGAATTCACACCTACTGAACTTAGCGTACAACTTATGTTCTCTTAAGATTTGCAATGCTATTGTCAAATGATCTACATGCTCTTATTTATTCTTTAAATATATCAAAATATCATCAATGAACACAACAAAAAACTTGTCCAGATAAGGCATGAAGGTTTTGTTCATCAAATTCATGAATATTGCTGGTGCATTGGTCAATACAAAAGGTACGACGAGATGCTCATGATGTCCATACCTTGACACAAATGTTGTTTTTGGAACATCTTCAGGTTTGATTTTTATCTGATGATATCCTGATCATAGATCAATCTTGGAAAATACTCCAGCTCCCTTGACTTGATCAAATAGATCTTGAATTCTTGGCAATGGATACTTGTTCTTTATGGTGACATTGTTGACATTTCTGTAATCCCCACACATTCTTCGTCCTCCATCTCTTTTATCCACAAAAATTACCGGAGTTCCCCATGGGGATACACTTTCCTGAATAAATCCATTCTTGGTTAACTCATCAATTTGTTCTTTAAGATCTTTTAACTCTTTTAGACCAATCTTGTATGGTTCTTGAGCTATTGGTCCGGTACCAGGTATTAGGTCAATAGTGAATTCTATTTCCCGATCAGGTGGCATTCCTGGTAACTCTGTTGGAAAAACATCTTGAAATTCATTTACTACAGGAATATCTTCCAATTTGACCTCCTTCATAGAGTTCAATTGAAGATCTACCATGATATGACTATGTTTGCATGCCTGATATACTATCCTTGCTCCACTCGGAGTCTTGATTGAAACAATTTTATCTTCACAATTTATCTAGGCTCCATGTTCAGTCTTCCACTCCATACCCAGCACTACTGCAATTTCCTTCAAATGAATCACGTAAAGGTCCTCGAAATATGTACAAACACAGATCGAGATAACTTGATCTTTCTTAATGTGGCATACCACTGCATTTCCCCCGACCGTCACTACGGTCATAGGGTTTGCTAACTATACCCTTCTAATCTTGAACTTATCACAAAATTCTTTAGATATGAATGAAGTAGTTGCACCAGAATCAGATAAAACTTTTTTGGGATTGGTAAGGATGTTGAGCGTACCTATCACTGCATTCTCGGAGTTATCCACCTCCTCCAAAGTTGAGCGGTTTAGTTTACCAATAGGGTTACTCCTTTTGCCATTATTGTTCTTGGCAAAAATTCCTCCCTTATTGGGATGTCCACTACTCCCACTGGCTTGTCCTCCACCTTTTGTAGTCCAACCACCCGGTGGTTTGCTTGGACAATCTGGCTTGATATGACCCTTTTAACCACAACCAAAACAAATAATCATTGGTTTCCTACAATCCTGATTGATGTGTCCTAGGAGTTTATAATTGCGACATATGACATTTCTTCTAGTAAAATTTGGGTTTTGATTGGGGTTATTGTTATTACTATTGAGGGGTCGATTCCTTGGTTTGAACTCCATCTTAGGTTTTGGTTTACTTGCCTGAATCCTCTTTGTTTCCTTCTTTCCTCTCTTCCTACGGTCCTCTTGGACATTATTGTAATCATCTTCAAATGTGATGGCTGCATCAGGTAATTGTTGGAAAGTTTGCTTATTGGCCAGCCTCAACTGCATCTTCACAAATGGATTTAAACTACGTGGGAAACGTTTCTTCCTATTTTCCTCAGTGTTTGCCTCATCATCAGCAAATATCAGTGGATGGGTTTGATAGAGATGTTGGACAATCCAGCTGGATGGGTGTGAGAACCAAGACTAATGATAGTAGCAGGAATGCTATATTTGTAGGAAGTCTGTGGAACAAATGGCCTTCCAGATGGAACGTACTCAGTATCAGAAGTATTAGGACTTGAGTTATCACTCATCCTGAGTGTATTGACTCCATCCAGCTCAGCTGAAAAGTCTGCAGAAACCTGCTCATCACTATCACCCACTTGCATCTCCAGAGCCCCATCCCTAGAGTTATCAATAGAATACTCAGGTTACGTTGCTCCCTAGGTGCTCTGCTGGGCAAGATAGTTGAACACTGGATAATGTACATTCCCTGAGTTTTGATAGGGTATTAGTGATTCAAACACCCTTTCTTCAGGATCTTCCTCCCCATCTGATAGGGCAAAGGTGTCCGATCTTTCGATGAGATGATGATAGTCGATTTGGTGGAGTTCGGGCTTGACAATCCGACTACACGTGCGAGCACGAGCGCCAATGCAATCGCTAGGCCAATCTCCTAGAGATTACCGATCCTGCGGGAACACGATCAGCCTGACCAGCGAGGGTCTTAATTCCTACCTGAAATCGAGAACAAGTAAGAACCAATATTGCAATCAAGATATTGCGGATTGAGAGGAAAGCTTTATTGAAGAGGTGGGATCCTGAATAGGTGCGAAGTACAAGAGGCCTCTGCGACGCTCGAGCCTTGGCGAAGTTGCGACTATGGCTAACTTAATGTCTAAACAAAATCCGAGTCTAGGGGGTCGGCTATGGGGAGTATTTAAGGGCGAAAAGGTGGGGTTTCGGCCAGCCATGGAAGTGGTGGCCGAATCCAACCCTAGAAGTCCTTTTCCCCTCAAATACGGACTCTAAAAAGTGGCTAATTAAAATCCTGCGAAAATTACATGGGCCTGGCCCAAAATAAAGGTGTCGCAGCACCATATTAAGCTATGGACGAATTCGTAAAGTATTGATCTTGAATATTTCGTCCAAGCCTTCTTTCTTCATTATGGTGGCCTCAAAGTTCTGAAATCTTCATCCGTGGCCTTCTCTTGGATCATCACATGCTTGCTGCCATCTCCATGCATGGCCATGCTCCAATGCTTGTTCCTCTCATCCATGCTTGGTCCATCATTCCTAAGAGTAAGAAATATATCTGATTTAGGCAGCATCATATTCTCATGTATGTGAGGAATAGTTCCAAGAAACGAAAGTACCTGATAGTTAAGTTGTTTGGCACGAGATCTTGTGATGGGTCCTTGTATGTGTGTTGCTGTAGGTACAACGGTTGTATCAATAGTAGGGATGTCCACATCATGCTCCCCTTCTTGAATTGAAGTCGTCCTCGACGCAATCTCATCTTCCTCACCAAAGTAAGGCTTCAAATCTGCAATGTTAAACGTAGGACTAACCGTACCAAAGTCTGCAGGCAACTTAAGTTTATATGCATTATCATTTATTTTCTCTAACACCTTAAAGGGACCAGCAGCACGTGGCATTAACTTAGACTTGCTTAATTCAGGAAAACGATCTTTACGCAAATATAACCAAACAAGATCGCCAACATCAAACACAACATGCTTTCTCCCTTTATCCCCATCAGGTTTATACTTAGCATTCATGTGTTCAATGTTATCTTTAGTAGTCTTATGCAAGTTTAATATCATTTCAGCGCGTTGTGTAGCATCCAAATTATGTTGCACCGAAGAAGGTAAAGGCAATAAATCAATAGGTGCACGAGGAACAAAACAATACACAATCTCAAATGGGCACATCTTTGTGGTAGAATGCAGCGAACGATTATAAGCAAATTCTATATGAGGTAAACACTCTTACCACAATTTTAAGTTCTTCTTTAAAACAGCCCGCAACATAGTAGACAAAGTTCTATTTACTACTTCAGTTTGACCATCAGTTTGGGGATGACATGTAGTACTAAAGAGCAATTTAGTCCCCAACTTAGCCCATAAACATCTCCAAAAGTGGCTAAGAAATTTAGTATCACGATCAGAGACAATAGTATTTGGCACACCATGCAAACGAACAATTTCACGAAAGAACAAATCAGCAATATGTGCAGCATCATCCGTTTTATGACAAGGAATAAAGTGTGCCATCTTAGAAAACCGATCCACAACAACAAAAATACTATCCCTCCCCTTCTGTGTTCGTGGCAATCCCAAAACAAAGTCCATAGAAATATCCTCCCACGGAACACTAGGAACAGGAAGAGGCATATATAAACCATGTGGATTAAGGCGAGACTTAGCTTTTTGACAAGTAGTGCAGCGTGCCACAAATCTCTCAACATCTCGACGCATGCGTGGCCAAAAGAAGTGAGCAGCAAGAACATCCTCTGTCTTCTTGACACCAAAGTGTCCCATCAATCCTCCTCCATGCGCCTCCTGTAACAACAAAAGACGAACAGAACTATCCGGAATGCATAGTTTGTTAGCACGGAACACAAATCCATCATTGAAGACGAACTTGTTCCATGTTCTACCATCTCTACAATTCTGCAACACATCTTTAAATTCAGCATCATGCACATATTGTTCCTTAATAGTTTCTAATCCAAATATTTTGAAGTCAAGTTGAGATAACAAAGTGTAACGGCGCGACAAAGCATCAGCAATAATATTATCTTTACCCTTTTTGTGTTTGATAACATAAGGAAAATACTCAATAAATTCAACCCACTTTGCATGACGACGATTCAACTTAGCTTGACTACGAATATGCTTCAAAGATTCATGATCAGAATGAATAACAAATTCCTTAGGCCATAGATAATGTTGCCAAGTTTCTAATGTCCGAACCAACGCATATAATTCTTTATCATAAGTAGAATAGTTCAGACTAGCCCCACTCAATTTCTCACTAAAATATGCAACATGTTTTCCCTCTTGTAATAACACCCCTCCCAAACCAATTCCACTAGCATCACATTCAAGCTCAAAAGTCTTAGTAAAATCAGGAAGTTGGAGTAAGGGAGCATGTGTTAGCTTACCTTTCAATATGACGAAGGCCTGTTGTTGTGCATCGCCCCAAACAAAGGGCACATCCTTCTTGGTAAGCTCATTCAGCGGCGCGGCAATTGATCCAAAGTCTTTGACAAAGCGCCTATAAAAACCAGCGAGGCCAAGAAAACTCCTCACTTGTGTGACCGTCTTGGGCTGCGGCCAATTCTCAATAGCTTCAATCTTGGCTGGATCCACTTCAATACCCTGTGATGTAACAACATAGCCAAGAAACACAACTCGATTGGTGCAAAAGGTGCACTTCTCAAGGTTACCAAACAAACGTGTATCACGTAAAGCATTAAAAACAACACGTAAATGGTCCAAATGATCCTCTAAAGATTTGCTATAAATCAGAATATCATCAAAGTAGACTACCACAAAACGTCCAATGAAAGCACGTAAAACTTCGTTCATTAATCTCATGAAAGTGCTAGGTGCATTAGTTAAACCAAATGGCATTACTAACCACTCATATAAACCAAACTTAGTTTTAAATGCTGTTTTCCATTCATCTCCTAATTTCATATGAATCTGGTGGTAACCACTACGCAAATCAACTTTAGAAAACATGGTAGAGCCACTCAATTCATCAAGCATGTCATCTAAACGTGGAATAGGATGACGATATCGAATAGTAATATTATTGATAGCTCTACAATCAGTACACATGCGCGAAGAACCATCTTTCTTAGGTACCAAAATAATAGGAACAGCACAAGGGCTAAGGGACTCACGAATATGATCTCTGTCGAGTAGTTCCTGAATTTGGCGTTGTATCTCCTTTGTCTCGTCTGGATTGGTTCTATATGGCGCGCGGTTGGGCAACGTGGCACCAGGAATTAGATCAATTTGGTGCTCAATTCCTCTAATAGGAGGTAGTCCTGGTGGCAGCTCAGCGGGAAAGACGTCCTCATATTCCCGCAAAAGGTTAGCAATAGCGGGTGGCAAAGGAGGCATATCCTCAAATGAAAACAAAACCTCTTTGCAGAAAATTGCATAACATTGAGTATTGTTTACATCTAGTTCAGCAATATCAATTTTATTTGCAAGCATACATGGACTCTTCGAACGAATTTCAGTAGCATGTGTAGAATCAGATTTAGTGTTCTTTGGTGGTATAAAATCTGCAGCAACAATCTGATTCTCACTTTTATTTTTCTCCTCAGTTTTAGCTCTACTAGCTCTAGCAAGATCATCTTTTAAAATCTGTTCGGGAGTCATAGGTTTTAGACCAATTTTCTTTCCATCATGCATAAGAGAATAGTGATTAGTTTTGCCATTATGAACAGATTCTCTATCAAATTGCCATGGTCTACCAAGTAACAAAGAACAAGCTTGCATAGGTACAACATCACAATCAACAAAATCAGAATATGTACCAATAGTAAAATGCACGTGTACCATTCTTGTTACCTTGATCTTGCGAGAACTCTCAAACCATTGGATGTAATAGGAATGTGGGTGTTGTCTTGTTGGAAGCGCAAGCTTCTCTACCATGTCAACACTGGCCAGATTATTACAACTCCCTCCATCAATGATGATCCGTATAGCTCTGTCCTTGACAACACCACGTGTTTGGAACAGGTTGTGGCGTTGATCTTGCTCAGATTTGCTCAATTGCACACTCAACACACGTTTTGTAATTAAGCTCTTGTATTGATCAGCAGCTTCAGCTCCCATTACCTCTGTCTCTTCATCAGCATCAGAATTGTCTCCATCTCGAGCAGAAATAAGGGCTAGTGTATCTTCATCGAAGTCACTCGCTGAATCGTATTGACCATCTTATCGCACCATCATCACACGTTGTGTTGTGCGCTGTCTCTCAATATGACCAAAACCCCAGAACTTGCGGCATTGTATATCCTTTGTCTTACCCGTGGAAGCCATAGAAGATGCACTACGAGCAGGAGCATTGGATGATGGTGGAGGAGCAGCTGGAAATCTTGTGGTGGCCTTGGATGTGGTAGTAGCTGGTGGCGAATCACGAGAAGGAGGCACTGATTGTCGGGATGTCCAAGTGGATGTGCGACCTGCAGAATGATTAGTCCTCCTCCATGGTGTTTGGCGATCCTGCACTTCACGTTCAGCTTTGCAAGCAAGATGAAATAAACGAGTGATAGAATTATATTCCTTATAATCTAATATGTGTTGAATGTCCTTGTTTAATCCACCAAAGAAACATGCAAGCATTTGTTCATTAGATTCAACAAGACCACACCGAACCATCCCCGTTTGCAATTCCTGATAATACTCTTCTACAGAATTTTTTCCTTGCTCTAAACGTGTCAGATTCTTTAGTAAATCACGTTGATAAGTGGGAGGTACAAAACGAACACGCATAGCAGTTTTTAAAGCAGTCCAAGTACTAGGAATAGTATTAGGATTTAAACGACAATACTCAGACCACCAAAGGGAAGCAAATTTAGTAAATTCACATGTAGCAGCACTAACACGCATATTCTCAGGATATTTTAAGCATGCAAAACGTTGTTCTACTTCCATCTCCCATGTAAGATATGCATCAGGATTATATTTACCCTCAAAAGATGGAATATTTAATTTAAGCTTTTCAACATGATCATCATCACGTACCGGAGGTCGAGCGTTGCGGTAGTAATGTCGGGGACGGCCAGCAGGTACCTGTGGAGGTTGTTCGACCTCCTCGTCAAACAGATCGTCATCGTCGGGGTCGTAGTAGTACCCGTCGTCTGTCCCCAATGTCGTAGCAGCAGCCGCAGCGGAAGTCTGAGGTGCGTCAGCCGCAGCGGTAGCCGCTGGGGGTGCGGCGGCAGCCGAACCAGCAGTCCGACCCGTGAGCGGGATGCGCCGTGCGCCATGTGTGGGCGCAGGTGCGGGTGCGGGCAATCTGTTCAAAAGCTCCTTGAACCGAACGTCAAGCTTGGCGTTGAAGGATTTCTTGAGTCCATCGATCTTGTCCATGGCGTTGGTGAGCTTGGTGTCAAACTCCCCTAGGCGCGTATCCACGTCTTCAGCGCGACTGACCAAGAGCGCGGAGAAGTGGGCATGTAGTTCTTCGTTCGTCATTGTGGCAGGGTTCCGCGAAGTATCTGTCATGGTTAGTCCTTAAAAAGGACAGGTATATACTACGGAAATATGGTGGAAGGCACGCGTAATCCGTCAAGCAATATACGAAGCTCTTACAAGTTCTTACCAAACAGCAGGAAAAAGGCGATGTGCAACCGCGAGGATCAGTGGGTCTAGAGATTGAACCAAGCGATTACCAGGAGTCGAAACACCGTACGTGGAGAGTATCTATGGAGCTCTGGGAAGGCTTAGCAAAGGGGTTAGCAATTATCAAAACAGCAATGCAAAAGTTGAAAGAATGCTCAACGACGGTACTGTGCTGGTCCTAGGCTAGACCGTTCTAGAGACGCGAGCCTAGATCACCAACGATGTCACGACGCGACACAACAAGCAATGTATGATGATATGGCACCCTGAAAAGCGAACCGAGAGGTGGAAAATTACTATGATGGCGAGTGTCTAGAACTGATCTACGGGGTCTAAAAATAGGTTAGCCCCCAAAAAAAATTTCGAATTTTTTTATTTTGCTCCGGAAAGCGCGAAGGCGCCAAAAAAGTATGGCTATAACGGCCGATGGAGAAAAGTGATCCCCGGGGTCGAAAACTAGTATAGCCAGAAAAATTTTTCGGAGGCGGTTCCAGACTCGGACTTACGACCGGACTCGGAGCGCGACACGGACTTTAGCTCGACACGGAAACAACAAAGAAGGAAAGTAAAAAAGAAATAACTAGGAAACAATAACTCTACTCGGACTCGTACCGCGGCAGGAAAACTGATCGGATCCGTGTCGTGGTAGGAAGGCGGTGGCGGAGGATTAGGGTTTTATGGCGGCTGGGTATATGGCGGCGGAATATGGTGGTGGTGATCGGCGAGTGTGGCGGTGACTACTATGATCAGAACTCGAAACTCTAAGGGACGAGACACTAAGACGAGCAACTCGACGCGACGATGTAGATACAAATTCAACAATGCAAAAACTAAAAAGATAATGCGAGGCGTAGATTGGTTATGGGATGGATCTAAACTCTAACTGTGTTTTTGGCATTTTCGTGGGTTATAGGTAAAAACAGATCTAATCTACGAAAACAGTAAAATCTCACCGAGCAACCACAAGCTCTGATACCACTTGATAGGGCAAAGGTGTCCGATCTTTTGATGAGATGATGATAGTCGATTTGGTGGAGTTCGTGCTTGACGATCCGACTACATGTGCGAGCACGAGCGCCAATGCAATCGCTTGGCCAATCTCCTGGAGATTACCGATCTTGCGGGAACACGATCAGCCTGACCAGCGAGGGTCTTAATTCCTACCTGAAATCGAGAACAAGTAAGAACCAATATTGCAATCAAGATATTGCGGATTGAGAGGAAAGCTTTATTGAAGAGGTGGGATCCTGAATAGGTGCGAAGTACAAGAGGCCTCTGCGACGCTCGAGCCTTGGCGAAGTTGCGACTATGGCTAACTTAATGTCTAAACAAAATCCGAGTCTAGGGGGTCGGCTATGGGGAGTATTTAAGGGAGAAAAGGTGGGGTTTCGGCCAGCCATGGAAGTGGTGGCCGAATCCAACCCTAGAAATCCTTTTCCCCTCAAATACGGACTCTAAAAAGTGGCTAATTAAAATCCTGCGGAAATTACATGGGCCTGGCCCAAAATAAAGGTGTCGCAGCACCATATTAAGCTATGGACGAATTCGTAAAGTATTGATCTTGAATATTTCGTCCAAGCCTTCTTTCTTCATTATGGTGGCCTCAAAGTTCTGAAATCTTCATCCGTGGCCTTCTCTTGGATCATCACATGCTTGCTGCCATCTCCATGCATGGCCATGCTCCAATGCTTGTCCCTCTCATCCATGCTTGGTCCATCATTCCTAAGAGTAAGAAATATATCTGATTTAGGCAGCATCATATTCTCATGTATGTGAGGAATAGTTCCAAGAAACGAAAGTACCTGATAGTTAAGTTGTTTGGCACGAGATCTTGTGATGGGTCCTTGTATGTGTTGTAGGTACAACAGTTGTATCAATAGTAGGGATGTCCACATCACCATCCTGACTTCCTACAAATATAGCATTCCTGCTACTATCATTAGTCTTGGTTCTCACACCCATCCACCTGGATTGTCCAACATCTCTATCAAACCCATCCACTGATATTTGATTGCCTCGAGATCCATTAGGTGATCCCATCCTCCATCCATCAAAATTCTCAATAGGAAGTTCTGAATCAAATCCTTCCTCGGAAGCCTGTGGTACAGGATACCTCATATCTAAAGTAGGATCATAATTAGGTTCTAGTCTGGGTGAATAAGGCTATGGTGTAAAAGATTCTAGATCTATAGGTATATCCTTGAAAATTGGATTGGCCCTACTCATTGCTTCATTCTCTAATTGAGATGCTAACTTCTCCCTTGTTCTTGATGGAGGGGTTAACCTCTTGGGTGGCCCAATCTTCACGGATCTCGTGGTCAAATCTATGGGAAAGCGAGGGGAAAGGGAGAAGGTAGCGGAAGCGAACACACACCTCGCGAAGAACACGATGAACACACGCAAAACTCACACGATACAAGGTCGATTGCTCCCGAACGGCGGCCACCGGTCCGATAGAATCCTCACAAGGAAAGATCGGTCAACGTGCTCCCTCAAATCCACATCGGAGAGGGAAGAACACCTTGGGGAGGGTCTTGACAACTTGGAGACGAGACATCAAACTCCAAGGCCTTGTTCAACGATGGATGCGTGATGCAAAGTCCAATCGAGGTTGGTGACGATAGTCGGTCCCCTTGGTAAAGGGGATGAGGCAAAACTAGAGATTCCACAATGGGGGTTGTCTTTAGTCTATCATCTATGCCTAAGGGATACATGAGGGGTGGGGGCTCTATTTATAGGCCAACCACATAAACAAGGGTAGTTTGGGGATAAACTAGGCGAATTGGTAGGTATGGGGGATACATGGGTTGTGGCCCAACTAGTGCGCGCAGGCACTGCCATGAGCGGTAGTACCGGACTTGGGACCGGTAGTACTGCTTGGTCCGGTAGTGTCGCTCTGGGACCGGTAGTACTGCTTGCGGTCCTGGGGCTTCTGTTGGCGTCGTCTGTTGGTAGCGGTAGTCGGGGGCGGTAGTACCGCTGGCCGGTAGTACCGGTCGCCGGATCCGGTAGTACCGCCGGAGACAGACAGCATTTGGTGATCTGTCTTCTTCCGCGTCCTCTTCCAAGCCTCCGTCTTGTCGGGCTTGATGCTCCGGGCTTCATCCCTTGCCTCCGTACTGGTCAATGTGAACCTATCATGCATATGTGAAGGAGTATGAAGTAGCATACCATTCAATAGGGAAGGAAGGGGCTCGCATAGAGGACGGATTCACCTTTGGAGTCCATGATGACCTGGCGTAACTTGGAGACCAAGATGTGGTAACGACCGTAGGTTGGGCTACATCAGCTCCCCCCCCCTTAAAAAAGAGTCGTCCTCGACTCTACATGCTCATCACAAAGTAGAAGCGGTCGAGAGACCTTCTTGATCCTGGGGTTCACCATATAGTCGTCCTCGGGAAGATTGACTTGACAACACTTCAATGTTCCTTCACCTTCCTTGAAGCCTACAAAGCTCACAACAAAAGCAAAGCAACACTCAAAGCGTAGCCAATTCATGAAGATTATTGCATGAGTCCTCAAGTAGAAGGAAGTCACCTTATCGTGTAGAGATAGCTCGATGAAGGGTAGCCATAGGTAACTCTCTTCGGTTCTTCTTGTCAACATATAGTCCATAGAGGTTGACGTGTATGCATTTGTACCTTCATACAACAAAGACCAAGCAACATATGTTTGTGTGTGATAGAGGAGCATGTCATTTGTGGCATGTCCATTCTTATTCACAACACGATTAGCACAACTCAAGTATAGCAAATGGGATGCATATGCATGGTCAAGGTGCATGGAAATCGTTTGAACATCATCCAAATGTGGAAACTCAAAAACTCCATATAACATAGTAGTGGGGCACTCAAGGCAATTGACTAGAATTTTGCTCAACGTCCTTGATGCGAGAATAGGAGAATTCGGCAAAAACACGCAAGGAAGAATGTCCAAAGCAACATCATTATGTGTGCAAACCAACCATTGGAAAGAGAAATTGTTCGACATGTTGGATGTCACACACAAATCATCAAAAGCAAATATCATGGGAATATGAGTATCCCAAGCGGAAGTCAAAGTAACGTGTTTGCAAACAAACCAAATGAAAGAGCAAGTGGTCCTTATGTTTGTTGTAACAACAAGAAGAGATTCTTGGAAGCTCTCATGACAATACATGTTCTTAATGGGATTGTGGTTGCACACAAAACATCGGAAAGGTAAATTGGTCAACATTTTTGTTGCAACACACAAAGCATCATTATCTAAAAGCGAACAAACATGAATGCCACAAGGGAAGATAATACCATTAACATGCTTGCAAGCAAACCATCGGAAAGAACAATTTGTCAACATGAAAGATGCAAAGCATGCAAAAGGTATCAGAGCTGGGTTCGATCTTGAACTCACTTGTGGGATGCTCTCTAGAGCTCTTTTTGTCAACTCGTGCTCAACCGAGGTTGACATTCTCGTGCGGGTACCTACACACATCATATGTAAAAGGAAGAACGTGTGTGCATGGTAGAGATACACATCATCCATCATGACGTATCTCTTCTTGTGCACATCACCATTAATGTCATTCAAGTATGAAATAGATGCATGGTGAGTATGCAAGTGGGGAACATGCTTATCATTGCAATCATCAAAATCTCCAAAAATTGAGAAAGCTATGGGGGCCATCTCAAGGGAGTACTACTCTTTTTCTACAGTGTCAAGGGAGCGGCGGGAAAAGATTCCCGGGTTTTTTTCAAAAATTTCAACATGTCGCGACGTGGGAAAATAAATTATGTGGGACCCATATCCAACCTCCTCATTTTTTTATCTTGGTGTCCCGTGTTCCTCTCCCAGGATCGAGAAAATCGTCCTGTGTCCCTCTTCCAGGACCAAGAAAATCACGTAGTATCGAATCAAACTGATTCGACTCACGGAGAATTTTTTGAATGGAAGAGCTGATATATTAATATCAAAAATAAAGTACATTATAGCTCAGCCAACATATACTTTGAAGATCAGCATTTGAGGGAGGGGAAGAGCTGGCAGAGGAAAATACGACGTTTGTTCTAGCATAGGGCACCAACTTGATGCCTCGAAAACCGCTTGGGAAGCCTCAAAAGAAGGAAACACACACATACACATATATACTAGTATGCTAATATACGTAATAGTTTTTCGTTACAGATCAGCTAACAAAGGCTTAAAAATCATAAGGTCGCTCCATATTACACTACTACGACAATAGCGGACCAATCATGGGATAGCTCTACATATATTTAGAGCGATCTTAGGTGCACCCCATGAGTTTTGCAGCTGGGTTAGTGGTCATGAGACTGCACATACGGCACCAAAAGTACACCCCTTATGATCAACAGCCCTGCATCGACTCCATCCAGAAGCAGAACAGGTCATCGTCATTACCATCAATGTCCTCTTCGGTTGTCTGCTTCTGCGATTAGTAGATTAATAGATACATTTAAAGAGAAACATCAAAGACACACAACCTAAAAATTTCCGTTCTATGGATACAGTACCTTGTCATATGGCATAGCGTAAGTACCTGAAATAAAACCCGTTTCATGCAGCTTGCTCTTTTTCTCTCCTCCCCCTTCTACAAGTTGATCTAGATACTCACGAGCTGCCTCTGTCAGCTTATCTAGATGATCAACATCTTCTTCCCCTACTTGATTTGTATGATAAATATGTTCTTACCCCGGTTCATATGCTTGACCAAATATATAAATATGGTCTTCCACTATACTGAAAGGCAGCACCCTCTGATTAAAACACACGCGGCAGGGGAAATGTACTTCTAAGTTTTCACAATGAGCTCTAACAAACTCAATAAATCATACAACACCAAAGATATGTTTAGGGCTACCTAATGGAGCAACCTGCATCCCAAATATCTCCATCTGTTTAATTATGAAATACAAGATTGGTTCTTAATTAGTTAAACAAAATCAAGAAACAAATAGATGAAGTACATAAA
Organism: Avena sativa; assembly: GCA_916181665.1. Taxonomy (NCBI): domain Eukaryota; kingdom Viridiplantae; phylum Streptophyta; class Magnoliopsida; order Poales; family Poaceae; genus Avena; species Avena sativa. The sequence goes on from OV702285.1 coordinate 332,764,810, forward strand.
CTATATATGCCCATGCATTTCAGCAAACATATTTAAAGTAATAATCGACAAAGATACTTAAGAACATAGATCAAGCCTAGAATCAACTATGAAAATGTAGACCGAGCACTACTAGGAAAACGGTCGTCTGTGACGCACCTGTAAACATCATCTGTGGCGCACTAGGGGTGCGCCACGGGCCTTGCAGTAAGGCTATCTCCTAGCCGTGGCGCACTGCCTGGTGCGCCACAGTTATGTCGAGATAGGCGTAGCGCACCTGCTAGTGCGCCACGGATATGTTGGCAGGTGCGCTATGCTTTGGATCTTCTGTGGCGCACGTTGTAGTGCGCCACTAAGCTGCGCAGGTGCGCTTTAGTTGCAGTGCGCCACAGAAGCTGTGCCATGTGCGCCACAGGTGTATTTTTTTTAAAAAAATTCAGGGCCAGATGATATACAATACATATTATATAGGCAGATATACACACAGATATAAGATATACAGTTATATATATAAATACACAATTTGCAAAATAAGATTGAAACAAATACATATAGATAAGTCACATACATAAATACATAAGTTATACATTGTTTCGATCAAGTTACAAAGTAGTTGGTGACATGCGAATACATGTGTCGATCGAATAAGTTATAGCTCGATCGGAAGCTCGCCTAGACATCTAAACTAGCTAGACACAAACGCGGGATAAACAACCAAAGAAGATAAGCATGATCACCGCCGCGACGAAGGTGTAGGTCTTCATCCGATTCCTCGTCCTAACCCCCGCTAGATAGCTCGTGTATCTAGCTTCCGCCTCCGCAATAGTGTTGTACCCTTTGTAGCTATTGCCGCTGAAACAATGCACCTGTCTCCGACAGTCTTCCCAATCATTGTAGACTCCGGGAACCCGTCCCTTGTACACGACGTACCACGTCATCTATAATTTGACAATAATAATTAACCGATGATTGAAAAAAAACATATATAATTAAAGTCGCATATGAAGATACACTTATAGAAAGTAATCCTAAATCAAAAAGACCAAACTTAAAAAGCATGCCTCATATATAACTAGGTTGTTGGAAACAGGAATATGCTACGACGGAATAGTTAGCCAAGTAGGATGCACAATTCCTGGACTTGTGCATATCACAAGGCTAACTATCCCGTCGTAGCACTTTCACATATATATTGTGCCACGACATTTCAATCATCGGCATTATTCTCGAAAAAGACAAAAATAACTCGAAAAGAATGCCTCATATATATACATAGGTCGTTGGACACAGGAATATGCTAGGATGGAACCGTGAGCCAAGTAGGATGCACAAGACCTGGACTTGTGCATATCACAAGGCTCACAATCCCATCGTAGCACATTCACATATATAGTGTGCCCCGACATTTCAATCATCGGCATTATTCTCAAAAAAAAAGTAAGGAAAAAAAGAAGGACCAAAGTGAGCAAAGGACCAAGGAGTAAGCAAAAAAACCAAGCATTGATTGATATATAATAATAATAAGCAAAAGAAGTAAGCGATGATTCATAAACCTAATAAGATAAGTATAGTAGCATGTACACTTGTCCATACACACACAAAGGTCATATATAGTTTGTAACTACAACTAGGCCAACATCAAGACTTCTGGCTCGGCTTAGGGAACGGGAGGACGCCTTGTCTTGTCATAAACTTCCTATAGTCACCCTGCATCTCTAGGCGATCTTCTATGTCACGGTTATTAGGGATATTTCCTCCGTAGAAGACCCCCCCCCCCCGAAGTCATGACATCACGAAAGATGATTGCCCCAAACTGCTGCTGGATGCGATACATATCTTGTCTAATATCTGAATCAGTGATCTTGGCCTTTGCTTCGTCCCACTATTTGAGATGATCTGGCAGCGTAGAATTCTGCTGGTCAAGTAGGAACGCCCTCATGTGATGGAGTGCGTAGTAGGATTCCTTCTTACTGTTTTCCGGCTGCTTCACGCAGGGGAACTCCGTTACGTGGTTGAAGACGTGCCTGCCGAACTTGACCTTCGTACGCACGAAGGTGGTGCCTTCCGTCGAGGCAAAGCCAGTGAGAGCATCATCTAGAACTTCCTTGATCTTGTCATAGTTTTTCTTCTTTTATAGACTCCCCGAGTCGAAATACGTGGCGTGGGAATGCTTTGGCGATAAGGAGATGAGCGTGCAGTGTTCATCTCTGCGCAAAAATTCAAATGGAATGTGTTGGAAAAAGAATGATGATAATCTAATAAAGCTAATCGACGGTGGTGAGTGAATAACGACTTACTCGGGAAAGTAAGGCACGAGAATGTATTCCTTTGTCTTGTTCGCCACGAGGATTCTTTTTAGGTACGAGGCCACGATACATCGTTCGGCGGGGGAACCCAAGCAGCCGTGTCACATCCCAAGATTTTCCAAATCTTGTAATGTGAAAAACAAATGAATAAAATAAAACTTTGTTTGATTTTCAGAGTGAGAAGAATCTTTTTGAATCCAATTGGAAATCTTCAAACCAATTTGGATCAAATAAATCCTAAAGGTATTTAAAAAAAAGATAAACATTTAATAAAGGAAAATAAAAATATTTAAAACTACTATTTTGGATCTTTTAAATAAAAAGGATTTGGTTTTCAAAAGAAAAGGTGGATTTATAAATAAAGATTATTTTATAAGCCAAATTAGAACTTGGCCAAACCTTTGAAATAAAATATTTCTATTTGATAAAAATAGTAAAGATCTATTTAAAATTAATTAATAAGGATTTAATATCCAAGTTTTATAAATAAAGGTTTTACTATTTTAATTAACCATCAAAACTTATTTATTTATTTCAAATAAGTTTTCCAAATATTTTATATTTTCAAATAAAACCTACTGATTTGGTTTTGAAATTATTTAATCAAATGGAGTTTTTAATTAAAATAAAAACCCATTTTGATTTATTAACTAATGTCCATTTTATTTAATTAATAATGGACCCTAAAATAAAATTATTATTTTGGTTTTGGAATTTTTGTTTATGTTACTGAACAGAACCAAATTCAAAGTTGTATAGTGTGGTGATTGTTTGAATTGTTTTGAATACTTGATTTGTTTGTTTGAATTTCAAAATAGGAAAAAGTTTTGGAAAAAGAAAAAGGTTTCAGAACTGGAAAAAAAATAGGATCCGGACCAGCCCAGCCGGCCAAGCCCAACAAGGCCCAGTACTAGCCCTCTCTGCCTCCAGAAAGAAAACGATTCACACTCATTTTCGAACCCGCAGAAGCTGACCGGTGGACCCTCCTTTCCTTCTCGCTTTCTCACTAACCAGCCGACCCCACCTCTCCTATTCATCGTCCTCACCCCGCGCAAATTCCTCCTCGCCGTTTCCTGCCTTAACGCCGGCGATCAAATTCGCAATAACCACGACCATTACCCCCCCTGCGACCACGCAGTATTAAACGCCTGCGTCTTCTCCTCCTTTCCCCTCTATCGCCATAACCAACATGCCAGCAGGCTACACAAATTTCGCCAGAGACCACCCTCTGCTCCGACGAGGTCCAGTGCCAATTCCGGCGACTCAGCGCCGCCCCTTGTCTCATTGACCACGCACACATACTCTCCACCTCCTGGCGCATCTGTCCGTGCCTCTCGTTCAACTGTGGGCGCCCCAGAACGCCGTCTTCAACAAAGCTCTGAGCGCCGCCGCGTCTGCAAACTTCTCCGGCGAAGTTTCCTGGTAAGTCCAGACCACCCCGCGCCTTCTAGTTCACGCACACGTCATCTCCTTGATCTTACGCATCTAACCATGCCCTCGGCTTGCCTTCTCGTGATCGACAGCGTCGCCTCCGACCGTGAACAGAACCACCCGTCGCCAGACCTAACTCCGGCGAGGAATTGCTGCTGTTCTAGAACTCCCCTTGCCACGCCGACCACATGACGAGCATCACCACGTCCTCGCGATCACGGTGAGTATCCTCGTATTCTCCTTCGCTTCCTGTTCTCGCCGTTACGCCGTAGCCAGAGCGCCGCCGCCGCACGCCACCGTCAAGCGCCGCCAGTTCTTGGCTAGTGGATAGGAGCCGTCCGATTTAGATCGAAGAGACACGATTAGATCACTTAACTTCGAAAGGGTACGCAGCCAGTTCCGTGCGATTCAACTTGATCTAACGGCCTACAGCACGTGATACACCCGAATCGGTACCAGCAAATAGCGTTGCGCCGCGTGTCACCAGACGTTTAGAAAATAGAATTTGAATCTGATTTAGATGCAGATTTGAAAACCCTATAACTTTTGATCCACACGTCCAAAAATTGCAAACTTTATATCGTTGGAATCAGTGGAACAAGCCCTAGACAACCATGGAATTTGTTTAGCAAATAGTATCGGTTAGATTGCTTGTTTTGCAGAAACAATTGTATGCTTGTTTAGATTAGAAAAATGATTCAAAAATGTTTTTGATTTTGAAACCCTTGCAAATTGGTTTGTGGTAAACTTACTGACCCTAGGAACCAACTCATTGTTTTGAAAATGGATTTGGTAAAGTTTAGAAAGGATTAATTGGTTTAGCCCATTTCTAGCCAAATAAAAATAATAGTTTTGTTATGAAAATGTTTTTGGAGTAAAAACTTTGGGAAAATGTTTTGGATCAAACCTACTGACCCTAAACACCAAGTTTTGAGAAACAACAACTTATTTGGTGAACAAATTAAAGTTGTTGCTTTGATAAAAATATTTTCCACCACATAAAATAATGATTTGATTTAAAAATGGATTTTGGACAAAACCCTTTTTGCAAATGACTTTGCCACCTTGGAAAATGACCACTTTGTACCTTGTAAATTTTAGAAGCCTAGTGGAGACCATCTTTGCAAATAAAACTATCCCTTGCATGCTTGCATGCATAACTTCAGATCCCATTGTTTTATGTGTGTGAGTATTGTTTGATTGACTATTGGTTTGGAATGCTAGTTGATATTGTGTTTGCTTGATTGATTGTAGTGAAGTTAGAAAAGTGTGAGACTAGCAAGATCAAGGAGTGAACCAACATTCCCTACCAAAAAGGCAAGTTACACTATCATTCAAAGTCCTACTATTTTCTATACTTAGTGGATTTTGAAAACATGCATGAAAAGAATTTTATACTTATGCTATGCTAAATCCTAATAGGATACCCTATACATTCCTTAGTGGAAACAATGTAGTTGTTACATGCTTAGCCATGCTATATTTTGAAAAGAGATACATGTTGAGATTTTATGAAGTTGAGAAAAGAACTTGTGTTTTATATAATAAAACAAGGACTCAATGAACCACCTGGGTGGCCAAGGATACTTTGAGTTTTGGAGAATGTGGCAACAAAAGGAACCATGTCTATGGCAATCTCTTTGTGTTGTGCTCCAAAAGAAACCACCCAGGAAACTTAGAGTTGAACATGTTTCTCCAAATGTGGCTTTCGTGTGCAACCACATGCTATTTATGGCTCTGGCTTAGTCAACTACGTTGGGAAGACCCATGCATTGTCTTCAGGCTACTGGACATGAGGACCTGGAATCCTACATGGGTACTTGAAGACAAGCTAGCAATGGTGTATGGGAGGACCCTCTGGAAAGACTTCGTCACATTCTCAATCTGTCGGTACTCCATCTTGGTGAGCACTAATCCAGTGGCCACTGGTGGCAAAAGGATGGGATTGTGACATGTGGGTAAAGTGTACTCCTTCTGCAGAAGATAATAAAATCTAAGTACTTAGTCGTGTCCCCGGTTATGGACAATACTGAGCAACTAAAGTTTGAAGCTATGGGAGATCTCGACATTCTAATTTCTAAAAGAAAACCTTTAAAGACTTGATGCACTTGGGGGTACCAAGGAACTCAAGAGATTTTGATGAAAACATGAACACTTGGGGTTACCAAGGAACTCATGAGATTTTGATAAAACTTGATGCACTTGGGGTTACCAAGTAGCTCAAGGGATTTTTGACAAAGACTTGAATACTTGGGGATACCAAGTAGTTCAATGGATTTTGATAAAGAGATTTAACAAAGGAAATAAAACCATTTTGAAAAGATAGGATAAATTATTGCTTTCTACAAAGGAGCCTAAAACCCTACTTAGCCAAATATGCATGTAATGATAGGATCCACTTATATTCAACATAGTAGTGAAACTTGCCAATACAATTCAAATGTATTTACCCTTGTGGCTGTAACTTGTAATGTTGCAGGTTTGATTGTTTAGAGAAGATTGATTGATTGATTAGGATTACAAAGTCTACAACCAACATCTGCCTGTGGCACTTTGAAGATGAAGGACCCCATGATTATAGTTATTCCGCTTCAATGTAATGTAATAGCCAAATGAGCTATGTAAGATGTAATAAAATTATGTTATTCCTGGTTATAAAGTTATATTATGACCTTTGTTTCTTGATATTACATCTTAACTGTGGATGCTAGCTATTGATCCAGGGACTAGCATTGTAAACATAGGGGACTCCACCTTATATTGTTTAAAGGTTGGGACACTCCCTCTACAGATGGTATCAGAGCATTGTGTTGCCTGTAGGATTTGTAAACCTAGGATTGGACAAAACCCCTTAGAAAAATAGGAGATGTACTTGTTCCAAAACTTACTTACAAACAATCTTGTAAACTCTTTCCTCAACCATTTTGGTTTCAACTCTACTTCTCTTCTATTTCAACTTGATGGAAAAACCTACCCCATGGCCAAAGACTACACCATGTGTAAAGGATTTCTTCAATTTCTTCAACTCTAATGACTTCAATTTCTTCAACTCTAATGACTTCAACATCTTCAGCATATTCACCAAGGACTTCCAACATGGATACCACTAAGGACTACAAGTGAAACAAGGAAATCTTGCTCAAGATATGGAGACTAAGGGAATGCAAAAATAAGAAGGAGATCATTTCACTAGAAGTTATTGTAACCAAGAGTTTTTCTCAAGGAAACAATGATCTCAAGCTAGAAGAACCAACCAAGAAGGATGGAAAAAAATCACAAGTGAACCATATAGATGGACCACCATATTGTAGTTAAGTCAAAACACACCAACTTATGTGGTGTAACAAAAATATTTTGTTGCCTAAGTATGTGCTTGAACTTTGTTGTTTGAGTGAAAAGTTGTTTGTGAATGCTTGCACATTGTTTGAGTGAATTGTGATGTGTGTGATTAGAAATATTTCCTTAGAAATATCTTGCCTATTCTAATCTACATTCAACCCAAACAGATGACTACTCCAAGAGACTCCAACATCAAGGTTGATGACACCAACACCAACCAAGAGGACAGCATGAAAGAGCTCATAGCAACCCAGAACCAGTTGAACCAAGTGACAGCTCAATTCATAGCCAACACTAGTGGAAAAGATCCAACCCTCCAAGGATTTTTGGAGACTCAAGGCCAACTGATGCTCAAAGTGATTGATCAAATGATCAAAATGGAAGAAAGCTATTCCAAAAGAGTTTGTGACAACAGGGATGACAGAAATGTTATTCTAGATGGAGCCCCAGCTTGCATTATTTGTGGAGACAAGGATCATACTTCCAAGGAGCATGGAGATCAATGCCCCAACTGTGAAGAGAAACATCCTGTTGGCCAATGTCCCACCTCTCAAGCCACTTGTTATTTGTGTGAAGGAAACAATCATGTTCCTATCCAATGCCCCATCTATCCCATTGTGGAACAAAGGAAACAAGGTGGAGTGCAACAAATGATTGCAAAACATCAAGAAGGATCGAAGTCTACCAAGAAGGTTGATGACAAAGGAAAAGGTCCACTTATACCTCCAAACAAAACAACCCAATTCAAAGGACCAAAGAAACCCAAGAAGCAAAAGAAAGACAAAAGCCATGTGTAATGTCATAAGTGTAAGGAAATGGGACACTATTCCAGTGAATGCCCAGAGAACCAGAAGAATAAGGAAATTAGCCAAGTGGTGTGCAACAACTGCAAAGAACTAGGCCACTATGTAGCAACTTGTCCACAAGAGCTACGTAAAGAACTCAAAGACATCAACTGTTTCAATTGCAAGAACCCAGGACATTATGCAAGCAACTGTCCAGAAAAGATGAAGAACAAGTTGAACAAGCCTATGGAGGAACTCAACCTTGGCCCATGAGTCAAGTATGGAAACAAACGACACAAATGCAAATGTTTGCCCAGAGAAGTTTTCCCCAGGATCCCAAGAAGGCCAATATGTAATTTTTGTTTGAAATATTTTAAGGGTGGTAGTACCCTAGTTGTTTTGAGCCTACTTGTAACCACTAGCCTTCCCAAATCCCGGGACGAGATTTATTTTAAGGGTGGTAGCCTGTCACATCCCAAGATTTTCCAAATCTTGTAATGTGAAAAACAAATGAATAAAATAAAACTTTGTTTGATTTTCAGAGTGAGAAGAAACTTTTTGAATCCAATTGGAAATCTTCAAACCAATTTGGATCAAATAAATCCTAAAGGTATTTAAAAAAAGATAAACATTTAATAAAGGAAAATAAAAATATTTAAAACTACTATTTTGGATCTTTTAAATAAAAAGGATTTGGTTTTCAAAAGAAAAGGTGGATTTATAAATAAATATTATTTTATAAGCCAAATTAGAACTTGGCCAAACCTTTGAAATAAAATATTTCTATTTGATAAAAATAGTAAAGATCTATTTAAAATAAATTAATAAGGATTTAATATCCAAGTTTTATAAATAAAGGTTTTACTATTTTAATTAACCATCAAAACTTATTTATTTATTTCAAATAAGTTTTCCAAATATTTTATATTTTCAAATAAAACCTACTGATTTGGTATTGAAATTATTTAATCTAATGGAGTTTTTAATTAAAATAAAAACCCATTTTGATTTATTAACTAATGTCCATTTTATTTAATTAATAATGGACCCTAAAATAAAATTATTATTTTGGTTTTGGAATTTTGGTTTATGTTACTGAACAGAACCAAATTCAAAGTTGTATAGTGTGGTGATTGTTTGAATTGTTTTGAATACTTGATTTGTTTGTTTGAATTTCAAAACAGGAAAAAGTTTTGGAAAAAGAAAAAGGTTTCAGAACTGGAAAAAAAAAGGATCTGGACCAGCCCAGCCGGCCAAGCCCAACAAGGCCCAATACCAGCCCTCTCTGCCTCCAGAAAGAAAACGATTCACACTCATTTTCGAACCCGCACAGAAGCTGACCGGTGGACCCTCCTTTCCTTCTCGCTTTCTCACTGACCAGCCAACCCCACCTCTCTTGTTCATCGTCCTCACCCCGCGCAAATTCCTCCTCGCCGTTTCCTGCCTTAACGCCGGCGATCAAATTCGCAATAACCACGACCATTACTCCCCCTGCGACCACGCAGTATTAAACGCCTGCGTCTTCTCCTCCTTTCCCCTGTATCGCCATAACCAACACGCCACCAGGCTACACAAATTTCGCCAGAGACCACCCTCTGCTCCGACGAGGTCCAGTGCCAATTCCGGCGACTCAGCGCCGCCCCTTGTCTCATTGACCACGCACACATACTCTCCACCTCCTGGCGCATCTGTCCGTGCCTCTCGTTCAACTGCGGGCGCCCCAGAACGCCGTCTTCGACAAAGCTCTCAGCGCCGCCGCGTCTGCAAACTTCTCCAGAGAAGTTTCCTGGTAAGTCCAGACCACCCCGTGCCTTCTAGTTCACGCACACGTCATCTCCTTGATCTTACGCATCTAACCATTCCCTCGTCTTGCCTTCTCGTGATCGACAGCATCGCCTCCGACCGCGAACAGAACCACCCGTCGCCAGACCTAACTCCGGCGAGGAATTGCTGCTGTTCCAGAACGCCCCTTGCCACGCCGACCACACGACGAGCATCACCACGTCCTCGCGATCACGGTGAGTATCCTCGTATTCTCCTTCGCTTCCTGTTCTCGCCGTTACGCCGTAGCCAGAGCGCCGCCGCCGCACGCCACCGTCGAGCGCCGCCAGTTCTTGGCTAGTGGATAGGAGCCGTCCGATCTAGATCGAAGAGACACGATTAGATCACTTAACTTCTAAAGGGTACGCAACCAGTGTCGTGCGATTAAACTTGATCTAACAGCCTACAGCACGTGATCCACCCGAATCGGTACCAGCAAATAGCGTTGCGCCGCGTGTCACCAGACGTTTAGAAAATAGAATTTGAATCTGATTTAGATGCAGGTTTGAAAACCCTATAACTTTTGATCCACACGTCCAAAAATTGCAAATTTATATCGTTGGAATCAGTGGAACAAGCCCTAGACAACCATGGAATTTTTTTAGCAAATAGTATCTGTTAGATTGCTTGTTTTTGCAGAAACAATTGTATGCTTGTTTAGATTAGAAAAATGATTCAAAAATGATTTTGAGTTTGAAACCCTTGCAAATTGGTTTGTGGTAAACTTACTGACCCTAGGAACCAACCCATGGTTTTTAAAATGGATTTGGTAAAGTTTAGAAAGGATTAATTGGCTTAGCCCATTTCTAGCCAAATAAAAATAATAGTTTTGTTATGAAAATGTTTTTGGAGTAAAAACTTTGGGAAAATGTTTTGGATCAAACCTACTGACCCTAAACACCAAGTTTTGAGAAACAACAACTTATTTGGTGAACAACTTAAAGTTGTTGCTTTGATAAAAATATTTTCCACCACATAAAATAATGATTGGATTTAAAAATGGATTTTGGACAAAACCCTTTTTGCAAATGACTTTGCCACCTTGGAAAATGACCACTTTGTACCTTGTAAAGTTTAGAAGCCTAGTGGAGACCATCTTTGCAAATAAAACTATCCCTTGCATGCTTGCATGCATAACTTCAGATCCCATTTTTTTATGTGTGTGAGTATTGTTTGATTGACTATTGGTTTGGAATGCTAGTTGATATTGTGTTTTCTTGATTGATTGTAGTGAAGTTAGAAAAGTGTGAGACTAGCAAGATCAAGGTGTGAACCAACATTCCCTACCAAAAAGGCAAGTTACACTATCATTCAAAGTCCTACTATTTTCTATACTTAGTGGATTTTGAAAACATGCATGAAAAGAATTTTATACTTATGCTATGCTAAATACTAATAGGATACCCTATACATTCCTTAGTGGAAACAATGTAGTTGTTACATGCTTAGCCATGCTATATTTTGAAAAGAGATACATGTTGAGATTTTATGAAGTTGAGAAAAGAACTTGTGTTTTATATAATAAAACAAGGACTCAATGAACCACCTGGGTGGCCAAGGATACTTTGAGTTTTGGAGAAGGTGGCAACAAAAGGAACCATGTCTATGGCAATCTCTTTGTGTTGTGCTCCAAAAGAAACCACCCAAGAAACTTAGAGATTGAACATGTTTCTCCAAATGTGGCTTTCGTGTGCAACCACATGCTATTTATGGCTCTGGCTTAGTCAACTACATTGGGAAGACCCATGCATTGTCTTCAGGCTACTGGACATGAGGACCTGGAATCCTACATGGGTACTTGAAGACAAGCTAGCAATGGTGTATGGGAGGACCCTCTGGAAAGACTTCGTCACATTCTCAATCTGCCGGTACTCCATTTTGGTGAGCACTAATCCAGTGGCCACTGGTGGCAAAAGGATGGGATTGTGACATGTGGGTAAAGTGTACTCCTTTTGCAGAAGATAATAAAATCTAAGTACTTAGCCGTGTCCCCGGTTATGGACAATTCGGAGCAACTAAAGTTTGAACCTATGGGAGATCTCGACATTCTAATTTCGAAAAGAAAACCTTTAAAGACTTGATGCACTTGGGGGTACCAAGGAGCTCAAGAGACTTTGATAAAACTTGATGTACTTGGGGGTACCAAGGAACTCAAGAGATTTTGATGAAAACATGAACAATTGGGGTTACCAAGGAACTCGTGAGATTTTGATAAAACTTGATGCACTTGGGGTTACCAAGTAGCTCAAGGGATTTTTGACAAAGACTTGAATACTTGGGGATACCAAGTAGTTCAAGGGATTTTGATAAAGAGATTTAACAAAGGAAATAAAACCATTTTGAAAACATAGGATAAATTATTGCTTTCTGCAAAGGAGCCTAAAACCCTACTTAGCCAAATATGCATGTAATGATAGGATCCACTTATATTCAACATAGTAGTGAAACTTGCCAATACAATTCAAATGTATTGACCCTTGTGGCTGTAACTTGTAATGTTGCAGGTTTGATTGTTTAGAGAAGATTGATTGATTGATTCGGATTACAAAGTCTACAACCAACATCTGCCTGTGGCACTTTGAAGATGAAGGACCCCATGATTATAGTTATTCCGCTGCAATGTAATGTAATAGCCAAATGAGCTATGTAAGATGTAATAAAATTATGTTATTCCTGGTTATAAAGTTATATTATGACCTTTGTTTCTTGATATTACATCTTAACTGTGGATGCTAGCTATTGATCCAGGGACTAGCATTGTAAACACAGGGGACTCCACCTTATATTGATTAAAGGTTGGGACACTCCCTCTACAAGCCGTCACGCATGTAGTAGGGGTCCACTATAGCGATGCCCGGTGTGTTCTCTCTAATGATCTGCATGGCCAGGCTGAGAGAAAACAGACGGACCATGGTATAGTGCAGCGGGTATAGGTGGAACATATTGAAGATGTCGTCGAACCGTAGGAAGAACAGATCCGCAGGGGCATTGTCGATGAAGCCCAAGCCTGGTGGCACCTTAACCACGAATACCGGGTGCGAGGGATCTTTTTCCGATAGAAGGCGTCTCTCTATCGTCAACACGCCGTCATGCACACTCTGCAGTTCCGAACTAGCGAGATTCCGCAAATTCTTAGGTAGCATGGGCTCACCCGCCACATGAATCCTCCACATAATACCCTCGGGTCTTGGTGGCCCGTCCCGAAACCTGATCAGATTCACAGTTGTTGACAACACCGGCTGGCTCGAGCTGCTAGATTTTCTTTTCCTGCCCTTTTTTCCTTTTGGAGAGCGGGAAGGCACCGCAATCTGAGCACCGGCCACCCTATGTAGAATGTCAGGGCTTAGAATAAAGGGCCGGTTGGTTGTATCAGCTGGCTCTATAAAGGCGCAAGCTAGAGGCGTCTCTTGAGAACCAAACAGACGCTTGGTGATAGTGGCTTTCTGTGTGGGGCCACCAGCTAGGTCTTCGTTGCTAAACTGAGTGTTGAAGAAGTGATCATTCCAGTCCTCGGCCGGATCCTGCGCCATGTGCATATCATCAACATGATCATCCGACCCACCGCATGGAGGTGACGGCGAGGGCGGTAAGGGGGCCTTGCCACCGCTTGTCGCTGGCACGATAGGCGGTGCTGTTGTCTGTGGCGTGATGGCCCCCGCCGTCCCCAAACGGATCATGCTCTTTGGCCATTGCAAAAATAAGCCGAAGCAAGTTCTGAGGACAGCCGGCTCTTCTTCATCCGCTCCTGGGGGTTGAATGGGAGGTTCCAGGTCGTCACAGCCCCTTAGCACCCGACTAATTTTAACCCTGTGCATGCTATCTGGCATCGGCCTTGAGTGGAACGTGCGCTGCAAGGGTTGAACGATGGTACCCTTGGCAACATCCCTCAGCTCGTTGTTCACGTAGCATAAGAGAGTGCAAGGAACATCCGTCTGCGGAAAACATGTACGGCGTCGTCAGAGATGCCATAAGAGTAATAGATGGTGTGAAAGGCGGTAAAGCAATTTGTTTACCGTGATGGCGTCGAGATCGGCTAATGTCGACGCACCGCATACGGCGACGGGCGTGCAAGAGATGGAAGGGCTGCTTGATGGCGCGGTGCTGGCCGCCGGTGTATTCTCCCTACCGACGGGTGCTGGAGCTCTGGTGCCACCGCGACGATGGAAGGGGGCACCAACATGTACTCCGGCACCGCGGTGATGGCAGGGGGAGTCACCAACACTTGCGGCGCCGCGGTGCTAGCGGGCGGAGTCACGAACACGTAGTTCGCCTGATTCGTCGGCGACACGTTGTTCGAGTGGCTGATGACCATGCTTGGAATCGGGCACGGCCCTACTCGACCACCCGCGCTCCAGTTGTGAGGGTGATTGCCAGGTTGTTGTGGACGATCTGCGGGATCTGCGCCACTTGTTCCTTAAGTTCTTGAACCTCGCGGTTTTCCTCCTCGCTCCTTCCCGACGGCGCCACATGCGTCCTCGGCGGTGGACCAAAATGATCCACCCAATTCTTACCCCCGAGGCCGGCCAGACGGCCAGCCGACGATGGCTTCTTCGTAACCGGCTCTATTTTCTTGGCCCGGTTCATCGCCCTGTTAAAAGGGTTATCCCATCGGGTGGCCGCCGTCGACCCCTGGGATGAGGAACCCTAGGATCCATGACTAGCAACAATTTCCTCCTCCTGTAGAAGAAGTAACAGTGGATCGTTTAGATCATCGATTAGATTGCAATCGAGTTGATCCGCGGTAATTAGATTATACTTACCACAATTTCCTCGAATTCCTTCACCGCAAGATCCGCGGTGAGTTGTTTGGTTTTTGGGTCCACATGGTAACGGGCCCTGATGAAGTTTCGAACCTGCCCGGGTTCGAATTTCGCAAAGGGGTTTTCTATCCCCTTGGATCTATACTCTTCGTCCTCCTTATTCCATTTGGCCTCCGCGGTTCTGTATCCACCAGATCCGAGATGGTGATGACCTATATTCATCGCCTGGAGCACCTTTCCCCGATTACTATTGGCCAGGGTTCTTTCGGATTCACACCTCTCCTTGAACTCACGGAACTGATCTTCGGTGATCTGCGGGTCAATCTTCTGGATCTCCTCGAGACTTTTGCCTTCTTTATAGATCTTCTTTTTTATCCGGGTTCTCCAGCTGGCCAGGGCGGTGCTCATCCTTGTGAGGGCGGATTTGTTTACTTCATTCCCATGATAATTTGTGTTCTGATACTTAGCGGGGAACTTGTATCTTGCGTGCAGCTTCTCGAAGAGGAGTGTGCGCAAGTGGCCATTATCTTTATGCCGGAGATTCTCGGTGTTGATCGAGATGGTTGTCCGGGTGATCGCCGCCACTTTCCCACCGTACCCTTTGAGACAAGGGCGGGCTCCAAAGGAACCCCTGATGGGCTCACTTCGGTAATTTCCTCCCTGACAGTGCCGACCGTGTTCGGGCGCCGTTCCTTCGGCTTCTTCTTCTTCTTCTTCTTCTTAGGAGGATTGCTACCACTCTCTGTGCCCTCGCCGCCATCAGTGGTTTCATCATCCGTCGTTCCTTCGGCTTCTTCCTCCGCGTCTTCCATCTCATCATCCTCGCTCTCTGAAGGATGGTATTCTTCATCGTCTTCTAGCCACTGGGCCGCCTCCCGGAATGTCAATTGTTTATTCGGAGGTCTGAGTTGTTCTGCCGCCTCCCAGAATTGTCAATTGTGTATGCGCTTAGAACATCCAGCCTCGTCGTTGTCACACATCTTTGCACTAATAAAAAACAAATAATTGGTTAAATGCACGGAAAAATCCGGCATGACCTTTGCTAATTTCTTAAACTAGGAGTGCCCGATTTCTGCCGAAATGGAAGTTAATCAACATTCAGGCAAAAATCGGGACTCATTTCATACAAGAACCTACATACACGACATAATAAAGTGCTTCATATACAAGCACAAGCACAATTTCAAGTGCTACAATTATATCACCACAGATCAGTACTACTAGACCATCACCAGCAAGCAAACCAGTACTAAAACCATCACCAGGATCAGTACTAACACCATACAACATAACTAGGATTTCAGCATGAGCATTTCATCAGTATATACACATTGTTTCATCAGTATATACATCATAACTAGGATTTCAGCAGGAGCATTTCATCATTATATACACATTGTTTCATCATAACTAGCATTGCAATAACAATATAAGATGCACTGCATCCCAGTGGCAGTGCTTGTCAATGTCTCTGTTTGGTATAGTCTTGACACTCTGTTAGGTGGAGGAGTAGTAGTACTGGTACTCTGGTAGGGTTACTAGGGTCTGTAGTATATATTGTTCAGGTGTTTGTTTAGGAGATGTTAGCTGGCTGGAACAGGACACTTGAACAAAATAAGGGGCTTGCAAAAGCAAGTACCAGCTCAACATCAACACCATAACATGTCTCTATCAGCTGTTCAGAAGCAGCTGGCTCTGCATAAGATTAACAACTAGAGCCATCACTTGAACAAATGGAGCCATCAGCATCAGATTAACAACTCATTTGACAGCAAAGTTTATTTATACAAGGGAGACCTCTGGCTCTGCATACATGGCCAGGATGCCATATTCCAAGATGACATGTGATGCTATTTATTGGATTGATTGATGCTCACATGAAGATAGAATATTGGAGTTCTTAATATGAAAGTGCGAACATTCTCAACTCATTTATCCAGTGCATATGAAAATGTATATGGGCATGCATATAACATGGTTGTTTTGTGAAAAGATAAATAACATGGTTTTGCTTCAGGCTGTCGGACAGAGAACATTCAGTAATGAGGGCTCTGTTCTTCAACAAAGAATGCATATCACCATTCATGAAGTACACCCTCTATTTGATACATTAAAAGTAGCATATGTTTGATACACAATGGATTCGTCTCTTATCAGTTATCAATAACTTGCAGCTCTAAACCCTAATTCCCAAATACAACAAGAGGCTGCAGCCCCAAGATTGTTCCTCCCACAGGAGCCCCAAAGTAGTATATGAACAACTTGTATTTCAGTCAACTACACCATTCTAACTACTTTAAATTGAAATACACAAACCAGAGCTTCTCTAGGGCATAACACCTGAACAACTTGTATTTCAGTCAACAAGAGGCTGCATCGAGAATAACTTCAAAGTTGAGCAGGATCTAAGGATCAACAATAACTTGGAGGCATAGTTTAATTTTTTACACCAGAGCTTCTCTAGGGCAAACCAAATAGGAACTTTCATCTGTTCATTGCAGGATCTAAGGAACCGTGTGGGCAGGGAGAGAGGGGAGGCTCACCTCCTTTGAGACAAGGACGACGACGAGAGCGTGGGAGAGGCGGCGGCGGCCTCCTCCTCCTCAGCCTCGAGTGGCGGCGTCCTCCTCCTCCTCGAGCAGCGACGACCTTCTCCTCCACGGATCGGCAGTGACGCGGGCCTCCTCCTCCTCGAGCGGCGCGATCCTCCTCCTCCACAAGCGGCGCGGGCCTCCTCCTCCTCCACGGATCGGCAGCAGCGCGGGCCTCCTCCTCCTCGAGAGCGCAGCGCGGCGGTGGCGAATCGAGAAAGCAGCGGCGGTGGCGCAGCGCGGCGGGGCTCGATGTGTGGTGTCTGTGAGATGGGGATGAGAGAGGCGGACGTGGCGCGCGCGGTTGACTAGTCCAACCCACATAGGCGTAGCGCACCCTGGCCAAGTGTGCTACGGGTAACCGTAGCGCACTTGGCCAGGGTGCGCTACGGCTATGTGGGTTGGACTATCAAATAAGAGGGCGGCCACCCCACTAGTTAACACTAGCACTATCTTATCCCACTGGTTCTGTCCACTGCTCTATTCTAAACTTGTGATCACCCAGGTTCGAATCTTGGTGCCCCACTTTTTTATTTTTATTTTAAAAATACTTTTAAATGTTCCAAAAAATGCCCAAAAGTGGTGATATATGCCATAAAAGTTTTGTTTTGTTTTTAAAATACTTTTAAATATTCCAAAAATGCCCAAAAGTGATAATATATGTCATAAAAGTGGTACAAATATGATTCAAAGTATAACTAAATTTCATAATAATTTGTCCATGAATATTACAATCTTTTTCGACCACGCGTTTTACAATATTTTTTGAGCTAGCGTTTTACAATCTTTTTTCCCTTCTTTGTCGCGGTTGAATAATTTAGCCCTGGCACTTTAATGTTTCTTCTTTCGAACGGGCTACCTTTTTTGGGTAGGGTTGTCCTTTTTCTTCTTGTGATGTATGTTGCTGCATCGTGTCGTCGTCATCTTCAATCTTTGGATCGCCGTACTGGTCGAAGTCTTGCTCGTTGGCGACTCCATCAATTCCGATGATGTTTCTTTTTCCTCTACTCACGACAACACGGCTAGGCTTTGTTGGGTCGGTAATGAAAAAACATTGTTCCACTTTGGTAGCCAGTACCCATGGTTCATTTTTCGCGGCCACGTTCACACCGGCGGCCTTGGATTTGGCTGCTTCGGGTATAACCATGGTTCTGAAATACCGGCCTTCTCTTTCTACGCTCTTTGCCCATCTGACATGGAACATCGGCACCTTTTCTCCACAGTAGTCGAGATCCCAGATCTCCTCGATTCTTCTGTAGAATCTTTCCTTCACGTTGCCATCGGTGTAGAATTCTGACGTTACGCCTGAGTTCTGATAATCACACTTGTTGTCCTTTTCCTCCGTGTAGAATGTGTAGCCGTTGATATCATACGCCTGATAGGTCACCAGGTTTTGCATCGGTCCCTGCGACAAGGTTAATATGATCTTTTCCGCGTCAGAAGAATGCGATCGCGGGGGATTATCAAGGAGCGTCTGCCTAAACCAACGCGTCAAATCTGAGTTGTGCTCTTTGATTATTTCTCCCTGCGTCCTCTGTATGCCCCGGTCACTATACTTCTTCTCGATTAACCTTTTTTGCTTCTGTACCCAAGGATCAACCAGTTCTAAATGCTGTAGCGCGACGAGGTTTGCTCGATCAAAGTCTGCGCGTCGAAAATAGAAGTTTGCATGCAGTATGCGACGACCCTCTCGGTGACCAGATCCATCGATCTTGCCAAGGTGCCTGTTGACGGGAAGACCGACAGGGTTCTCGATGTCTAGATAATTCGTGTAGAAAGAGATGCACTCTTTGGCCAGAAAGCCCTTGGCTATGCTTCCATCTGGACGGGACCTGTTGCGAACGTATCCTTTGATGTGTCCGTTCATCCTTTCGAATGCCATCATGCTGCGGAGGAACATCGGCCCGAGTTGTACGATGTCCTCCACGACATGGACCAGCAGATTGTAACACCCTCGCCTGATAAGGCTGAGTTCATCTATATAGTGTGAATCCCTAGATCGGTTCATTGGCACACACAGTACAAAATGATACCAAATATAACTGTGCATCATAAATACAACGAATATGATCAAGAATTTACATTATTTATTCAAGTACACGTCGGAAAACGAATACAAGGTAGATCTTCATCCTTCAAATGTGCCACAGGAGAACAATTGTTGAGTGGAGTCTCGCGACCTATGAACGATCACTAAGATACGATATAACCTGCAACATGAAACGTTGTAGCCACGAATGGTTAATACATTGAATGTATGGCAAGTAGGCTAAAGTGGTTAACAACAGATCTACCAACTACATGCTTATTTGGCCAAGTGGAGTTCAGGCTCATTTGCATAAAGCAATAGTTTTATCCTAACATTTGTATCAAAGTAGTTTTCCAATACGATAAATAGGACACTCTAGTTCACTCCCAGGTGCTCCTACCCAATTATGTTCACCCAACAAGTTTTAAGTAATTAAGAACAAAGGATGAGTGAGAAATATCATAGCATCAGTATCAGGTCGCTCTAATTGTCCATAACCGGGGACACGGCTAAGCACTTAGTTTATACACCCTGCAGGGGTTAGTACACTTTACCCATGTGACTTGGCCAGCCCAGCTCGTACCACCACTCTCATATTGGGTGATGATAGGGAGAAGTCCAAGAAGGAACCGTTCGGGAAGTAGCTTCCCAAACCCGACACGCACCGGTCCAACCTACACTATCTACATCTCTGGATACGTGGGTTCGAGTTACCACAACCTAGTGAGTCCAACCAACCGCCCATTCCATTATTCGCACATGGTTGCACACGAAAGCTCCCAAACAAATAAACCAATCCTTTCTCAATACCCTGGGCGGCATTCCCCACCAATATCCACACTCGATGACCCAATCAAAGCCATTCCGCCCAGGTGGTTCATTAAAATCATGTTGGTTTGTCATTTAGCAAAATATAATCCTTTCAAAACATATAACTTTTCATGGTATGATTCCCTTCCTCGTCTAAATAGCATAGCTAAGCAATCTACCAATACGATGGATCATAAACAAGGAATGCTAGGGAATAACATGGGACATAGCATAGCATATACACATCAATTCCTACATTTGCCTTTGTTGTAGATGTAGTCGATTAGATAATCCTCACAATTCTCATAGATATAATGGTTGCTCTCGTCATAACCACAATACTTGCAATCATAGTAGTTGCAATCACACACGTTACAATCCTCACAATCTATCGAGCAAACAATTGCATACAATCATAAACAATAGCACATAGAGATCAAACAAATGCAACAAATGCATGCATGACAATTTAATAAGTCACAGTGGTTGTTATTTTAGTTCTCTAAACAATATTGAAGTATATGATGCATGCAAGAGGCCAATTAATGCAATGGTGTACTTGTTATTAATAATTACTTGCCAATATAGGGTTTTTAATAGTTCTGTTGTAACGTCTGTTCTAACTGTCGAATTAAATTTTTTTCTTGGGTTTACTGGATATAAGACGTTAATACGAACCAGTAGGCGTTGGATTCACCCTAATCGGAGTTATAGATCTTTTTGTATGATTTAAATAGTGTTTAATGGGTTTTAAATGATTCATATTGTTTCTGTTGTATAAAAATCAAACTAAAATTATATCTGAAATCTCCACGGAATTATGAGTTCAGGGACATATTATTTGTAATTTTTGAGTAGTATTTATTTTCTTATGAATTTATTACTCTAAATAGGCCATTAAACCATTTAAATCTTCACGGCAAAACCTTACAGTCAAAGGCTGAACTAATTGCATATTGATGATCTACATGGAACCAGCTTTCCATCGGTATATCATTTATATTTTTGTGATATGCAAATATTTTACTATGAATTTATTGATTTCTAAAGCCATTAAAACTAATTAAATCACTACGGGGTAAATAATCCGCAAAAGCTAGATCCAACAAGATATTATTAACATACATTATAGTAGCTTCAATTTGATATATTGTTCATATTTTTCGGAGTTACAGATAATTTCCTATGAATTTATTAACCTAAAAGACCATTAAAACTAATTAAATTAGTGCAGTAACCATGTAAAGTAAAAGTTCGATCTATTATGATAAGATGATTCTACGTAAAATTATCTTAAATTTGATATATTATATGCAATTTTTGGACGTGGTATGAATTTCTATTAAATTTTACAAGTTAGATCTAGAATATGCAATTTTAAATTCGAATGGAATATTCTAGAGAATATTCCGCTGACTGGACAGGTTGACTTTCATGCTGACTGGGACTAGATGTTGACCTGACGATGACATGGCGTTGATGAGGAAGCTGACCGGAATAACGACATGGCACGCACCGGTTTGATTGGATCTCGACCGTCTAGATAGGATCTAGTGGCTAGAAGAAGAGATTAACCCGATTTTGGCTCAGAATAGAGAAGAAACAGATATGTGTTAGAAAGGCAAATCCGTAGATCAAATTGAAAAACTTACAACATAAAAGTTGTGGGGAATTATTAGTCCTACCTTCTTACCAAAGGAATTTGGATTTGAAGAAACGAGCGCGACTACATCTTGGATTTACACCGTCAGATCTAAAATATTGCGATGCGAAATTCTCCGGCTGTGGTGGATGAAAAGAGGTGAGGTTTGTCGAGATTGAAATATTTCGACGAGTTCTTCAACTTTCGTTTTTTGACTGAAGGCAAACGACGAAGTCTAGATGGGTTAAAAAGCGAAATAAGATTTGGGCATGTGTAGATTCGGGATTTTGAGAAGAGAAACTCGTACAGCTGTGGCTCCACGAGTTTATATGGAGATTTAGGATGTTATAGAGATAGGTATTGGAGTAGGGAACAAGTAGAAACGAACGAAAGTCAATTCGGAGTTGTAGATAAAAAGTTATGAGAGTTTGAATAGAGATAGGTTTGACAAAACAGATTTTGCATGGATTTTAAAGCGAGGCTGGGATCGATCGTCTCGTGTACGTGCATGGCCTGGCTCGGACGGTCCGGGTGGGCCGGCCCGATTAGGCTTTTTTCTTTTTCTTTTTCTATTTACTTGTTTCCCTCATATCTTTTGCATACGAACTTCAAATGACACGATTCTTGTTTCTAAATTTTTCTAAAATCGAATAGATCATTGTAGGATCATATTTGTAATCTTTTTACTAGTTTGCAACTAGTGGATTTATAAATCCTTGTATATTCCATTTTATTTATATCTTTATTTGTTTGTAGTTATTCCATAACTTTTTCATAATAGCTCCAAATGAGCTCAATTTTGTTTCTAAAATTTTGTAATATTAATTGGATCTCTTTAGGCTATAATTATCAATAATTTATGCCTTATCAACAATGGGTTTTATAAAATCAATTTAATTACCTTTAGGAACATTTGGGCGAATCAACTATAGGATTTAGATACCAGGATTTGAATTCTGTTTGTGAGATCTTTGCATGGATGTAATGAAATGCTTATGAATGCTTCATGATTTTTATTTTGAAATCTTGCACACCAATTCTACAATCCATAATCAATCCATGCCCTTTTGCCTATATGGCTACTTAGGTCATAACAAAAGAATATAGGATTTTGAATTCAAGGTTGAGAAGATTTTCTATTCAAACAGTTTCTTCTCGTTGAGAATTTTCAACATAGTCAAACAATCAATCAAACTTATTTATTTATTTCACATTCCAAAATTAGGAGAATTTTGGGATGTGACACAGATGCACCATAATGTCAAAGAATGCGGGTGGGAAGTAGACCTCAAGCTCACATAGTATCACCACGATCTTCTCCTGTAGCCTCCCGAGCTGATTCGCGCCAATCGACTTCCTAGAGATGACGTCGAAAAACTTGCAGAGGCCAAATAACGTTTCACGGACGTGCTCGTCCATTATCCCTCTTAGTGTGACCGGAAGTACCTGCGTCATTAGCACGGCACAGTCGTGAGACTTCATGCCACTGAACCTCTGCTTCGCCTCGTCTAGGTATCTGCTTATCTTGCCCGCGTAGCCGTAAGGAAATTTGACTCCTAGAAGACACTTGAAAAATTGTTTGATCTCATCCTGGCTTAGAGTGAAGCAAGAAGGAGGGCAGTAATATTCGTTCTTCTTGAACTTTTTACCCTTCCGACGACCTTGTGTCGTCTCCGACTCATGATCATCGTCATCTTCTTGACCATCAGGAGTAGTGCGTCCTCCGTGAAGCTCCTTCTGGATACCCAAGCATATCAGGTCGTGCCTTTCTTTCGGACCATCTTTTGTCCTATCTGGCATGTTGATTATGGTGGCGACCAGACTCCCGCACACGTTTTTCGTGATATGCATGATGTCGAGGCTATGAGGCGTGCGGAGAAACTTCCAGTATGACAACTACCAGAAAACATACCTTGTTTTCCATACCTTCATCAGCGGCTTGTCTTGTTGCTGCTTCTTTCGCTTCTTTCCAGGCTTAGGACAATCTTTCCAGTTTTTCAGCAACTCTTCCACTTCTTCACTGCTCCTACGCTCTGGAATTCCTCGGGTCTCGGATTTGCCATCGAATAGGTCTCCACGTTTTCTCCATGGATCATTCTTGCTGAGCCACCTCAGGTGCGCCATGAACACGGTTTTCGATGACCCTAGATCTTTCTCTAGTTGGAGATATCTTGTGTTATCCATGCACCTAACGCATGCGCAGAATCCTTGGATAACCTGCCCCGAGATATACCCGCAACCTGGATAGTCTTGCACTGTAGTGACCAACGCGGCTCTCATAGTGAAATAATCTTGTGCGACGGCGTCGTAAGTATTGGCTCCAGATTCCCATAACGTGGCTAGCTCCTCTTTCAATAGCCCGAGATACAGATTGATGTCGGTACCAGGTTGTTTCGGCCCTTGAATTAACATACTCATTTGTATGTACTTCTCCATGCACAACCATGGAGGGAGGTTGTACATCCATACAAACACGGGCCAAGTGTTGTGCGTGCTGCTCTGGCTACCGAACGGATTGAGTCCATCGGTGCTCGCACCAAGCTTGATGTTCCTAGAATCTCCACCGAATTCTGGGAATTCGAGGACCAATGCTTTCCAGTGGCTAGCATCTGTGAAGGGTGCGTCAGCAGCTCATCCTTTTCGGGGTCATCATCATCATCTCCTGGCTTCTTCCTTTCCGCATGCCATCGCATGAGCTTCGCTTCCTTAGGGTCCGCGAAATAGCGCTGCAGACGAGGAGTGATAGGAAAGTACCATACCACTTTTCGAGGTGCTTTCTTCCCTTTCTTGTATCGACTCACGCCGCACACCGGACATGTGGTTTTCTCCGTGTCCTCGCCCCGATAAATGATGCAATCGTTGATGCATACGTGATATCTAATGTGCGGTAGATCGAGAGTACAGAAGATTTTCTTGGCGTCCTCGATACTAGTTGGACATGTGTTCCCCTCCGGGAAACGATCGTGCCAGAATGCCATCATATCGTCGAAGCTTGCGTCGCTCAATTTGTTTTTTGCCTTCATCTCCATAGCCTTGAGCGTTACATTCAACCGGGTATCATCAGGCCTGCATCCTTCATACAATGGAGTAACCGCGTCTTTCTCAAGTTGCGCAAGCTTGGCTTTCTCTCTAGCGGCAGCCCTGGTGTTACTCGTCTGCTTGAGAATAAGCTCTTGCACATAAGGGTCCCGCACCCAGCCTGACGTTGTTCCATCGTCGTCTGCTCCTCCGGCATCTAGATCATCATCATCCCGGTCTGCTTCCGCACCTTCACCATCTCCAGGAGACTCTTCATCATCTCGCCCGTTCTCGCCGTGATGATGATCATCGTCATGTTGGCCACCTTCACCGTCTCCATCGTCTTCGTCATTGCTTATCCAACGAGTGTATCCATCCATGAAACCATGGCGGAGCAGGTGCGCCTGCAGATTCCCGGAATCTGGGTCGATCACCCAGTTGAGTTTGCATCTTCTGCACGGACATCTTATATCTGTCTTGTTATTTCGTATCATGTCGGCTGTCGCACATTTCAAAAATCTAGCCACAATGCCTTCGCTCATTATGTGGACCATTTTTGCCTACACGGTGTACACGGTACAATTAGAAGTCTATTAGAACTAGATAATGAATGCATGCATTCAATGGTCGATAGAAAATTTCGGCATGACCTATCCTAAAATTAGGACCTTTGCGAAATGCCAAAATCTTGCCAAAATGGAAATGAATCAACATTTTGGCAAAACAAATGGTAACTTGTTCACATACAAACACAAGAGAGAGAGACTGAGATCCATACACACATGAACATATCATTATCCTCTCCATACACACATGCATGAGCATCATCGATACTCTCCATATATACACACATATGACCATATCGATCCTCTCCATACACACATCATGAGCATCGATCATCTACATACATATGACCATATCATCCATAGACACATGAACACATCCTTACATGGACAACTTACCGAGATGAGAGACCAATCGCGAGAAGATGGAAAGGAGAGGTGCGCGCGAGACCGGAGAAGCAGATGAGAGAGGAGAGCTTCCTCTATTACTTATGTAACATCCAAAGCAAGTTCTACATGCTAAAAATGGTGAATGGGTGGAGAAATTGAGGTGGGAAGGAGAAGGATCCCAACTAGATCTAAGGAGGAAGAAGAAGGGGAAAGTGAAGTGTGGGGTGGTGGAGATGATCACATGATCACATATGTTTGTGCAGGTCGACACATCCGTGGTGCACATGGCTCCAGTGCGCCACAGGGAAAAATCACATCCGTGGCGCATATGCCAGAGTGCGCCACGGATGTTTATGCCCGTTTAAGGAGCAGAGGGGGCTTCACATAGGCGTAGCGCACTTGCCTCATGTGCACTATGGCTATCCCCAACAACTATAGTTCACCACCCCTATGTGCGCTACGGGTATGCGGCATGCAGCCAACAGGGCCCTGGCCCACACATATCTGTGGCGCACTATGTCCATGTGCGCCACGGTTGTTCTAGTTACTAGTAGGGCACTGCCCATAGGTGAGCGACGCCTGTTTTAGCCGTGAGGCACTTCAACCATGTGAGCCACAGATGTGCTGATTACCTATAGCTGTTTTCCTAGTAGTGGAGGACAAATTAAACTACGTATTTGAGGAGGCTGATCAGGTGAAATGGAAGTAAATTGCCAACCAGATCAAGCTAGAGACAGAAAGACTGCTGTGGGATCCATGTGACCACTAGTGTGTCTCAAGAACACCAACGCGAAGGGAAAGCTTCTTTGGGCGCACGGTGGTGAGATGAGGAGCGGCGGTGAGCGTGTCTGTTTTGTGGGCTTCCAAGGGGGTGATGGTCTAGTAGGCGGAGGGTGGATGTTAACATAGCGCGACGGGGTGGGGAGGGATGAATTTGAAAATTCTGACCTACCGTAGTTTGTGCACCACCATATACGTGCCCCCCTTTCAGTGATCATAGTTCAAAAT
This sequence comes from Avena sativa, assembly GCA_916181665.1. NCBI lineage: Eukaryota > Viridiplantae > Streptophyta > Magnoliopsida > Poales > Poaceae > Avena > Avena sativa. The sequence continues at coordinate 332,791,282 of OV702285.1, forward strand.
TGACAAATTTTGGCTAAACCATGATGAACTAGTTAAAGTGGCGAAATCAGCATGGAAACTTGAAAATTCATGAAACTCGTGCATTGTCCGTTAAATATATGTATTAGTTTGTGTGAAATTATGGAAGGTGGAATTTTGAGCCATATCTTATCTCATCTTAACACTTTGAATATTGACCATTGGATCAAGACTCGCGAATCCCAATATTTCTAGCCGTTGGATCTTCTTTTCCATTCTATTAGCATCTAATGCTATAAGATACTATTTATAGTCTTTAACACAATAAACACTATGCACAAACCTCAAAATACACTTATCCATCATTCTAGAGTCTTCTCTATCATTTCTCTGGACCATGTTACCAAAATTGACATGTTTTTAGTAAACTACCATATTGTCAATTTATCGCAAAAATTTAGCTAGTAAGATTGATAGGGTTTATCCATTAAATAGGGTACTTTGTGTGACAATTAGCACGATGTCATATTGAGCCATAATCTTTGAAGTTGCTTCACAACCAAAAACAATGTTGTCACTTGGAAAAATAAAATTGGGTTTTCCATTTGAAAGCAAAGCTTGACTGGGCAAGATGCATCCAATGTACAGAATACAAAACATGGACACGGTATCAGCAATTATGGCTGTGCGGGTCAAAAAAAGCAAATATGGTTATGACCTTGGTCATATTGTTTGAAAGACGGCAGATGTCTATCAACTCATTAAATGCTCAAAATTGTACAAGCGTCTAGGTCTATCTGACGGAGATAGCATCCCCCAAGTGGGAGTGGGAGTAGCGTACCTTAGAAGCTTCATCTTCAAAATTTCGAGAAAGCGCAGAAATATCCCGCCCATCCATTCAAAAATTCATCCCCAAACATACATCACCTTTTTTTATAATGCAAAACTCCTCTTCTATCCCTGCTCCGGAAACAAGAACCCGAGGAGCAACGCAATTATAGAGGGATATATGTGGTAATTTTGCGTTCCCCCACGTGCGTCACCCCATCGACCTGGTTCCCTACCCTTCTTCAATAAGTGCATTTACCTGACCGCCCCCTCCGGCCTTACACTGACTTTGTGGACCAACAATGCAAGTAACCCGCTTGTTAGTGACCCAGAATTATGGTAAGTAGAGATTCCTATCGTTTACAGTTCAAAATTCGAACATTTTTGCTAAACCGAGATGAACTAGTTAAATTTCGCGGAACTGGCTCAATAACTTGAAAATTTTAAGAAACTTTGGCGTTATTCGTCAAATAATTCATACTTTGTGATAAAATTGGTGCGGTGAGACTTTGAAACATAAAAAATTGGTGCGGTGATAAAATTGGTTAGCCATTGTATTCCACGAATATAACCATAAAGTTTGAATATTATTGAAAATTCCCAAAACACTAAACCCCTAAACCCTATAACCCTAAAAACTAATAAGCCCTAAACCCTAACCAAGCAGGTATTATGCACTTGTAGATCAAATTTGAGATACTTCCATTGAATTGGGCAATGCCATTCTATTAGACGAATATATGCATAAAGCTTGAGCATTACTGGAAATTCCCTAAACCCTAAACAACCCCTAAAACTTAAACCCTCAGCCCCTAGATACTAAAACCCTAAACAATAAAACCCTCAACCCATAATTAAACCCTAACCAGGTAAGTATCATGCACTTATAGATCAAAATCTGAGATACATTCATTAAATTGTGGTAATGCCATTCTTTTCCACAAATATAACCATAAAGCTTGAACATTGTTGAAAATTCCCTAAACCCCTAAAGGAACCTGACCAAGCAGGTATATCAGCCACTTATAGATCAACATTTGAGCTATATTTTCATTAAATTACGCTAATGCTGTTCCATTCCACGAATCGAAGCATAAATCTTGAACATTATTGAAAATGCCCTAAAACCTAAACCTTAAACCCCTAAATGACCATGAGCAAGCAGATATATCTCATCCACTTTCAGATCAGCATTTTAGATATACTTTCATTAAATTATGCTAAAGCCATTCCATTCCACGAATCTAAGCATAAATCTTGAACATTATTGAAAAAACCCTAAAAGCTAATCCTTAAACTCCTAAACCTTAAATCCTTTGACCCTAAACCCGAACCAATCAGGCATCATGCACTTATATATCAAAATTTGAGATACTTCCATTAAATTGCGCTAACGCCTTTCTATTTCACGGATATAGGCATTAGATGCTAACCCCCGCTTTAGATACTTCCATTAAATTGCGCTAACGCCTTTAGATACTTCCATTAAAAATTCACCAAACCCTAACCCCCCCTAAAACCTAAACCCTATGCCCTATCCCCCTAAACCCTAAAAATCCTAAAACCTTAGCACCTAACCCTGACCAAGCAGGTATCATGCACTTATAGATCAAAAATTGAGATGCTTTCGTTGTTAAATTATTGCCAAGACACTCTATTCCACAAATATAAGCATAAAGCTCAAACTTTATTGAACATTCCTGAAACCCTAAACCCTAAACCCCTAAATCCATAAATAAACCTAGCTAAACCCTAAAACCCGAAACACAAAATGCCTAAACCCTGAACACTAAACCCCGAAACCCTGACCTAGCAGCTATCATATGCACACTTGTAGTTCAAATTTTCACATACTTTTATTAATTTGGGTAATGCCATTTTATTGGACGAACATAAGAATAAAACTTGAAAATTATTGAAAATTCCCCAAACCCTCAACCCTAAACAACCCCTAAAACATAAACCCTCAACCCACATACATCCTAACCAAGAAGGTATCATGCACTTATAGATCCAAATTTGAGATACTTTCATTAAATTGTGGTAGCGCTATTCTATTCCTTGAATATAAGCATAAAAGCTTGAACATTGTTGAAAATTCCCTAAACCCTAAACCCCTAAAACCTAAACCATAATCCCCTATCTTATCTTATCTTATCATATATTATCTTATCTTATCTTACCACTATATAGTGTATGAATAACTTTGAATATTGATCATTGGATCAAGACTCAAGAATCCCAACATTGCTAGCCGTCAGATCTTCTTTTCCATTCAATTAGCTTCTGATGCTAAAATATACTACTAATATTGTCTTTAGCATAATAAATGCTATGCACAAACCTCAAAACACACTTCTCCATCATTCTAGAGTCTTCTCCATCATTTCTCTAGACCATGTTACCAAAATTGACATGTTTTTAGTAAACTTCCATATTGTCAATTTATTGCAAGAATTTAAATAGTAAGATTGATGTAAGATCTCACCCAATAAGGTAGAGATCCCTGTGATTGCAGTGCTAGTCCATGGATCGATTTGCTAGCACACATAGTTTAAGATGAAGTACATAGAAACAAAGGTCATTATTACATCGCAAATCCAGGAATATAATAGTTCTTACAACTCACTTAGCCCAAGGCTAACTTATTTAGAGTTCTAATTACATAGCATAATAATAGAGTCTTCATCTTCATGCGCAACAGGCAAACATGTCGAGTGTAGACCCGTAACCCTACTCACCATCACAGTAACCTACAACTTGATAAGTTACAGCCACAAGGGGTCAATACAGTTGGAATTGTATTGGCAAGTGATACCATAGTTCTATAGTAGAACCTAACAACTACATGAATATATGGCTAAGTGTGGATTTGGCTGTCTTTGCTAAAAGCAAGTTTTATCCTATTAGTTTGAAAATAATAAGTTTTGATTTTACAAAACACTAAGGTACCACCAATAGACATCAGTGAACCTCTACCCTTGTTCACCCACAAAATTTTAACTTAGAGAAATTGGGATGAGGAGATTCTTGAACTGTTTCAATGTCTTGATGCTTAGAAATTGTCCATAACCGGGGACGCGGCTAAGTACTTAGATTTACCCTCTCGAGAGGTGGTGCACTTTCCCCACAAGACTCGACATGCATCGAGACGAGAATTTTCAGAAGTAATCCCTCAGGCGACCATGGATGCGTTCCATCCTATCCACTCTACCACCCTTTGTCCGTCTGGCTGAGTTCTAACAACTTAGTTGGTCAAGGCAGAGCCCATATGCCATGTGGTTGCACTAGAAGCTTCACGACACGAACATCTCCAATCTCTTTGTTCCTGGGTGGCCATCCACAAGTGTGATACACCAGGGTAAACCATAGATATGGGCCCTGAGTAACCACTCAACATAATCCATACAAGTCCCATTTCCACCCAGGTGTTTCATTAACATTGGTTGTTTTCTTACTCAAAAATAAATAAGTATATAAACTTTCCATACCATCAAAATATGAATTCCACCACGAATTCTAATAGCAAGTCTAAGCATTCTAGCATACGATTTCTCCTATCTTAGGAAAATACTACCAAGGTATATTCTATAGGATAACTATAGCATAGCAATATAAGTAAAAACTATCATGCAAAGTTCTACAAAAATATCAGTAATGCAATAGTTGAAATAATAGGACACATGATGAAATATCACTTGCCTTGGTAGCTAGGGGAGTAGGTACAATCCTCACAACAACAAACTTCACAATCCACACAATCTACACATCATAGTCAAACAACACAACAAACGATTCAATATAGGACTAAAAAATATGAATGTATGCAATTATGCAATAAGATGAATGGTACACTTAAAAATTTAGAGCCTGTCGTATAGAGGATGGAATACACCATCTAAAGGCATAAGAACATAAGATCCACCTAAAAATAATTTATACAAAAAAATTTATAGTCAAAAATAGCCCTAAAAAGTTTCTGCCTAAACCTCAGTTTTTGTAGAAGCAACTGAACAAAGTAAGGTCATAGTAGTTGATATGTCCAAAACGTATCTACTTTTCCGAACACTTTTGCTATTGTTTCTCCTCTAAACTTGTGTGATTTGGATACAACTAACACGTACTGACGTTGTTTTCAGCAAAATTACCTTGATTTCTAGTTTTTGTGCAGAAAATCAACTATTAGGAAAAATCCCGGAAAATATGTCAAAAATCCTATTTCACCAGAAGACTCACGGAGCCAGAATACGAGACGGAGTGGGACTCTGAGGGGCCCACACCACCTTGCCGCGCGGGCTGGGCCTGGCCACACCTGGAGGGGTGTGGCTGCCTCAGGAACCCCCTCGGCCTCCCTCTTCTTATATAAGTTGTCTTCTAACCTACAAACTCAGGGGGGTCAACGTTTTTCCAGAAAGAATTCTGCTGCGCTGCCACCACCAAAAACCGCGATTCGGAACCAGAAACTCCGTTCTGGCACCCTTCCAGGACGGGGATTTGGAGAGGATCATCACCATCATGATCACCAACTCCACTCCATCAACCATCCATGTTTTCCTCATCCATGAGTGAGTAATCCCGCTGTACGCTATGGGATTGGATGAGTTCTATCATGTAATCGAATAAGATTGTTAGGGCATGGTGCCTAGTATCTTTATTAGTGCTATTTGACTTTGTTGTAACTTGTTATGCTTAATGCTTGTCACTAGGGCCCGAGTGCCATGATCTCATATCTGAACATATTATTGATTCATGATGATAGTATTGTTTGTGATCTTATCTGCAAGTTGTGTACAAATATCATTGTACGGATCCAAAGGCCCGAAGTGACAGAAATTGGGACAACCGGAGGGGATGTCTATGATGTGAGAATCACATGTGGTCACGGAGTGTTAATGCTTTGCTCCGGTGCTCTATTAAATGGAGTACCTTAATTGCCAGTAGATTCCCTCAGGCTGGCAGGACAAAAGATGTTGTGCAAGTTCTCATTGCGAGCATGTATGACTATAGATGGAACACATGCCTATGATTATTTAGTACTTGGATGCTTTATTTTATTTATTTGCAATTTCCCTATATCGTGAAGTTACATGTTTAGACTTGTCCATGCAACGCCCGTCCATCCATCCCTATGCATAACGCACTCATCTCCTACTGTTTGGTACTATTGTTACTACTGCCTTCGTTTTACTGCTACTGTTACTTTGCTATTGCTGCTACAAAACTGTTGCTACTGATAAACTCCTGTGAGCAAGACTATTTCTAGGTGCATATGAATTGACAACTCAGTTGTCAAGGCTTATAAGTATTCTTTGGCTCCCCTTGTGTCGAATCAATAAATTGGGTAATACTACCCTTGAAGACTATTGCGATCCCCTATACTTGTGGGTCATCATGACTATTTTCTGGCGCCAATGTCGGGGAGCATAGATTTATTTATAAGTTCACTTGGATCTATTATTGTTCACTGCTATTCCTTTCATCATGGGGAAGTCTCATGATGGAAAGTTTCCAATTTTACCATCCACTACAAGAAGAGGTATAGTCCTAAACACCTCTGGTGCTCTTGATTCACCGTCTGTTATAAGTAAGCTTGTTACACTACCACCACCACATACTCATGCCACACACACTGCTACTACTATTTTATGGTGGTATCTAAGTCTTGGGTATGCTGTTTTTCCTCCCTAAGATCTTTCTGAGTGTTGAGCATTCTTTACTTAAGTCTTTCTTCAAGTTCTTCAATGGCATTCCATGCCACATTTCTTGCAGGGTCAAAGAATGACATATGCATTTCAGAGTTGGTGATCATGCAGAACCCCGTTTCCTTGTGGTCATCTTCCTTGTTCTTATATAAATGGAGTTCCACCCACCAATACTCTTGTCCTTCATCCATCACGAGAAATCCCTTGTATACGGCTTCACCATTTATACCCAAGATGATCATGAGGTTCTTGAGTGCCTTGGGAAACTCCGTCTCACACTCAACTGTCATAGTGAATAGTAGTCCCTTCCTGGCGGATTCATTGATGGTGGCCATCTACAAATAGAGATGAGAAAGATGATTAGGAGATGTTTTATGAGATGAAAATAAACAAAGTGTAAAATTCATAGTGGTGTTGTATTTTCCTAGTGGCTTTCTTAATCTAATCCATCTTAGGGTCATAAACCTATAGGCAACACAGTGCTCTGATACAATCTGTAAGATCTCACCCAATAAGGTAGAGATCCCTGTGATTGCAGTGCTAGTCCCTGGATCGATTTGCTAGCACCCACAGTTTAAGACGAAGTGCATAGAAACAAAGGTCATTATTACATTGCAAATCCAGGAATATAATAGTTCTTACAACTCACTTATCCCAAGGCTAACTTATTTAGAGTTCTCATTACATAGCATAATAATAGAGTATGCATCTTCATGCGCCACAGGCAAACATGTCGAGTGTAGACCCGTAACCCTACTCACCATCACAGTAACCTTCAACTTGATAAGTTACAGCCACAAGGGGTCAATATAGTTGGAATTGTATTGGTAAATGATACCATAGTCGTATAGTAGAACCTAACAACTACATGAATATATGTCTAAGTGTGGATTTGGCTGTCTTTGCTAAAAGCAAGTTTATCCTATTTGTTTGAAAATAATAAGTTTTGCTTTTACAAAACACTAAGGTACCACCAATAGACATCAGTGAACCTCTACCCTTGTTCGCCCACAAAATTTTAACTTAGAGAAATTGGGATGAGGATATTATTGAACTGTTTCAATGTCTTGACGCTCAGAAATTATCCATAACTAGTGACATGGCTAAGTACTTAGATTTACCCTCTCGAGAGGTGGTGCACTTTCCCCACAAGACTCGACATGCATTGAGATGAGACTTTTCAGAAGTAATCCCTCAGACCACCACAGACATGTTCCATCCTATCCAATCTACCACCCTCTGTCCGTCTGGCTGAGTTCTCACAACTTAGTTGGTCAAGGCAGAGCCCATATGCCATGTGGTTGCACTAGAAGCTTCACGACACGAACGTCTCCAACTCTTTGTTCCTGGGTGGCCATCCACAAGTGTGATACACCAGGGTAAACCATATACATGGGCCCTGAGTAACCACTCAACATAATCCATACAAGTCCCATTTCCACCCAGGTGTTTCATTAACATTGGTTGTTTTCTTAGTCAAAAATAAATAAGTATATAAACTTACCATACCATCATAATATGAATTCCACCCACGAATTCTAATAGAAAGTCTAAGCATTCTAGAATACGATGTCTCCTAACTTAGGAAAATACTACCAAGGTATATTCTATTGGATAACTATAGCATAGCAATATAAGTAAAAACTATCATGCATATTTCTATAAAAATATCACTAATGCAATAGTTGAAATAATAGGAAATATGATGAAATATCACTTGCCTTGGTAGCTAGGGTAGTAGGTACAATCCTCATAGCAACAAACTTCACAATCCATAGAATCTACACATCATAATCAAACAACACAACAAACAATTTAATATAGGCCTCAAAAAATATGAATGTATGCAATTATGCAATAAGATGAATGCTACACTTAAAAATTTAGAGCCTTGCATATAGAGAATGGAATACACCATCTAAAGGCATAAGAACATAAGATCCACCTAAAAATAATTTATACAATAATTTTATAGTCAAAAATAGCCCTAAAAAGTTTTCAGCCTAAAACTCAGTTTTTGTAGAAGCTAGTGAACAAAGTAAGGTCACAGTAGTGTAGTTCCCATTTTTTTGAATCCATGGACACCAAGTTTCTATTTTTCTGATATGTGGATCAAAAGTTATTGAATTTCCAAGTTTAATCACCTATTTAATAAATTTTAAAATTTAACAACAGCTGTTAACCACATGGTGTAATACTACTGGTCGATACCGCTTTGGCTGGATCAGCAGCTCAGGCCGTTGGATCTAAATGGAACTGGGCGGGCTAGATTGATCGATACCGGTTCGCTAAGTGATCTAATCCTAGCCCTAGGATGCAGATCTGGTGGACCTGACCGCTTAGCCAAGAACTAGCGGCGCTAGCAACTGTGCGCGGCGGTGTTGCGTCGGGTGGGAGGTGCTCCGGCGATTCCAGAGGGGTAAGGGGGCGCGGATTATTTCCAGCGGTTGCGGTGGTCGAGGTTGGATCGGTGGTGGTTGCAGTTGAGGAAGGGGTGCCCTGCTTTGGCCTAGATTCCTCGCCGGAGTTCGTGCCAAAGACGGTGCCTTGCAGATGAAGACGTTGCCGAGTATTTGGGGCTCGAGCAAGAAAAACAAGGCGTCAGTGGGGTGAACCAGGTTCTGTAGGAGATCTTGGTGGCAAAAATAGAGCGGAAGGGAGCTGGCTCTCATTGGAATTTCGTCGACAAACAGGGACGACAGAAGCGGCTCCGGTGGTGACCGTGGCGGCGACCTGGGTGCGATAAAAATGAATGGAGGGTGATACGTCCAAAACATATCTACTTTCCCGAACACTTTTGATATTGTTTCTCCTCTAACTTGTGTGATTTGGATAGAACTAACACGGATTGATGCTGTTTTCAGCAGAATTACATTGGTGTCTAGTTTTTGTGCAGAAAATCAACTATCAGGTAAAATCCCGGAAAATATGCCAAAAATCCTATTTCACCAGAAGATCCACGGAGCCAGAGGACGAAACGGAGTGGAGGCCTGGAGGCCCACACCCCTGCCAGGCGCGGGTGGGCCCTACCCCACGCCTAGGGCGTGCGGCCACCCCAGGCACCCCCTCGGGCTCCCTCGATGCCTATAAGTTGCCCCTTGACCTAAAAACCTAGGGGGTTCAACGTTTTCCAGAGAAGAGTTCCACTCCGCTGCCACCATCAGAAACCAAGATTCGGATCCAGAAACTCTGTTCTGGCACCCTGCCGGGACAGGGAATTTGGAGAGGATCATCACCATCATCATCACCAACGCCTCTCCATCAACCATCGATGTTTCCCTCATCCATGAGTGAGTAATCCCCCGCTGTAGGCTTGGGGATGGTAGGGATTGGATGAGTTCTATCATGTAATCAAATAAGATTGTTAGGGCATAGTGCCTAGTATCTCTATTAGTGCTATTTGACTTTGTTGCAACTTCTTGTGCTTAATGCTTGTCACTAGGGCCCGAGTGCCATGATCTCAGATCTATACTTATTATTGAATCATTATGATAGTATTGTTTGTGATCTTATCTGCAAGTTGTGTACACATATCATTGTACGAATCCAAAGGCCCCAAAGTGACAATAATTGGGACAACCGGAGGGGATGTCTGTCGTGTGATGATCACATGTGTTCACGGAGTGTTAATGCTTTGCTCCGGTGCTCTATTAAAGGAGCACCTTAATTGCCAGTAGTTCCCTAGAGGCCCCGCTGCCACGGGCTGGCTGGACAAAAGATGTTGTGCAAGTTCTCATTGCGAGCACGCATGACTATATATGGAGCACATGCCTAGGATTGCTTAGTACTTAGATTCTTGTTATTATTTATCTGCAATGTCCTACATCTTGAAGTTATATGTTTAGACTCGTCCATGCAACGCCCGTCCATCCATCCCTATGCCTACCGCACTCGAATCCTACCATTACCGTTACTGTTACTATTGCTCATGTTTCACTGTTGTTGTTGCTACTACAAACTGTTGCTACTTATAAACTTCTGTGAGCAAGAACAATTTCCAGGTGCAGATGAATTGACAACTCAGTTATTAAGCTTGTTACACCACCACATACACATGCTACACACACTGCTACTACTGCTGAATCTGAAACTGCTTTTGATTCTCATGATATACTTCTACTGTGCTTGATGCGAGTGGTTCATTAGGTCCTTTCCTAGATGCTACTATTGCTAGAACTATTTTGGGAAACACTGAAACTCCTAGTGAAGATACTATTACACCTGTTAGCTCACCTGAGTCTAGAGAGAGATATGATATTAATGATGGTTACATTGAAATGACTGATGAATTTATTGAAGAGTACAAAAACACACATGGTGCTAGTGCTATTAAGAGTCTCCTTGAGAGACGTACCATTATTCCTAAGATGTCTTCTAATGATAAGATTGCTACTTCTCCCATAGATATTAAAGATAAAGATTATGGTTTATCTCTTGATTTATCCTATATAGACATTGTTGAGAAAGAACCATTTTGTGGGACTGAAAATGAAAGTGTTGTAGCTCATATGAATGAGCTTGCCACTATGAGTGCCTCATTCTCTGATGATTTTAAGATGCGCAAGTACTTTGTTACTAAGATCTTCTCCTTTTCACTAAAAGGAGAACCTAAAGCTTGGTTTAATAGATTACCTCCTGGATCCATTGATATCCCTCATTGTTTGATTGCTTCTTTCTTGCAGAAATATTTTCCTCCTAGTGCTAGACATGCTGCTTTGCAGAAACTTTTTGATTTTAAACAGGGAGAAGAAGAGAAATTGCCTGAGTCATGGACGAGGTTCTTTGCCTTGATTCATAAACATCCTGGATGTCCATTACCTAAAAATGAGCTTCTTGATATTTATTATAATGGACTAACTGATGATTCTAGGACATACCTAGATAGTTTTGCTGATTGTGTCTTCAGGAAAAGAACTCCTACAAATGCTGAAGAATTAATGGCTAAAATAAGTAAGAATTATGATGATTGGACTTCAACTGAGCTAAATACACCTGATCTCGTTACTCCTGAACCAACTCCAACACCAACACCAAAGAAGAGGGGAGTGATTGCATTAAATGATGAAGTGATGAAAGAAGCTAAGAAATGTCTTAAGGAGAAAGGTATTAGATCTGAAGATGTGAAGAATCTACTTCCTATAGAAGAATTATGTAAGACAATTCCCCACTCATCTACTATTGAGGCACACTCTCTCCAACACTTTGATGAAGGTGATATTCCCCATGGTAAACCTACTGATCAATGCTTAGAGGAACTTGACATTTTTATTGTTAAACAAGGTAGTTTTAATAAACAAGTTCAGAATCATTTATTGGAAAACTCTAGAGCTATTAATGAGTTGAAGTATATTGTGGAAAGAACTGCTAATGATGTTAAAATGCTTTGTAAACACTTCCAAATGGTTCAAACCCAAATTGATCAACTTGCTAAGGTACAAATGGATATGCTAGTTAATGCTTCTGGACATAAACATGCTTATGGAATTAGAACTAGGAGTGGTATAGCCACTCAAGATCCTTTATATCCTGAAGGACACCCTAAAAGAATTGAGCAGGATTCTCAACAAGGAGAAAGTAGTGGTAGTCCTCATAAGAGAAAGAAAAAGAAACACAAAATAGTTGAGGAACCACCTGAACCTGCTATAGATCCTAATAGTATATTTGTCTCTGATGCTGAAACTGAAAGTTGTAATGATAAAAATGATGCTCCTGACAAGGAAGAAATTGAAGAAGAACATGAGAAGCACACTAAGAACACTAGGTACACTAAGTAAGATTTTATTGCTAATAAACATGGTAGTGAAAGAGAACCTTCGGTGCAGAAACCTATGCCTTTTACCAATAGAAATACAAGTCAAAGGAGGAATAACACTATAACAAGTTTTGTGAGTGGATGGAACCTTTTTTTTTGCAAATTCCTTTGACTGATGCGATTAAGTTGCCTCCTTATTCAAAGTATATGAAGGATATTGTCTCTAATAAAAGGAAGATTCCTAATGAGGAAATTTCTACTTTGCTTGATAATTATTCCTTCAATGGTAAGGTACAAAGGAACTTGGTGACCCAGGTATACCAAATATTCCTTTCTCTATTAAGAATAATTATGTTAGAACTGCTTTATGTGATTTGGGAGCTGGAGTGAGTGTTATGCCTTTTTCTCTCTACAAGAGACTTATAGCTAGAAAAGTTGATACCAACTGATATATCTTTGCAAATGGCTGATAAGTCAACTACTATCCCTGTTGATATATGTGAGGATGTTCTTGTTCAAGTGGCTCATAATTGCATGGTTTTAACTGATTTTGTTGTGCTTGATATGCCTGAAGATGATAATATGTCTATTATTCTTGGGAAACCTTTTCTAAATACTGCAGGTGCTGTCATCAATTGTAATCAAGGACAAGTAACTTTTAATATTAATGAAAAGAGCATACTATCTATTTCCCCAAGAAGATTGGTAAGAGATATTGCCTGAATTCCATTTAAAATATTGAGAGCATCAAAGTTGGAGAAATATATTGTCCCATTCCACAAGAAAGTTTTGAAACTATTATGATTGGGACTATTGCTATCAAGTTTGAGGTAACATAATCATTTTGTGAAATGAAAAGTTTTGTTTCATTTTAAATTGTTTTGGTACCAAGAATTAATCAACCTTGTTAACAAAGGGATTTTAATGAACAAAACAATGGTTATACTTGCTCACTTTTATTTTTCTCCTTTCTAGTCTTTGCCCTCCCTCTTCTTATCTTTAGTTTTGCTAGTTGTTTGCTTGTTAGAGTGTCTTAGAACTTCTGTAGTTTTGTTTTTTTGTTTGCTTTTGCTTCTTCTAAAAAAAATTTTCTGTGAAAAATCAATTTTCATTCCTTGAAAATTGGCCAAAAATAAAGTTCCCCAGAAAATTCCAGAAACTTCATATTAAATTTTTCCTCGAAAAAAGGGGCAGAGGGACACCAGGAGTGGCCCAAGGGGACCCACCAGGCCAGCACACCCCCTGGTGGCGTGGCCAGCCCCAGGAGGCGCCTGGCCTAGGCGTGGCCCACCTTTGGCCCTCTAAAGTGTCTCCTTCCAGCTACTTCTTTCTCTCTCCCGAAAAACACCGGAAAACTTTCTCAAGCTCAAGTTCATGTTGTTCTTGCTCCAATTTTTGATCTCCTTGCCCAGCCCATCTTTGCTGCTGATTTTTGGAGGGATTTATCCTTGGTATGTGCCTCCTCCGCTTGTCCAATTAGATTTGTGATTGGTAGATTGTATCTTGAGTATTTTGCTGCTATAGGTGCCATGTTGTGTGAGCTTGCATGCTTGTTCTATGTTTAGATATTTCATTTTGATGCATGTGTAGCCCTCTAGCAAGTTCCTATAGTAGTTCCTCATCATTTATCAACTTGCAAATTACTTGGGTTGATGTTTGTTTAAAAATTTCAGAAAAGAAGATGAGTGCATACCAACTGCATCAACATGATTTGATGGTACCTGAGCAAATGAAAGTCCATCGTGAGGAAGAAGTCTTCCCTTCCATATATCCATGCCCTAAATTTATGAGAGCCATGGGAATCTTCTAGGATTTCCAAACTATGATTACTTATGCAGGGTTGGAACACTTTGTTAAAGAGGAACCATATAATTTTGTTAAGCTAACCATGGTTGTGGTGTAGGACTTCCGGTTTATTTGGTCCTTGTCTAACCCCACGGTCCATTATAAAATTTACAACATAGCTGCCGACGTGCCTTTTGTTGATTTTTGTGCAGCTATTAGAGTGCCACATTGGGGATCTTGTGAGAAAATCAAGGAGAGGCCTAAGCCACTTATGGATTTATATGCTGAAATTTGCTAAGGTTGCGACTTCTCAAAGGGAAGTGGTAGAATTCGGAACATTCAGTTCCCATCCATTAGATATTTTTCCTATTTCATTACCAAGTGTGTTCTTGCTAGAAAGACTGCTAGAAAGTTATCTTCATTTGATCTAGTTTTTATCTCAGCTGCTTTGAATAGGGATAGATACTATAACCTGGGTGCTTTGATAGCTTACCGTCTTACCACCAACCGCGAGAAGGGTGGAATTTGTGGAGGTCTCATTGCCTCTCGTTTGTTAGATTTTCATGGTTTAGAGCCTCACCATTCAGATTATCGGTTCCCCATAGAGAGACTAGATCTCAATTCCATGGTTCAGCATAAATTTGTTTCTTCTTGGGATACTGTGAGAGATTGACCGTACGAGATATACTTTGTCTAGCGTGGTTGGAGAGGGGGTAGGAATGAGAAAGTATTCTATTTGCCTGCACCTACTTTGTTTAATTTTGATAATAGACAAGGATGGTCGCTCACAGAGGAAGATTTTGACACATACATGGCGGAGCTCTCCTAGCAAGAGGAGAATGTTGGAGAGGATGTCGAAGATGATTCGGTTCAGCCCTCCAACATGGGAGAGTCTTCATACCAGCAACCCTCCTATGATTGGAGCGCGTCTTCTTCTTCATCGCGAGGGCCTGATTATGATCATTCCTATGATGACCCACCAGCCTGGGGTTACTACCCACGCTATTGAGCCCTACTTAGGCCAAAAGCCTAAGCTTGAGGGGAGGTACACCAACATCACACTCATCTACATATCATGTTTCGTCTGTTCTTTGTATATCCATGTTTTGCTTTCTTTTGGTTTTTGTTTCTGCTTTCTCAAAACACAGAAAAGACCAAAAATATTTTCGTTGTTTTTCTTCGTTTTTTTCTTTGCTTTTTAGCTTTGGTTTGCCTTCAGAAAAATCCAAAAAGATTTTGCTTTGTTTGTTTTTGCTTTGTGTGCTTGCTTTAAAAAAATCGAAAACACCAAAATATTTGTTCTTCTTCTTTGGTTTTGTGAAGTTCTATGCAGGGTTCAGCAGTCCTCAGTGTAGTTTGGTTTCATGTTATTATTCAAGCCACACAAGTGAAGGGCAATAATGAAGATTAAAACAACTTGAGGTGTGGTAAGAGGCTGGTAATGAATTCTATTTGTTTTCATTTTTGTACATATACTCATCATTGTGGGAATGCTTAGTCTGTTCATGCAAGGTGTACGTTATTTATGGATGCTTAGTAGTTCTTGCTCTCTTATGATTAGCTCTAGCTTGATAATAGTTTGTAGCATGTCGTATGAATGTTTGCTTGCATTGTTCTATTCATAACTTGGTATGATATTGTGGTATCCTCCTCTAAATTTTCCATTTGAATCGACTTGGAACATGCTCATGCATGCATATGACTGAACAATAGTCAGTAAGCCTCGATGATTTATTTTTCCTCAGAGTTCTTGTATCACTTTCATGGCATAATTAGTCATGTTTTGTTGCAAGCATGATTATGACAGTTATTGCTCTCTCGTTTGTCGCTCCCTATCTATTGCTAGCCTTCACTTGCACTGAGTATGAGCTCTACTCGTGTTTCCAACTCCCCAAAACCAATATTTTCAAAAGTGTCCACCATACCTACCTACTAGCAACATTTTCTATTCCGTGCATATTCATTATGCCCTGTTTTCTTCCAAATAAAATATTTGCTTGTTAAGATAAAGTTAGTTAGTAAATCTCTCACGAACTTGATGGCACACTTTATTTCTTGCACTTAAAACCTGAACCATTTTGACTGTCCATGAAAGTTATATGCTTGCAAATTATAGGGTGGGAGTTAGCAGAACCGTGCTGTCACGGGGAAAGCTTTCAACACCTGTAAATATATACCCAGTTGATATCATGCTCTTTTGTTTGCGGATGTCGTCGGTGTGAAATAAAAGGGGAGCTTGTAAGTCCATGGAGTTATGTATATGTGTTAGAGAAACGCTTGGGCCGGTAGCCTAATCATGGTGGAAACTTGCAGCATAACCATAGTGAGCAGTCTATGAAGCATTCTTCTTATAAAAAAAGAAAAAAGCACCATTTTCCCATATGAAAAGAGGAAAGAGAGAAAAAACCACCATTTTCCCATGGTAAATAAGAAGATTGCTGAGATGCTCATTGTCTGCTTGCCTTGTCATTTTGATTATGCGATAGCTCCTATATCATGTGCAAGGGGTACCCGTTGGCGGTTCTCTATGATACGCATGTATTTACTATGACAAGAACTTACCGATAACTAAAGTTGAGTAGCATGAGGAGTGGCCCTCGTACTCAAGGGACATGACATTTCCAGTTTATGGTCTGTCAAGCATAAAACTCATATTGGACCTCACTTTCACCTTAACCATCTAAAGATGCCTATGATAGGGGCAATGAGAGCTCAACGCTAATGAGTACCATACTTTCAGCATTTGGAAGCCTTTCAAACCTTTCAAAACCTTTTCACTTTCTTGTTGAGTCACCACTTATTCTGTGAGCACATTCTTGAGAGCATAGTTGTCATTCTTAGTGTAATGTGCTTGTCTCAAAACTTGGTTAATTATGTCATGACTTTGATGCTTGTATCTTTGAGATCTTTACTTCTAGTCTTCACTTGAACTTCAGAGGTGCCTTGGCATTTATGTTTGCTTCACCATCAAAGGAAAGCGAGATACCACTCTATCATACCTTCTTATGAGCATCGCAATGTTGCTTATGTTTATGTTTCATGCTACTTATTATTATTAAGTTAGAATCTCTTCGTAGCTTGCAATGACTATTGAGTAGACTTAGTTGCATACTACTTATTATGAATTGTCTAAGTATCTACTCATTTGCTGAGAATATTTACATCATATGAAGCAAATGTGTTCGTGAAAGTTCTTTTATCGCACTGAGTTTTCAACTGAATTGCTTGAGGACAAGCAATAATCTAACCTTGGGGGAGTTAATACGTCCAAAACGTATCTACTTTCCCGAACACTTTTGCTATTGTTTCTCCTCTAAACTTGTGTGATTTGGATACAACTAACACGGACTGACGCTGTTTTCACCAGAAGTACCTTGGTGTCTAGTTTTTGTGCAGAAAATCAACTATCCGGAAAAATCCCGGAAAATATGCCAAAAATCCTATTTCACCATAAGACTCACGGAGCTAGATTACGAGACGGATTGGGGCTCTGAGGGGCCCACACCCCCCTGTCGTGCGGGCTGGGCCTGGCCTCGCCTGGAGGGGGTGTGGCCGCCTCAGGCACCCCTCGGCCTCCCTCTTCGCCTATAAGTTGCCTTCTGACCTAAAAACTCAGGGGGGGGGGGTTCAACGTTTTTCTAGAAAGAGTTCCGTTGCCCCGCCACCACCAGAAACCGCGACTCGAAACCAGAAACTCTGTTCTGGCACCCTGTCGGGACGAGAAATTTGGAGAGGATCATCGCCATCATCATCACCAACGCCTCTCCTTCAACCATCCATGTTTCCCTCATCCATGAGTGAGTAATCCCGCACTGTAGGATATGGGGATGGTAGGGATTGGATGAGTTCTATCATGTAATCGAATATGATTGTTAGGGCATGGTGCCTAGTATCTCTATTAGTGCTATTTGACTCTGTTGCAACTTGTTGTTCTTAATGCTTGTCAGTAGGGCCCGAGAGCCATGATATCAGATATGAACTTATTATTGATTCATGATGATAGTATTGTTTGTGATCTTATTCGCAAATTGTGTACACGTATCATTGTTCGGATCCAATGTCTCCGAAGTGAGAGAAATTGGGACAGCCGGAGGGGATGGCTATGATGTGAGGATCATATGTGTTCACGGAGTGTTAATGCTTTGCTCCCGTGCTCTATTAAAAGGAATACTTTAATTGCTAGTAGATTCGCTTTAGGCCCCACTATAACAGGCTAGCAGGACAAAAGATGTTGTGCAAGTTCTCATTGCGAGCACGTGTGACTATAGATGGAACACATTCCTATGGTTGCTTAGTACTTGGATCCTTTATCTTATTTATCTGCAATTGACCTAGATCTTGAAGTTACATGTTTAGAATTGTCCATGAAATGCCCGTCCATCCATCCCTATGCCTACCGCACTCATATCCTACTGTTTGCTACTATTGTTACTACTGCCTTCGTTTTACTGCTGCTGTTACTATGCTATTGCTACTACAAAACTATTGCTACTGATAAACTCCTCTGAGCAAGACTATTTCTTGGTGCAGCTGAATTGACAACTCAGTTGTTAAGGCTCCCCTTGTGTCGAATCAATAAATTGGGTAATACTACCCTCGAAGACTGTTGTGATCCCCTATACTTGTGGGTCATCAGTAGTGTAGTTCACATTTTTCTGAATCCATGGACACCAAGTTTGTATTTTTCTAATTTGTGGATCAAAATTTATTGAATTTCTAAGTTTAATCACCTATTTAATCTATTTTCAAATTTAACAATAGCTGTTAACCACGTGGCATAATACTACTGATCGATACCGCTTCGGCTAGATCAGCAGCACGGGCCGTTGGATCTAAATGGAACTAGGCGGGCCAGATTGACCGATACTGGTTCGCTAAGTGATCTAATCCTAGCCCTAGGATGCAGATCCGATGGACCTGAGCACTCAGCCAAGAACTCGCGGCGCTAGCTACTGCGCGGTAGCGGCGCGGCGGGTGGGAGGTGCTCAGGCGATTCCAGAGGGGTAAGGGGGCATGGATTATTACCAGAGGTTGTGATAGTCGAGGTGGTATCGGTGGTGGTCGCAGTTGAGGAAGGGGTGCCCTACTTTGACCTAGATTCCTCGCCGGAGTTCGTGCCGAAGATGGTGCCTTGCAGATAATGACGTTGCCGAGTATCTGGGGCTCGAGCAAGTAAAACAAGGCGTAAGTGGGGTGGGCCAGGTTCTGTAGGAGACCTTGGTGGAAAAAGTAGAGTGGAGGGGAGATGGGTCTCACCGGAATTTTGTTGGCGAACACGGACGATAGAAGCGGCTCCGATGGTAACCATGGCGACGACCTGGGTGCGATAAAAATGAACAGAGGGGGCTAACAGACACGCCCGAGGATGGTGAACAATCTAGGACAAGAAAGAGGGCGAGGGGAGGTAGACTCTCACTAGAATCATCATCGGAATTCGTCGGTGGGTGTGGTGGTTCGAGCTCAAATTCGAATAGACCGAGGGATCTCTGGCGGTGTGGTGTGAGGGGAAACGGTGGGGGCGAGTGGGGTTTAAGAGGTAGGGGTCAGGTGGAAGAATCATTCCAGTAATCAAGCGAATTTACGCGAATTAAATCGAGAGGAAACGACAGAGGAGGGGAGCGGGCTCGGTGGTGTTGGCTTGAAGACGATGGTGACGAGGTAGGTGGGGCCGAGCCATCAGCGAGTGTGTACGGAGAGGGGGCGGTGAGAAGAGGAAAACCAGCGGGGGAGAGGGGGTGCCGAATGGGCTTAGTGGGCGTGCTCGGCCGAAATGGCTTGGCTAGTAGGTTTTTTTCTTCTTAAATCTCTTTCTTTTTAGTTTCATATTTTCTACAAAACATTTGAACTAGCAAACAAGCTTCAAATCAATTCAAATTTTCTCCAGATTTTAAGGGGTGAACCTAGTGTTCAGAAATGTTTTAAATACATCAAACCTCTAATAAAACATTTTGGGTAAAATAAAATAAAATCACAAAGCTCCTCACCTTAATATAAAGGAGGGGGTTTTAATAGGGTTTTTCCTAGGTTTAATTTTAAAAACAAATTGTGCAATTCAACACATGCCATGATGTTATGGATGCAAAGATAATGTTTGCTTTAGTAAAAATTTGGGACGTTACAAATCTAACCCCCTTAAGATGAATCTCACCCTCGAGATTCGGGTTGGCTAGCAAATAGGTGCGCGTGATCTTTCTGAAGCTCATCTTGCCGTTCCCAAGTTGCTTCCTCCTCAGTGTGATGGTTCCACTATACTTTGCAGAATTTGATTGTCTTAGTACGAGTGATTCTTTTTGTTGTCTCCAGAATTTTGATTGGTTTCTCTTCATAAGTAAGATCATTCTCTATCTGAACTCCTTCTCGTGATATAGTGTCTCTTAGCGAAGTTTCTTCCATCTTGGGGTGACACTTTTTCAGCTGGCTGACATGGAACACATTGTGAACTGCTAACGGAGATTTTGGTAATTCTAGTTCATATGCCACTTCTCCTTTGCGGCTCAAAATCTTGAATGGTCCTACATAACGAGGTGGCAATTTCCCTTTGACTCCAAATCTCATCACACTACGAAGTGGTGAGACTCTAAGATAAGCTCTATCACTTATCTCATAGGTGACCTCTCTACGTTTTGGATCTACATAACTCTTTTGTCGAGATTGGGCTATCTTTAGTCTATCCTTTACCATCCTGACTTTCTCTTCGACTTCCTTGATCAGGTCTGGTCCGAACAAGTTTCTTTCTCCTACTCCATTCCACAATAATGGTGTAGTACACTTCCTTGCATAAAGGAATTCAAACGGAGCCAAATCCATGCTCGATTGATAGCTATTATTGTAAGAAAACTCCGCATATGGCAGACTTTAGTCCTAACTAGATCCATAGTCTAGCGCACAAGCTCTCAACATATCTTCCAAAATCTGATTGGTCCTTTCTGTCTGTCCATCAGTCTGTGGATGGAACGCAGTGCTGAATTACCAATGACTCATGTAGTTGTCGAAGTTCCTCTATCCGACACAATGCTCTAGGGTACTCCATGTAAACACACAATTCTGTTCATGTAGATCTTGGCTAATTTAGCACCTGTATAGGTGGTATTTATGGTATGAAATGAGCCACTTTTTTCAAGCGATCCACAACAACCCATATAGAATCGTATCCAGACCTAGTCCTGGGTAGTCCTATGATAAAATCCATACCGATTTTATCCCACTTCCAATTAGGTAGTGGAAGTGGTTGTAATAATCCTGCCGGTTTCTGATGCTCCTCCTTTGCTCGACTACACACGTCGCACAAGGCAATGTGCTCTGGGATATCTTTCTTTAAATTGTTCCACCAAAATCTTTCCTTCACATCCATGTACACCTTAGTGTTTCCAGGATGAATCGAATACGGTGAAGTATGTGCTTCTTGCAGGATCAATTTCCGAAGTTCAGGATCATGTGGAATGCAGATATGTTTCCCATACCATAAGGTTCCTTGTTCATCTTCATGAAATCCTTTTGCTTTTCCTTTACCAATTTTACTCTTAATTTCTTCTATTTCTTTGTCTAACTTTTGAGCTTCTCTGATTTTATCCAATAGTGTTGGTTGTACTTCCAAGGACATAAGATATCCTTTAGGCACTATATCTAATCTTAGCTCTTTAAATTGAGAACTTAATTCGTCTGGCAATTCTCCTTTGGTGAGGCCATTCACATAAACCTTGCGGCTTAATGCATCATCTAAAACATTTTCTTTTCCGGGATGGTATTGCAAACTTAAGTCGTAATCTTTAATAAGTTCTAGCCATCTTCTTTGTCTCATGTTGAGTTCCTTCTATGTGAAAATATATTTCAGACTCTTGTGATCGGTGAACATTTCACAACGCTTTCCCATAAGATAATGTATCCATGTCTTTAGCGCATGTACAATAGAGGCCAACTCTAAGTCATGCGTAGGATAATTTACTTCGTGATTCTTGAGTTGTCTCGAGGAATATGCTACCACTTTACCTTCTTGCATTAACACACCTCCCAGTCCTTGGTGAGATGCATCACAATAAACTTGAAAATAATTCTCTAGATCCGACAAGCATAACACTGGTGCTGACACTAATCTATTCTTTAACTCTTGAAAACTGGTTTCACATGCTTCAGTCCAGTCAAACTTCTTCTCTTTCTTCATTACATCAGTCATCGGCTTTGCTAATTTCGAAAAATTCTCGATGAACCTCCTATAGTATCCTGCCAAGCACAGGAAACTACGGACCTCTTTAACTGTTTTAGGAGGTTCCCATTCTGTTACAGCTGCTACCTTTGCTGGATCGATAGCTATACCATTCCCATACACAACATGTCCAAGAAATCCAACTTCATTTAGCCAAAATTCACATTTACTGAACTTGGCATACAACTTGTGTTCCCTGGGTTTATCTAGAATCAAACGCAAATGTTCTTCATGTTCCTCATTGCTCTTGGAATAAATCAATATATCATCCATGAATACCACTACAAACTTGTCAGAAACTCCATGAACACCTTGTTCATCATGTTCATGAAATAAGCTGGTGCATTAGTTAGTCCAAACGGCATCACTGTATACTCATACAATCCATATCTAGTAGTAAAAGTACTCTTTGGTATATATTGTTCTTTAATCTTTAGTTGAAAGTAACCTGGTCGAAGATCAATTTTTGAGAACACATGAGCTCCTTCTAGCTGATAAAAGAGATCATTAATTCTGGGTAGGGGATATTTGTTCTTTATGGTCACTTCATTAAGCAATCGATAATCTATGCATAGCCTTTGACTTCTGTCTTTCTTCTCGACAAACAAAACTGGTGCTCCCCAAGACGAAGAACTTGGTTGGATAAATCCCTTCTTCAACTGTTCTCCAAGCTGTTTCTTGAGCTCTTTTAAATCATCCACTAACATTTTGTAATGTCTCTTTGCTATTGGTCCAGTTCCTGGCAGTAAGTCTATCAGAAACTCCATATCCCTATCTGATGGCATGCCAGGTAATTCTTCTAGAAACACATCAGGGTACTCCTTCACTACTGGTACACTGTCTAGGCTAACCCCCTTAAGATAATTTAGCTTACTTCCCTTGGGTTAAAAGTTGGACTTGAACCTAATATGTTTCCTTTCTGGGGTTGTGTTAGGGGTGACCCCTTAGGGTGGCCCGATCTTTCACGAATTCCCGTGGAAATCGAGGGGTAAGCGAGTGGGGGAAGGAGGGGGTGAAATCCATGGACGCACACTGGGGCCTGGATGCTGTTGGTCCCTTCCGCCATGGCTGCTCCATTCCGCGGGTCCTTCTCTTCATACCTGAGGATGCAAAGAGTGGGCATATGAAGTAGCAAGCCATCCAGGGATGTATCGAAGTCACACGAGGAAAGGAGTGAGTTAACCTTGGCTTGTAGGAGTTTGGCTCGAGAGCGGGTCATTGGTCCACTTGGGAGAATAGTAGGCGGAGATGTAGTATCAAACCAATTGCCACACAAAGAGCTAAGAGTTTGCAAAGTGAAATCGCAAAGAGGCGCACAAACAAATAAACTACAACTCTCAAAAGCTTTTGGTGGAAGGTTAGGATTGTGGAAAAACCAAACGAAATGATCCAAGAAAAAGGTTATTGTTCTATGTGGTAAGGAACCAAAGATCAAAAGCAAAAAGGATATGATCTACAAAACACGAGATAACACACACGTGTAGATGAATGGGGTTAGCACGACTGTGAAAATGAGCACAAAATGTCCTAACGTACACTAAGCTCGGTGTCATGCCAACGCAAGGAGAGACCACAACTCGTTTGCCAAAAGAGGTTTAAGCAACGGATTTGTGCACTTGCCTTGGCACGTGTTTTCCTCTCTCTTTGCTTGCAAGCTTGATACTCTCTTTTGTATTGGGAGACTATGTATCTTTCTATTTTTCTTTTGCTTTTTTATTCATTTTCTCCCTTTCTATACAACTATGTCAACTTTTGTATTTGCCCTCACACTCCTCACTTTCCAATGGCAAGTGCACAATGCTTAGACAAACACAAAATGAGTTGCTCTCATAGGATAGATACACACAAAGGAAGATATGGGTTGTCAAAGTGGCGCAAGTTATACCTTCGGTATTGTAGACGACTTGCAACCGGTGGTGTGGAAGATCTTCGAGTGTCGCGGTGTCGACGAGCATGGGATGAACGTTGTTGCGGAAACTTTTGTTAATATGGCGACAAACATGCGAGACATGAACAAACAAAAGAGGACGATCAGAAAACGAAATTGAGGCGCAAAAAGGAAAAGAAAAACTGTCAGTCGCCGGCGATAGTACCACCAGCTACGACCGGTAGTACCGGTGATTTGTGGTAGTACCGCAAGAACGACCGTTAGTACCGCTGGTCGCGGATCTGGGTACGCAATCGTCCTGAAAAAACCTCAAATTCGTGGTAATCTGACAAAAAGGCTGGGCTAGGAACATTTGAGGACGGTAGATCGACACCAAAAGCAATAGTTCTATGGTCCAAAACAACTAAAAACTCACCAAATCCAGAGATAAGTCCGAAGGCAATTTGGGGCTCTTTTTGGTAATTTTTGAATTTACGATGGATAAAAGAAAAATTGATGGGAAATTCGTGATCAACCTTGATCTTGATACCAATATGTTAGGGGTGACCCCTTAGGGTGGCCCGATCTTTCACGAATTCCCGTGGAAATCGAGGGGTCAGCGAGTGGGGGAAGGAGGGGGATGAAATCCACGGACACACACGCGAAGAACTCGATGAACGCACACACTCGAAAACACGATACAAGCCGATAGCTCATGCCGGTGGCAACCGGTCCAACACAATCCCTAGGATCGGCGTTGGGCAAGACACTCTCCCACGGCCAACAACGGGGGTGAGAGGCTTGATGAGATCTTGACTATTTGGAGACGAGACACCGAACTCCAAGGACTTGTACAACTTGAACGCACGAGGAAAAATCCAAGAGGCGGGGGATAATTGGTGCTCCTTGTCAAGGAGCATGAGACTAGCAATTGATATATCCTCAAGGGGTGTCTTAAATTACCATTATCCAAGTCTGAGCATTACAATAGTGGGTGGGGGATATTTATATACCAGCCACATAAACAGGGGTAGTTTGGGAACAAAATGGGAAAATATAATAAAGGGGTACAAGGCGCTGGGCCAAGTTGGCGCGAGCCGGATCAGGGGCGACCGGTAGTACCGGACGTGGGACCCGTAGTACCGTTCATGACCGGTAGGGCCGCTTGTGGGACAGGTAGTATTGCTCGCGGTCCTGGAGCCTCAGTTGGCGTCGTTGGTAGCGTGCGGTAGTAGGGGCGGTAGTACCGCTGACCGGTAGTACCAGTCCTGGCACCGGTAGTACCGCTGGCGTCTGGGGCTTGGATGGGTTCCTCCTGGAGTGTGTGGTAGTGAAGTCCGGTAGTGCCGCTCGCACCGGTAGTACCGGTTGTATGATCCGGTAGTACCGCTAGGGCCTGGATGCTGTTGGTCCCTTCCGTCGTTGCTGCTCTGTTCCGTGGGTCCTTCTCTTCATACCTGAGGATGCAGATAGTGGGTGTATGAAGTAGCAAGCCATCCAGGGACGTATCGAAGTCACACGAGGAAAGGAGCAAGTTAACCTTGGCTTGTAGGAGTTTGTCTCGAGCGCGGGTCATTGGTCCACTTGGGGGACTAGTAGGCGGAGATGTAGAAGTGTCCGTAGGTCGGGCTGCATCAGGTTGTGAGTGTAACAGTTCATATGGCACAATCTATCACTCCCTCATAACGAGTCATCCAGTCCTTGCCTAATATTACATCCAATCCTTGGGATTCTAGGATTATTAGATTAACTGGAAACTTGTTCTTTCCAATTTCTAGGACTAGTAGAAGACATCCAGAATTTACTATCATCTCTCCACCTGGGGAGCTTACCTTAATAGGACATCCGATAGTTTCAGTAGGGAGTTTATTTTTGTCTACAAATCCTTGGGATAAGTGCTGGAAAGGAATTAATCTTGAACTTACCAATCACGACATCAGACTCTTCTTGGATTTCCTCCACATTGATGTGATTCACATGACCTTTTTGAAAAGGATTTGGCTTGTTAACCCTGTCAGCCCTCTTTTCTGGGCATTCATTAGCATAGTGCCCTGTTTTCTTGCACTTGAAACATTCAACCTGACTGATGTCTCTCTTTGTTGGATGATTATGGCGGTTCTGATCATTATGATTCCCATTGCCATGTCCATTATGGTGATTTTTCTATCCACTTTTGTTGTTTCAGTATCCACCATTGTTGTGTCCACGGTGATTATTGCCATCATGGTGGTGGTTATTTTTGCGGTGATTGTCATGATTCCCATGCTTGTGGGATCCAGAACTTCCGCTACCTTCACCATAAGAACGCTTGTGAGGTGATCCTGATCCATGCTTATCAAAATGGTGTTTCATCTTCCTATTCTCAACTTGCTCCATCTTGCTTTCTAATATGGTAGCTTTGTCACACATAAATTGATAGGTTGAAACATAAGCAACAGATAGTTGCATGGATATTTCATCATTCAACCCATCAAGGAACTTCCCTTTCCTCTTTGCGTCAGTGCATCATCTGGTGCATAGCGTGACATATTGATGAATTCTTCAATATACTCGGAAATACTACGATGGCGTTGTTTAAGGTTGTGAAATTCCTTTTTCTTCAACCCCATTACTCCAGAAGAGACGTGAGTAGTGTGGAATCCATCCTCAAACATTGCCCAAGTCACTTCTTCAATAGGGTGAGTAACTTGAAAGTTATCCCACCAAGTAGCTGTCGGTCCTTCCAGTAAATGTGCTGCAAATCTGACCTTATCGGCATCATTACAACCAACTGTGACCAAGTCCTTGTTCACGGAACGTAGCCAATCATTTGCTATCATGGGATCAGTAGTACCAGAAAACTTAGCAGGTCTCGACCTTAGAAATCTTGTGAGCATATCAAGAGCTGGTGGATTGTTCTGGTTGTTATTATTATTATTATTATTATTGTTGTTGTTGTTGTTGTTGTTGTTGTTGTTGTTGTTCTGATTCTAATTCTAGTTTGCCATGAACTGAGTCATCATCTGCATCAACTGTGTTTGTGTAGTAATCAACTGTTGCGTCTCATTGCCATTGCTGTTATTGTTGTTATTGGTACGACGAGGAGGCATCTGCGGCTTTAATAAGGGTAAGTAATGATAAATAACCCCATAGATCATATTATGCACAATACAACATAACAACAATCAGCAAACAAGCAAACACTTGATAAACTTAGGGTTCAAACATCACGATCAACAAGTTTGCAAAGATAAATAACATACTAGCATAGTCATCCACAAGTTGGCATGATCAATGCGACTCGATAATAAAAATGGTAAGATAGATAGATATCACTACTCCTCCATGTCGACTTCCTCCTCCACTAACGCAAGTCCTACTGCTGCGAATCCTACCTTGTAGTCCTCCAAGCTTGTAGCCAAAGCATCGATCCTCACCTGTAACTCTCTCTTCTATGTGTGCATCCTCTCTATCACCTCATGATCCGCCTCTATCTCAATGTCCTCAAGCTCTAACTCAGTCTCCAAATCTCTAATCTTCTTATTCTTCTCTTGGATCCTCTTCTCTTGGATCTTGAATTTCTTCTCTTGCCCTTCAAACTTCTTCTCCATTTCCTTGATTCGCTTCTCCTGTTCTTGGAAGGCCTTGTCCTTCTCCTTAAGTTGGACATGCACCTCATCGTTGCTAAGCATCACATTAGTCCTATTAGTATCAAGGTTCCTAATGAGGCTCTCTAAGTCCTAGATGAAGTGTCGCACAGCCTTGATGGTCTCCTTAGTGGCCTCATCCAACACAATAGGATCTCCGTCCTCGTCGTGTCTCCCAAAGAAGTGTAAGTAGTGGTTCTTAATCTCAGCAGAGTGGCGTCCACATTGGCGTCCTATCAGCTCTTGCATGGCAACGTCGAGGCCCCTCTCTAAATCATCGTCGAGTATCTTGAAGGAAATTTCTTCAGTTGGAGGCTCTGTCTGGCGTCCTGGCTGGGTAACCCTAAATCCCCACAAGTCCTTCCTTTTGAAACTTCCCTAGCTGAAGTCCTCGGCGGTGTTGAAGAGCTCCAAAATGCGATTCCCAAAGCGAGTTCCCTTGAATTCCTCGGCAGTGTTGTAGATGAAGCTCGGTATCTTTTGCATAGGATGGAGAAAAATTAGAGATAACACAAGTCTAGAAGAAAAAGTAGAAATAGATGCAAAGATTAAAAATAAAAGCCAATAATATATAAAAAATTAATCCACACAAGTAGAGTCATACATTATTCAACTCAAGCGTCAAGGTTCAAACCATAACTTAGACAAACTTTGCCACACCACATAATTCGGTATGATCAAATTACTAACATGAGAAAATTCCAAGTGTGGTGGTCCAACAATTAGGATACGTCGCGTCCTTCACTCTCTAGTCAAGGTAGTTATCTGGGCATCCTTGGTAGCAATTTGTTTGTCTTGATCACATGACTCCCACACGAAGTCTATAATGTCCTTCCTTAGCTATTTTATGGTGGTATCTAAGTCTTGGGTATGCTATTTTTCCTCCCTAAGATCTTTCTGAGTGTTGAGCATTCTATAATAGAGATCCCTGTGATTGCAGTGCTAGTCCCTGGATCGATTTGCTAGCGCCCACAGTTTAAGACGAAGTGCATAGAAACAAAGGTCATTATTACATTGCAAATCCAGGAATATAATAGTTCTTACAACTCACTTAGCCCAAGGCTAACTTATTTAGAGTTCTCATTA
This sequence comes from Avena sativa, assembly GCA_916181665.1. Classification (NCBI taxonomy): domain Eukaryota; kingdom Viridiplantae; phylum Streptophyta; class Magnoliopsida; order Poales; family Poaceae; genus Avena; species Avena sativa. Next base: position 332,820,086 of record OV702285.1, read on the forward strand.
CATAGCATAATAATAGAGTCTGCATCTTCATGCGCCACAGGCAAACATGTCGAGTGTAGACCCGTAACCCTACTCACCATCAGAGTAACCTGCAACATGATAAGTTACAGCCACAAGGGGTAAATACAGTTGGAATTGTATTGGCAAGTGATACCATAGTTGTATAGTAGAACCTAACAACTACATGAATATATGGCTAAGTGTGGATTTGGCTGTCTTTGTAAGTTTATCCTATTAGTTTGAAAATAATAAGTTTTTCTTTTACAAAACACTAAGGTACCACCAATAGACATCAGTGAACCTCTACCCTTGTTCGCCCACAAAATTTTAACTTAGAGAAATTGGGATGAGGTGATTCTTGAACTGTTTCAATGTCTTGACGCTCAGAAATTATCCATAACCAGGGACACGGCTAAGTACTTAGATTTACCCTCTCGAGAGGTGGTGCACTTTACCCACAAGACTCGACATGCATCGAGATGACACTTTTCAGAAGTAATCCCTCAGACCACCACGGACGCGTTCCATCCTATCCACTCTACCACGCTCTGTCTGTCTGGCTGCGTTCTCACAACTTAGTTGGTCAAGGAAGAGCCCATATGCAATGTGGTTGTACTGGAAGCTTCACGACACGAACGTCTCCATCTCTTTGTTCCTGGGTGGCCATCCACAAGTGTGATACACCAGGGTAAACCATATACATGGGCCCTAAGTAACCACTCAACATAATCCATACAAGTCCCATTTCCACCCAGGTGTTTCATTAACATTGGTTGTTTTCTTAGTCAAAAATAAATAAGTATATAAACTTTCCATACCATCATAATATGAATTCCACCCACGAATTCTAATAGAAAGTCTAAGCATTCTAGCATACGATGTCTCCTAACTTAGGAAAATACTACCAAGGTATATTGTATTGGATAACTATAGCATAGCAGTATAATTAAAAACTATCATGCAAAGTTCTACAAAAATATCACTAATGCAATAGTTGAAATAATAGGAAATATGATGAAATATCACTTGCCTTGGTATCTAGGGTAGTAGGTGCAATCCTCATAGCAACAAACTTCACAATCCATAGAATCTACACATCATAATCAAACAAGACAACAAACAATTCAATATAGGCCTTAAAAATTTATGAATGTATGCAATTATGCAATAAGATGAATGTTACACTTAAAAATTCAGAGCCTTCCATATAGAGAATGGAATACACCATCTAAAGGAATAAGAACATAAGATCCACCTAAAAATAATTTAAACAACAATTTTATAGTCAAAATTAGCCCTAAAAAGTTTTCTGCCTAAAACTCAGTTTTTGTAGAAGCTACTGAACAAAGTAAGATCACAGTTGTGTAGTTCACATTTTTCTGAATCCATGGACACCAAGTTTCTATTTTTCTGATATGTGGATCAAAAGTTATTGAATTTCTAAGTTTAATCACCTATTTAATATATTTTGAAATTTAACACTAGCTGTTAACCACGTGGCGTAATACTACTGGTCGATACCTCTTCGGCTGGATCAGCAGCGCTGGCCGTTGGATCTAAATGGAACTGGGAGGGCCAGATTGATCGATACCGATTCGCTAAGTGATCTAATCCAAGCCCTAGGATGCAGATCTGGTGGACCTGACTGCTCAACCAAGAACTAGCGACGCTAGCAACTGCGTGCGACCGCGTCGCGTCGGGTGGGAGGTGCTCCGGTGATTCCAGAGGGGTAAGGGGGTGTGGATTATTACCAGAGATTGCGGTGGTCGAGGTAGGATCGGTGGTGGTCACAGTTGAGGAAGGGGTGCCCTGATTTGACCTAGATTCCTCACCGGAGTTCATGCCAAAGACGGTGCCTTGCACATGAAGACGTTGCCAAGTATCTGGGGCTCGAGCAAGAAAAGCAAGGCGTCAGGGAGGTGCACCAGGTTCTGTAGGAGACCTTGGTGGAAAAAATAGAGTAGAGGGGAGCTGGCTCTCATTGGAATTTCGTCGACGAACAGGGACGACAGAAGCGGCTCCGGTGGTGACCGTGGCGACGACCTTGGGTGCGATAAAAATGAATGGAGGGTGATACGCCCAAACGTATCTACTTTCCCGAACACTTTTGATATTGTTTCTCCTCTAACTTGTGTGATTTGGATACAACTAACACGGACTGACACTATTTTCAGCAGAATTACCTTGGTGTCTAGTTTTTGTGTAGCAAAATCAACTATCAGGAAAAATCCCAGAAAATATGCCAAAAATCCTATTTCACCAGAAGATCCACGGAGCCAGAGGACGAAACGGAGTGCAGGCCTGGGGGGCCCACACCCCTGCCACGCGCGGGTGGGCCCTGCCCCGCGCCTAGGGGGTGCGGCCACCCTAGGCACCCCCTCAGGCTCCCTTAGCGCCTATAGGTTGCCCCTTGACCTAAAAACCTAGGGGGTTCGACGTTTTCCAGAGAAGAGTTCCGCTCCGCTGCCACCATCAGAAACCAAGATTTGGATCCAGAAACTCTGTTCTGGCACCCTGCCGGGACACGGAATTTGGAGAGGATCATCGCCATCGTCATCACCAACGCCTCTCCATCAACCATCGATGTTTCCCTCATCCATGAGTGAGTAATCCCCCGCTGTAGGCTTGGGTATGGTAGGTATTGGATGAGTTCTATCATGTAATCGAATAAGATTGTTAGGGCATAGTGCCTAGTATCTCTATTAGTGCTATTTGACTTTTTTGTAACTTGTTATGCTTAATGCTTGTCACTAGGGCCCGAGTGCCATGATCTCAGATCTGAACTTATTACTGAATCATTATGATAGTATTGTTTGTGATCTTATCTGCAAGTTGTGTACACATATCATTGTCCATATCCAAAGGCCCCGAAGTGACAATAATTGGGACAACCGGAGGGGATGGCTGTGGTGTGAGTATCACATGTGTTCACAGAGTGTTAATTTGCTCCGGTGCTCTATTAAAACGAGCACCTTAATTGTAAGTAGTTCCCTAGAGGCCCTGCTGCCACGGGCTGGCTGGACAGAAGATGTTGTGCAAGTTCTCAATGCGAGCACGTATGACTATATATGGAGCACATGCCTAGGATTGTTTAGTACTTGGATGCTTGTTATTATTTATCTGCAATCCCCTAGATATTGAAGTTACATGTTTAGACTCGTCCATGCAACGTTCGTCCATCCATCCCTATGCCTACCGCACTCGAATCCTACTGTTACCGTTACTCTTACTATTGCTCTTATTTCACTGTTGCTGTTGCTTTTCTATTGCTACTACAAAATGTTGCTACTGATAAACTTCTGTGAGCAAGAACTATTTCCAGGTGTAGCTGAATTGGCAACTCAGTTGTTAAGGCTTGCAAGTATTCTTTGGCTCCCCTTGTGTTGAATCAATAAATTGGATAATACTACCCGCGAAGACTATTGTGATCCCCTATACTTATGGGTCATCAAGACTATGTTTTGGCTCCGTTGCCGGCGAGCATAGCTTTATTTGTAAGTTCACTTGGATCTATTATTGTTCACTGCTACTCATTTCATCATGGGGAAGTCTCGTGATGGAAAGTTCCCTATTTTACCATCCATTACAAGAAGAGGTACTGTCCTAAACACCTCTGTTGCTCTTAATTCACCGTCTGTTATAAGTAAGCTTGTTACACCACCACCACATACACATGCTACACACACTGCTTCTACTGCTGAATTTGAAACTTCTTTTGATGCTCATGATGTTACTTCTACTGTGCTTGATGCGAGTGGTTCATTAGGTCCTTTCCTAGATTCTACTATGGCTAGTCTAGTAAATACCGAAACTCCTAGTGAAGACACTGTTACACCTATTAGCTCACCTGAGTCTAGTGAGAGTTATGATATTAATGATGGTTACATTGAGTTCAGTGATGAATTTGTTGAAGAGTGCCAAAACACACGTGGTACTAGTGCTATTAAGAGTCTCCTTGCTAGACGCACCATTATTCCTAAGTTGTCCTCAGATCCTAAGTTTGCCACCTCTCCCATACATATTAAAGATAGAGATTATGATTTCTCTCTTGATTTATCCTATTTAGATATTGTTGAGAAAGAACCTTTTTGTGGGGCTGAAAGTGAGAGTGATATGGCTCTTATGAATGAGCTTTCTACTATGAGTGCTTTATTCTCTCATGATTTTAAGATGTGTAAGTACTTTGTTACTAAGATCTTCCCTTTTCTCTAAAAGGAGAAGCTAGGGCTTGGTTTAATAGATTACCTCATGGTTCCATTGATAGCCCTGATTGCTCGATTGCTTCTTTATTCCAGAAATATATTCCTCCCAGTGCTAGACATGCTGCTTTGTAGAGACTTTTTGATTTTAAAAAGGGAGAAGAAGAGAAATTGCCTGAGTCATGGACAAGGTTCCGTGCCTTGATTCATGCACATCCTGGATGTCCATTACCTAAGAATGAGCTTCTTGATATTTATTATAATGGACTAACTGATGATTCTAGGACATACTTAGATAGCTTTGCCGATTGTGTTTTTAGGAAAAGAACTCCTACAGATGATGAAAAATTAATGGCTAAGATAAGCAAGAATTATGATGATTGGACTTCAATTGAGCTAAATACACCTGAGACTATTATTCCTGAACCAGTTGTGCCTGAACCAGTTCCAACACCAACACCAAAGAAGAGGGTTGTTATTGCATTAAATGATGAAGTGATGAAAGAAGCTAAGAAATGTCTAAAGGAGAAAGGTATTAGAGCTGAAGATGTAAAGAATCTACCTCCTATAGAAGAATTATGTAAGCCAATTCCCCACTCATCCACTATTGAGGTACACTCTTTCCAACACTTTGATGAAGGTGATATTCCTTATGGTAAGCCTCTTGTTCAATGCTTAGAGGAACTTGACATTTTTATTGTTAAGCAAGGTAATTTTAATAAACAAGTTCAGAATCATTTATTGGAAAACTCTAGAGTTAATGATTTGAAAGATATTGTGGAAAGAACTTCTAATGATATTAAAATGCTTTGTAAACACTTTCAAATGGTTCAAACCCAACTTGATCAACTTGCTAAGGTACAAAAGGATATGCTAGTTAATGCCTCAAGAGATAAACATGCTTATGGAATTAGAACTAGGAGTGGTATAGCTACTCAAGATCCTTTATATCCTGAAGGACACCCTAAAATAATTGAGCAGGACTCTCAACAAGGTGAAAGTAGTGGTAGTCCTCGTAAGAGAAAGAAAAAGAAACATAAAGTAGTTGAGGAACCGCTTGAACCTATTGTAGATCATAATATTATATCTATCTCTAATGCTGAAACTGAGAGTGGTAATAATAAAAATGAGTCTCCTGATAAGGAGGAAGGTGAGGAAGAACCTGAGAAGCACACTAAGAACACTAGGTACACAAAGGAAGATTTTATTGCTAATAAACATGGTAAAGAGAGAGAACCTTGGATGCAGAAACCTATGTCTTTTCTAGGTAAGAAACACAAGTCAAAGGAGGAAGAACACTACAACAAGTTTTGTGAGTGGATGAAACCTTTTTTTTTGCAAATTCCTTTGACGGATGCTATTAAGTTGCCTCCTTATTCAAAGTATATGAAGGATATTTCTCTAATAAAAGGAAGATTCCTAATGAGGAGATTTCTACTTTGCTTGCTAATTATTCCTTCAATGGTAAGGTTCCAAAGAAACTTGGTGATCCAGGTATACCAACTATTCCTTGCTCTATTAAGAATAATTATGTTAGAACTGCTTTATGTGATTTGGGAGTTGGAGTTAGTGTTATGCCTTTTTTCTCTCTATAAGAGACTCCAGCTGGAAAAGTTGATACAAACTGATATATCTTTGCAAATGGCTGATAAGTCAACTACTATTCCTATTGGTATATGTGAGAATGTTCCTGTTCAAGTGGCTCATAGTTGCTTGGTTCTAACCGATTTTGTTGTGCTTGAAATGCCCGAAGATGATAATATGTCTATTATTCTTGGGAGACCTTTTCTTAATACTGCAGGTGCTATTATTAATTGCAATCAAAGGAAAGGAACATTCAATATTAATGACAAAGAGCATAATGTCTATTTCCCCAAGAAGGTTGCTAAAAGCTATTGCCTGAATTCCATTGAAAATATTGAGAGCATCAAGGTTGGAGAAATATATTGTCCCATTCCACAAGAAAAATTTGAAACTATTATGATTGGGACCATTGCTATCAAGTATGAGGTAACATAATCACCTTGTGGATTGCAAAGTTTTGTTTCATATAAGATTTTTTTGGTAACAAGACTTGATCAACCTTGTTAACAAAAGGATTTTAATGAACAAAATAATGTTTCCACTGTGGTTATACTTGCTTTTTTTTAGTTTTCTCCTTCCTAGTCTTTGCTCTTTCTTTTGTTAGATTTGGTTTTGTTAGTTGTTTGCTTGTTAGTTTGTCATAGAACTTCTATAGTTTGGCTTTTGGTTTGCTTTTGCTTCTTCTGAAAAAAATGTTTCTGCGAGAAAATTGGCCAAAAATAAAGTTTCCCGAAAAATCCCAAAAAATTCAAAATAAATTTTTCCTCGAAAAAGGGGCAGAGGGCACCACCTATTGTATGAGCACCTTCTTGAGAGCATAGTTGTCATTCTTGTGTTTGTCTCAAAACTTGGTTAATTATGTCATGACTTTTATGCTTGTATCTCTGATATCTTTACTTCTAGTCTTCACTTGAACTTTAGAGGTGCCTTGGCATTTATATTGTGCTCTACAAACAAAGGCAAGCGAGATACCACTCTATCATACCTTACTATGAGCATTGCAATGTTGCTTATGTTTATGTTTCATGCTACTTATTATTACTGAGTTGGTTTCTCTTCATAGCTTGCAATGACTATTGAGTAGAATTAGTTGCATACTCTTTATTATGAATGGTTTAAGCATCTACTCCTATGTTGAGAATATATACATCATATGAAGCAAATGTGTTCATGAAAGTTCTCTTATCGCACTCAGTTTTCAACTGAATTGCTTGAGAACAAGCAATAAGCTAAGCTTGGGGAAGTTGATACGTCCAAAACGTATCAACTTTCCCGAACACTTTTGCTATTGTATCTCTTCTAACTTGTGTGACTTGTATACAACTAACACGGACTGACGTTGTTTTCAGCAGAATTACCTTGGTGTCTAGTTTTTGTGCAGAAAATCAACTATCAGGAAAAATCTAGGAAAATATTCCAAAAATCCTATTTCACCAGAAGATCCATGGAGCCACAGGACGAAACGGAGTGGAGGCTTGGGGGCCCACACCCCTGCCAGGCGTGGGTGGGCCCTGCCCCGCGCCTAGGGGGTGCGGCCACCCAGGCACACCCACGGGCTCCCTCGGTGCCTATAAGTTGCCCCTTGACCTAAAAACGTAGGGGGGTTCGACGTTTTCCAGAGAAGAGTTCCGCTCCGCCACCACCATCAGAAACCAAGATTCGGATCCAGAAACTCCGTTCTGGCGCGCTGCCGGGACGGGGAATTTGGAGAGGATCATCGCCATCGTCATCACCAATGCCTCTCCATCAACCATCAATGTTTCCCTCATCCATGAGTGAGTAATCCCCCGTTGTAGGCTTGGGGATGGTAGGGATTGGATGAGTTCTATCATGTAATCGAATAAGATTGTTAGGGCATAGTGCCTAGTATCTCTATTAGTGCTATTTGACTTTGTTGCAACTTGTTGTGCTTAATGCTTGTCACTAGGGCCTGAGTGCCATGATCTCAGATCTGAACTTATTATTGAATCATTATGATAGTATTTTTTGTGATCTTATCTGCAAGTTGTGTACACATATCATTGTCCGGATCCATAGGCCCCGAAGTGACAATAATTGGGACAACCGGAGGGGATGGCTGTGGTGTGTGGATTACATGTGTTCATGGAGTGTTAATGCTTTGCTCTGGTGCTCTATTAAAAGGAGCACCTTAATTGCCAGTAGTTCCCTAGAGGCCCCGCTGCCACGGGCTGGCTGGACAGAAGATGTTGTGCAAGTTCTCATTGCGAGCACGTATGACTATATATGGAGCACATGCCTAGGATTGTGTAGTACTTGGATGCTTGTTATTATTTATCTGCAATCCCCTAGATCTGGAAGTTACATGTTTAGACTCGTCCATGCAATGCCCGTCCATCCATCCCTATGCCTACCGCACTCGAATCCTACTGTTACTGTTACTGTTACTATTGCTCCTATTTCACTGTTGTTGTTGCTTTGCTGTTGCTACTAAAAAATGTTGCTACTGATAAACTTCTGTGAGCAAGAACTATTTCCAGGTGCAGCTGAATTGACAACTCAGTTGTTAAGGCTTGCAAGTATTCTTTGGCTCCCCTTGTGTCGAATGAATAAAATGGATAATACTACCCGCAAAGACTGTTGTGATCCCCTATACTTGTGGGTCATCAGAGGGGGTTAACAGACGCGCCCGAGTATGGTGAACAATCTAGGACAAGAAAGAGGGCGAGGGGAGGTAGATTCTCACCGGAATGGTCGTCGGAATTCGTCGGTGGCTGCGTTGGTTCGAGCTCAAATTTGAAGAGCCTGAGGGCTCTCTTGCGGCGTCGTTTGAGGGGAAATGGTGAGGGGCAAGCGGGGTTTAAGAGGCATGGGTCGGGTGGAAGAATTATTCTTGTAAGCAAGCGAATTTACACGAATTAAATCGAGAGGAAGAGGTAGAGGAGGGGAGCGGGCTTGGTGGCGCTGGCTTGAAGATGATGGTGATGGGGCAGGTGGGGCCGAGCCATCAGCGAATTAGTGCAAGAGGGGGCGGTGAGAAGAGGAAAACCAGCGGGGGAGAGGGGGTGTCGGGTGGGCTTAGTGGGCCAGGGGTGCTGGGCCGAAATGGCTTAGCTCGTAACTTTTGTTTCTTCTTAAACCTTTTTCTTTTTAGTTTCATATTTTCTACAAAATATTTGAACTCGCAAACAAGCTTCAAATTAATTCAAATTTTCTCCATATTTTAAGGGGTGAACCTAGTGTTCAGAAATGTTTTAAATACATCAAACCTCTAATAAAACATTTTGGGTAAAATAAAATAAAACCACAAAGCTCCTCACCTTAATATAAAGGAGGGGGTTTTAATAGGGTTTTTCTTAGGTTTAAGCTTTGAAAAACAATTGTGCAATGCAACACATGCCATGATGATATCAATGCAAAGATGATGTTTGCTTTAATAAAAATTTGGGATGTTAAAATTGATATGGTTTATCCATTAAACAGGTTACTTTGTGTGACAATTGGCATGATGTCATATTGAGCCATTATCTTTGAAGTTGCTTCAGAACCAAAAACAATGTTGTCACTCGGAAAATAATAAAAAAATAAAATTTGGATTTCCCTTTGTAAGCAAAGCTTGATTGGCCAACATGTGCTAAATTTACGGAGTACAAAAAATGGACACGATATTAGCAACTATGGTTGTGGAGGTCAAAAAAACAAATATGGTTATGACCTTGATCATCTTGTTTGAAAGACGGCAGATATTTATCAACACATTAAATGCTCGAAAGCGTACAGGCGTCTGGGTCTATCTGAGGACAACATCCCCCAAGTGGGAGTGGGAGTAGCATACCTTAGAAGCTTTAGCTTCAAAATTTCGAGAGAGTGTCGCAATATCCCGCCCATCCATTCAAACATGCAGCCCCAAACATACTTCACCTTTTTCTAGAATGCAAAATTCCTCTTCTATCCCTGCCCTGGAAACAAGAACCCGAGGAGCAATGCAATTATAGAGGGATATAGGTGGCAATTTTGTGTTCCCCCATGTGTGTCACCCCATCGACCTGGTTCCCTACCCTTCTTCAATAAGTGTATTTACCTGCCTGCCCCCTCCGTCCTTACACTAACTTTGTGGAGCCACAATGCAAGTGACCTGCTTGTTAGTGACCTAGAATTATAGGAAGTAGAGATTCCCATCGTTTGCAGTTCAAAATTCGAACATTTTTTGCTAAACCGAGATAAAATCGTTAAACTCGGCGATACTGGCTCAGGAACTTCAAAAATTTAAGAAACTTGGGCGTTATTCATCAAATAATTCATACTTTGTGATAAAACTAGTGCGATGAGTCTTTTAACCATAAAGCTGGCATGGTGATAAAATTGGTTACGCCATTGTATTCCACGAAAATAACAATAAAGTTTGAACATTATTGAAAATTCCCAAAACACTAAACCGCTGAACCCTATAACCCTAAACACTAATAAACCCCTAAACCCTGACCAAGAATGTATCATGCACTTGTATATCATATTTTAGATACTTCCATTGAATTGGGCAATGCTCTATTCGACGAATATATGCATAAAGTTTGAACATTACTGAAAATTCCATAAACCCTAAACAACCCCTAAAATCTAAACCCTCAGCCCCTAGATACTAAAACTCTAAACCCATCAACCCATAATTAAACCCTAACCAAGTAGGTATCATGCACTTATAGATCAAAATCGGAGATACTTTCATTAAATCACGGTAACGCCATTCTGTTCCACAAATATAAGCATAAAGCTTGAACATTGTTGAAAATTCCCTAAACCCCCAAACGAACCTGACCAAGCAGGTATATCATCCACTTATAGATCAACATTTGAGATATATTTTCATTAAATTACGCTAACGCCGTTCTATTCCATGAATCTAAGCATAAAGCTTGAACATTATTGAAAATGCCCTAAAACCTAAACCTTAAACCCCTAAAAGACCATGACCAAGAGGTATATATTATCCACTTTTAGATCAACATTTTAGTTATACTTTCATTAAATTATGCTAAAGCCATTCCATTCCACGAATCTAAGTGATACGGATCTAGCCGATGATCCTTAAGTTTTGTCCCGATCTTTCACAACGAGTCAACCAGGTAGATAATCTCCCAATTACGCGATGAACGCAACCTGAAGAAGAGGAATCAATCCAGCAAGCAACTTATTGATAAACAACATGCCTCAAAACCACAACTCGATAATCCTTGATGAACAAGAACCTCCGCAGCAATCTCTAGAATCTGATAAACGGTATCGCCGTTCCTGGAGGGATGATACATGGTGGAGCACAATATAGTTTTTAGACTAAACAACTAAACTCCCTAAACCCTAACTCGACCAGCTCCTTATATGAGGGCTGGGGAGCCCCACTAATGGGCCGCGACTTGACTTGGTTGGACAAGCCCAAACCAAGACCACACACATAATAAAACCTAATTGGCCCAAAACATGACCACGAATAATAAAACCTATTTATTAAATTACAAAGACACACCTAGCTTGGTGTAGTCCTGAAATTAGGCTGCACCTCCTCTGTCGTGCCCATATCATCCTCCCCCCTTCAAGAAGCGTTGTCCTCAATGCGTGCGGGTCGGGTCAGAAAGGTGGCGTGATATGAACACAATCATCACGCGATGTCGCGATCTTCAAGTCTTGCCTTCCTTCCACACCACATCCTCCCTCTTGGCCTGCTCGACTTGGTACAACCCTGGGTGGTTGCACCTCCTTGCGTCTCCACACGAGCTTGGACCTCGGCGCCACCGTCTTGTTCTTCTCAACTCTTGCTTGAACATTGCGGTGTTGAACATGAACCTGCTTTGCACGACCCCACAAAAGATGAGTAATGCCTGGGCCACACGACTGACGAACACGTCCATCGTTGCCTGTATGCATTCGCACTGCTGCTCCAACAAAACGCCTCACAGGTGTGCTGATATAACAACGATGATCATCAATCCGTGGCACCACATGCACTGGAACTGGATCAGCACAACTATCATTGGTCTGAACACTTGTGTCAACACAAACTATAAGACATGCTGCAATATCCTTCTTCTCATCAACGAGAGGCTTAACTTCAACCGGCTTGTCACTAACACTTGTCATCTACAGTCATGGATGAAACACTATCAATACTGACGCTCCTCGCATCATGCTCCTCATGTTGCGTCGTAGTTAGCCCAGATTTTGGCTTAGCCTTGTGCAACTTCTTCTTAGGTACCACCAGCTCAACATTAGACTTTATGCGATCATCCTGCATAGGCTTCAAAGTCTGTTGTTTGCCATCATGCACAAAAGAATATGTATTTTCTCTCCCAACATGAGTAACATTGTGATCATACTGCCATGGAAGTCCAAGTAACACTCCACATACCTCCAATGGCAACACATCACACTCCCCCTCATCAACATAGTCACCAACTGTAAATGGCACATGCACCTTGTGAGTAATCTTTATCATACCGCAGCTATTCACCCACTCAACATGCCTCGGTTCTGGAATACGCCAGTTGGATAAACCCAATGCTTCCAGAACTGCCTTGCTAACGCCATTACAGTAGCTACCACTGTTAATAATCAACTTGCATGCTTTGCCCTTGATCATACACAGCGCTTGAAATAAATTCCAACGCTGAACTCTATCAACTGTCATGCAAGCATCGCCTTGTACTTTCTTGAGTTGCAAATTCAGCCCACTCAATGGTACATCATCCTCAGAACTAACCACCTTGTCCAGCTCCTTGGACTTATCCCAAAATCTGTTGTGCAGAAATTGCTTCAAATCTGCCCAACTAGGTGTTGTTATGCCCTTTCTGGTACTCTCTTCCTTCCACAACTAGCCACAGTCTCATCCCCACGCCGGTGTGCAAGAGAAAATTCAATGCGACCACCAAACTTGGAATCGATAGAACGACATTTGGTGAAACCACCATCAATCTCAGAACTCCAAGATCTAAACTCCACATATGTGGCAGAACTATCCAACTTCCATTTTATATCTGCAGAATTAAGTGATGATCCCACGATAATAGTAGTGTAGTCAAAAAACACATCATCCGCTCTATCTAGCTTACGAATTTCCCTTGCTATTCCCATATTAATCCCTCTCAGTAGACTGTTTGATGATATCCGTAGACTGTTTGAGAAAATTTGGAACAAAACTACGATGTACCAAAAAAATTCTGGAAAAAATTCCAGCCTGAGTTTTGGTCTGAATCAGTGCAGCCAGGCGCCTGGATCAAATTCACGTCCAAACTTTTTTCTGTTTTATTTGTTGCTTCTAATCAACCAGATTGATGCTAAACTGAACAAATCTGTGGTCATAGAAACTTGGACTGAACAAATTCGCAAGTGTTGTATGTACGCGCGTGATGCTTCTGTAGACAATCACGCGTAGGCTCCTAGACTCTTGGACACTCGCGGGCGTACAATCACTAGACTCCAGGCACGATCTGCTCGCTGGACTCCTGCCACTGGCAGGGTCTCGATTGGTCAAAAAACGCCAGGGGCTTGTACTCCACGGTTGACAGGAACACGTGCGGCTGCTGCTCCCTGACTTGACAATCTCCTCGTGCTGCTGCTTGCTCCTCACGATATGCACTAGCACGCAAAGGAAAACATCCACAATTTGAACTCTTCAGCAGAAAAACTAATCTCCACAAACTCGATCTGATCAAGTGCACGCGCCGGCAGTTCCTTTCCACATGAACTACAACACCCACCACGATCTGATCCCAATGAAAATTCTGCCCAGCTCGCTCCACTGCTCCTTATTGCGTGATCCACGCAAACCAATCTGAGAAAAAACAATCAACCGAATAGGAAAACTGCAAACACGAGCGGACGTAGACTTGCAGGTCGATCATCTCTCCACTCGCCCTCCAGCAGTAGATCAAACAACTCCAATATCGCCGATCTGTCAACTGCTCATATGATGAAAAATCAACAAATCAATCTCGCCGTGAGCAACCCAGTGCTCTGATACCACATGATACGGATCTAGCCGATGATCCTTAAGTTTTGTCCCGATCTTTCACAGCGAGTCAACCAGGTAGATAATTTCCCAATTACGTGATGAACGCAACCTAAAGAAGAGGAATCAATCCATCAAGCAACGTATTTATAAACAACACGCCTCAAAACCACAGCTCAATAATCCTTGATGAACAAGAACCTCCGCAGCAATCTCTAGAATCTGATAAACGGTATCGCCGTCCCCGGAGGGATGATACATGGTGGAGCACAATATAGTTTTTAGACTAAACAACTGAACTCCCTAAACCCTAACTCGACCAGCTCCTTATATGAGGGCTGGGGCGCCCCACTAATGGGCCGCGACTTGACTTGGTTGGACAAGCCCACACACATAATAAAACCTAATTGGCCCAAAACATGACCAGGAATAATAAAACATATTTATTAAATTACAAAGACACGCCTAGCTTGGTGGAGTCCTGAAATTAGGCTACACCCCCTCCGTCGTGCCCATATCACTAAGCATAAAGCTTGAACATTATTTAAAAAGCCCTAAAACCTAAACCTTATCCCCTTAAACCCTAAACTCTTTAACCCCAAACCCAGACCAAGTAGAGATCATGCACTTTTATATATCAAAATTTGACATACTTCCATTAAATAGCGCTAACGCATTTTGTAGGGTTCGCAGCATGGAATTCAAAAAGAAATCTATCACGGGAACACACAAAAGCCAAGATCTAATCTACGAGATCGGTTTAACGTGTTTATAGAGTACTAACCCTCGCAGATCCAAAGCGTTTAACGAGATAGGATTCTCGTGGTTGATGCAGTCATTCACTTGTTAATCTCAAGATTGTGTCGACGATCCTTCCGGCGCCACGTTCCGGCAGCGCTTCCGCAGTCAGTCACACGTACGGTAGTAGATGAAGACCTTCCTCTCCCTTTTTCCAGCAGGGCAGCGGAGGTTGTAAATCTCCATGTAATTCCAGCAACAAGTCGGTGTGGTGGTGGTGGTGGAGAAGATATTACTGTAGGGCTTCGCCTAAGCCTGAGCAGTTGTATGGAGGAGAGAGGGCTGCAGCGGCTAGGCCTCTAGGTGTTGGTGGCTAGGGTTTTTGGGATTGGTAGAAAGGGAGCCCCCACCCCTCCCGATATGGGTGGAGGGGTGGTGTCCAGGGTTCCCAGTCCTGGCCGAGTCCTCCCGCAAGTCCACTTGGCCGGCGGGAAGGGAGGGAGAGAGGGAAACCTAGTCTCCCAAAGTTTCCTTTCCTTCCTCCACTAGGTCTTTGACTTTTCAAACTAGAGTTTGATTCCCACTTCCTAGTCTTTGTCCGACTTGACCTCGGGCATGATGCCGCTAATCCCACTAGGGCATGGCACATCCAAGTGCCTCCCCCTCAGGGGTGGTGGACCTTCCAGAACCTTCTAGAAGCCTCCGGCCAAACCACCGAAAAAATTTCCGAACCCTAGAAATTGAGTTTCCTTATATGAATCTTATTCCCTAAACCATTCCCGATCTCCTCATGATGTCCTAGATACAATCTGAGACTCCGAACAACATTTAGTCTCCAACTGATATTCCATATCTACTAAACAACATCGAAGCCTTAGGTGTGTCTCCCTACGGTTCATGAACTATGCAGACATGATCGAGACACCTCTTTCTCCTATGGTTGGGGTGTTTAGGTAGTGTGGTAGCACCGTCGGGTTTGGGAAAATCCGGGATGTTACAGTTGGTATCAGAGCCTAGGCTTTAGATCTCTGGAGTAGTTTAATGTAAGCTAGGATAATATGAGAATGGTTAGGGTGGTCGAATAATTAAAACACCCCTTAAACTTGCCAAACGGACTATTGGCTTTACATAGGATTCAATAATATAAAATTTGATACACTGGTGCTCAATAGGACGGGTTTTTGGGTCATGCATGATATCATTTATCCATATTGTTGTGCATGTGAGGTCGCGAGCGGCTTGCCATGCCTTGATTCATGCGTTTTTTATTTGATCATCCCTTCCTTGGTACTAACTATTGGCTAAAGTTCTCTTCGCGTGAACAAATCATTTGGTTGAAAAGTTGTGGTCATTTAGGTAATACCTTGAAAGTGTGAACGACTAGATGAGAAAATTTGAAACGTCGGGATTAGATATTCATAGATACATCAAGAGATTGGCTCTGGTTTTGAAGCATGATGGGTAAGAGGTCAAAATAATAATCCTACTGATTAGTTTTAGTTTATCCTAGAAGGCTCATGTCAAGTTCATCAGTGGTGCTTAAAGATTACATATTATAAGATATGAGTGAACTTTAAACCAAACAGTGTTTGAGAGAAGTTCTTTCCTGTATCTATGTCTGAAGCCACATTTCCTAACACATCATATTTATTTCCTGTCACCTATTATTTCCTTGTTTTATGTTGATGAAATCTAATATTGTCCTTCAAATGTCCGTCCTACCATTAGCCTTCTTGAAAAAAAAAACTTCAGTTAAACCCATTCTTTGTCTGATACTTTTGTTTCTTTACACCTAGTTGTTTACGCTCCTCCCATAGTTAAGTATGACGGGATCAAGTTGTCCATTGAGTAATTTTACATGACTAGCCGGTGTTTCTACATTGTTTTAGAAGTCATCCCGCCAACATATATGGATGCACAATAAAGGTAAACATTGTTCCGCTAGAAAGCAATCCAGATGTTTTTTTAGAAAATTCCTAGTTTCTAATTTTTTCCGATGTCTTTCATTCTATATAAGAAGAGTTCCCTTTTCTTATCCTCGAGATGGCTCTCTGTCCCCTATCGTTCTTCAAGAATGTTGTGTAGAATCATACGCAACCCCGAGACTACTTGAAAGACTGCAAGAGTAGATTTTGTAGGCTTCGCATACAAGGGACATATGGGATCAGCCTCGAACCTTGGTTCGTGCCTGGAATTTTCTATTTATGCTTGTGAGGATGCCCGAGAGCTAGGGTCATGATTCACCTATTCACGTACAAAGTTAATAATTTGGATGCGGGACGGATTGGCCCCCATACCGACTACTTTTGTTATTCACTCTTGTTATGTCGAGTAGTTGAATCATTATGTTTTCCTCTTTTACCTATAGAGGTAGTGGAGTGTCAATGATATTCAGCCGAAATCATAGAATGGTATTACGCTCGATCTTTTAATAGAGGCAACCGCTGCCAACCGTTGGATTTTCGTTGAGGATAAACCAACCTATTGTTTTAATTGTATCTTATTAGACATGTCATAGTAGCTCTCCATGAGAGTTTTTGATAGATTACCTGGTGTTTGGGTAGCTGCATTTCGAAGTTTATAATGTAGGAAAAGAGTGGAGGTTTACCGTCTTAATTATTCATTTTTTTCGAAATGGGGATGTATCCCGGCCTCTGCATCGTAGGATGCACACATCCCTTTTTTTATTCAAAGTCTTAAAGTCTTAAAATGCCAAATACAGATCAAAGATCAAAGAGGGTTGATACAAACACCAACCATCTAAAAAGACAAAAAAAGTATGAGGATGCAGAGCATACAAACGCTAAACATGTCTCAGACTACTAGAAGGACGCCACGTAGCCTGGTAGAAGATATCCTGAGCAACCATCACCAGACGGCTGCATCCAGAAACCATTAAATCTCGGTGCTGCTCCGGGAGAAAAAAGCCCAAAGATGGATCCATTGGGACGCTGATATTATAACCTGCAAAAAAGAAGAAACTCGCACCCTGTTAAAAATATTAGCATTGCGACTCTTCCAAATAGACCAACATAAAGCCGATACCCCTATACGTATTCGAGCTTTGTTAGCCCTATCCATCCCATTTAACCAATTCCCAGACATATTAGTAATATTGGTCGGAGGTGGTAGATTGTATGTAAAATAAACAATTCGCCATATAATTCTAACACAGGGGCATTCAATAAAAAGGTGTTCAATTGTTTCTTCCTCATCACAAAAACAACATTGTTTGCAAGGATTTCCTGACTTACCAAGGACAAGGACAATTGTTTCTGGTAGGTCGCCAAGCTTGTTTATAGTTTCGCTGAGTGTTTATAGTTCAAAGTTCAAAGATCTTATATGGATAGAAGCCAAGTTTTCAATAATATGAAGTTGTAGTTTGATTAAAGGATTGAGTCTTATGGTTGAACAAACTAGAAAGTAAGAAATCAAGAATTAGAGATCGAATTCCGTTGAACAGGGGGAGAATGTAATACCCTGGAATTTCAGAAGTTCATTTATTTGACAAAGCTAGAAAAAGGTTGATCAAACTTTTACTTTCGATCGACGAGTTGTAAATCTGAGACTATAGTTGTGTTCCTTACGTTCAGCTGATCAAAATGTTCTATAGATTTGTTCAATTATGAGTTTTGACAGATCGTGTAAATAAAAGTTTAGTGAGTCTAGACCTTTTTTCATAGTATGTAAAGTCCACCTCTATTCCGATTGAACAGAAAAAATATACAAATAAATATGAGGCTCATCCTAGCCGACTTCCTAATCCCGGACATCTCTGACCTAATTCTCTTGCTGTCATCGCCGCCTCCACACCAAACCACTGCCTTGTTCATCGCCGCCGCAAATTGCTATCGCTGCCGTTGCCTGGGTGGGGCGGCGCCGCACTATCGCGAAGACCACCCCATATTGGAGCCACTGCTCCTACATCGATTGGTTTTCCTTGCTCCTAGCTAATTCGTAATCCTCTTTCTTTCAATCGAGCAATTGAGTAGGTCTGACGGCAATCAGTTCTAGTATATAGGTACCTTTTGCTTCAGCGTTGAAAGCTGCGGCATTGGCGTATGGCCGATCGCTCGGTAGTTTGGTCAACGGAATATTCAAATCAAATAGATCTAGTGTATGTCAAAGATATGTAGACTTATTAAATCCTGATGGTCTAGTGTTTTCAAATATGGATACTAATTGATGCTATTGTAGTTATTTACGGTTTCTAGTTTGATATGGTAGTTTGCACTTGGCTTCAGTTTGTCTCATCTATGGAATTGGTACACACACATAAGCCTTAAAATTGGTATAGCCGTTAGCAGTACTGTTTTCTACTGCCCACTATGTAAATCTAAAGCCGCTGTTTGAATAGAAGTATTGTGTGTGTTCCTGATTGTTAATTCACAGTAGAAAGAGAAGTGTGTTTATTTATAAATATTGTTGTTACCTTACCATGGTATAGAATTTCGGAGTGCGGTTTCATCCACAAGTTTGACTATTTCTAGTACCGATATTCATTCTTCTGTTGGTTGTCGAAGTTAAGGCAAGTGCATCCTGTTATGTATGTTTGACCATTGTGTGATTTGTTCAATTGATTGTTCTTCTTTTTGAGTTTCCCTTGTCCAGTTTGATTCACTTGTTCGGTTCTTTCTCTTTGATTTGTTACTCTATGTTTCGATATATCGTGTTTCTTATTTCCCAAGCTAAATCGGTGAAAAATTGTTCCAAGCAGCTACTCCGATAAAGTTTGGTGAGAACTGTTTGCTTGTGGGCTAGTCCGATGGCTATTCTTTCCATGTTAGTGCGGTGAGCGACTGTTCCGAACGGCTAGTTCTGAATTAAGTTCGGTGAGTACTGTTAGCTCGTGGGCTAGTCCGGGCTACATATTCATATATTCGGTTTCACTCTTCATGTTAATCATTCACCATGATTCTTACGGTTCTAATTGTACTTGCTGAGTATTTCTATACTTATTCTTGCGTTTCATTTGGTTTTCAGGTACAAAGTACATGATATATACATGGGAGACGGGGTGTAGCACTAATACCACATCACTTGATCACATAGTTCTAAACAAAGCCTACTGGAATATCCTGCAATTATTTTAGTAGTTGTAGCATTGTTAGTTGTTTATCAGAATTAGCTTAGTGTAAGCCTTCGGTAGATAAATCTTAATCTGGTATAGCTTCGAGCTAAGTGATGTAATTTAAGGTGCATACTAGAGTTTCGTACTATAGTGATACCATTGTGAAATATTTTCTAAACTGCTTATCGTCGAGGCCCTTCTAAATAATGGACGCGCTGTACGATTTAGAATTTCTCCTATGGTTAGGGTGTTTAGGTAGTGTGGTAGAACCGCCGGGTTTGGGAAAATCCGGGGTGTTACACTGGATCTAATCTCCAAACCCTTCTCCACTATTATAGCCATATTCCACCACTTGTAATAGTAGATCTAGATCTAATCTCCAAACCCGTCTCCACCACCATAGCCATATTCCACCACTTGTAATAGTAGATCTCATCTCCGCTTGGCGACATTCTAAGACTATTTGTTATCAATCTCATGATTTCCATTACAATGTTTATGATTGTTGATTTCATCTCTATGCGTGAGTAATTCTCCTTGGGATAAGGGATTCGGCCTAGTCATGTAGCTTTTGTGCATGTTATTTATCATAGATGGGATCATTTTTTAGTTTGTATGACATGATGATTATTGTACCCTCTCTTTCCTCAATCTAAGGACTTGTCAGATACCCAAGACACCAAGGATAGATCCAGGTACAGGGGTGTGAGTAATGACTAATTTGCAGGATGGGAACCCTAGTGACAGAAGGGGTAGTACGGTTGTATGTGAGGGATTTACTTGGGATTAACGGTGGCATCACTATGCATATCATTAGTTGTCTTTCTTCTATGGATGAGACTAGTAGGTTATTGCTATAAGCGGTTGTGGAGGCAATAGCAATTATGGATGCACTTCCCACATATAATTATCTTACTCTAACAACTACATGCATACTTTATTATTATCTTTTATTCCCATCAGATGTTTTGCACAGCTACTGTTGAAACCGAAAGCCCTAGGCCCTCTCTCTCCATCATCGACAACAACAAAAGATCGCAAAATCTTGGTCCAGTAAAACACAAAAATAATTCTAAAACTCCCAAAGGTCTATTAAAGTAACCTTATTATACTTTCTGCTTCTTGAGTATTCGATAACCTAGGTCTACTAGGGAACAATAGCTATACTACATTCGTAATCTGGATCGAAGGGTTCAACCCTTTTTCTGTCGTCGTTGCCGGGGAAGCAATAGCTACCCTAGTGAGGTTAGAAGGAACCTTTCTAGTTTTAATTCTTGTTTTTAATTTTGTTAGTTTGCTTTCAGTCTTTATTTGAAAAATCGAAAAAAATTAGTTAGTATTTAAATTCTTTTTTTACTATCATTAGTATTTGTTGAAGAAAATCCAAAAACATAGGAAATATGGGTTAAAATAAGCTTGGGGAGTTTGCAACTCCCAACAATGATTATTTGCATACTCCTATTACATAGCCAGCAATTACTGCTGAAGATTATGAAATTAAGCTCCACTATTTAATTTTGGTTCAACAGAATCAATTTGGAGGCTCTGTTGTTGAGGATGCAGGTATGCACATGAATGCTTTCACTGAAATATGTGATATGATGCACATTAAAGATGTTGACCCAGATGCAGTCAAGTTGCGCTTATTTCCTTTATCTCTTAGAGGAAGAGCAAAATAATGGTTGCTATCTTTGTCTACAAATACTATTGCATCATGGGTGGAATGTCCTTCTTTATTTATGACTAAATTCTTTCCACCTGCAAAGACTATGCAACTAAGATCAAATATTATTGGTTTTAGATAGGAAGAGCGCGAGCCACTAGAACTTGCATGGGAGATAATGAAAGAATGCATGAGAAACTGTCCCGGACATGGGATGGAAGATTGGTTAATTATACATTTATTTTATAATGCTCTTAACCCTATATCTAAGTCTATTCTGGATACTGCAGCTGGAGGAACATTTATGGGTAAACAAATTACCGAAGCAAAGCAGCTGCTAGACAATATGCAAGACAGCCATGCCCAATAGCATGTGGAAAGATCTAACACATAGAAGGAGAACTCCATCACACCTCAAAAAAATGAAGAACTCAATGCTAAGTTGGATGATATCATATTAGCCGTTAAAGGTAAGGAAACCCACGAAAGAGCTATTCCAGAACCAAATATTGAAGAAATAGACTTCAGAGCTCTTAATGATTATAACCCTGCTTGGAAGAAGAGTTATAATCCAAATTTTCAGAAACACTATTCTAGTCCTCTAGTTAACTCTAATAATAATATGGTATCAAGTAATGGTAGTCTCCAAGAAACTCTTAAGTCTTTTATGGACTAACAAAATGAGCAAAATAATATCCTTGTTAAAATAACGAAGAACCATGATGTTATGCTTGGTAAATTATCTAACCAAGCTATAAGTTTGAGGAATGATTTGCAAGCCCTCCATGAAAGAACAAGGATTGTTGAGGCACAACTAGGTAAGATAACTGAGAGTCAAACTCTCATTCTAGCTAAATTTGTAGGTAAAGATGAGCCCAATCCGGTTGAAGACCTCAAGATGATAAGAATCCAAAGGGAGGAGCCTGAAGAACTTGACTATAGCAATGCTCCTTCACCAAATTACACGATTGAAGATCTTGTAAAAATGATCATTGTCAAGATTCTGGTAAGTGAAGGAAATGAGGAAGCTATGTATCAACACTTTGTTAATCAGGTAGCAATAATGGTACGTGATCTTGAGGAAGAGTATAAGAAAATTGCTTAAAAATTAACTGTTAAGCTTGATGATATATTTGAGCCTACTATTAAGATTAAAATTGGGGATAATGAAATAGCTGCACTTTGTGATTTAGGTGCAAGTGTTTCAACAATTCCAAAAAGTCTTTTTAATAAGTTAAACCATGGCTCTTCTGAAATCACAGAGTTAAATTACATCTAGCAGATTCTACTACAAACAACCAGTAGGAATTAAAGAGAATACTTTAGTATACATTAAAGGTTGTCCTGATCTTATTGATTTTGATCGTAATGCTATAAACTTAGAGTGATGTATCTGTGGTTTCATTAAAGGTTGTCCTGATCTTATTGATTTTGATCGTAATGCTATAAACTTAGAGTGTTGTTATTGTTGTTATTGTTGGGATTGGCACGAGAGGGATGTATCTGTGGTTTCAATAAGGATAAGTAATGAGATATAACCCATAGATCCTAACATGCACAATACAATATATTGAAACAATCACAATAGGCAAGCATTAGATAAACTTAGAGTTTAAACATCACGAACAACAAGTTTTGTAAAGTAAACACACTAGCATAGTCATCCACATGTTGGATGATCAATGCGACTCGATGAATAAAAAGATGATAAATGGATAGATAGCCAATTAGTCAACACTACTCCATATAGACTTCCTCCTCCACTAGAGTAAGGGATATCACATTGGTTAGCTTGCAAGCAAGGGATTTCATCACTAGAATGTTATATCATAGGAACGAGAAAAGAGTGCATGTCAATAACGAGATCAAACTAGGTATGGAGATACCGATGATCGAATCTCGGACATGTAACATATCGTGAAACAAAGGATTAAGATACAAGCATAAAAGGTTTCGACGATCACAGGAAAAGTCATCGTTGAATGTGTGGGAGTCAGTATGGATCTCCAGGTCCCGCTACTGATTATTTATCGGAGAAGGGTCTCGATCATGTACGCATTATTCACGAACCGTAGGGTGACACACTTAAGGGACACTGACATCCATTTGGAGCAAATGTTTCATGCCGAAAGAATAAACAAGCGCAGGAATTTATTTCACTAGATACCGAAACAGGTTTTCGGGTGAAATTGCATATCGAGGTTATGCATGTGAAATGGAATTCTAGCAAGGGGTTATTTGTGAATGTTTGTCATTAAAGTAATTGACAAAATTCTGAATAAAATAAAAGAGTTTTATTTAATGAGAGTTTGCATTAAATTTGGTGGAAATTTAATGGGAATTTGAGTGGGTTTTTGGAGAAAATTGAAGGGCCATTTTGTGAGTGGAGTGTCCACCCACATGAATGAAGGAGGGGAGGGGCAGCCCCCATGGCCGGCGGCCACCCCTTGGGTGCGCCCCTCCTCCTATAAAAGGCACCCCCTCTCCTCTCTCTCACTCACACCTCCTCGTGAAGGATCTCTCTCCCCCTCTAGAATTTATCTCCCTTGGTCTCGGACTAGCGAGATACATGTTCCCGGTGGCTATTCAGCAAGAAAGGGTTGTGCTTCCGCTGCATCGCTGGAGCGAGGAGGCGGAGGTTGCTCGGTGTCTTATACGTGTGTGCGAGCACGGATGCGCTGCTGCTTTGCGGCGCTAGGACTTCCTCTCGATCTTGAGATCGGCAAGAGATCGTCTACATCAACCACGAGTTGAACTCGTTAAGCTTTGTCGGTCTTCAAGGGTATGTTCTCTACGGATATACATCCACCCGTTGTTTGTATCTAGTAGATAGATCTTGGTACATAGTTCCCATTGTAGAAAAATTTTTGTTTTCTATGCTGCGAACCCTACAGGAACATCCAGTACATTTGTAAATTATTTAAGACCTATGTATAATACATGGTATATGTTTTGTTGTTTATCGACATTTGGATTTTCTTGAATCTTCTTGATTGACTATATCTGTACATGAAGTTTAATTAGGTGTGCAAATGCATGATGTAACACCCAGTTATTATTTGATGTTATAGACCTAGATATAAATGGGAATTTGTGTAAGGGAGTGATGAGTTTCAAAGATCAAGATGAAGACTTACTTGAAAAATGAAGCCAAGTGTAAGGAGTATTAACATAATTTGGAGGATGGATCAAGCACAGATCATTCTTAGCTAGCTATGAGAAGGAAGACTAATGTAGTAAGTATAAGGACCAACAAGAAGGGATGAACTTAAGGTTCAATCAAAGTAGGTGATATTATTAAGGAATTAATGAAGTAGTGATACCTAGTTTATGGAAGCATTATGAATTAGTACAAGGAAGAAGCTTTGGAGCAAAATGGTATTCAAGCTATGACAATTTAGAGAGAATGCCAGAAGTATGTTGAAAATCGTAGGGTAATACATACACCCTAGGATGGTCCACAGTCGGTAACTTGCCGCAGCAGGTATCGGTTAAAATAGTTAATCAGATCATTTTAAAAGTTGCATAAAGAGCATAAGATTTGGCCTAGGTTAAGTAAGACATAGAGAAGTATAAAAACTTAAAGCGATCGTCTTTCGAACCGTTTCACGAAGTCAGCTTACCAAAGCGAAAATATCCAAATAGGAACTAAGACAAATATTGCTGAAAGATTCACTTCGGGGATCCACAATTGTGTGGATACACCATATAATCTTTCATGAGACCTTAACTAGATAGATTATAAGCTGAACAAGACCAACATTCTAACTATAAAGTCAATGGTTACTATTTATGCAGTTTAGAGGCTATTAGTAAACCTTAAGGGGGAGAGTAAAACAGTAAACAGAAGTACTATTGTCGGAATCTTAGAGTAAAGGTTAGAAAAGAAATACTAACCTATGACAATTTAAGCCTTATTTAGATAATAATAAGGCTCCAAAGCTTATCTAAAAGTACTCCTAAAAGGATTTTAGAGAATAATAAAAGATTATCTAAAGCCTGTTAAAGTAAAAACTTGAAGCTAGTAAAATAGATTAGTCTTAAAAGGCTAATTCTGAAGGAAACAACTCTTAAGTGATTTATAAGAGAGAATAGAGCACATCCAATTGAACATGTGTAGAGAATAAGAAATTCCGATGGGTATGGACAAAAAGAGTTCAAATCCAATTTTTGGAAGGAAACCAGTATCAACTATACTATTGCAAGAACAAAAAAGTCTTTTAACCACAACCACTGACAAATAGAAACTTAAAACCTGTTTTAGGGAGACTTTCTAGACCTTATCTAACATAGTAATAAAGTTTGATGAATAAATAAAAGAGTTGGATTAGGATACCTAATCAGGATATAGAATACTACAACTATTCCCATTTGAAGTCACCATGGAGTGGACAAATGTAGCAACCACTACAAGTCAATTACTTACTCCGAAACGTGAGAGTTTGTGAACTTCGAGCATGAAGTTTATTTTAAGGGGAGAGTCTGTAACATCCCATTATTAGACCTTAGAAATAAGCCGAACCCAGATGTGTGCATTGCATTCATGCAAAGAAAATCCGAATAATTTTCGCGCTTTTAAATAAAAACTGGTCAAAGTGATTGAAGGTTCTCTTAACTTGATGTAATTGAAGTAGATCATCAAGTTGACTGCGATAAGTTTCAATATGACCTTTGATAAAAACATTATTTTTGGTAAAGGTAAATTGATCTAAGGGTAGTCAAATATAATAAAAATTAAATTATAATGCATTGCCTAATGATTGATATCTGATCCCTAAGGGATCATATCATAATATTCATCACAATAACTCATGAATACCAAGTTAAGAATGTAACCCAAGTAATAAGAATGTAATAATTCACCCTTGACTTATTTATTTCTTATCCAATTATACCATGAGTATCATGGTAATACCTAACTTTAACTCTTTAGTGAGATTGGGTAGGAAAGAAACCAAGTCGAGATCATTCACCATATATCTTTCTTTCCATATCAATCCTTATCATCTCTATTGAGCTATATTCCAATATCTATTGTTCATCAATGTTGAGAAATCAATTATTGATTCACCAATTCTTAATCTACCAACTCTTGACCATATCTTAGCATATACTTTAGTGCCTATAAAGAAACAACTAAGAAGAGGTAAATAGTAATGCTAGTTTTAGATATCATATATAGGATGGGAGGGATTGAAGAGAATTAAATCAATATGATAATTTGATGGAGTTAAAATCACTCCTGAAATGATAGAAGAGTTATTGGAATATATAATTACATGGTAGTAAAGAAGATTACAAGGATGAATCCCGAAGATAGTTAACAGAAGTAATTCTATTGGATCAAGTGGGCATAGGCCATGAATAACAGCCTTAATCCAATAAGAGGTACTAATAAGATAATTCCAATACAATTGTAAGGTTGTATTGATGAAGCCTTGATTAGCCAACTGGAAACCTAAGCTATAAATGATTAAAGGATTATACTGATCATGCCTTAGTCACCAATATTGAATACTTATATCCTGTATAAGTGACATTGGTGGGTAGAACATGATTGAAACCCTAGTATAGATAAGTTATCATAGAATGGTCACTATAAGTCACATTAATCTAATGTGAGGTTGGAGTATGAGTTATTAGAGTAAAGTAAATGTAAGATAGTACGATTCAATTAAAGCTAGTGTAGCATGGAGTTATGGAAGTAGTGTTATTCCTCTTAAAGGATAGTAAGCTGTAGATAAAAGTAGTTTGACGTATACATCTACTGGAGAAGTATTAGTGATGGATGATTAAGGAAGAGTATGAATGGAATTTGAAGGAATTACTTGTTGGATTGGAGGTTATCAACAGTAGAGTAGTGGATATAACCAGGTATGGATATGAGAAAACTATAAAAGCTTTAGTGTCAAGATCATTGGATTTTTAAATGGATTTAGGAGAAAAAAAGGTGGATAAGAATATTCTAGTGAAGTAAAGTTCATCATGTTAACCATGATGATGGATAGGAAGAAGTAGTATATCTAGGAAAAGAATTCCTTAATTAGAAGTCCAGGATTGTGAATTATGGAAGTTAGAAATTCTTGGTAAACACCCAACTTTAAAT
Organism: Avena sativa; assembly: GCA_916181665.1. Taxonomy (NCBI): domain Eukaryota; kingdom Viridiplantae; phylum Streptophyta; class Magnoliopsida; order Poales; family Poaceae; genus Avena; species Avena sativa. Next base: position 332,847,404 of record OV702285.1, read on the forward strand.
CTCAAACCAAACATAATATCCATTTCATGTTATTGATCCATCATCTTATCTCCATATCACCTTATAGGAATATTTTCCTATAGCAAATCATATAAGCACATTTTTATCATTTCCAATTGTCTTAACCATATGTGTTTAGGAGATATTGTTATCAATTTCTTTTTCATCAGACATTTTAATTAATAACTTTGTATTTTAAAAGGTGATATCATTAAAGATCACAAACAAAAGACAATATGCTTAGCTATTAAATCTTTACTCACATCAATAAAAGAATATAAGTAAATTAAGAACCCTAAACCCTAGGGTAAACACTTAATTCAAACCCTAAACTCTATGTTAATCATAATAGAATATATACATTGCCATTTTCTAAATTAATGGGAGTAATATTAACCAAATTAATTTCCTTTGTATATCATGCATCAAATAATGGTATAGGATCATTATATAAAAATTTCCATTCAAACTATGAGCTAACTAGAATTAAGTTTTATAAACAAATAAGGAAATATCGAATAATAAAGCCATGGTTTAGTATAGAAAGAAAATTAATAACAAAGGCTTCTACAAAATGTTAAAAGGGATTCATATAAAGAAAATAAAGAAATATAAAATATTTATCATAAAGGTTTACAAAATGAATCTCAATCAATACCAATTGTTGCTGCAAGTATTCAGCAAATAAACTTTGTTAGAAAAGTTCAAATCAAAGATTAAAATACAAATCTGAAAATAAAAACAGAAAACTGAAAAGAAAAACAAATAAAAAATAGTCTCTGGCCGTGGCCCATTTCTTTCTCTCTATCTACCGCTCACTCTTCAAGGGCCCAGCAGCCAACCCTGCTCGTCCTCTTCTATGACTGAAGGGTGGGACCGAAGAAGGATCGCGGGTTGAGAGGAACTAATTTCCAGGTTTTATTTGCAAAACTGTCGTCGTCGTCATCCTCACGCACACAGGCGGCTGCGTGCGCCCCGCCGATGTCGTCCGCCGTCGTCAGCAAGAATCGACCGCCGTGATGCTCACCGCCGACTCTGGGAGGAGTAGATAAGATCGAGGCGTCCTCTATCCTCTCATACCAATCTCATCTTCAATCTCGCTCTCTAGACCCATCTCTCACCCGAAACCCTAGTTTGTCGGAGTTCGTCGTTTCGGTTAGGTCCGACCACCCTCGCCTCGTGGAAGCCACCGTTGGACATGCCGTCGTGGTCTTACTCACCTAGGACCAAGCAAGGAAGCTAGCACGCCGGGAATCATGTGAAATCGAGCGTTCCTTTTCATCGGCCACCGTGGCCATTATCGTTGATTCGCCGTCGTCATGCCACCCCAAGTCTCCTCGACCTCTCTATCGTCATCAGGGTAAACTTATGCATCTCTAGACCCTAATTTCGCTTGCTGATTCTCATCGTAGATGATATGGGCACGACATGCGCGAGGGAGGAGCGGGAGGAAGGCGCAAGAGAAGATCATCAAGAAGGAAGGTTCAGTTCGGACAGACAGAAGCCCTGAAATTGAAACAGATGTGGATTATTCATACGAACTCCAAATCAAGCAAACAAGGACTTGTTGGAAAGATAATTCCGAGAGCTGTCCAACGCATACTTACACGTCTCCAGGAGGCGAATAATATGCCCCCCCCACACCCCCGGATAATCCGCCCTAGGGAAGATAATCCCGGGGGGGCGGATAATCCTCCCCTACTTAGGGCGGAAAGTACAGCCCTAAAAGTTTCTATCAGACCCGGACGGATCTGATTGTATCAGTCACGTTTTCGTTTCGCATTTTTCGGACGTTCCGGTGGCCATATAAGCCTTAGAACACCCTCTAGATTAGGGTAGCTTTTGATTTCAATTGATTAGTCTAAAACTATCGTGTGTGTTGCTTGGTGAAGCATCCCTCCGGGGACGGCGATGACGTGTTATCTATCGTATTGATATTGTCGTGGAGGTTCTTGTGTTCATCAAGGATTGTCGTGTTTTGGTTTGAGGTGTGGTGATCTTCATCACGTTACTTGCGGGATCCGTTCCTTTTCTTCAGGTGACGTCCATTGGCGTTGTTGGAAGGATTACTATCTGAGTGACTCGCTATGAAAGATCAGGACAAACTATAGGATCATCGGGTCGATCCGTATCAGTAGACCTCGTTTCATTGAGCACGGCTGTTGGCCGCCGTAGAAGCTCGTCGCTGGTGTATTTTCGGTGACCACTAGGTAGCGGCGTTACCACCAATAGGTTCGCCTTGGTTCCCTCTATCCAATAGCATCGACCTTGTTCACCGGAGCACAGTGGTTCGCCGCCGGCGACCATTCTCTGGTGGTGGAGGCTGAGTTGATGTCAGCATGACATCATGCTGATGTTATTCTGCCACCTCAGCGTGGTTTGACCTAGTCTCTGTCTCGCGTGGCTGATGATGTGGCCACTGGCCCACTGGTCAGTGACCTTGGGTAGGCTTAGCCTCGGTACAAAAGGTTTTTTTCTGTTTAAAAAATAAAGAAATCAAATAAACCCAAATTCAAATATTCCAGAAATAAAATAAAATCATGAAATATTATTAAATCAATAACTTTTGTTTTATAATTCAAAAAAATATGTATAATATATGAAATTTTTTAGAAAAATAAAATCTATAATATTAATTCATTATCAAAAATTGTTATGTTGGCAATTTAAATAATTATTATTTAATAAATATTTTATAAGTATTAATACTTTGAAAATTCATATTTTAATATTGGTAAATCTTAAAAAAATATAATTAAAATACCAAGAATATTAGAAAAATAAGAACTATAATTTAAAATTATAATCATGTATTATTATTTCACTTAATTAAATATTGATTATTTATTAAGTAGTTATAAAGTAATAAATCTTATAAAAATCATATCTTATTATTTATAAATCACAAAAATAAATGTAATATACCAAAATGTTCACAAATATAATACCTACATGTTAAAAAAATAATATTCTACTTTTGAGATAAATAAAATAAATAAATACTTTAATAACTTGAATTTAAATCTATTTTTTTAGTGGTTAATTCTAAAATTAGTAGTCACTAGTATTTCTATAATTAGTCAATTGAGTCTAATAAATATTATTAGTCTTAAATATTAATAATATGAAGTTATAAAAGGTTCAAAACATTATAAATACAATTTTATTGAATTACCCTTCAACCATATGTGTAGTTTATTTTCTAAAAAGACTTTTAACAATTATAAAATCTTCAAGAATGATATTTTAGTCAAATACAACCTTTTATCATTATTCCACTCACAACTTTATAATGGACTAAATCCAAAGATAATTCATGATTAGTCACTAGTACTACTTACTTATCCACAAATTATAACCACACCTCTATAGGGAAACCAGTGATCTTGTTCCATTATAAAATTAAGAGACCACTACTTAATTAGGGGAATAACCATCCTTAAGTAACTTTAAGGAAACATTACAAAGTACACAAGGTACCACTAACATAAACAATATACCTTAAAACCATCTATGTTTTTTTTAAGTTAACTTTAGTCCACTAGACTTTCAATATAAGACTAAAGACTTTGTCATATGTTTTATAATTAACTTTGGTCTGCTATAATTAAGTTATAAAGCATCTCAAGTCCAATCTATTCAAGCAAGAACAAACAACCTCAACCATGTTTGATTAACCCCAAAAATTGTTTAAACCTTAAGAAAGAAATCTTTTCTTCAAAAGTTATTCGTTTTGTCACTTCAGACAACATATGACAGTTAATCAGAATCACATTACTTTATCTTCTTCTTGTATACTTAGGATTGTAAACACTTAGGTTCCTTATTAAGGCCATTACTTGTAAAGTAAAATTTAAAGATAAACAATTATAATGTAAGCAATCTTGAGTAACATTTCACGTTGGTGTGTATCTCATTGTTTTATGTTATTATAAGTATATATTGTTTCGCACACTCACAAGCCTTACCAAGAAGCACAAGTGTGAAACTTAACTAAAAGTACAACACATTCCAAAGACATCATTTCTAGTATCCAAACCCTAGAATAACGTTATCCCCGGGATTCGCATTTATAAAATGCATCACATTATTATATGCATAAGAGCATCTTGATTCTTTAAACATTAGTCCTTACCGTACCAATGATGCTAATTTCAGATATTGGATCTTATATTGTCTTGAAGACCGTGAGTGCATAATCTTGCAATCACAAAAAGGCAAGTTCACACTTGCTCATGTCCTTTGATTATTTATTGTCAAGTATTTTACAAATCTAGTGTTGTCATCACCTGCATTTGTAAAAGGTCCGAAAACACTATTTTCATAGTAATGTGATTATAGGTTATTTACCATGAGGTAATAACCTACTATGAAAGTTTCGGTGGTAAAGGAACATATTATCTAGGACTTAACAACCAATGTCGCCAGTGATTCTTGCGCCGTATATCACGCGTTAACCATGAGATTTGAAATGGGACGGAGAAGTCAGCTGTATCTTCTTTCTCTCGCATGTAGCCGAATGTGCAGGTCGTGGTTGTTATCCTCGTAGCGTGCATATTAATTGGTAATTCGTAGAGGATATGCAGCATATGGGTTGGAACTCTCAATGTCCCACGATAGTTCTGGCATCTAACGGTCTGTACAAACCATTGCCGTAATCCAATATGTGGGCATGGTGTACACCAAGGAGGCATGCGAGGTCGCGAAGAGGGCAGTGATTGGCTTGGATCATCTTCTGGGCCCCACATCAGGGAATTGTGGACAGGAATAAGCTGCCCGGTTGTGCAACAAAGAGTTGATCTCTCATGGGTAAAGTAACGCACCTCTGTAGAGTGTAAGAACTGTAACTTGTTACTCCCTGTTCCGGGAAGGAGCTGCGAATGCGGCGGGAAAGGAACTCCATGAAAGTTCTGGTAAACTCGTGAAGGCTGACAGACATAGATTTTTAGAATAAAAGCAACCTTTGAAGAAATGTTTACAAAAACTTTTATTGCCTACGACCTATGGTCTATGGTTGTAGATATAGTTCATCAAACACTCCTTTTCTAGTGAACTTGCTGAGTACGCTCGTACTCAATGTATCTTCTTAACCCTTGCTAGATTCTGAAGCCAGTACAGACAACATCTACATCAAGTTATGCTCCAGGAATCATCATCCAAAGCTAAAGCTCTTCAACAAAGACAAGAAAGTCAACATATACATCAACTCAAGTGAAGACGAAGTTACTGATTAAATAGGAATATACTCTCTAACCAAAGAACCTATTTATGTAGTGCATTTCAATAGCAGCAATGCCAACCCCTTAGTTAAGATACTATTCTTAATAGTATGATAGTTTTTGCATTGTTTATCTTTGATCCTTCTTTGTAAGAAGCTCTTTCTATCTCTCTTTCACCTAGAGTGTTCTCTGGATCTTGTGTATAGAGTGAGTTGTAACCTTTAGCCATGTATTGGACCCGTTGTGTTTCTGTTGTACCATTCTGAGGGATGTAATACTAGTGAACGGTGTTTCATTAGTGTTATGTCAACGACTATAGTGTACTACATCATGAAGTGGTATGATGGGTCACCTCATTAGTGCAACCAACTATGACCAAGTCCTTGTTCATATAATGTACCCAATCATTTTCTACCATGGGATCAGTGGTTCCAGAAAACTTAGCAGGCCTCAACCTTAGAAAACTTGTGAGCATATCAAAAGCTGGTGGGTTGTTCTGATTGTTGTTGTTGTTGTTGTTGTTGTTGTTGTTGTGGTTCTGATTCGCCATAAACTGAGTCATCATTTGCATAAACTGAGTCTGGGTTGTCATCAACTGCTGCATATTGTTGCCATTGTTGTTATTGTTGTTATTGTTGGGATTGGCACGAGAGGGATGTATCTGTGGTTTCAATAAGGATAAGTAATGAGATATAACCAATAGATCCTAACATGCACAATACAATATATTGAAACAATCACAATAGGCAAGCATTAGATAAACTTAGAGTTTAAACATCACGAACAACAAGTTTTGTAAAGTAAACACACTAGCATAGTCATCCACATGTTGGATGATCAATGCGACTCGATGAATAAAAAGATGATAAATGGATAGATAGCCAATTAGTCAACACTACTCCATATAGACTTCCTCCTCCACTAGAGTAAGTCCTGCTGCGTCGATTCCTGCCTTGTACTCCTCCATGCTGGTGGTCAAAGCATCGACCTTCACCTGAAGCTCTCTCTTCTGCGAATGCAGCCTCTCAATCACCTCCTGTTGTGTCTCTAGCTCAAGATCCTTGAGCTCCATCTCAGCCTTCGTCTCATTGATCTTCTTGTTCCTATCTTGCACTCTCTTTTCTTGGTTCTCGAACCTCTTGTCTTGCTTCTCAAACCTAGTCTCCATCTCCTTGATGCTCTCCTCCTGCTCCTTGAAGGCCTTGTCCTTCTCCCTCAGCTGGACGCGTAGATCGTCATTGCTAAGCATGACGTTGGTCCTATCAGTATCGAGGTGCCTAAGGAGGCTCTCTAGGTCTTGAAGATAGAGGCGCACTGGCTCAATAGTCTCCCTAGTGGCCTCATCCAACACTATAGCCTCTCCCTCCTCGTCGCGTCTCCCAACGGGATGGAAGTAGAGGCCCTTGAGCTCGGCAGAGTGTCGTCCACAGAGGCGTCCAAGCAGCTCCTGCATGGCGATGTCGAGGCCCTTCTCCTTGTCATCATGGAGTATCTTGAAGGCTATGTCCTCGGTGGAAGGCTCTGACTGGCGTCCTGGCTGAGAGACTCTAAATCCCCATAAGTCCTTCCTCTCCAACTTCCTGAGCTGAAGTCCCTTAATGTTAGGGATGGAAAGACCGAGCACACTAACGAGCTCCACAATGCGGTATCCAAAATGAGTTCCCTTGAACTCCTCGGCGGTGCTGAGAACAAAGCTAGGCATTTATTGCATAGGATAGAGAAAATTAGAAACAACACAAGTAAAGAGTACAACATAAGGTAGAAAAACAAAAGCTAAAGTCATTCAACAAAACATTAATCCACACAAGTCATGGCATACATTATTCAATCACAAACACCAAGGTTCAATCACAACTTAGACAAATTTTGGCCATACCACATAGGTTGGTATGATCAAAATTATTAACGCGAGAAAACGACAAGTGTGGTGGTCCAACTATTGGAGTACGTCACAACTCTCACTCACTAGTCAAGATAGCTATCTAGGCATCCTTGGAGGCAATCTGTTTGTCTTGATCACAAGACTCCCATGCTAAGTCTATGATATCCTCCCTTAGACGTTTTATGGTGGTGTCTAAGTCTTGAATATGTTTCTTCTCCTCTCTAAGGTCATTTTGAGTGTTGAGCATTCTACACTTGAGTCTTTCTCCAAGCTCTTTGATGGCATTCCATGCTGCATTCCTTGCAGAGTCAAAGAATGACATATGCATTTCAGAGTTGGTGACCATGCAGAATCTTGACTCTTTGTGGTTCTCCTCCTTGTTTATATACAAGTGGAGTTGTACCCACCAATACTCTTCTCCTTCATCCATCACTGGAAATCCCTTGTACACGGCTTCACCATTTATCCCCAAGCTAATCATGAGGTTCTTGAGTGCCTTGGGAAACTCTGTCTCACATTCTAGGGTCATGTTCATCAGTGGTCCCTTCTTGACGGCTTCGTTGATGGCGGCCATCTACAAATAGATATGAGAAAGAAGATTGTGAGAGGTTTTATGAGATGAAAAGAGACAAGTGTGAAATTTACAAAGGGGTTGCATTTTCCTAGTGGTTTCCTTAGTCTAATGCATCTTAGGGTCACAAACCTACATGCAACATAGTGCTCTGATACCATCTGTAAGACCTCACCCTTTAAGGTAAAGGTCCCTGTGATTGCAGTGCTAGTCCCTGGATCGAAATGCTAGCACCCACAATTTAAGATGAAGTACACAGATACAAAGGTCATTATTACATCGTAATTCCAGGAGTACAATAGTTCTTACAACTCATTAGCCCAAGGCTAACACATAGAGTTCTCATTACAAAGTATATAAATAAAGTTTTCATCTTCATGTGCCACAGGCAAACATGTTGAGTGTAAACTCATAACCCTACTCACCATCAGAGTAACCTGCAACATAATAAGTTACAGCCACAAGGGGTCAATACATTTGGAATTGTATTGGCAAGTGATATCATAGTTACATAGTAGAGACTATCATCTACATGAATTTGGATAAGTGTTGTTTTAGGATGGCTTTGCACAAAGTAGCTTTGTCCTACTAGTTGAAAACACTATTTTTTTCTTTACAAAAACTCTAAGGAACCACCAATATACATTGGTGAACCACTAACCTTGTTCACCCACAAGTTTTAACTTAGATAAATTAGGAATGAGAAGATTATTGACCATTTCAATGTCTTTGATGCTCAAAATATCCGTAACCGAGGACACGGCTAAGTACTTAGGTTTTACCCTCTCTAGAGGTGGTGCACTTTCCCCACAAGACTCGACATGCATCGGACGAGACTTTTCAGAAGCATTCCCTAAGACCACCATGGACGCGTTCCATCCTATCAACTCTACCACCAACTGTCCATCTGGCTGAGTTCTTGCAACCTAGTTGGTCAAGACAGAGCCCATATGCCATGTGGCTGCACTGGAAGCTTCTCAACACTAAATATCTCAAATCCCTTTGTTCCTGAGTGTCCATCCACAAGTGTGATATACAGGGTAAACCATAGACATGGGCCATGTGTAACTACTCAACATAAACCATACTGGTCTCATTCCACCCAGGTGTTTCATTAACAAGTTGTTTTCTTAGTGAAAAACACATAGGCATAATTTTTCCATAATATCATAACATGAATTATTCACCCTTGAATTCTATTAGCTAGGCTAAGCAATACTAGCATAACATGTTTCCTAACATAGGGAAAATACTACCAATATATCATCTATAGGATCTACCATAGCATATCCTTTGAAATTACCATGCAAATCCTACACAAAATAATACTAGATCAATAGGAAAAATAATGGGAAAAAAGATGAAGTATCACTTTCCTTGGTAGCTAGGGGAATAGACACAATCCTCACAATCACACTCTCCACATTCCACAAAATCTACACACAAATTCATACAACAAAATATTCACAAATCAATATACACACAAAAATATTATGAATGCATGCAAAATGCAATGAGATGATTTGCCACACTTTTTGAAACAAACTTTTCAGTACTGAAGACAAAGCATACATTTTAAAGTCTAAATAAAACAAAAACCACCTAAAAATAATATTCTAAATAATTTTTGTAGTCAAAATGCCTACAAATGCTTCTGCATAAAATCATAATTTTTCAGAATCAAATGGCCAAAACAAGGCCATAGATACAAAGGTCTCAATTTTCTGAATCCATAGACACCTTATTTGTAAATTTTGGATTTACAGAACAAAAGTCATGCAATTAACAAGTTTAAACAACTAATAGATAAAAAAATCTGGATTTTAAATCTAATTCATAGCCACGCGGCAGCATCTGATTGGACGGTACCGGTTCAGGCGGATCACGCACGCAAGCCGCTAGATCTATGTTGTATCCTGCGGTCTAGATCTGCGCATACCGTTTCGCTACTAGATCTAATCGTAGCCACTGGATCTAGATCCAGTGGAGCACATCCACTCGACCAAAAGTCAGCGGTGCAAATGGCTACAGTGGCGGCGACGCTACTAACGGCGACATGGAGGCAAGGCTAGGGGGCAGGAGAGCGGGTGCTAGGGCTTACCAAGGTCGCGGAGATGAGGCGATGCTCAACATGGTCGCGGTGGGAGCTGGGGCGCACGAACACAGACACAATTGCTCGTCGGAGTTCGGCTCGTCATCGGGTGCTCTCAGTGGAAGACGAAGGTGACGACCTAGGGTACAATAGGACCCACGGCATGCATTATCAGGTGCGCAAGGACATGGCAAACACAATCGCGTGAACCAGAGGCCAAGGGGAGCAAGGAACTCACCGCGATAGCTCGCAGGAGCTTGTGGGTACAGCGTCGGTGCAACGCGAAATAGGAGTAGCCTGGCGGAGCTCTGGTGGTGCTGGGTGGGGGGAAATGGAGCGGAGAGGGAGAGGGTTAAGTAGCCAGGGAGAATTATGCACGCAGTAATTCGCAATCAAGCATGACATCAACGGGAGGAAACGGCCACGACGAGGTGGTCGTCGGGCGCTGATTGAGGACGATGAGCTAACGTGGCTGCGGGGCCCAACTGTCAGCGAGTGGGTGCACGCGCGTGGGGTGAGAATCAGAGGGGAGAGGGTGTGTTCCCGGGTGGGATCGTGGGCTACCAGTGGTGCTGGGCCAGATTGGCGGCTGGGTTTTATTTTTTCCTTTTCCCCTTTCTATTTATGTTTTGAACTTCTAATTAAGATTTGAATGAACAATTCAAATCCAAATCAATTCAAACCTTCGCCAAAATTTTGTGATGTGATGCTAATGTTTAAAAGTGTGTCAAACACAACAAATCACTCCAAAACATTTTGGGGTCATAAAAATAAAATAAAACCATGCCCCATACATATTATATAAAAGGGGTATAAAATATGGTTTTTCTAGGGTTTACATTTCAAAAACTTTGTGCAAGTAAACATGCCGTGGTGATATGAATTCAATCATGATGTTTTGAATTTGATGAAATTTGGGATGTTACACCATCGATGAGGTCGAAAGTCGGTAAAAGTATGTTGAGCAAAGGTCTATACCATAATAAATGGGCATCTCTACAAAATAAGCACTACGGGTGTATTCCTAATTTGTGTTTCCTAGCAGCAAGGTATGGAAATCCTTCATGAGATTCATCTTGGAGGCTGCAGGCATCACGACGCTGCCCGATCTTTGTTCTCCAAAGCCTTCCGGCAAGGATTCTACTGGATGACCATGAAGGAGGATGCCGACAAGCTGGTTGAGACATGCATTGGGTGTCAATACTATGCACGATAGCTACATGTACCAGCTCAAGAATTGCGTACTATACCAATAACTTGGCCGTTCGCAGTCTAGGGGCTTGACATGGTTGGACCGCTGCCGACAACACCTTATGGATTTATGCATCTACTCCTGGCAGTTGATAAATTCACAAAATGGATAGAAGCTAAACCCATTAGAAAGCTTGATGGGGGCAACTGTCCTTAAATTTTTCTAGGATCTAGACAACGACAACAACTTGTCACTCGGAGAAGTAGAGGCTTATTGTTATGAGAAAGGCATCTGCCTTGACCTAGCATCTGTGCCTCACCCACAATCTAACAGTCAAGTAGAACGGGCCAATGGACTAATTCTGTAGGGAATAAATCCATGTCTAGAAGCACCGCTACATAGAGAAGCATGAGCTTGGGCAGAGGAATTCTCATCTGACTTGTGGAGTTTACGAACTATTCCCAACAGATCCACCGGCTATACCCCTTTCTTCATGGTACATGGAGCAGAAGCAGTCCTACCTTCCGACATCCTCCACGATTCACCAAGAGTTGCCTCCTACGATGAATATGACGCTGAAGAATCCAGATGCTTAGATGTGGACCTGCTCAAGGAGGAACGCATGCTGGCATGCCAGAGATCCGCCATCTACCAGTAGAAGTTACACAACTACCATAGTTGCCGTGTTCGACATCGCTCGTTTAAAGAAGGGGATCTGGTGCTCTGACTTAAGTAGAAAATGTCACACAAATTATCCTCGCCTTGGGAAGGACCGTTCATCATAAGCAAGGCGCTACTCAATGGTTCCTATTACCTCATTGATAATCGTGAGTTGAAAGATAGGCCAAACAAGGATCATAAGCGCAAGCGACGTGACCCGGATGATGACTATCCGGAGCTTGATCGGACATGGAACATAACACATCTATGTCCTTTTTACAATTAGCATATTTTATTATCTACTATGTACCTCTTATATGATCAACGAAATAAAGCTTTTGGTCCACTCATATGCCTGAGTCTTTTACCTCCTTTGGTGTTCATTTTTGGATCATATAAAACCCTTTATGCACAAGATTTGTATTTGCACTTGTGGGAAATTCCGCCTACGGGCGTTAGCTTAAGTTTTCTGGTCTACACATTCTTTATGGTTTTTTATGTGGATTCTGGATTAGTGACTTTCGGCACGCAAAGTCGAAGATTTTGTGCTCAAGTTCTTGACGGTTCCATTAGGCATCATCACTTGAGTGCATGGTTCTGAATGAGAGTCTTCCTACTTAGGAAAGGTCAAGCATAAAAGCCAAAGCAATGGTTAAGCCAGCACTTGCTTAAAAAATATACAATCATACATGCTGGACTAGTTTTTAAGTAGCTAGAGGCTTGAAGCCAAGTTTTTAGCCTTAGACAAACACCATTGTTTTCGCATATTACATTACCAGAAGAGACAAATATGACAAATATTTTTCATTCTTCTGGCACAGGGGACTTCAAGGTTGTGTCGTCGGCGACAGGAGAGCCATCTTGTTCGTCAACAAAGTCGGTGGTCTCCATGGACTCGGAGGCAGCTTGGTCGGTGTCAATTACCTCTAGAGGCACGAAGACGTCTGCCTTGACCAAATAGGTGACTCGGGTATCGTATCCGGTGAGCGAAGCCTAGATCGCATCATTATCGATTTTCTGGCCGTCTTTGTCTACGTCAGGGATACCTATGGTCACCATGTCGATATCGATGTCGTCATAGTGAGCTTTGACCAAGGCCATCCTAGTGCCAGCCTGGGTACATGAAGCTTTCCAGCTTACGATATGCTCGAGGGATCGGCAGCGGATTTCCGAGTACTTCATTATAGAGTCCACCGCCTTGATGTTGATGTCCAAGTGCTTGGCAATCTCTTTGGCCTAGGCGATCGTAGTGGTTATGAAGTTGCCGGCAAGAACCATGCACTCTTTCAGCAGAGGAGAACTTTCACCCAAATTGGTTAAGACAATAGGAGCTACATTTCCGACAAATAAATCGAGGACATGAGTTCAACAGAATAGTTTAAAGTACCTGACTTACAGAAATGAAAGACAGAGGAAGCTTACCAAAGACACTGCTCTCGGTCTACTAGAGAACCTCCACCAAGGAATCCCGGTCTTGTCAGAGAGTCTTGTATTCGTCAAAGTTGCGAGCATTTTTCTCGTTGATACCTTCGATCTGGATTACAGATGTAGTACAACTCTTTTCTCTAGTAGACCTATGTTATCGAATCTTCGGGAAGTAGAACGCGTAGTAAGGTTACTTTAATGGAACTTCGGGAGTTCTAGAATTCCTTCTGTGTTTTACCGGACCAAGAGATTGCGATCTTTTGTTATTGTTGATGATGGAGAGAGAGGGCCTAGGGATTTCGGTTTCACCAGTAGCTGTGCAAAACATCTAATGGGAATAAAACATAATAATAAAGTATGCATGTAATTTTTAGAGCAAGATAATTATATGTGGGTAGTAATAACCTACTAGTCTCATCCATAGAAGAAAGAGAACTAATGATATGCATAGTGATGTCATCGTTAATCTCAAATAAATCCCTCACATACAGCGACACACCATATTTCTTCAAGTATTCTTTATTAACCTCGAACTTAGCAACACATCATGTTTTGGCAGAAAAATGACAGTCTAAATTGTTGACCAACAATAGCATGTGTAAAACAGGAATTTTAGTACCACTGAATCACTCCTTCTCAACTAGAGTTTTCTAGCACACTTTATTCAACATGAAACTTAAACTAAAACTTAAAAACTTTACTCAAACCTTTATTTCACATGGGTTCCCTCCCATGTAGTGCTCTTTTATGGTCAATAGCTTGACCTTGATGTTACTCACTTAGGACAGATGAGTGGAACACCCACTCCAAAATAGTTGTCCTTCAAAGTGATGGCCTCTTTGTCATCATGCTTGGCTTTCTTCTTCTTGGGAAAATGAATAACAAAAGGATCCCGCGAAGGCAATTGAAGCTTCATGTTCTCTTCATGTAGATTAATCAAAGCCTTAATAGTTATATAGAATGGACGACCTAATATGATAGGAACAGTAGCATCTTTAGGCATGTCAACAATAACAAAATAAACATCTATCATATACTTGGAATACACATAATAAACATTTTATTATTGCCTCTCAGGGCATATTCCCTTCAGTCTCCCACTTGCACTAGAGACAATAATCTAGTTACATAGTGATGAAATCCCTTGCTTGCAAGCTAACCAATGTGATATCACCGAGAGGGCCCAGAGTATATCTATTCGTCATCGGGATGAACAAATTCCACTCTTGATCCATGATTCTCAACATAACACTTTAGTAGCTTTGAAGCCATCTTTATAATCACCCAGTTACGGTGTGACGTTTGATGTCAACAAGAAACTCTTCCGGTGTTAGTGATTGGCATGATCTCATGGTCTAAGGATTAGGACTACTTCGTAAGTTGTTTATAACAATATAAACTCAATGACTTTGATCGTAATGCTATACTTCGGATGAATGTTCATCACACCATTACACTAATATTGTGATCTCGTTATTAACAACATCCAATGTCTATGATCAGGAAACTATGATCATCTTGTTAATCAACGAACTAGTTTATGAGAGAGGCATAACTAGGAACTTTCTGTTTGTTTATTAAACACACATGTATTAATGTTTCCGTATTAATACAATTATAGCATGCAAAATAAACATCTATCATATACTTGGAATACACATAATAAACATTTTATTATTGCCTCTCAGGGCATATTCCCTTCAGTCTCCCACTTGCACTAGAGACAATAATCTAGTTACATAGTGATGTATCTAACACCCATGGAGTCCCGGTGTAGATCATGTTTTGCTCTAGGGAGAGTTTTAGTCAACGGATCTGCTACATTGAGATCCGTATGTACTTTACAAATATTTATATCTCCATCCTTGACATGCTCGCGGATGGAGTGAAACCAGCGCTTAATATGCTTGGAATTCTTGTGAGACCTTGTCTCTTTGGCATTGGCAATGGCACCATTGTTGTCACAATAGATCACCATTGGGTCCAACGCGTTTGCAACCACACCTAGTTAGGATATGAACTCCTTCATCCAAACCGCTTATTGAGCCGCTTCTGAAGCATCAACATATTCGGCCTCCGTTGTTGATCCCGCCACCACAGGTTGTTTGGAGCTCCTCCAACTAGCCGCTCCGCCATTCATGAGAAATACATATCCGGATTGAGACTTAGAGTCGTCTAGATCGGTGTCAAAGCTAGCGTCGACATAACACTTAGCGACGAGCTCTTCTTCACCTCCGTATATAAGAAACATATCCTTAGTTCTTCGGAAGTACTTAAGGATGTTATTGACCGCTATCCAGTGTTCCAAACCTGGATCCTATTGGTACCTACTAGTCAAACTAATAGCATGTGCCACATCCGGTCTTGTACATAGCATGGCGTACATTATAGAGCCTATGGATGAAGCATAGGGGACTTTGTCCATTTTCTCTCTTTCTTCCGCCGTAGTCGGACTTTGAGTCTTACTCAATGTCGTGCCTTGTGTCATTGGTAAGAACCCCTTCTTACTATCTTCCATTTTAAACTTCTTTAAAATCTTATCAAGGTATGTACTTTGCGATAGCCCTATTAGGCGCCTAGATCTATCTCTATAGATCTTTATTCCTAATATGTATGACGCTTCACCTAGGTCCTTCATTGAAAATTTCCTGTTTAGATAACTTTTAACACTGTTTAAAAGATCTATATCATTTCCGATCAATAATATGTCATCCACATATAATATCAGAAATGCCACATTACTCCCACTCACTTTCTTGTAAATACAAGCTTCTCCATAAGTTTGGACAAATCCAAACTCTTTGATCACCTCATCAAAGCGGAGATTCCAACTTCGTGATGCTTGCTTCAATCCATAGATGGATCGTTGAAGCTTGCAAACCTTGTTAGCATCCATAGGATCTACAAAAACCTTTGGTTGTATCATATACAACTCTTCTTCAATATTACCATTGAGAAACGCGATTTTTACATCCATCTGGCATATCTCATAATCGAAATATGCAGCAATTGCTAACATAATCCTAACTGACTTTAGCATCGCTACGGGAGAGAATGTCTCATCGTAGTCAACTCCTTGAATTTGTCGAAACCCCTTTGCGACAAGTCGAGCTTTATAGACGGTTACATTACCATCAGCATCAGTTTTCCTTTTGAAAATCCATTTGTTCTCCACGGCCTTTCGGTCATGAGGTAAGTCCACCAAGTTCCAAACTTGATTTTCATACATGGATTCCATCTCGGATTTCATGGCTTCTAACCATTTGTTGGAATCCGGGGTCATCATCGCTTCTTCATACATCACAGGGTCATCATTTTCATCAACCATGAAATTCATGACAGGATTTCCGTACAGCTCGGGAGCTGCACGCGTCCTGCTAGACCTGCGAGGTTCAGTAGTACTCTCTTTCGGAGTTTCATGATGATTATCATTAGTTCCTTCTTCAACAGGTGAAGCCAACTCCGGAACAACTTACGGTGCTGTGCTACTCGCCATACTTTGAAGATAAGGTTCAATAACCTCTTCGAGTTCTACCTTCCGACTACTCACACCTTTCGCGAGAAACTCTTTCTCTAGAAAGGATCCATTCTTGGCAACAAAAACCATGCCCTCGGATCTGTGATAGAAGGAATACCCAATAGTTTCCTTAGGGTATCCTATGAATACGCATTTTTCAGCTTTGGGTTCGAGTTTATCCGGTTTAAGTTTCTTCACATAAACATCGCATCCCCAAACTTTAAGAAATGACAGCTTAGTTTTGTTTCCAAACCACAATTCATACGGTGTCTTTTCAACGGATTTAGATGGTGCCCGATTTAAAGTGAATGCAGCAGTTTCTAGTGCATAACCCCAAAATGACAAGGGCAAGTCCGTCAGAGACATCATAGATCGAACCATATCTAATAAAGTACGATTCCGACGTTCCGAAACACCATTACTCTGTGGTGTTCCGGCACGTGTGAGTTGTGAAACAATTCCACACTCTTTCATGTGAGTGCTAAACTCGTAACTTAGATACTCACCTCCACGGTCGGACCGTAGAAATTTGATCTTTCTATTACGATGATTTTCCACTTCATTCTGAAATTCCTTGAAATTTTCAAAGGTTTCAGACTTGTGTTTCATCAAGTAGATATAACCGTATCTACTCAAATCATCCGTGAAAGTAAGAAAATAACGAATCCACCTCGCGCCGACACACTCATTGGACCACATACATCAAAATGTATGATTTCGAATAAATCTGTCGCCCGTTCCATTGAACCGAAAAACGGCGTTCTAGTCATCTTGCCTATAAGGCATGGCTCACATGTATCAAATGATTCAAAATCAAGTGATTCCAAAAGTCCATCCGAATGGAGCTTCTTCATGTGTTTAACGCCAATATGACCTAGACGGCAGTGCCACATGTATGCGGATATATCATCATTTAGTTTAATCCTTATAGCATCAACATTATGAATATATGTAACATTATTATCGAGATCCAATAGAAATAAACCATTCATCATCGGTGCATGACCATAAAAGATTTCATTCATATAAATGGAACAACCATTGTTCTCGGATTTAAATGAATAACCACTTCGCATTAAACACGATCCAGATACAATGTTCATGCTAAGTGCTGGCACCAGATAACAATTCTTCAAGTTTATTTCTAATCCGATGGCAAGTGGAGAGGTAGCGTTCCGACGGCGATCACATCAACGCTTGATCCATTGCCGACATGCATCTTGACCTCACCTCTTGCTAGCGGTCACTTGTTCCGCAGCCCCTGATTCGAGTTACAAATATTAGCAACTGAACCGGTATCAAATACCCAGGTGCTACTGCGAGCACTAGTCAAGTACACATCAATAACATGTCTATCATATATACCTTTGTTTTCCTTGCCGGCCTTCTCGTCTGCCAAATAGTTGGGGCAGTTGCGCTTCCAGTGGCCAGCCCCCTTACAATAGTAGCACTCGGTGTCAGACTTAGGTCCAACTCGGGGTTTCTTTTCAGGCACGGCAACTGGCTTGCCGCCCTTACTTCCCTTCTGTTTTCCCTTCTTGTCTTTCTTGAAACCAGTGTTCCTATTGATCATCAACACTTGATGTTCCTTTTTGATCTCCACTTCTTCAGTTTTAAGCGTTGACAGAAGCTCGGGGAGAGACTTCTTCATGCCTTGCATATTATAGTTCATCATGAAGCTCTTATATCTAGGTGGCAGAGACTGCAGAACACGATGGATGCCTAAGTCAATGGGAATCGTTATTCCCAAGGACACAAGCTTATCGGCGTAACCCGACATCTTGAGTACATGCTCACTAACAGAGCTGTGCTCTTCCATCATGCAGCTAAAGAACTTTTCTGAAGCGTTGTAGCTCTCTACAGCAGCATGTGTGTCGAAAATCATTTTCAACTCACCCATTGTATCAAATGCATTGCCGTTTTTGAAATGCTTTTGAAGCTCCGGCTCTATCCCATACAATATGCCGCAATGAACTAAGTTGTGGTCCTCCTGACGAGTCTGATAGACATTCTTCTCCTCGTTAGGGGCATCCTCAAAGGGTGGGGGTCCTAGCGGCGCTTCTAGCACATATTGCTTTTATGCAGTAGAGAGGAGAATCCTCAAATTCATGGCCCATTTGGTAAAGTTTCTACCGTTCGTTGCAAGTTTCTCTTTCTCCATGAACACATTGAAATTAAAAGCAGGTGGTGCCATCTACAACAGAATTTGTAAAGTTTAGACTATGTTTATGATAGATTGAGTTCAACTAATCCATATTACGAATGAACTCCCACTCAAAAACGACATCCCTCGTGCCTTTTTGGTGATTACATGAACCAAATCCACTACACCAAGTCCGATCATCACGTGAGTCGTGTAGCTTCAAAGGCGAGCATCAAATGGGCATCATATCTACTATTTGACTCATGCTTAACCTTTCGGTCCGTGTTCCGAGGCCATGTCTGTACATGCTAGGCTCGCCAAGTTATAACCTTAGTATTTGCGTGTGTAACTGTTTTACACCCGATATATGGTCGTGGATCCAAGAACACCCGATCATCACGTGATGTCTTGGAGCGACGAAAACATAATCGGTGCATACTAAAGGAAGAACACATTCTTATCTTGATATTTAAATGAGTGATCATCTTATTATGCTAACAAAGGACTAAACAAGTAATATAAGATGCTATCAAACATCACATATTTATTAGTGGAATAATATAGTTCCCGCATATGATTTCTATCATGTGCACCGTGGTATGATCACTATCATACCTATATGTGTAAGCCCAAGGTCTATGGAGATTACACGTTATGTATGTTGTAAGAGTATCATCTCATACTTCTACTTACAACATCACCATATCATAACACTAGCCCAGCAACAATCTAAACTAGACGCCTCTAATTTATCCATTGCAAGTTTTACGTGGCTTAGGGATTTCGAGATAGAACCGTTCTTACCTACGAACATGAACCACAACGAGGATAACCAAATTGTTGACAACTCGTCGCAAAATAGATATTGACTATAGTAGGAGAGACAGACACCCGCTAGCCACTTATGCAAACTAGTTGCATGTCAAGCGTGGAACAGGTCTCATGTGCGAGGACATGTAAAGTTTGTCCGGGCCGCTTCATCCCACTATGCCACCAATATCCAAAATTACAACTAAGGAGCAACAACATGATCATCATCGCCCACATACTCATATGTGTACTACGCGTGTAAAGCATCTACGCATAGATCCGGCTCTGATACCACTGTAGGGTTCGCAGCATAGAAAACAAAAAAATTCCTACGATGGGAACTATGTACCAAGATCTAAATACTAGATACAAACAACGGGCAGATGTATATCCGTGGAGAACATACCCTTGAAGACCGACAAAGCTTAACGAGTTCAACTCATGGTTGATGTAGACGATCTCTTGCCGATCTCAAGATCGACAGGAAGTCCTAGCGCCGCAAAGCAGCAGCGAATCCGTGCTCGCACACACGAACAAGACACCGAGCAACCTCCGCCTCCTCGCTCTAGCGATGCAGTGGAAGCACAACCCTTTCTTGCTGAATAGCCACCGGGAACATGTATCTCGCTATTCCGAGACCATGGGGGATAAATTCTAGAGGGGGAGAGAGATCCTTCACGAGGAGGTGTGAGTGAGAGAGAGGAGAGGGGGTGACTTTTATAGGAGGAGGCGGGGCACCCAAGGGGGTGGCCACCGGCCATGGGGGCTGCCCCCTCCCCTCCTTCATTCATGTGGGTGGACACTCCACTCACAAAATGGCCCTTCAATTTTCTCCACTCAAAAACCCACTCAAATTCCCATTAAATTTCCACCAAATTTAATGCAAACTCTCATTAAATAAAACTCTTTTATTTTATTCAGAATTTTGTCAATTAATTTAATGACAAACATTCACAAATAACCCCTTGCTAGAATTCCATTTCACATGCATAACCTCTTTATGCAATTTCACCCGAAAACCTGTTTCGATATCTAGTGAAATAAATTCCTCCGCTTGTTTATTCTTTCGGCATGAAACATTTGCTCCAACTGGATGTCAGTGTCTCTTAAGTGTGTCACCCTACGGTTCGCGAATAATGCGGACATGATCGAGACCCTTCTCCAATCAATAATCAGTAGCGGGACCTGGAGATCCATACTGACTCCCACACATTCAACGATGACTTTTCCTGTGATCGTCGGAACCTTTTACGCTTGTATCTTAATCCCTTTGTTTCACGATATGTTACATGTCCGAGATTCGATCATTGGTATCTCCATACCTAGTTTGATCTCGTTACTAACATGCAATCTTTTCTCGTTCCTATGATATAACATTCTAGTGACCAAATCACTTGCTTGCAAGCTAACCAATGTGATATCACCGAGAGGGCCCAGAGTATATCTATCCGTCATTGGGATGAACAAATTCCACTCTTGATCCATGATTCTCAACATAACACTTTAGTAGATTTGAAGCCATCTTTATAATAACCCAGTTACGGTGTGACGTTTGATGTCAACAAGAAACTCTTCCGGTGTTAGTGATTGGCATGATCTCATGGTCTAAGGATTAGGACTACTTCGTAAGTTTTTTATAGCAATATAAACTCAGTGACTTTGATCGTAATGCTATACTTCGGATGAATGTTCATCACCCCATTACACTAATGTTGTGATCTCGTTATTAAGAACATCCAATGTCTATGATCAGGAAACTATGATCATCTTGTTAATCAACAAACTAGTTTATGAGAGAGGCATAACTAGGAACTTTCTGTTTGTTTATTAAACACACATGTATTAACGTTTCCGTATTAATACAATTATAGCATGCAAAATAAACATCTATCATATACTTGGAATACACATAATAAACATTTTATTATTGCCTCTCAGGGCATATTCCCTTCAGTTCCAACGGTTTGCTCCTCACATATATTACATAACTATCTTACAAGAACTTCCTGTTCTTGTGAGTATATCCACACTTATTTCGGCAAACCTTCAAATTACAATACGCATTACTGTAAGGTTACCAACCTTTAATAAGGTAGAGATCCCTGTGTTTACAATGCTAGTCCCTGGATCAATAGCTAGCATCCACAGTTAAGATGTAATATCAAGAAACAAAGGTCATAATACAACTTTATAACCAGGAATAAAATAATTCATTACATCTTACATATCTCCTTTGGCTATATCATTACAATGCGGCAGAATAACTATATAGCATGTAGTCCTTCATCTTCAAAGTGCCAGAGGCAATCATGTTGGTTGTAGACTTGTAATCCTATTCAACAAACTTCACTAACATCAAAAAAACCTGCAACATAATAAGTTGCAGCCACAAGGGTCAATACATTTGAATTGTATTGGCAAGTTTCACTACTATGTAGAAATATGTGGATCCTACCATTACATGCATATTTGGCTAAGTAGGGTTTAGGCTCATTTGCAGAAAGCAATATAGTTTTATCCTATCTTTTCAAAATAGTTTTGATCTTTTGTCAAATCTTTCTAAACTTCTTGGAAAAGTCCAAGTCCTTCTAATCCCTTGTTGTCACCATCAGGTTTTAACTTTGAGAAATTGGAATGTCGAGATCTTCCATAGCTTCAGGCCTTAGTTTCTCAGTATTGTCCATAACCAGGGACACGGCTAAGTACTTAGAATATGTTCTTCTGCAGAAGTTGTACACTTTACCCACATGAAACAATCTCGTCTTGACGCCACCAGTGGCCGCTGGATAAGTACTCACCAAAATGGAGTATTGGCAGATCGAGAATGTGACAAAGTCTTTCCATAGGAGTCCTCCCAATACACAATGCTAGCTTGTCAACCAAGCACCAATGTAGGGATAAATTTCCCTTACACAATTCTAGTTAACCTGAAGATGCCAATGCATGGGTCTTCCACTATGTAGTTGACTAAGCCAGAGCCCAGTTAGCATGTGGCTGTACACGGAAGCCACTGTACGAGAAACATGTTCAATCTCTAAGTCCCTGGGTGGTTTTCTTCTAGTGCACATCCAAAAAGATAGCCATATAAACATGGTTCCTTTTGTTGCCACCTTGTCCAAAACTTAAGTATCCTCTTTCCACCCAGGTGGTTCATTGAGTACTTGTTTTATTATATAAAACATATATTTTTCCAACACTTCATATAATCATATCATGTATCCCATCCCAAATATATAGCAGGGCTAAGAATACTACAACTACAATGTTTTTACTAAGGAAGATATAAGGATATCCTAATAGGATATAGCATAGCTTAGAAATATAGTAGTCCTATCATGCATGTTACAAAAATCCACTAAGTGTAATGAAAATAGTAGGACATGGATGATAGTGTCACTTGCCTTTTTAGTAGAGAATGTTGGTTCACTTCTTGATCTTGCAAATATCACACTGTTCTAACTTCACTACAAATCAATCAAGCAAACACATTTTCAAAACAACATTCAAACAATTTATCACACATAAAATAACAAAACATGGTCATGCATGCAAGCATGCAAAAGATAGTTTTATTTAGAAAAGTGGTTTCTATTAGGCTCTAAACATTTTCAAGCTCACATTGGTCATTTACAAAAGTGGTAAAACCATTTGCAAAAGGTTTTATCTATAAACCATTTTTAAATCAAATCAATATTTTATGTGGTTGAAAATGCTTTTAGCAAAGCAATATTCTTTAAAGGGTTCACCAAATATATTTTAATTCTCAAAACTTGGTGTTTAGGGTCAGAAGGTTTGAATCAAATCATTTCCCAAAGGTTTCAGTCCAAAAATCATTTCTAAACCATAAACAATATTTTTATTTGACTAAGAATGAGCTAATTCAATTATTTATTCCTTAACTTCACAAAATACATTTTTAAATCCATAAGTTGGTTCCTATGGTCAGTAGGTTCAAAAAAAACCATTTTTCAAAGATTTCATCTCAAAAATATATTTAGCACAATTTTTATATTCATAATAAGCCTACACATGTTTCTACAATTTCAACCAATTTTACAGCAGCAAAACATTAAACAAAGTGCGTGGTTGCAAAGTACTTGTTCTTATGAATCCATTGATATAAAATTTGCAAAATTTGGACGTGTAGAATTAAAGTTATGAATTTTACAAGTTTGCATAACCAATAGATTCAAATTCCTGTTTTTAAACAAAACCCTGTCCACGTGGCTTTATTCTATTGGATGATACCGCTTCGTGCGGATCAGCCTCTCTAGACCGCAGGATTTAAGTGAGATCGTGTGGCACAGATCCCACGTACCCCTTCGTTTAATGAATCTATCCTAGCCAACGGATCGAGATCCAACGGACCACAGCTGCTCGACCAAGATCTGGCGGCGCTGGCGGCGGCGGACGGCGGCGCAGCACGCTCTGACGGTGAGCTTGCTGATGATGCAAGAAGCAAGGGATACATAGGAGTGGCTCACAGTGTTCGCGTGGTCGAGGTGAAGCTCGAGGTGTTGTCTGCTAGTCGAGGGGTGCACCGGAGAGGCGACGATTGCTCGCCGGAGCTTGCAACGGCGTCGGGCGGCTCTATTTGACGACGGGGGCGAGGCTGCAGGTCATGCCGAGGCAAAATAAAGGCATGGTTATACGCGGGCGAGCATGGGGAGTACAAGAGCATCATCAGGAGGGTTCGGGGTGGTCAGAGCTTACCGGGGGAGCTCGACGGAGACGAGACAGACGGTAGTGGCGCTCGGGTGATGACGAAGCCGAGGCTGCGGGCCATGCGCGGGCGAGTGCGAGGCACTGGCTGGTGCGCCTGGTGCTGGCGTGCAAGGCTGAGGCGAGGGGCGGCTGGTCGGCGCCGGAATTGGCCGGTAACATCGTCGGAGACTGCGGCGGTGCAAAAGAAAATGACGACGGCCTGGGGGCGCTCTTGCAGTGGTTTCTGAGGGGAAAGGGAGGGAAGAGGGAGGTGTTTATGGGTGCGTGGTTTCTGGGGGAATTAAGACTGTCAGCAACGCGAATTTACTCGAATTCAATCGCGGTAGAGCGACGTTGAGGAAGGGGGAAACGGCCAGCGCGGTGGAAACGATGATGACGGGGGCAGTGGGGTCTGTTGTCAGCGAGAGTGAGGGAGGGGAAGATGGGGCCAGCGGTTAGTGACTCAGCGGGTGCGCGCGTGGGTGAAAAACGATTCAGTAGAGGGGGTGCGGGTGGGCTGCGAGTTGGGCTTGCTGGTCCTGTTGGCAGTGGGCTGCTTTGTTTCATTTTTTATATCAAATGATTTTCCTTTTCTGTTTTGAATTTCCTGATTTGATTTTCATTCAAACAATTCAAACTCCAAATCAAATCAAACCACCACCAAACTTTGTGTTGATTTTAATTCTGTTTAACAACATATTCCAAAGTCAAAAATAAAATAATACTTTTATTCTTTTAAGATCTATTAATAATTAAATAAATAGACCTTAGTCTTTAATTCAAATAGGTTTTAATTTATTTAAAAACTCTATTTGAAAACTAAATAATACCAAAACCTTTTCAGTAGGTTTCATTTGAAAAACAAAACACTTGAAATTCTTATTTAAAATTCTTTAACAAGTTTTTAGTGTTTATTTAAAATGGGGAAAGCCTTTACTCAAATAAAATTGGATATTAATAAATCCTTATTATTTTATTTAAACAAACCTTTTCTCTTTTATCTATAGAAATATTTTATTTCAAAAGCTTGGCCAAGATTTAATTTGGCTCTGTAAAATAATCCTTATTTATTAATTCTACTTTGTTTTTGAAAACCAAATCTTTTATTAAAAGATCCAAAAAAATAGTGATTCCAACTATTAAAACTTTCTTTATTAATTGTTTATCTTTTTAAATCTCTTAAGGATTTTATTTGACCAAAATAGGTTTTAATGTTTCCATTTGGAATCAAAAAGTTTCTTCTCACCCTAAATTTCAACAATTATTTATTTGTTTATTTATTTTTCACATTTCAAAATTTGGAAAATTTTTGGGATGTGACAGGCTACCACCCTTAAAATAAATCTTGTCCCGAGATTTGGGAAGTCTAGGGGTTACAAGTTGGCTTCAAGGCAACTAGGGTACTACCACCATTAAAATAAATCTCATAGGATTACATTGATGGTTCACTTGACTATGGGTTCAACACTTGATATCCAGACAAGGAATCCTTTTTTGACTCTTCTGAGTTAACTAGTTCCTGACATCCACTTCTTCTATCTCTTCAAAGTTTCCATCCATGTCAATGTGGTTCACATGTCCTTTCTGGGTGACGTTGGAGTCATTTCCATTGGCTCTTCTAGCATCCTTTTTCTTTTTCTTCTTAGGACAGTCTGATGCATAGTGTCCAAGTTCCTTACAGTTATAGCACTGCAACTGGCTAATGTCTTTCTTCCTGAAAGTGTCATGTTGGTTCTGACCAAGGTCATCTCCATTGTCAGTATCATTTCCATTATTATCACTTCCATTGTTGTTGTGGTGATACTGATGTGGTTCGGAATCTTCATTGCTCTTTTTGAATGAATGCTTCTTTTTTGATGATCCTGAGTGATACTTGTGTTTGTGCTTCCTCTTTCTGTTCTCAACTTGATTCATCTTGTTTTCCAATACAGTGGCTTTGTCACAGAGTGATTGATAAGTTGGGACAGAGGCAACAGCTAGCTGCAGGTTCAACTCATCATGAAGTCCTTCAAGAAATTTCTCCTTTCTCTTAGCATCTGTATCAACTTCATCTGGTGCATAGCGTGCCAGATTGTTGAATTCTTCAATATACTCAGCCACACTGAGGTGACGCTGTTTCAGATTGTGGAATTCCTTTTTCTTCAAGTGCATCACTCTAGCTGAGATGTGAGCTGTACGGAAACCATCCTCAAAAATATCCCAAGTCACATCCTCAAGGGGAGTGGTGATTTGAAAGTTGTCCCACCATGTTGCTGCTGGTCCTTCAAGCAGAAATGCTGCAAACCTAACTTTTTCTTCATCGGTGCAGCCAACAGTCACTAAGTCCTTATTCACTGAACGTAACCAGTCATTGGCTTCCATTGGATCAGTTGTTCCAGAAAACCTTGCAGGCCTAAGTTTCAGAAACCTGGTGAGCATGTCATGAGCTAGAGGATTATCCTGATTGTTGTTGTTGTTATTGTTGTTGTTGCTGTTCTGATTCTGTATGAGTGTGGTCATCATCTGCATCAGTTGAGTTTGGCCTATCATCAACTGTTGCATCTCGGGAGTGATGTTGTTGTTTTGGTTGGGGTTGGCACGACGGGGAGGCATCTGTTGGTTTGATAGGGATAAGTAATGATGGATAGGTTTTAAGAAGTTCTAACACACAACTCAAAACAACCAAGTTCAATCAAACAATCAAACAATCAACAAGCAACTATCCACTTAACAACTTATGAGCTTAACTCATGAGTTGAAGGAGACAACAAGTTTTCTTGAAATAAATAACTTAGTATAATCATACCTCATAGGTCAATATGATCCATACTCTAACTTGATATCAATGTCTTTGGTAGGCAGTCTAATGTCTCTTGGTTCTCACTTGTAGTCTTTAATGATGTCTAAGCTGAAGTTCGTAGTGAGACTAAAGTTAAAGTCATTGGTCATGGCTTTGTCCATCAAGTTGAAAAGGAAGAGGTGTAGAAACAAAACCAAAAGGTGGAGGAAAGAGTTTATAAGATTGTTTGTAAATAAGTTTTTGGAACAAATACAACTCCTATTTTTCTAAGGGGTTTTGTCCAATCCTAGGGTTACAATCTACAGGCAACACAGTGCTCTGATACCATATGTAAGGTTCCCAACCTTTAATAAGGTAGAGATCCCTGTGTTTACAATTCTAGTCCCTGGATCAATAGCTAGCATCCACAGTTAAAATGTAATATCAAGAAACAAAGGTCATAATACAACTTTATAACCAGGAATAAAATAATTCATTACATCTTACATATCTCCTTTGGCTATATCATTACAATGCGGCAGAATAACTATATAGCATGTAGTCCTTCATCTTCAAAGTGCCAGAGGCAATCATGTTGGTTGTAGACTTGTAATCCTATTCAACAAACTTCACTAACATCAAAAAAACCTGCAACATAATAAGTTGCAGCCACAAGGGTCAATACATTTGAATTGTATTGGCAAGTTTCACTACTATGTAGAAATATGTGGATCCTACCATTACATGCATATTTGGTTAAGTAGGGTTTAGGCTCATTTGCAGAAAGCAATATAGTTTTATCCTATCTTTTCAAAATAGTTTTGATCTTTTGTCAAATCTTTCTGAACTTCTTGGAAAAGTCCAAGTGCTTCTAATCCCTTGTTGTCACCATCAAGTTTTAACTTTGAGAAATTGGAATGTCGAGATCTTCCATAGCTTCAGGCCTTAGTTGCTCAGTATTGTCCATAACCGGGGACACGGCTAAGTACTTAGAATTTGTTCTTCTGCAGAAGTTGTACACTTTGCCCACATGACACAATCTCGTCTTGACGCCACCAGTGGCCGCTGGATAAGTACTCACCAAAATGGAGTACTGGAAGATCGAGAATGTGACAAAGTATTTACATAGGAGTCCTCCCAATACACAATGCTAGCTTGTCAACCAGGCACTAATGTAGGGATAAATTTCCCTTACACAATTCTAGTTGACCTGAAGATGCCAATGCATGGGTCTTCCACTATGTAGTTGACTAAGCCAGAGCCCATTTAGCATGTGGCTGTACACGGAAGCCACTGTACGAGAAACATGTTCAATCTCTAAGTCCCTGGGTGGTTTTCTTCTAGTGCACATCCAAAAAGATAGCCGTATAAACATGGTTCCTTTTGTTGCCACCTTGTCCAAAACTTAAGTATCCTCTTTCCACCCAGGTGGTTCATTGAGTACTTGTTTTATTATATAAAACATATATTTTTCCAACAATTCATATAATCATATCATGTATCCCATCCCAAATATATAGCAGGGCTAAGCATACAACTACAATGTTTTTACTCAGGAAGATATAAGGATAACCTAATAGGATATAGCATAGCATAGAAATATAGTAGTCATATCATGCATGTTACAAAAATCCACTAAGTGTAATGAAAATAGTAGGACATGGATGATAGTGTCACTTGCCTTTTTAGTAGAGAATGTTGGTTCACTTCTTGATCTTGCAAATATCACACTGTTCTAACTTCACTACAAATCAATCAAGCAAACACATTTTCAAAACAACATTCAAACAATTTATCACACATAAAATAACAAAACATGGTCATGCATGCAAGCATGCAAAAGATAGTTTTATTTAGAAAAGTGGTTTCTATTAGGCTCTAAACATTTTCAAGCTCACATTGGTCATTTACAAAAGTGGTAAAACCATTTGCAAAAGGTTTTATCTATAAACCATTTTTAAATCAAATCAATATTTTATGTGGTTGAAAATGCTTTTAGCAAAGCAATATTCTTTAAAGGGTTCACCAAATATATTTTAATTCTCAAAACTTGGTGTTTAGGGTCAGAAGGTTTGAATCAAATCATTTCCCAAAGGTTGCAGTCCAAAAATCATTTCTAAACCATAAACAATATTTTTATTTGACTAAGAATGAGCTAATTCAATTATTTATTCCTTAACTTCACAAAATACATTTTTAAATCCATAAGTTGGTTCCTATGGTCAGTAGGTTCAAAACAAACCATTTTTCAAAGATTTCATCTCAAAAATATATCTAGAACAATTTTTATATTCATAATAAGCCTACACATGTTTCTGCAATTTCAACCAATTTTATAGAAGCAAAACATTAAACAAATTGCATGGTTGCGAAGTACTTGTTCTGCTGAATCCATTGATATAAAATTTGCAAAATTTGGACATGTAGAATTAAAGTTATGAACTTTACAAGTTTACATAACCAATAGATTCAAATTCCTGTTTTTAAACAAAACTCTGTCCATGTGGCTTGATTCTATTGGACGATGCATCTTCGTGCGGATCAGCCTCTATGGATCGCAGGATTTAAGTGAGATCGTGCGGCACAGATCACACGTACCCCTTCGTTTAATGAATCTATCCTAGCCAACGGATCGAGATCCAACGGACCACAGCTGCTCGACCAAGATCTGGCGGCGCTGGCGGCGGCGGACGACGGCGCACGCTCTGACGGTGAGCTTGCTGACGATGCAAGAAGCAAGGGAGACAGAGGAGTGCCTCACAGTGTTCGCATGGTCAAGGCGAAGGTCGAGGTGTTGTCTGCTAGTCGAGGGGCGCACCGGAGAGGCGACGATTGCTCGGCGGAGCTTGCAACAACGTCGGGCGGCTCTGTTTGATGACGAGGGCGAGGTTGAAGGTCGTGCCGAGGCAAAATAAAGGCATGGTTAGACGCGGGCGAGCGTGGGGAGTACAGGAGCATCATCGGGAGGGCTCGGGGTGGTCGAAGCTTACCAGGGGAGCTCGACGGAGACGAGACAGACGGTGGTGGCGCTCGGGTGATGACGAAGCCGAGGCTGCGTGGCACGCGCGGGCGAGTGCGAGGCACTGGCAGGTGCGCCTGGTGCTGGCGTGCAAGGCTGCGTGCAGTGGGAGGCGAGGGGCGGCTGGTCGGCGCCGGAATTGGCCGGAAACGTCGTCGGAGACTGCGGCGGTGCAAACGAAAATGACGATGGCCTGGGGGCGCTCTTGCAGTGGTTTCTGAGGGTAAAGGGAGGGAAGAGGGAGGTGTTTATGGGTGCATGGTCTCTGGGGGAATTAAGCATGTCATCAACGCGAATTTACTCGAATTCAATCGCGGCAGAGCAACGTTGAGGAAGGGGGAAACGGCCGGCGCGGTGGAGACGATGATGACGGGGGCAGTGGGGTCCGTTGTCAGCGAGAGTGAGGGAGGGGAAGATGGGGCCAGCGGTCAGCGACTCAGCGGGTGCGCGCGTGGGTGAAAAACGATTCGGCAGAGGGGGTGTGGGTGGGCTGCGAGTTGGGCTTGCTGGGCCTGTTGGCAGTGGGCTGCTTTGTTTCATTTTTTATATCAAATGTTTTTCCTTTTCTGTTTTGAATTTCCTGATTTGATTTTCATTCAAACAATTCAAACTCCAAATCAAATCAAACCACCATCAAACTTTGTGTTGATTTTAATTCTGTTTAACAACATATTCCAAAGTCCAAAATAAAATAATAGTTTTATTCTTTTAAGATCTATTAATAATTAAATAAATAGACCTTAGTCTTTAATTCAAATAGGTTTTAATTTATTTAAAAATTCTATTTGAAAACTAAATAATACCAAAACCTTTTCAGTAGGTTTCATTTGAAAAACAAAACACTTGGAATTCTTATTTAAAATACTTTAACAAGTTTTTAGTGTTTATTTAAAATGGGGAAAGCCTTTACTCAAATAAAATTGGATATTAATAAATCCTTATTATTTTATTTAAACAAAACTTTTCTCTTTTATCTATAGAAATATTTTATTTCAAAAGCTTGGCCAAGATTTAATTTGGCTCTGTAAAATAATCCTTATTTATTAATTATACTTTGTTTTTGAAAACCAAATCTTTTTATTAAAAGATCCAAAAAATAGTGATTCCAACTATTAAAACTTTCTTTATTAATTGTTTATCTTTTTAAATATCTTTAGGATTTTATTTGACCAAAATAGGTTTTGATGTTTCCATTTGGAATCAAAAAGTTTCTTCTCACCCTAAATTTCAACAATTATTTATTTGTTTATTTATTTTTCACATTTCAAAATTTGGAAATTTTTTGGGATGTGACAATTACCCTCTATGTACATTATTCAAGCACTCATCCCTTGTGATGTCGTTCCTTCTTACTTTCATCTTCCTCTAGTGCTTCCTGGAGTTCCGTTCATGATGACGTGAAGTCATACGACTGCCTTCTAGAGCGTAAGAGCATCCGGGAGGTGCGTATTCTTGATTAGAAGTACTGAGACTGAGATTAGTCATTGAAAAATGACTAGAGTTGGCGTAATCTTCTACAGGATATTCCTGGTTTTCCGACAATGCTTCCTCAAAGTAAGTTGGCTCCTTATCCTTTTCTTGGATCCATTCGTAAATATTGGTATAGTAGCTATCGGAATACTCTTCTAAGTCGATTGGATTGGTACCACCCCATATGGTCCATAAGGCTCTCTATGGTTATAGTTGGTCTCGTCTCTGATACCTGTATCACAAGGTATAGGATTTCCTATGGTTCCACCTTGAGATTCTACTCCCCATTCATACTGGTTTTGCTAAGGGTTATTTGGAATAACTCCACCCCATTCCTGTTGTTCGAAGTTATACTTGGTCCATAAATCTTCAGGTGGCTGGGGTTTATTTTGGTAATAGGCATAGTTTTCTGAGTGTGGATCATCAAACTCAGTTTCCTCATACACTTCTCCTGAAGGTATGAATTTGGGATGACTAGCTTCTTTATGTAACTTCTTCCTACGTGCCATTGCCTTATCAGGATCAGTAAAATCCTCAATGACCGTATCCAGTTCCTGAACTAAGACTTGATGAGTGTTATGATAAGTGTTTAACAAAGACCGATAACGATCCATATACTCTATAGCAAGAGTAGGTTCAGTTTGGACTAGAGTAGAGTGATCTAACTCATGCTCTGGATTTGAGGTTTCGTGGGGTATAATGGTGTGAGTACTACCTTCTAGAGCTTGGGATTTCTGTTCTCGGATCATGGTTATGGCTGCTGCTACGGCAATCTGATATGCAGATGCCATGCACCTTGCCTCTCCTGATGGCATTTCTCCCTTAAGTCCTAACTTCTTGGGTAACATGATCATGAAACGGTATTTAGCTAATAACTCCCCATCATAGTAACTGTAAATCTTGACCAAAAGTCTCGATTCACAATCCAAACTCCATAGAAGTTGTCGGAGATTATCTGTCCAATCCCCTCCATAGTCATTTAGCGTCATGTTCATCACTTGAACATTCCGGGGTGGATACCGAGATGCCATGTGGAACTGTAGATAAGAAATTATATTCAATCACATAGAGTTAAAACTCTTGGGTAATGATCGGAATTGCAATCGTACTAAAGAATTATCGCACTAGCAACATGACATGATTATTCTGAAGTGAATATCCCTCATATCACTAGAGAACTCTTTATTCTTGCAGGTATAAGTCCTACAGGTTCTACCCATTTACTAGGTTTCCAAACTAAGGTCAAAGCATATGCTCTGATAACAGCTGCGGTGACCCAGCATACCACTTCATGATGTAGTACACTATAGTCGTTGACATAACACTAATGAATCACCGTTCACTAGTATTACATCCCTCAGAGTGGTACAACATAAACACGGCGGGTCCAATACATGGCTAAAGGTTACAACTCACTCTATACACAAGATCCAGAGAACACTCTAGGTGAAAGAGAGAGAAAGATCTTCTTACAAAGAAGGATCAAAGATAAACAACGCAAAAACTATCATACTATTAAGAATAGTATCTTAACTAAGGGTTTGGCATTGTTGCTATTGCAATGCACTACAGAAATAGGTTCTTTGGTTAGAGAGTATATTCCTATCTAATCAGTAACTTCGTATTCACTTGATTTGATGTATATGTTGACTTTCTTGTCTTTGTTGAAGAGCTTTAGCTTTGGATGATGATTCCTAGAGCATAACTTGATGTAGATGTTGTCTGTACTGGCTTCAGAATCTAGCAAGGGTACGTTGAGTATGAGCATACTCAGCAAGTTCACTAGAAAAGGAGTGTTTGATGCACTATATCTACAGCCACAGACCATAGGTCGTAGGCAATGCAAGTTTTCGTAAACATTTCTTCAAAGGTTCCTTTTATTCTGAAAAGTTATGTCCGTCAGCCTTCACAGGTTTACCAGAACTTTCATGGAGTTCCTTTCCCGCCACATTCGCAGCTCCTTCCCGAAACATGGAGTAACAAGTTATAGTTCTTACACTCTACAGAGGTGCGTTACTTTACCCATGAGAGATCAACTCTTTGTTGCACAACCAGGCAGCTTATTACCGTCCATAATTCCCTGATGTGGGGCCCAGAAGATGATCCAAGCCGATCACTGGCCCCTTCGCGACCTCGCATGCCTCCTTGGTGTACACCATGCCCACATATTGGATTACGGCAATGGTTTGTACAGAGCGTTAGATGCCAGAACTATCGTGGGACGTTGAGGGTTCCCACCCATATGCTGCATATCCTCTATGAATTACCAATTAATATGCACTCTACGAGGATAACTGCCACGACCTACACATCCGGCTACATGTGAGAGGAAGAAGATACAACTGACTTCTCTGTCCCATTCCAAATCTCATCGTTAACGCGTGATATACGACGCAAGAATCACTGGTGACATTGGTTGTTAAGTCCTAGACAATATGTTCCTTTACCACCGGAATTTTCATAGTATTTTCGGACCTTTTACAAATGCAGGTGATGACAACACTAGATTTGTAAAATACTTTACAGAAAATAATCAAAGGACATGAGCAAGTGTGAACTTGCCTTTTGTGATTGCAAGATTATGCACTCACGGTCTTCAAGACAATATAAGATCCAATATCTGAAATTAGCATCATTGGTCCTGTAAGGACTAATGTTTAAAGAATCAAGATGCTCTTATGCATATATAATGTGATGCATTTTATAAATGTGGATCCCGGGGATAACGTTGTTCTAGGGTTTGGATACTAGAAATGATGTCTTTGGAATGTGTTGGACTTTTAGTTAAGTTTCACCCTTGTGCTTCTTGGTAAGGCTTGTGAGTGTGTGAAACAATATATAGTTATAATAACATAAAACAATGAGATACACACCAACGTGAAATGTTAATCAAGATTGCTTACATTATAATTGTTTATCTTTAAATTTTACTTTACAAGTAATGGCCTTAATAAGGAACTTAAGTTTTTACAATCCTAAGTATACAAGTAGAAGATAAAGTAATGTGATTCTGATTAACTGTCATATGTTGTCTGAAGTGACAAAACGAATAACTTTTGAAGAAAAGATTTCTTTCTTAAGGTTTAAACAATTTTTGGGGTTAATCAAACATGGTTGAGGTTGTTTGTGCTTGCTTGAATAGCTTGGACTTGAGATGCTTTATAACTTAATTATAGCAGACCAAAGTTAATTATAAAACATATGACAAAGTCTTTAGTCTTATATTGAAAGTCTTGTGGACTAAAGTTAACTTTAAAAAAACATAGATGGTTTTAAGGTATATTGTTTATGTTAGTGGTACCTTGTGTACTTTGTAATGTTTCCTTAAAGTTACTTAAGGATGGTTATTCCCCTAATTAAGTAGTGGTCTCTTAATTTTATAATGGAACAAGATCACTTGTTGCCCTATAGAGGTGTGGTTATAGTTTGTGGACA
Source organism: Avena sativa (assembly GCA_916181665.1). Taxonomy (NCBI): domain Eukaryota; kingdom Viridiplantae; phylum Streptophyta; class Magnoliopsida; order Poales; family Poaceae; genus Avena; species Avena sativa. The sequence goes on from OV702285.1 coordinate 332,882,301, forward strand.
GGTAAATAGTACTAGTGACTACTCATGAGTTATCTTTGGATTTAGTCCATTATAAAGTTGTGAGTGGAATAATGATAAAAGGTTGTATTTGACTAAAATATCATTCTTGAAGATTTTATAATTGTTAAAAGTCTTTTTAGAAAATAAACTACACATATGGTTGAAGGATAATTCAATAAAATTGTATTTATAATGTTTTGAACCTTTTATAACTTCATATTATTAATATTTAAGACTAATACTATTTATTAGACTTAATTGACTAATTTTAGAAATATTAGCAATTTTTATTTATCCTTTATATGAATTAACCACTAAGAAAATATATTTAAATTCAAGTTATTAAAGTATTTTATTTTTTATTTATATAAAAAGTAGAATATTATATTTTTAACATGTAGGTATTATTTTTGTGAACATTTTGGTATATTACATTTATTTTGTGATTTATAAATAATAAGATATGATTTTTATAAGATTTATTACTTTATAACTACTTAATAAATAATCAATATTTAATTAAGTGAAATAATAATACATGATTATAATTTTAAATTATAGTTCTTATTTTTCTAAGATTCTTGGTATTTTAATTATATTTTTTTTAAGATTTACCAATATTAAAATATGAATTTTCAAAGTATTAATACTTATAAAATCTTTATTAAATAATAATTATTTAAATTGCCAACATAACAATTTTTGATAATTAATTAATATTATAGATTTTATTTTTCTAAACATTTTCATATATTATACATGTTTTTCTGAATTATAAAACAGAAGTTATTGATTTAATAAGATTTCATGATTTTATTTTATTTCTAGAATATTTGAATTTGGGTTTATTTGATTTCTTTATTTTTTAAACAGAAAATAACATTTTGTACCGAGGCTAAGCCTACCCAAGGTAACTGACCAGTGGGCCAGTGGCCACATCATCAGCCACGCGAGACAGAGACTAGGTCAAACCACGCCGAGGTGGCAGAATGACATCAGCATGATGTCATGCTGACATCAACTCGGCCTCCACCGCCAGAGAATGGTCGCCAGCGGCGAACCACTATGCTCCGGCGAACAAGTTCGATGCTATTGGACAGAGGGAACCAAGGCGAACCTATTGGTGGTAACGTCGCTACCTAGTGGTCATCGGAAATACACCGGCGACGAGCTTCTGCGGCGGCCAACGGCGATGCTCAATGAAACGAGGTCTACGGTGAGAATCAGCAAGAGAAATTAGGGTCTAGAGATGCGTAAGCTTACCCTAATGACGATAGAGAGGTCGAGGAGACTTGGGGAGGCGTGATGACGGTGAATCGACGATAATGGCCACGGCGTCCAATCAAAAGGAATGCTCGATTTCACATGATTCCCAGCGCGCTAGCTTCCGTGCTTGGTCCTAGGCGAGTAAGACCACGACGGCGCGTCCAACGGTGGCTTCCACGAGGCGAGGGGTGTTTGGACCTAACCAGAACAACGAACTCCAACGAACTAGGGTTTCGGGTGAGGAAGAGAGATGGGTCTAGAGAGCGAGATTGAAGATGAGATTGGTATGAGAGGATAGACGAGGACGTGGCGATCTTATCTACTCCCAGTGTCGGCGGTGAGCATCACGGCGGTCGATTCTTGCTGACGACGCCGAACGGCATTGGCGGGGCGCACGTAGCTGCCTGTGTGCGTGAGGATGACGATGATGACAGTTTTGCAAAAAAAAACCTGGCAATTATTTCCCCTCAACCCGCGATCCTTCTTCGGTCCCACCCGTCAGTCACACAAGAGGACGAGCTGGGTTGGCTGCTGGGCCCTTGCAGAGTGAGCGGTAGATAGAGAAAAAGAAATGGGCCACGACGAGAGACTGTTTTTATTTGTTTTTCTTTTCTGTTTTCTATTTTGCTTTTCAGATTTATATTTTAATCTTTGATTTGAACTTTTCTAACAAAGTTTATTTGCTGAATACTTGCAGCAACAATTGGTATTGATTGAGATTCATTTTGTAAACCTTTATGACAAATATTTTATATTTCTTTATTTTCTTTATATGAATCCCTTTTAACATTTTGTAGAAGCCTTTGTTATTAATTTTATTTCTATACTAAACCATGGCTTTATTATTTGATATTTCCTTCTTTGTTTATAAAACTTAATTCTACTTAGCTCATAGTTTGAATGGAAATTTTTATATAATGATCCTATACCATTATTTGATGCATGATATACAAAGGAAATTAATTTGGTTAATATTACTCCCATTAATTTAGAAAATGGCAATGTATATATTCTATTATGATTAACATAGAAGTTTAGGTTTTGAATTGTAAGTGTTTACCCTAGGGTTTAGGGTTCTTAATTTACTTATATTCTTTTGTTGATGTGAGTAAAGATTTAATAGCTAAGCATATTGTCTTTTGTTTGTGATCTTTCATGAAATCACCTTTTAAAATACAAAGTTATTAATTAAAATGTCTTATGAAAAATAAATTGATAACAATATATCCTAAACACATATGGTTAAGACAATTGGAAATGATAAAAATGTGCTTATATGATTTGCTATAGGAAAATATTCATATAAGGTGATATGGAGATAAGATGATGGATCAATTATGTTTGGTTTGAGATTTAAAGTTGGGTGTTTACCAAGAATTTCTATATTCCATAATTCACAATCCTGGACTTCTAATTAAGGAATTCCTTTCCTAGATATACTACTTCCTATCCTTCATCATGGTTAACATGATGAACTTTACTTCACTAGAATATTCTTATCCAGCTTTTGTTCTCCTATATCCATTTAAAAATCCAATGAGCTTGACACTAAATCTTTTATAGTTTTCTCATATCCATACCTGGTTATATCCACTACTCTACTGTTGATAACCTCCAATCCAACAAGTAGTTCCTTCAAATTCCACTCATACTCTTCCTTAATCATCCATCACTAATACTTTTCTAGTATATGTATACATCAAACTACTTTTATCTAAAGCTTACTATCCTTTGAGGAATAAGACTACTTCCATAACTCCATGCTACACTAGCTTTAATTTAATCATACTATCTTACATTTACTTTACTCTAAACTCATACTCCAACCTCACATTTGATTAATGTGACTTATAATGACCACTCTAGGATAACTTATCTATACTAGGGTTTCAATCATGTTCTACCCACCAATGTCACTTATACATGATATAAGTATTCAATCTTGGTGAGTAAGGCATGATCAATATAATCCTTTAATCATTTATAGCTTAGGTTTCTAGTTGGCTAATCAAGGCTTCATCAATACAACCTTACAAGTGTATTGGAATTATCTTCTTAGTACCTCTTATTGGATTAAGGCTGTTATTCATGGCCTATGCTCACTTGATCCAATAGAATTACTTCTGGTAACTATCTTCAGGATTCATCCTTGAAATATTCTTTACTACCATATAATTATATATTCCAATAACTCTTCTATCATTTCAGGAGTGAGTTTAACTCCATCAATTATCATATTGATTTAATTCTCTTCAATCCCTCCCATCCTATAGATGATATCTAAAACTAGCATTACTATTTACCTCTTCTTAGTTGTTTCTTTATAGGCACTAAAGTATATGCTAAGATATAGTCAAGAGTTGATAGATTAAGAATTAGTGAATCAATAGTTGATTTCTCAACACTGATGAACAATAGATATTGGAATATAGCTCAATAGAGATGATAAGGATTGATATGGAAAGAAAGATATATGGTGAATGATCTCGACTTTGTTTCTTTCCTACCCAATCTCAATAAAGAGTTAAAGTTAGGTATTACCATGATACTCATGGTATAATGGGATAAGAAATAAATAAGTCAAGGGTGAATTATTACATTCTTAACTTGGTATTCATGAGTTATTGTGATGAATATTATGATATGATCCCTTAGGGATCAGATATCAATCATTAGGCAATGCATTATAATTTAATTTTTATTATATTTGATCTACCCTTAGATCAATTTATATTTACCCAAAATAATGTTTTTATCAAAGGTCATATTGAAACTTATCGCAGTCAACTTGATGATCTACTTCAATTACATCAAGTTAAGAGAAGCTTCAATCACTTTGACCAGTTTTTATTGGAAAGCGCGAAAATTATTCGGATTTTCTATGCATGAATGCAATGCACACATCTGGGTTCATCTTATTTCTAAGATCTAATGCTAGGATGTTACAACTAATGAGGAGAAAGTCAGATTTGCAGCACACCTATTGGAAGACCAGCAGCTACTTGGTGGGATAACTTCCAAATCACTACCCCTATTGAAGAAGTGACTTGGGCAATATTTGAGGATGGATTCCACACTTCTCATATCTCTTCAGGAGTGATGGGGTTGAAGAAGAAGGAATTTCACAACCTTAAGCAACGCCATCGTAGTGTTGCAGGATATATTGAGGAGTTCAACAATCTGGCACGCTATGCACCGGATGATGTTGACACTGATGGAAAAAAGGAAGGAGAAGTTCCTTGAAGGACTGAATGATGAGATGTGCATGCAACTATCTCCTGCTTATGTTCCAACTTATCAATCTCTGTGTGAAAAATCTACCATCTTGGAAAGAAAGATGAAGCAAGTGGAGAATTGGAAGAGGAAGCACCATTTTGATAAGCATGGATCTGGATCGTCTCACAAGCATTTTGATAAGCATTCTTTTGGTGATAAGCAAGTGGAGGTTCTGGATCCCACAAACACGGGAATCATAACAACCACCACATCAGTATCCATCGCCACGATAGCAATAAACATCATGGACACAACAATGGTGATTATCGCAGCAACAAGAGTGGACACAAGAGTCACCATAGTGGAAATGGCAATGGGAATCAGCCAGCTAAGAGAGACATCAGTCAGGTTGAATATTTCAAGTGCAAGAAAACTGGGCACTATGCAAATGAATGCCCAGAAAAGAAGACTGATGGATCCACCAAGCCAAATCCTTTTCAGAAGGGTCATGTGAACCACATCAATGTGGAGGAATTCCAAGAGGAGTCTGATGCTGTGGCTGGTATGTTCAAGTTTAATTCCTTTCCAGCACTTATCCTTTTTTATACCGGCGCATCACATTCATTAATTTCAAGATCATTTGTACACAAAAATAGACTCCCAACTGAAACAATTGGATGTCCTATTAAAGTAAGCTCCCCAGGTGGAGAGATGATAGTAAATTTTGGATGTCATGATCTAGTAATAGAGTTTGGAAAATACAAGTTTCTAGTTAGCCTGATAATCCTAGAATCCCAATGATTGGATGTAATATTAGGCATGGATTGGATGACCCGTTATGAGGGAGTAATAGACTATGCCAGAAGAACTATTACACTCACAAACCCGGAAAATAAATGGATAAGGTTCAAGTCTAACTATGAACCCAAAGGGAGTAAGTTAAAATGCATAGACAGTGTGCTAGTAGTGAATGAGTACCCGGATGTGTTTTCGGAAGAATTACCAGGAATGCCACCAAATAGAGATGTGGAGTTTTTGATTGACTTACTACCAGGATCTGGACCCATAGCAAAGAGACCCTACAAGATGTATGTTGCCTTAAAAGAGCTCAAGAAACAGCTTGGAGAACAGTTGCAGAAAGGATTTATCTAACCAAGTTCTTCGTTTTGGGGTGCACCAGTTTTGTTTGTCGAGAAGAAAGATAGAAGTCAGAGGCTATGCAAAGATTATCGATCACTTAACGAAGTGACCATAAAGAACAAGTATCCCTTACCCAGAATCAATGATCTTTTTGATCAGCTAGAAGGAGCTCGTGTGTTCTCAAAAATTGATCTCCGACCAGGCTACTTTCAGCTAAAGATTAGAGAACAAGATATACCTAAGACTGCTTTTACCACTGGGTATGGATTGTATGAGTATACAGTGATGCCATTTGGACTAACAAATGCACCAGATTATTTCATGAACATGATGAACAAGGTGTTCATGGACTTTCTTGACAATTTTGTTGTGATATTCATCGATGACATATTGATTTATTCCAAGAGCAATGAAGAGCATGAAGAACATTTGCGTTTGATTCTTGGAAAACTCAAAGAGCACAAGCTGTATGACAAGTTCAACAAATGTGAGTTTTGGCTGAATGAAGTTGGTTTTCTTGGACATGTTGTGTCTAGAAATGGTATAGCTATCGGTCTCGCAAAGGTGTCAGCTATAACTGAGTGGGAATCTCCCAAATCAGTTAAATAAGTCCATAGTTTCTTAGGCTTGGCCGGGTACTATAGAAGGTTCATCGAGAATTTCTTGAAAGTAGCTAAGCCAATGACGGAACTGCTTAAGAAAGAGAAGAAGTTTGATTGGACTGATGGATGTGGAACCAGTTTTCAAGAGTTGAAGAAAAGATTGGTGTCAGCACTAGTTTTATGCTTGCCAGATCTAGAGAAAGATTTTCAAGTCTATTGTGATGCATCTCATCAAGGGTTGAGTGGAGTATTGATGCAAGAAGGAAAAGTTGTGTCTTATGCCTCGAGACAACTCAAGACTCATGAAGTAAATTATCCTACACATGACTTAGAGTTGGCATGTGTTGTCCATGCACTAAAAACATGGAGACACTATCTTTTGGGAAAATGTTGTGAAGTGTTCACAGATCACAAGAGCTTGAAATATATTTTCACCAAGAAAGAGCTCATCATGAGACAAACAAGGTGGCTAGAACTCATCAAGGATTACGAATTGAGTTTGCAATACCATCCTGGTAAAGCGAATGCCGTAGAAGATTCATTAAGCCGCAAAGTTTATGTGAATGTCCTCACCAAAGGAGAATTTCCAGATGATTTGTGTTCCCAATTTAAAGAGCTAAGATTGTAGATAGTTCCTGAAGGATATCTCATGTCTTTGTAAGTTCAACCAACACTATTGGATAAAATAAAAGAAGCCCAAAAGTTGGACAAGGAAATAGAGGAGATTAAGAGTAAAATTGGTAAAGGAAAGGCGAAAGGATTCCATGAAGATGAACAAGGAACCTTATGGTATGGAAAGCGTATCTGCATTCCACAAGATCCGGAACTTCGGAAATTGATTCTGCAAGAAGCACACAATTCGCCATATTCTATTCATCTGGGTAACACTAAAATGTACATGGATGTGAAAGAAATATTTTGGTGGAACAATCTAAAAAAATATATCGCGGAACATATTGCCTTGTGCGATGTGTGTAGTCAAGTGAAGGTGGAACATCAGAAACCGGCAGGATTATTGCAACCACTACCAATACCAGAATTGAAGTGGGATAAGATTGGTATGGATTTTATCATAGGATTGCCAAGGACTAGGTCCGGATACGATTCTATATGGGTTGTTGTGGATCGCTTAACTAAAGTGTCTCATTTCATACCCGTAAAGACCACTTATACAAGTGCTAAATCAGCCAAGATCAATATGAACAGGATTGTGTGTCTGCATGGAGTACCTAAAAGTATTGTGTTAGATAGAGGAACTTAGTTCACTTCACATTTTTGGAAACAATTGCATGAGTCATTGGGAACTAGACTAGAATTCAGCACATCATTTCATCCTCATACTGATGGACAGACAGAAAGGACCAATCAGATTTTGGAAGATATGTTCAGAGCTTGTGCGCTAGATTATGGATCTAGTTGGGATGAAAGTCTGCCATACGCAGAATTTTCTTACAATAACAGCTATCAATCGAGCATAGAGATGGCTCCTTTTGAATTCCTTTATGGAAGGAAATGTACTACACCATTATTATGGAATGGAGTAGGAGAAAGAAATTTATTTGGACCAGATCTAAACAAGGAAAACGAACAGAAAGTCAGAATGGTAAAGGGCAAATTGAAGATAGCCCAATCCCGACAAAAGAGTTATGCAAATCCAAAACATAGAGAGGTTACTTATGAGGTAGGTGATAGAGCTTATCTTAGAGTCTCACCACTTTGTTGTGTGAAGAGATTTGGAGTCAAAGGGAAATTGGCACCTCGTTATGTAGGACCATTCAAGATTTTGAGCCGTAAAGGAGAAGTGGCCTATGAGCTTGAACTACCAGATTCACTGTTAGCAGTGCATAATGTATTTCATGTAAGCCAGTTGAAGAAGTGTCATCCAGAGATGGAAGAAAGTTTGTTAAAGGACACTATACCACTAGAAGTTCAGCTAGAGAATGATCTCACTTAGGAAGAGAAACCTATCAAGATTCTAGAGACAGTAGAAAGAGTCACTCATACTAATACCATCAAGTTCTGCAAAGTACAGTGGAATCATCATACCGAGGAAGAAGCTACTTGGTAAAGAGAAGAAGATCTTCGGAAAGATCACCCTCACCTATTTACTAGCTAATCCGAATCTCGAGGGCGAGATTCATCTTAAGGGGGTTAGATTTGTAACATCCCAAATTTTATCAAACTCAAAACATCATGATTGCATTCATATCATCATGGCATGTTTACTTGCACAAATTTTTTCAAATTTAAACCCTAGCAAAACCATATTTTATACCCATTTTATATTATATGTATGAGGCATGGTTTTATTTTATTTTTATGACCCCAAAATGTTTTGGAGTGATTTGTTGTGTTTGACACACTTTTAAACACTAGGATCACATTACAAAATTTTGGTGAAGGTTTGAATTGATTTGGATTTGAATTGCTCATTCAAATCTTAATTAGAAATTCAAAACAGAAATAGAAAAGGGAAAGGAAAAAAATAAAAGCCAGCCGCCAATCAGGCCCAACACCCCTAGCAGCCCACGAGCCCACCCGGGAACCCCCCCTCTCCCCTCTGATTCTCACCCCACGCGCGCACCCACTCGCTGACAGCTGGGCCCCGCAGCCACGTCAGCTCATCGTCCTCAATCAGCGCCCGAGGACCACCTCGCCCGGCCGTTTGCTCCCATTGATGCCACGCTTGATTGCGAGTTACTGTCTGCGTAATTCTCGTCTCTCGCACTGACTACTTAACCATATCCCTCTTTGCTCCATTTCCCCCCACCCAGCACCACTAGAGCGCCGACAGGATACTCCTATTTTGCGTTGCAGCACCGCTGTACCGACAAGCTCCGGCAAGCTATCACGGTGAGTTCTATGCTCCCAGTGGCCTCTGGTTCACATGATTGTGTTCGCCATGTCCTTGCGCACCTGCTAATCCATGTCATTTGTCCTATTGTGCCCTAGGTCGTCACCTTCGTCTTCAACTAAGAGCACCCGACGACGAGCTGAACTCCGACGAGCAATTGTGTCCATGTCTATGCGCCCTAGCCCCCACCGCGACCATGTTGAGCATCACCTCATCTCCGCGACCTCGGTAAGCCCTAGCACCCCATATCCTACCCCCTAGCCTCGCCGGTGCATCGCTGTCAGTAGCGTCGCCGCCGCTGTAGCCATTTGTGTCGCTCACTTTTGGTCGAGTGGATGTGATCCACTGGATCTAGATCCAGTGGCTATGATTAGATCTAGTAGCGAAACGGTAGCAGATATGGACCGCGGGATGCAACTTAGATCCAGCGGCTCACGTGCGTCATTCGTCCGAACCGGTACCGTCCAATCAGATGCTGCCACGTGGTTATGAATTAGATTTAAAATCCATATTGTTTATCTATTGGTTGTTTAAACTTATAAATTGCATAACTTTTGTTCTATAAATCCAAAATTTACAAATAAGGTGTCTATGGATTTAGAAAATTGAGTCCTTTGCATCTATGGCCTTGTTTTGGCCATTTGCTTCTAAAAAATTAGGATTTTATGCAGAAGAATTTGTAGGCCTATTTTGACTACCAAAATTATTTAGAATATTACATTTTAGGTTGTTTTTGTTTTATTTAGACTTTAGAATGTATGCTTTGTCTTCAGTACTGAAAAGTTTCATTCAAATAGTGTGGCAAATCATCTCATTGCATTTTGCATGCATTCATAATATTGATTAGTGAATATTTTGTTGTATGAATTTGTGTGTATATTTTGTGGATTGTGGAGAGTGTGATTGTGAGGATTGTGTCTATTCCCCTAGCTACCAAGGCAAGTGATACTTCATAGTTTTGTCCCATTATTTTTCCTATTGCACTAGTATTATTTTGAGTAGGATTTGCATGGTAATTTCAAAGTATATGCTATGCAATGGTAAATCCTATAGATGATATATTGGTAGTATTTTCCCTATGTTAGGAAACATGTTATGCTAGTATTGATTAGCCTAGCTAATATAATTCAAGGGTGGAAAATTCATGTTATGATATTATGGAAAAATTATGCCTATGTGTTTTTGACTAAGAAAAAAACTTGTTAATGAAACACCTGGGTGGAATGGGACTAGTATGGTTTATGTTGAGTGGTTACACAGGGCCCATGTGTATGGTTTACCCTGTGTATCACACTTGTGGATGGCCACCTAGGAACAAATATTGTATCTTTTTCATATAAACTTCAAACGGAATGATATTTGTTTTCAAATTTTTCTAAAATCATGTAGACCATATTAGGATCACATTTCTATCATTCCACTAGTTTGGAAATAGTGGATCTATAAATCCTTGTAAATTTCATTTCTTTTTTAACTTTATTTGTTTGTATCTATTCCATATCTTTTCCATACTAGCTCCAAATGAGCTCAATTTTGTTTCTAAAATTTTGTATTATTCAGTAAGTCATTATAGTATCAGTTTGTAGTATTTTCTATTGATCAAGTATATTGGATTTACAAAATCCTTATTGATCTCTTGGGAGCCTTTTGATAATTCAAACTTTGGTTTTAAAATAGGGTTTTGAGAATAAATTTTTGCATGAATGCAAATAGTTCCATGCCAATGCAATGCAGATGAATTTTTTTTCTAGTCCCAATTTCCAAAAACTTAGGATGTGACAATTCTACTCTGGGTGAAACTTACCATCTAAACATTGGCGCGGGCAACAACTAGATCAAAGGAAGGAGAGATTGGTTGCCCTTCACTAGATGGAGGGAGGAATCCATTGTCTGTGCCGTTTGAGGGCCTCATAAGTCTTGAATTTGAAGATTGTGACCACCGTACAACCACATGTTATAATGGGCACTGGCTTGGTTAAGTAGGTTAGTCGGCCTTAGCAGTCGATGTCGATGTACCGCTGATGAGGTGTCTTCCTAAGGCGGAGCCTTCGGCATAGAAGGGGGGACGGGTTTGGGGACATACTCTTAGTTCCGTGCGCTAGACCCGGTAGGCTCGTCACATCTTTGGGGGATCTAGCTAAAAGACCTTGTCACGATCCTGGTCTGCTGGTACACCAAATGGTATTTACTAAACCAACGGCCACTGGTGGGCAACAAGACGAGGTTGTGTCGTGTGGGAAAAGTGTACAACCTTTGTAGAGTTAAAACTATTCGAATAGTCGTGTCCATAGTCATGGACGACACATGAATCTTTCTTGACATACAGGAACCTGTCTTGCTACTTCCCTCTTTGCCTCTATCCTTCTCTTGGAATCTAATGAAGTAGGTGAGTTTTCGGGGACAACAACAATGATGAGAAACACCACATTGATGATAAAACATGTTTTCGTCTAAACCTATTTTTATCAAAACTACTATCAATTGCAAATGAAATTGTCTTTTATGCAAAAGAACCATATGACCTCCACATAAAGCCACATTTAGCTATATCAGGTTTTGCATAAGGGGTGTGTTGAGTACTTTATGTACTCATGGCAATACTTTTTTTGAAATTCAGAGTACTATGAAGGATATGACTACGACTACTATGATAACACTTAGGAGTGAGGTCTCGTGGACTACGTCGAATGACTATGGATGAGATGGAGTCATTGCGCATTTTATTTCTACTGTGTTTTTGGTTGTAATAAATGTCACAAGACATTATACTATGTGGCTATTACTATTAAAACTTTGTAATAATTACTTTTTGAACATTATGCAATTATATTCATTTCATTGTGTCATCAACTTGATATTGGGATTGATGATATGCACAGGAGGTCTGGAGGTTAAATTCCGGTCCTCACACCTAGTATAAGGAGCCAAGCCAACCACTTCCTTCTCCGCGACCCCGCATACCCCGCGATTGTTGCACTATCAGACTCAAGGCAGACTTTCCCCCATTAATACGGCTTTACCTTAGTCTGATATGCACGACAACCATTAACACTAGAAATCCGTCTTTTGTACGCCCAGATACACGGTAGGCTTACCCCGTATACACGGCTTCACCCACGATCTTTAACTTACAAAACGCCTAGAATAGTGTCCGTGGCATGCGAAGGAAGCTGATCCAGCTGAATTCTCCATCCCATCCAAATCTCATGGTTAACGCGTAATATACTACGCAAGAATCACTGGCGACATTGGTTCTTAAGTCCTAGGTATTATGTTCCTTTACTACCGGAACTATACTAGTAGGCTATTACCATATGGTAAATAACCCATAATCATATTATTATGAAAATAGTGTTTTCTGTCCTTTTTGAAATGCAGGTGATGACAACATTGGATTTGTAAATAATTTATAGAAAATAATCAAAGAACACGAGAAAGTGTGAACTTGCCTTTTGTGATTGCAAGATTAGCACTCACGGTCTTCGAGACAATAGAATATCCAACATCTGAAAAAAAACATAATTAGTCCGTTAAGGACTAATGTTTAAACAAGCAAGATGCCAACATATTTCAGACCAAAGTTAACTATAAAAAACATGAATAAACTGAGGACATAATGTTTATGGCATTCTAGATCAAAGTTAACTATAAAAAATAGAAATGTATGTAAGGTCTAATATATCTAAATCATTACCAAGCTTTAGGGTTAGGATAGGTATGATTAAGGGTTAAGGATCATTCACTCATGATATAAGTGAATGATGCATAAGGTTATCTTTAGGGTTGTTAGTTTAAATTTGATCTAAGGTTTTGAAAGAGTTTTGTAAAATTCATAATTTATTCTTAAGTTTTATTATGAATTCTAATTATGGCGTTGGACTTTAGTACTTAGATTTAAAGGATTTAATATTTATGAAGAAATTTAATTATTTCTTATTTAGGAAATAATTATTTTAAAAGATTAACTAAACAACTATCTCATCTTAATAAATTACAATAATGAAAATTTATTACCTAAAAGTCTAAAAATGTTTTGGAATGATATATTTAGTATTTTTCTAGTAAAATATATTTATTTAAGATCTTAAAAATGAATTTTTATTTATTTTTTAACTATTAACTTTATTTCTATAAAATTACACAAAGGGATAAATTTCCTTAGATATTTGTTTCAAGTTTTATTTGTAAAAAAGTTAAGACTGTATTTTTATAAAATAGTAGATTTATTTTTATATATACAAAAAAAATATTTATTTTAGAATTTTCTGTTATTTTACTAAATTTCATTTAGGATTTCAGTAGCTTTAATATTTAGTTTTATTTTTTTAACTCAAACAAGTAGTTTTATATTTTTCTTAGGTGGGTACTATTTTTATGAACATTTTGATATATGATATGTATTTTTAGGATTTTTCTACATTCCTATATGGCCTATATACTCATAGGGGTAATATGTCATTCAATTTATTTTCTATTCTTCTTCTATTAAGTTATTTTTGGAACTGGGCCCGGCCTATGAGCTAGCCCAATCAATTAGTCAATTTGTCTCACTAGACTTAGGGTCAACCTTGATCCCTGCCCACCCTCTCTCACTCTCTTCTCTCTCGCACACACGCACAGAGACGCATGGGCCTCCTCTCTCTTTCTCGTTTCCCTTACTCACCTCACCGCCGCCAGTGCCGCTGCCCGGCTGTGGCCAGCTCTGGCCAGCTCCGGCCAATCTAGCGTCTTTGCCTACTCAAACCTCTCTATGACCACCTTCACCCCATCCCTTTACTAATGTAGTCACCACTGCCCCGGGTTGTGTGCATCGCTAACCCTAACTTGGTAAGATCGTCGGCGCTCTTTCGGTAGCTCATTTTGGTACCGCGCATCGATTGCTGGCACCGCCTCAATAGGGTTATCCTCTCTGACACCCCACTACATCTATGCTCAACGTTGCCCTGCGTGTCCCTGATCGCTGGCATGACTACCATGGTAACACTCTTATGGCCCTCTCATCTTCCGTCGATTCTAATCCCTTGCTTCAGGTTGAATTCCATCTCCTACTTCTCCCTTGGATCGACTATGGCCACCTTTCGATGTTCGGGTTCGGCCTTCTCTTCATAGCCTCTTGGTCGGATGGCGATATGGTGGTGGTGTGGTGATGTGTTGGGGTTGCTTCTTTCTCCGACACCGGTGGGACTGCATTGTCTGCAACCCTAGCATCGACTTCATCAATTCGGCCTGCGGTTCAGGTAATGTTCATGTGACCGGCCTTCGAGCCGATGAACCATCTAGGTGCAGAATTTAGATTTAGGTTTTGGTTTTGAAAATTGGGACTATGAAGACGATATGTGTCTATGTGTGTTGCTAACAAGCACCTATTTGAGCTAGGATATTAATTGGTTGTTGTCTGTTCTAGTGCTTGCTTGTGGCATGTGGTTGCTCTCTTACTGACAAAACTGAATGCTTGCCATTCATCTCCAAGCATCCTAGTGTTTTCTTTGTATCTTGAAGTATCCCTGTGTTGTGAAATAAAAATGATGCAAGATCTATGTTAGAGGATTCTTTACTCACTATGATCACTTCATGTTTGAACATTTTAGGTTCTAGAAGTTCTTTTACTATCCCAATGTTTTGTTTGATGGTTCCTAGGTCCTTAGTTAACTTTGCTATCCTTTTATTATTTTCACTTTTACTCTCTATCACTTTAGTTATTATGGTTCCTTCTTCAACTAGCATTTTCTTTTGCATTTGGAAGTATTTATCCTTATGGCTAGTTTGAGGGGGTTCCTCTTCTGCAGGTGGTGTATATCATTCCCAATCTTTTGGGATCTGCATATAGTGGGCATAGGTTTTAATAATTTGAACAATCATGTGATGGTCAAGATTAGAGTTCCTAAGAAATTTCTCTACCTTTATGGAGGCTAGAAATCTTTTTAAGCAATTGTACTCTATGGGATTTTATTTATTAAACTCAGAATCACAATATTTTTTATATTCTATTCACCGTGTCTAACAAATTCCATGCTCTGTCAACACTAAATTCGGTGAAAGACCCATTGGTAAGGGAGTCGACCTCATTTCTATTATCATCATTCAAACCTGCGTAGAAGGTGTGTATCACCAACCAAGGTGGGAAATTATGATGGGGGCAGCGATCAAGCAGCTCGCGGAACCTTGTGTATCCTTAATACAAGCTTTCTACAGGTTTTCCTTTAAACTTCGTGATCATGTGTCTTGCTCCAAGAGTTTTTGTCCTAGGAAAGAAATCAGCTAAAAACAAGGAGGCAAGACTCTCCCAGGAATTAGTAATCTTTGTAGAACTTTGAATGTACCAAGAATGGGCTTCATCATTAAGTGTTTGAACAAAAATAACGAATTTAACCTCATCCTCGGTTTGTATATTTAGGTGGAAAGTCCCACAAATATCTTCAAAGAACCCTACATGCTCGTACGGATCCTCCATACCATCTCCTAAAAATGTTTTTGCATGCAAATGATCTAAAATCATTGGGTTAATATTGTACCATCTCGGGTTATTCGATTTTAAATAAGCGTCCATGGGCGGACCGGAGTTCCTTACAACCTCTAGCTGAATTATATATTGGTACTCGCCCATGATGTATTACCTAAAACTAGTAAGCAACTTTAGTCAAACAATTAGTAAAATAAGCAACTAAGAACAAAGACCAAAAGCGCTTAGCTCCCCGGCAACAGCGCCAGAAAATAGCTTGATGACTACAAGTGCATAGATCAATTGCATCTAGTTTTGAAGTAAAGATATCAAACCCACAGAGAGTTATTGGTAAAGGTCTTAATGCCCCTCGTCACTATCTACCAAAGGATACTTGTAAGTTGAAAGGTTTTTGGTTGTGTGCAGAAAAGTAATTAAAACAACTAAAATAAAGCAAGTAACAAGATTGTATTAAAGCGTGTTGGAATGCAATAGGGCTATAACATTCTCCGGGATGTAGGATACTCCTCTAGCATGGTGTTATCATTATCAATAATTTAAGATAACATACTTCTTATGTCATGAAATGTGTGGAGAGAGCTCCATAATAATATGTTCACTACAAGGCTCGTAGGAAGCCACTTTGTTGAGCCAAGAGTGAGGTCACCTCTAAATAACCATTGGGATGCCTGAGAGAAGTCACACATACAGACCAGCGCAATTAAGGATTTCCCCATATATTTCGTAATTAGCTTAGGGAGTCCCTCTTTATTCTCCCTTTGACCGCGTAGTTCACGAGCCGCGCCAATCTATCACGGGGCCATTCCGGGTATGATCCCAAAGCACGTCCAAAGGGTTTGTCCATCCCTTTAATCTCGAGGGAAAATGGTATCGACTTTCACATACCATCTAAAGAGAGAGATCAAACACAAATCATAAATCAATCATAGACCGACAAATCATATGGACACAAGAATAGATCATCTTTATTGCAAATTCATAATAGTGCTAGGGTTTCTCCATCTCCCCAAGATCAAAGGAACTACTCACACATGGAAGCAATCAACAACATTATCATAATAAAATGGATGGATGAAAGTACTGAAATAGATCTAATGCAAACTACAATTTGATATGGAATTACAACAAGATCTAATAGATGAAGGATGGGGGTAATGGTGGGGATGTATATGTAGTGGTTGATGACGAAGGGGATGATGCGTTGTCCTCCAATGATCCGTGGATCGGAAGGTATTTCTCCCCATCCAAGTTCCTCCTTCAGATCCCTTTTGGATGTGGTTTTTCATGCTTTCTGGTGGTTCTGAATGTCGGATACCCCTGTCATCTTTGTCAGGAGAAAGTATTTGACGAGGCAATCCTGATGGAGCCTGGTATAGGCGAACGGTACGGGCGGGCTCCGCTCGTATCGCAGGTCGTTACCGGCACTGATTGCCTCTCCTTGTTTGCTATTTCCCCAGGAGCGAATGTAAATCCATAAAATGACTTTTATCAATTAAAAATATCATATTATAGTATAATATGACAACTTTAATTGATATGTTGATAATAAACTCAATGATTCGGGATCCCGTTGAAATAAATACAAAAAGGTGCGCGTGAACGTAGTGAAATACAAAGATCCCTACTCTATTTATGCAAAACAAAAGGTAAATATGCTTCAATTTTGGACTCATCACTTACTTATATTGTCACCATAATATTGTTGTTGCTCTCTCACAAAGGTAAAAGAGGATTCCATGCTTTTATTATGGGTAGTATAGGTTTCTTCTGGACTGTCTGGCTGATGTTGGCCGGAGTATACGGTCCCGCCAGAATGTCTGGCCCGTGCCAGCCGGAGTATCCATCCCTCAGATTTGCTCGAGTTTTTGCCGGAGGCAGCATCCATTCTGTGTCTCACATCAGACACCACCCGGACACTGGACGGATTTTTGGAGAATCTTTTCTAGGCCAAAGTGTCCAGGGTGAAGAGGTCGGAGTGTATGGCCCTGGCCAAAATGTTCGGGGTGTTTCAACCGGACAATCCAGGTTAAGTGACTCCAATGGTTACATTTCCTAGTTGCCTATTGCGGTGACCCAGCATACCACTGCATGTGTAGTACACTATAGTCGTTGATATGACACTCACATAACAACATTTCGCAAATATCACATCCCTCAGAGTGGTACAACAGAAACATTGCGTGTCCATATTACAAACATACACATATTATTATTATTACAAGACCAAAGATCTGTACTTCAAGTTATTCGAACTTACAAACCAAACTTAAGTAGTTTCAGCGGAAGATTTAAGTTTGAAACTCATAACTAGAATAAGATCAACAACTTATTATATAAAGTTTGTGCTGCTCGGCTCGTCTGGATTACTATCTAATTAATGCAACTACTCGGACTCGTTGTCCTCCACGCTGTAGCGTATTTCATAGTCCACCTCTTCCACTCCTCCGGATAGGTCTGGTTCCTCATAGTAGACATCCTCTTGTCCTTAAGTGGCGTACATTGGAGTGTCTTCTGGCTCCTCAGAGTCTAAGCAGGGGATCAAAGGAAAGAGTGAGTAACAGAGTTACCTAGTAAGTTTGTTATATGCAAGGTGGGAAGTTTGATGCTTTATCTACCACCTCGGACTATCAGTCATTGGCACTATGCAATTTTTGTAAACATTTCTTCAAAGATTGATTTTAATATCAAAAACTATGCCCATAAGCATTCACAGGTTGACCAGGACTTCATGGAGTTCATTTCCTGCCGCGTTCGCAGTTCCTTCCCGGAACAGGGGGTAACAAGTTAAAGTTCTTACACTCTATAGAGGTGCGTTCCTTTACCCATGAGAGATCAAATCCTTGTTGCACAACCGGGCATACTTTCCCGTCCACAAATCCGTGATGTGGGGCCCAGTAGATGATCCAAGCCAATCACCGTCCTTCATTGTGACCCCACGTGCAACACGACTCCCCAAGCAGGAATACCTCTGTTAACGCCCATATAGGCAGATATAACCCTAGCAACCTCTTGGAGACTCCAATGAGTAGGTCATCTCCCTAGCAACCGCCACCGAAGTGGTAGATCTACCTTCGACAGCCCCTCATGGATAATCTAGACACCAATATCGCTGGGACATAAGGATTCCCACCCATGTTGAGTCCTCACACGGAATCTACAGCTTCACGATAAGGTCATCCGCTCATGTGAAAGGAAGAAGATCCAGCTGGCTTCTCCGCCCCATTACAAATATCATGGTTAACGCATATTATACGGTGCTACAATCACTGTTTTCATGGGTTATTAATTCCTCTGTGATGAATCTCACTGCAACTAGAACCCTAAGTTCCACTCCCAATGTTATATTTACCATCACTTAGGATGAT
Organism: Avena sativa; assembly: GCA_916181665.1. Lineage (NCBI taxonomy): Eukaryota > Viridiplantae > Streptophyta > Magnoliopsida > Poales > Poaceae > Avena > Avena sativa. The sequence goes on from OV702285.1 coordinate 332,901,204, forward strand.
AAGAGCATTTTATTTATTCAAGAAAATCATATTTTATTCTTCTCTTTATAACATAGATGATGAAACACAATTTGCAAATACTTTGATAAAACTCATCAAAGGACATGCGCAAGTGATGAACTTGCCTTGTGACGACACTGAGCTTCTATTTCTACAAAACACCATTATTGCCTTGTGAACTTGCCTTGTGAAGTCGGATGCTTGCACTTGACACTGAGCTTCTATTTCTACAAAACACCATTATTGCCCGGTAAGGACAATATTTGAAGAAGCAATAATGATTATGCATAGTAATGCAATGCATCATTTTATTATTTATCTTCTTTGCGTGTTTTACCCACATTATCAAAGTTTTAAAATTTCTTTATTAATAAAAGAAATCTAGTCGTGGATAATTCCTAAAATCTTGTAAATATTATATTAAATATTTTTGGAGTATAATGCATTCATATAAGAGATTAAAACTATTTTTTATTTAATTTTAACACTTATGGATATTTTCTCAAAATTCTATTTAAGAGTAATTATCTCAATTTAGGAAATTTTATTTTACTAATCTAATAATACAAGTTAGAATTTTTCTAAAATACTATATTTTTTTAGGGTTATAGAAGTGAATTTTATTTCTTTTTAGGTCTTTTATTTATTTTTATAAAATTCCTTAAGGAATATAGATCATAAAAATAATTAACCTAAATTTATCTATTTAAAATAGAATTCATTATTTTTATTGTGTAGCTTATATTTTTATGAACTCATGGATATATTATATGTATTTTTGGGATTTTTATACATTTTCTTAGAGTTATTAGGTTCTAGGGGTATTTTGGTATTTAAACAAAATGTTTCATGTCTTTTCTTGAAAATCTAGACATGGCCCACTGGCTGGCCTAGCCCTGACCCGACCCATCTGGGTTGGGTTAAACCCCGGACTCACTCGGTACTAGCACAGTTCGGCCCAGTACCCTTCTCTCTCTCGCGCGCGCACTTTTGCTCTCCTCTCTCGTTCCACTTCGTGGCGATATGGTGCTGCCGCCATGCGATTTCGGTCACCTCCGTCCTCCCCAGCTGCCGCCGTGACGCGAGATGACTCAGTCGATGACACTTCGTCGACTAGTCCAGTGTGATTCGGTGCTAGGGCTCTCCTCCGACCATGCCACCTCCATCCCGAAACCTAGGGTTCAGATGTCGTTGGTGATTTGGTGCCCTGTCACTCTTGTGGTGCCGCCCAGGTGCTCTAGTGGCTGTGTGGTGCCACCAGCACCGCTCGTGCTCCTGTGGTCGCCGTGTTTGCGCATTGGAGCGAGTTGTAGTGCCTTCAGGTGCTCCCTTTACGACTGTGAACACCATCGTCGGCCCTACTGCTCCCTCTTCTAAAACTTGCGAGGACCACCAATGAGTTCATCCGCTTATTCCCTCTCTGTTCTCTGTCTCACCTTGCTACCCTATGTATTCTTGCTTATTGTGAACCCTAATTAGGGTTGTCCACTGTAATAGGGTTCATCCCTCTATGCTAGGGTTCTTCCCTTGGTACAATGATTATTCAAGTTGATGAAACTTCTCTATGTGATTACCTACTGAACCTAGGTTATGTAGAATTCACTGATGTATTATTATTATGGATGTTGACAGTGGCCTCTGATGGTGAACTATTAACTGAATTTTAATTTTTGTCATGTAATGGATTGATGATGATATGGCTAGAATCTTCATTGATATTAATTCATTGGTCCTGGTTGATATTCTTTGGTATGAAAGCATTAGAGTAGAATATCTAGTTTAAATGTTTTTTTAAATATTTACTGTAGGGGAGCCCCCCACAGTCCTTTATTTAAAATAAAACCAACAGTCTTATGTAAAATCTAACAATCTAAAATAGAAAGTATGTAAAGAAAGGAAAAAAAACTATACAAAGTTACAATAAGACATCTATCCAGGAGGTCAGTTCTGAGATGGTGTTCTTTTTTACTCTATATTTTAGAAGTGAAACATCACAGATAAACCCTGATTTCTAAGAGGTGAAGGAGGGTCTTATTCCTTTGAAAATTTTGTAATTTCTTTGTAGGGTTCGCAGCATAGAAAACAAAAAAATTCCTACGATAGGAACAACTATGTACCAAGATCTATCTACTAGATACAAACAACGGGCGGATGTATATCCGTAGAGAACATACCCTTGAAGACCGACAAAGCTTAATGAGTCCAAACTCGTGGTTGATGTAGATGATCTCTTGCCGATCTCAAGATCGAGAGGAAGTCCTAGCGCCGCAAAACAACAGTGCATCCGTGCTCGCACACACGTTCGAGGCACCGAGCAACCTCCGCCTCCTCGCTCCAGCGATGCAGCGGAAGCACAAATCTTTCTTGCCGAAAAGCCACCGGGAACATGTATCTCGCTAGTCCGAGACCATGGGGGATAAATTCTAGAGGGGGAGATAGATCCTTCACGAGGAGGTGTGTGTGTGAGAGAGGGAGGGGGCTCCTTTTATAGGGAGAGGGGGGGCACCCAAGGGGCCATGCGCCCAGCCATGGGGCTGCCCCCACCTCTTCCACATTCATGTGGGTGGACACTCCACTCACTCAAATGCCTTTCAATTCCCTCCACTCAAAAACCCACTCAAATTCCCATTAATTTTCCACCAAATTTAATGCAAGCTCTCATTAAATAAAACTCCTTTTATTTATTCAGAATTTTGTCAATTACTTTAATGAAAAACATTCACAAATAACCCCTTGCTAGAATTCTATTTCACATGCATAACCACTTTATGCAATTTCACCCGAAAACCTGTTTCGGTATCTAGTGAAATAAATTCCTGCGCTTGTTCATTCTTTCGGCATGAAACTTTTGCTCCAATTGGATGTCAGTGTCTCTTAAGTGTGTCACCCTACGGTTCGTGAATAATGCGGACATGATCGAGACCCCTCTATGATCAATAATCAGAAGCGGGATCTGGAGACCCATATTGACTCCCACACATTCAACGATGACTTTCTTGTGATCGTCGGAACCTTTTACACTAGTATCTTAATCCCTTTGTTTCACGATATATTACATGTCCGAGATTCGATCATCGGTATCTCCATACCTAGTTTGATCTCGTTACTGACATGCACTCTTTTCTTGCTCCCGTGATATAACATTCTAGTGATCAAATCACTTGCTTGCAAGCTAATCAATGTGATATCACCGAGAGGGCCCAGAGTATATCTATCCGTCATCGGGATGAACAAATTCCACTCTCGATCCATGGGCCTCAACATAACACTTTATTAGTTCTGAATCCATCTTTATAATCACCCTGTTATGGTGTGATGTTTGATGTTATCAAGGAACTCTTCTGGTGTTAGTGATTGACATGATCTCATGGTCTAAGGATTAGGATCACTTCGTAAGTTGTTATAGCAATATAAACTCAATGACTTTGATCGTAATGATATACTTCGGATGAATGTTCATCACACCATTACATTAATGTTGTGATCCCGTTATTAACAACATCCAATGTCCATGATCAGGAAACCTTGATCATCTTGTTAATCAACGAGCTAGTTTATAAGAGAGGCATAACTAAGAACTTCCTTTTTGTTTATTAAACACACATGTATTAACGTTTCCGTATTAATACAATTATAGCATGTAAAATAAACATTTATCATAAATAAGGATTACGATAATAACCACTTTATTATTGCCTCTCGGGCATATTCCCTTCAATCTCCCACTTGCACTAGAGACAATAATCTAGTTTGAAAACTTTGCGTATTGAACACTTATGGCTTTCCGGTGTTCCATATACGCAATTGCAAGTGGTTAACATAATCTACGGATCTGACGCTTCAGGTCCGTGTGTATTTGCATGTCTTTGCGTCTTCACGCATCACTCATTCTCCAATGAGATGGCATTGTATAAATTTGGTCTCTCGGTGAGACCTTTAGTTCCTTGGGGCTAAATCATGTCGATACTATTGTCGTACAATATATCTTTAGTGTTAGCCCGTTGCGAACTAAACCTTAGTTTGATAACAAACTACTTGACACAAATTCCCTCCTTTGCTGCTACTATAGCAGTCATATACTTAGTCTTTTTGTTGTAGTATTCGTCACAATGTTTTAACAATGGATTTCATCCAAATCCATCATGGAATCTTCTTTCCATTACATTGTGCCACCCATAGTTTAAATTGAGATAAACTTAATTTGTATCTTGTGACAAAACTAGTATCAATGTAACACTTTACAATGAACTATTTGTAATTGTTTGTCACCTCTATACAAATATATTCTTAGTTCTTCCAAAAGATCATAAGAATATCCTTACTATCGTCCAATGATCATTTTATGATTCATTCTGGTATATGCTCATAACACTTAGAGCATAGGACATATCTGGATGTGTACATATCATGGTATGATTCATCAAAACATTCTCGTGATTTCACTCATCAAGTGTCAAAGCACTTGAATCTTGTTTCACTTATCAAGTGTCGATACACTTGAATCTTGATTCAGTTCCTTTCCATGCGACAAGAACCGTTTCTTGTTGTTTCTATATTGAACTCCTTCAATATCTCATATATGTACGTTTGGCACAACCATATTAGCGTCACAGTCTATCCAACTATAGACATTCATGCTAAATATTCGGGTTTTGCCTAAGTTCTTCATCGAAATGAAATTCTTAACCTTTGTCAATAAAATATACATCATTTCTAATCAACAAAATGTCCTCCACATAATGTATTAGAAATATGTCTTAGCGCTCCCACTTAATTTCTTGCAAATGCAAGCATCTTCATCGTCTCCTGATGAAAAACTCCTTTTTCATCATGGTGAAGATTCCAACTCCGCGATGCTTACTTCAACCATTGAAGTTTGCATGCCCCTTTTAGCATCCTTTGAATTAACAAAACCCTTTGAATCGTGTCATCTACACGTCCTAGGTAACCATTCTATTAGAAGAACTTTGTTTTGTTTATTCATCTACCATATACCAAATTATATGTAGTGGTTGCTACTTTAATCCGTCCAGACTAAATATCGCTATGAAAGATCAAATCTTGTCATAGTCAACTCCTTGAACATTGTCATAAAATATTTTACGACATGTCGACTATTTCATAGATGTGAAACATCTATGTCTGTTTCTTTATAGATCCAAATACGACCGATAGGTTTTTACACCTTTCAGGAGGGTCTTCCAAGTTCAAAACTTGATTTCTCGTGTATAGAACTATCACGGATTTTATGGATGCAAGCCATTTGACGGAGTCAGGGCCCATCATCGCTTCTTTGCATGTAGTCGGTTCATCATTGTCAAACAATAATGATTTACTCTCAAATCTTAGTATTTGATTGTTTATCCGACCGAGTTGGTTCAATAAGAACTTAGACCTCCGTGACCACAACATTTGAGGCACGTGAGCCATGAGCATTCTGGCTGCCTCCGGAACATTTTCCGGCGCTGCGCAACTCAGCACATATAGCTAAGGTTCGTTAACCTTATCAAAGTTCTATTTTCCTCCCACTTAACTTTTATGAAAAATTCCTTCTTCAAGAAACTTCACGTTTCAAGTGACAAACCCTTTTGTCCTTGATGTTATGGAAGAATAACCAATTGTGATTCGAAATAACCTACAAAGACATGCTCATCTGACTTCGGTTGTAAACATCTTAATTATGTTTAGCATACCAAAATTTAAGAAATGACAACTTGGGTTTTACCCCAAACCATAACTTCCATGGTGTCATTTCAACGGATCAAGATGGAGCTCTTTTCAGTGTAAAAGCGGAAGTCTCTAAAGCTTTAATCTTTTAAAACATAATGGCAGTTTTATCAATAACACCTTTGATCCAACCATGTTAAACAAGGTTTCATTACAAATCTCAAACACTCCATACACCTATGGTGTTTTGGGAGATGTAAATCTAGGTGTTTTGCTAAACTTGCAACTCAAATAAATCCCTTTATGATAAAATCATAATTCATTTATTTTTCTTGTTACACTTGTAACTCAAATAAATCCCTTATGATAAAATCATAAACCATTTATTTTCTTGTCACAATGATTTTCACTTCATCTTGAAAGTATTTGAACATTTTCAAATATTTCACACTTCTTTCTCATTAAGTGAATATTCACTCAAATTTTCAGAGAAAGTATATGAAGTTGAAACCCATCGCTTATGACTACACATAATGGACTACATACATCGATATGTATAAATTCCAATATTTTAGTCGTTCGTTCTTCTTTGGCCTTTGAACGAAGTTTTAATTATCCCGAGGAAAGTCTCACAAGCGTCACTTGATCAAATCAAAGACTCCAAAAATCCATGAATATGGAGATTCTTCATGTTTTCTTTCCAATATAATTTAAACAGCGATGTCACTTCGTAAGTGATCTTTCAATCATTTGTCTTGCGACATTTTAGCATTAGGCTTTATGGATGTGATTTCTTCAATTAGATTTGTAAATCATCCATCTTATATGGAATACGGTAATTATTTGAACAACCTTTGTTCTCATAATACCTGATTCAAATAACAATTATTAAAACAAATCTGGAAGTCAAGCTTTGATGTCAACGAGAAATACAAACAACGGTTTGTTTGTTTTCGATGAACATCATCACATATTCTCTTGCTAGTTACTTAGGCCATTGTGGTTCATGAATTGCGTTGTTCCGTATGAAATTTCATACCAACCAATTCGGTATCCAATACCCAAGAACCACATTGTTTAACAAGCAAAGAATACAGCCATAACATGTATATCATCCATATACCTAAATTGGATATTTCCAATCTTTTCTTTTCTGCCAAGTATATTTTATAGATTCTCTTCCAGCATTTCCTTTTCCTTTTTAAAAGAATCTATCAACATCAAAAGTGGCGCTATATACATGACACATAGTCCAAAGCGTGTATATTCAAATAATAATACCTTTGGACTTGCACTTTGAAGTAGATCACCATCATCAAAATGACCGGTATTCTTTCAAAATCCATTCTTTAGTAATCTTTTAGTGTAGTAAACACTTTACATACATCTTCTATTCATCCTTATCATGACGACTTTCATGATCAAGCTACTGTAGCTTATAAAGGCGAATCGTGAGTATAACATTACTTTCCAAAACCCTTTTGGATGATTAGGATGTCTAGCATCTCCAACCTTCGTAAATTCTCATCCAATATGAGAACATATATTATACTCTATCATATTGCAACCAAAACATTGTTTCAGATATCGTTATATCTGCCACACATGATGGTTTCTGAAACAATTCTTTCAGCTCCCAGATAAACTTGATATTAAAACAATCAAGAACCATGGAGGCAAAACATGATACTTAAGATACTAACACTGGAATTGTTACTCTCGATTTAATACCAACTATTAAATTTCGCGGAGTAAATAGAGTTTGCTGAAAGTTTGCAATAGGACTTTAAACTTTAGATTGACACTCAACACAATACGATACCAGTTCGTAAAGTATATATCTAGAATTCTATAGTTCTATTATCTCAATTACAACTATACATAAGGTGGTGAACGAATGCCAATGACTACAACAAATTATGCAAATTCACTTTGATTTAATTTATGATAAATTGAGTCTACTAATCCAAATTAGAAATAAACTCCCACTCAAAAACGACATCCCTCGTGTCTTTTTGGTGATTACATGAACCAAATCCACTACACCAAGTCCGATCATCACGTGAGTCGGTGTAGCTTCAAAGGCGAGCATCCATATGATCATCATATCGAAACATATGACTCATGCTTAACCTTTCGGGCTGTGTTCCGAGGCCATGTCTGTACATGCTAGGCTCGCCAAGTAAGAACCTTAGTATTCGCGTGTGTAACTGCCTTACACCCGAGATATGCTCGTGGATTCAAGTACACCCGATCATCACGTGATGTCTTGAAGCGACGAAACATTGTCGGTGCATACTTAAGGAAGAACACATTCTTATCTTGATATCTAAATGAGGGATCATCTTATTATGCTAATAAAACGCCAAACAAGGAATATAAGATGCTATCAAACATCACATGTTTATTAGTGAAATGATATGGTTCCCGCATATGATCTCTATCATGTGCACCGTGGTATGATCACTATCATACCTATATGTGTAAATCCAAGGTCTATGGAGTTTACACGCTATGTGTTGTAAGAGTATCATCTCATACTTCTACTTACAACACTACCATATCATAACACTAGCCTAGCAACAATCTAAACTAGACGCCTCTAATTTATCCATTGCAAGTTTTACGTGGCTTAGGGCTTTCGAGATAGAACCGTTCTTACCTACGAACATGAACCACAACGAGGATAACCAAATTGTTGACAACTCGTTGCAAATTAGATATTGACTATAGTAGGAGAGACAGACACCCGCTAGCCACTTATGCAAACTAGTTGCATGTCAAGCGTGGAACAGGTCTCATGTGCGAGGACATGTAAAGTTTGTCCGGGCCGCTTCATCCCACTATGCCACCAATATCCAAAGTACAACTAAGAAGAAATAAAATTATCATCATCGCCCACATGCTCATATGTGTACTACCCGTGCAAAGTATCTACGCATAGATCCGGCTCTTATACCACTATAGGGTTCGCAGCATAGAAAACAAAAAATTTCCTATGATGGGAACAACTATGTACCAAGATCTATCTACTAGATACAAACAACGGGTGGATGTATATCCGTAGAGAACATACCCTTGAAGACCGACAAAGCTTAACGAGTCCAAACTCGTGGTTGATGTAGACGATCTCTTGTCGATCTCAAGATCGAGAGGAAGTCCTAGCGCCGCAAAACAGCAGCGCATCCGTGCTCGCACACACGTTCGAGGCACCGAGCAACCTCCGCCTCCTCGCTCCAGCGATGCAGCGGAAGCACAACTCTTTCTTGCCAAAAAGCCACCGGGAACATGTATCTCGCTAGTCTGAGACCATGGGGGATAAATTCTAGAGGGGGAGAGAGATCCTTCACGAGGAGGTGTGTGTGTGAGAGAGGGAGGGGGCTCCTTTTATAGGGAGAGGGGGGGAACCCAAAGGGCCATGCGCCCAGCCATGGGGCTGCCCCCACCTCTTCCACATTCATGTGGGTGGACACTCCACTCACTCAAATGCCTTTCAATTCCCTCCACTCAAAAACCCACTCAAATTCCCATTAAATTTCCACCAAATTTAATGCAAGCTCTCATTAAATAGAACTCCTTTTATTTATTCAGAATTTTTTCAATTACTTTAATGACAAACATTCACAAATAACCCCTTGCTAGAATTCTATTTCACATGCATAACCACTTTATGCAATTTCACCCGAAAACCTGTTTCGGTATCTAGTGAAATAAATTCTTGCGCTTGTTCATTCTTTCGGCATGAAACTTTTGCTCCAATTGGATGTCGGTGTCTCTTAAGTGTGTCACCCTACGGTTCGTGAATAATGCGGACATGATCGAGACCCCTCTCGGATCAATAATCAGAAGCGGGATCTGGAGACCCATACTGACTCCCACACATTCAACGATGACTTTCTTGTGATCGTCGGAACCTTTTACGCTGGTATCTTAATCCCTTTGTTTCACGATATATTACATGTCCGAGATTCGATCATCGGTATCTCCATACCTAGTTTGATCTCGTTACTGACATGCACTCTTTTCTCGTTCCCGTGATATAACATTCTAGTGATCAAATCACTTGCTTGCAAGATAATCAATGTGATATCACCGAGAGTGCCCAGAGTATATCTATCGGTCATCGGGATGAACAAATTCCACTCTCGATCCATGGGCCTCAACATAACACTTTATTAGTTATGAATCCATCTTTATAATCACCCTGTTATGGTGTGATGTTTGATGTTATCAAGAAACTCTTCTGGTGTTAGTGATTGACATGATCTCATGGTCTAAGGGATTAGGATCACTTCGTAAGTTGTTATAGCAATATAAACTCAATGACTTTGATCGTAATGCTATACTTTGGATGAATGTTCATCACACCATTACACTAATGTTGTGATCCCGTTATTAACAACATCCAATGTCCATGATCAGGAAACCTTGATCATCTTGTTAATCAACGAGCTAGTTTATAAGAGAGGCATAACTAGGAACTTCCTTTTTGTTTATTAAACACACATGTATTAACATTTCCGTATTAATACAATTATAGCATGTAAAATAAAAATTTATCATAAATAAGGAATACGATAATAACCACTTTATTATTTCCTCTCGGGCATATTCCCTTCATTCTTTGCTTCCAAATATTCTAGCAGGCCAGTATAGCAATCTCTATGAAGCATGGACCCTTGAATTTCTATTTTGCATGTTTCAAAATTTCTAGACCAGAGCCTGAACCCCAGACAACATGTAGGTATGCCCAGATTCTTATACTAAAATTGCATTCATAAAATAGATGTGACCAGTCTTCAAGGTTGTGACAAGGGCAGAGAACACAATTGTGATTGTCAGAAACATTCCAATGTCTTCTGAGCATCATATTTTTAGTATTAATGCGGTCATGGATTATAAGCCAGGCAAAGAACTTGTGTTTGGAAGTACATTTACTTTTCCAGATCCATTGGGAGGGAAAATGGTTAGGGATGTGCTTGAAATATCCCTTGTACATGTCACTGGAAGAATAATCTCCTGTGCTTGAGTGCAAATGTTTCCATTCATCATGTTTATTTTTGTGAAGGATGACATTAGCCAGTTGTAGTTGTAAATGTTGTAATTCAGAACTAGCTTCAGCAGTTATTGGTAGATGAAAAGCATCAGACATCTGTGTAATTGAGATTTCTTGCTTAATAGAGCAGTCTTTATCAAGCACATGTGAAAATAAATGTGGATATGTTAAGTTGAGGGGATTTTTATTCCAGCTATCCATCCAAAATAAAGCTGTGTCTCCTGATCCCACTGAACATTTAGAAATGGAGAGATATTCCTCATGCAAGCTCATAATATTACGCCACTAGAAAGATCCACAAACAGTAATAGTGCGAGGTACCCTTTCATGGTAATATGTGTTCTAGACTAATTTCACCCAAGGCAGATCAACTTTATTGTAGAAGTTATGTAGGTGCTTCATAAGCATGCATTTTTAATTTGGAAGTTTATGATACCTAAACCACCCTTATCTTTTGGTTTACTAATCATTTCCCAAGATGCCATAGAGTCTGCTTTATCATCATCCTTTCTCTTTCTCCATAAACAATGTCTCCTTGCTCTATTTAGGACTTCAATTATTCCTTTTGGGATACTCAGAGAACTGATGTAGTGCAATGGTAATGAGTATAACACAGAATTCACCAATACAAGTCTGTCCCCATAAGACAAAAAAGAGGCTGAGGCTGTCAGTCTTCTTTCAACTATGTCAGTCAGAGGTGAGAGATCCTTGATTATTGGTTTTGTAATCCCCATGGGCATCCCAAGGTAAGTAAAAGGCATCTTATGTGACACATCCAATTTCCAAAGCAAGGGAGGTAGCCTCATCTTCAGTTATATTTATGGGTACCAAAGATGATTTATGATAATTAACCTTTAGTCCAGTGAATGCTGTGTATTCTTCAAGAATTTGTCTGAGAGTGTGTAATTGTTGTGGATCATCTTGCATGATAATAATAGTGTCATCTGCATATTGTACAACAGGAAAATCATTGGTGCCCCTATTGGGGATTGGTGCAATTAACCTCCCTTCACTGAAAGCCTTGTTAATGAAGCTCTGTAGCAAATCTCCCCCAAGAACATATAACAGTGGAGATAGAGGATCACCTTGTCTAACACCATGCTAACAGATGAAATTTCTTCCAGGTACTCTATTCAGTAAGATAGCTGAAGATCTAGATGCTAGTATTTCTTTAACCCAACAAATGTAGATATCATCAAAACCCTTGCACTTCAAAATTCTGATTATTGCTTCATGTTCAATTGTGTAAAATGCCTTTTCAAAGTCCAATTTTATTACCACGGTCTTTTTTTGAAGCATGTCATTGATGCAAGTATTCAAAGGTCCATCCCAAACAATCTTGTATTGTTTTGCATTTGATGAAGCCATATTGGTTCTCATGAATGCACCTTTTTATTTGCTTATGTAACCTGTTTGCAGCCAATTCTGTTAGGAACTTAAGACAGGTGTTTGTAAGAGAGATAGCCCTGAAATCATTGACAGACTAAGGAGAGTTCTTCTTGGGGATCAATGTAATGAAAGAACCATTAATGCTTGCTAGAGGAGTTAAAGCCTTGTGAAAGTCATGACAAAATTTAATAAAGTCATCCTTAATGATATGCCAGCATTTCTTCACAAACATCCCATTGAAACCATCAGGCCATGGAGCTTTATTAGTCTTCATATACTTAACAACATATTCAATTTAATCTGGGTTGAAATCCTCAGATAGACAATCAAGATCATCAACTTTTGAGACAAAGTCAGATATATCTAACTTGCATTCAGTATGGAAAGAAACCCCCATTCTATTTTTATAGCATTTCCATAAAGCCTCTGCCTTATCTTTATGTTGGACCAAAATATTTCCATCTTCATCCTTAATTTAATTGATAACATTGTTCATGTATCTTTCTGTAGCTTTAGCATGAAAGTATTTAGTATTTTCCCCTCCAAATTTGACCCATCTAATTGTGCATATGTTTTTCCAGTAAGTAGACTGAGTGTTGAGCAGCTTCTTGAGGTGCAATTTAACAATGTTTCTGAAATTAAACTCAGGTATGCTTATGGGCCTCTTATCGTTAATGGCATCCAGCTCAAGTATGCATTTGTTACACTTGTCAATCAGAAGCTTAATGTGTGACAGTCTTTTACCCCATCTCTTCAAAGCATATCTTAGATTTTAAACTTTGCAGTAATGATATTAGAAATTGACCCCTGCCTAACTAGTTTCTTCCAGGCATGTTCCACTACGTAGAAGAACCAGGCTTCTCAATCCAAATATTCTCAAATCTAATTTTTTTGCTCTTGGGATTGTGGTTGAAATACTAAGTTGATTTTGATAAAGGATTGACCAAAGTGTTGGGATATTTCAAGGTCCAGTCAGGAGTTGTAAAAAACCAATCCAATTGTTCTAACAGAGGATTTGCTTGCATATTTGACCAAGTAAAATTTCTTCCCTTTAAAGGCATTTCTAATAGACCAAGGTGGCTAATGATGCTGTTAAAAGAAAGATGTCATTGAGATCAGCCCCATCCTTATTTCTATTATCCAGTGATCTAATGAAGTTAAAGTCCCCCAAAAGTAGCCAGTATTCATGGATTGGGATATTTAAATCATATAACCATTGTACAAACAAATACCTCTTCAGTCCTCTACATGGCCCATAAACATTTACAAGTGTCCAGGTATCTGAGTTATGGGTTGAGGAAAACTTGATTTTTATTGCCGAGTCTATAGTTCCCATTAATGAGACCACAAAAATAGAGCTATTCCATAAAACTATTAATCCACTAGAAGCATCAACAGAGGGAACATAAACGAACTGATCAAATCTCTTTGGGTAGAAAGTTTTGATAAAAGAATGATCAAAATCTTCACATTTTGTCTCTTGAAGAACAACTACTGAGCAATGACTTTCATTGATTTTATTATAAACAACCAATATTTTATCTTTATCATTTAAGCCTCTAACATTCCAACAAAGTACCAGCCAGTCATGGTTTAATGTAGAGAAATTATCCATTGAAAACCATTTTCTAAAAACATCTGTAAGATCCCTCCCTTTATAAAGGTAAGTATCCCTGTGATTGCAATGCTAGTTCCTGGATCAATGCTAGCATCCACAGTTTAAGATGAAGTACACAGAAACAAAGGTCATTATTACATATCATTCCAGAGACAAACATAGTCTTTTACAACTCCATGGCCACAAGCCTAATACAAGAGTTCAAATATAGTATAAGATAAATAAGTCTCCATCTTCATGTGCCACAGGCAAGCATGTTGAGTGTAGACTCATAACCCCTAATCATCATCAGAATAACCTGCAACATCACAAGTTACAGCCACAGTGGGTCAATACATTGGAATAGTATTGCCAAGTGTTACCTTAGTAGAATATTAGCAATCTAGATACTATATGCATTTGGCTAAGTGTAGCTTAGGCTTGCTTTGCTCAAAATAGGTTTTCCCTATTAGTTGAAAACACTAAGTTTTTCTTTGACAAAACTTTCCCAAGGAATCACCAATAGACATTGGTGATCCTTCACCCTTGTTCAACCACAAGTTTTAACTTAGAAATTGGGATGAGGAGATTTTTGATAGCTTCCATGTCTTGATGCTCAAGTTGTCCAATACCAGGGACATGGCTAAGTACTTAGATTCTTCCATCTGCAGAGGTTGTGCACTTTCCCCACAAGACTTGATTTTCACCAAGACAGGACCTTTCAGAAGCCTTCCCTTAGACCAAATGGACGCGTTCCAAACCCATCATCCCACTACCACCAACTGTCCAAATGGCTAAGTTATTGCAACCTATATGATCCAGGAAGAGCCCATAATGCCATGTGGCTGCACTAGAAGCTCCTTAACATTTGGCATCTCAAATCCCTTTATTCCTGGGTGGCTTTCCACAAGTGAGATACACAAGGTAAACCATAGAAATGGGCCTTGTGTAACCACTCAACACAAACCATTCTTTCCATTCCACCCAGGTGTTTCATGCACTTAGTTGTTTTATTAAGCAAAACACAAGTCAATAGACTTAGAAATATTTCATATAGCATGAATATATAACCACCCTTGGTTTGTACTATCTAGGAAAAGCATGGCAATGGTAAGCATCTTAACTTAGAGAAATTTCTAACAATTATACAACTACTAGGATTTCCCAAGCATAGCATATAGATACTTATCAAAATATTCATGCAAGTCCTATACAAAATATTTCTAGTGCATAGGTGAAATATATAGGAATAAAAACATTAAGCACCACTTGCCTTGGTAGTTTGGGGAGTAGCAACAATGTTCACAACCACAATCACTATTTGCACCAAAATCTACACATAAAATAATGGCACCAAAATCACATATCAAAATATACAAACAAAAATATATGAATGCATGCAAATGCCATGTGATGATTTTTCTACACCAAACAAGACAAGTAAACAGTACTAAAACATAAACAAGTCCAAGATACTCAAAATAAACTTCATCTGATCCTTAAAACATTTTTCAAATCATTTCTATAACCAAAATAAGCCTACAAATGTTCCTGCAAAAACAACCATTTTTACAGAGGCAAAACATTAAACACATTGCATAAACAGATAGGACTTTTCCTGATTCCAATGATATAAATTCTGTTTTAAACGTAGGAAACAAAAGTTATGAATTTGAACGTAGGAAACAAAAGTTCTGAATTTGAACGTAGGAAACAAAAGTTATGAATTTTGCAAAATTTGAACGTAGGAAACAAAAGTTATGAATTTTGCAAGTTTGAAACACTAATAGATAAAAATTCTGTTTTAAATTTAAACTCAGGCCACGCGGCATGTTCTAATTGGCCCGTACCGGTTCGGCCGGATCGACAGTGCGGACCGCACGATCTAAATGAAATCGCATGGCCAGATCTAACTCAAACCCCTTCGCTTAAGTCATCTATCAGATGCGTTGGATCTAAATCTAACGGTCCAGATCTAACAGACCTAAAACAGGCGGCGCTACGACGGTGGCTGGCGGCGGCGAGCTCGGGTGGTGATGTTGCCGGTGATACATGAAGCGAGGAAGGCACTGGAATAGCTCACCGAGTTTGCGTGATGACGCTGGTGCTTGAGGTGGTCTTCATTGGCGAAGGGGCGCACGAGGTCATCAGGGATTGCTCGCTGGAGTCGCTTCTGTCGTCGGGCATGTGCTGCTGAAGATGATGGCGACGCTACGGGTCACGCTAAGGCACGAGAAAGGTTGCGTTAGATGCGTGCAGACGAGGCGAGTGTGTTGGCATGAACAAGAGGGAGAGGCGCGGTCGGTACTAACCAGGGGAGCTCGTCGGAGTTGATGGCTTCATCGGCACGTGGAGTCGTGACGTTGGCGAGGTTCTGGATGGTACTAGCACACATCAGTGGTGGTAGAAGATGCGCAAGGTTGCAGTGATCATACTGGCAAGACTAGAAGGCAAGGGGTGGGGAGTACTCACCCGAATTTACCGCCGGAGATCGTCGGTACTGCGGCGGAGTTCTGCGAAATATGGGCAGCCTGGTGGCGGAGTGGGGGTGCTGAGTGAGGGGAAATGGTCGCAGAGGGGTGGGTTTTAACTAGCCGGAGCAGGGGCGAGAACTACGCACTGCATCAATGGAATTTAAGTGCATTTGCGTCGGGGAGGAAACGGCCGCGGCGGCGCTGGTTGTGGGCGTGATTTGGGGACGATGAGATGACGTGGCTGCGGGGCCCAGTGGTCAGCGAGGGGGTGTGCACGGGCGCGGTGATAAACAGAGGGAAAAGAAAACCCCGGGTGGGCTGCTTTGACTGTTGGGCCGAAAAGGTGGCACCAGGCCCAGTTCTATATTCCAATTCTTTTTATTTTTCTAAATTGATTTTCAGGAATCTTTTTCAAATGAATTCAAATGGATTTGAATTCCAAAACTTTCTGGACTTTTATAAAGTGAAACCTTCATAATTTTAGGCATAAAACCAAGCTGTCTTGCTGGACTTGTTTGGTCCTTTTGTAAATTTCAAAATAAACCGTGTCTTTGCACAAGATTTAATGAGGATAAATAAATGGTTTAAAACCATATTTTGTTTTTGGAAATATTGTTCAAGCTTTAGAACTCATCAAACAATCCTATGAACACACAAGAAAGGTTTTAAAACAATTATTCTCTCACTAGGGAGTGGCATTGGATCAAAGGTTGTCCACATGAAATAATAGCACTCTAAGTTTTTGTTTCTTTCAAAAGAGTTTGAAATTGAACCCTAAATGAATATGCATGCACGGATGATATGCAATCTTTGAAAACATGATTTTAGGGATGTTACAAATCTAACCCCCTTAAGGTGAATCTCGCCCTCGAGATTCGGATTGGCTAGCAAATAGGTGAGGGCGGTCTTTCTGAAGATCATCTTCTGTTTCCCATGTTGCTTCTTTTTTGGAATGATGGTTCCATTGAACTTTGCAGAATTTGATAGTCTTAGTCCGAGTAACTCTTTTTGCAGTCTCGAGAATCTTGATAGGTTTTTCCTCATAAGTGAGATCACTTTCCAACTGAAACTCCTCCAAAGGTATAGTATCCTTCAAAGAAGTCTCTTCCATATCTGGATGGCATTTCTTAAGTTGACTCACATGAAACAGATTGTGAATGGCAGACAATGATTCTGGCAATTCAATCTCATAAGCTACTTCTCCTTTACGACTCTGAATCTTGAATGGTCCAACATATCTAGGGGACAATTTTCCTTTGACTCTGAATCTCTTTACTCCACGAAGTGGTGACACTCTAAGATAAGCTCTATCACCCACTTCATAGGTGACTTCTCTATGCTTAGGATCTGCGTAGCTCTTCTGTCGGGACTGTGCTATCTTCAATCTGTCCTTAACTAACTTGACTTTCTCTTCAGCCTCTTTGATTAGTTCTGGTCCGAACAAATTTCTTTCTCCCACACCATTCCATAACAATGGGGTGGTACACTTTCTCCCATAGAGAAACTCAAATGGTGCCATCTCAATACTGGCTTGATAGCTGTTATTGTAAGAGAATTCTCCATAAGGCAGACTTTCATCCCAACTGGCTCCATAGTCTAGGGCACATGCCCTCAACATATCTTCAAGTATCTGGTTGGTCCTTTCTGTTTGTCCATCAGTATGAGGATGAAAAGCGGTGCTGAATTCCAATATCGTTCCCAATGACTCATGTAGTTGCCTCCAAAAATGATAAGTGAATTGAGTTCCCCTATCAGACACAATACTCTTGGGTACTCGATGCAGACATACAATCCTACTCATGTATATCTTGGCTAACTTAACACTTGTATAGGTTGTCTTCACGGGTATGAAATGAGCCACTTTAGTTAGGCGATCCACTACTACCCAAATAGAATCATATCTTGACTTGGTCCTTGGCAATCCAGTGATGAAATCCATGCCAATATTGTCCCACTTCCAATATGGAATAGGTAGTGGTTGTAGCAATCCTGCTGGTTTTTGATGTTCCGCTTTCACTCTACTACATACATCACACAAAGCAATATGTTCGGCGATGTCCTTCTTGAGATTATGCCACCAAAATCTTTGTTTCATATCCATGTACATTTTGGTGTTACCTGGATGAATGGAATATGGAGAGTTGTGTGCTTCTTGTAATATCAGTTTCCGAAGCTCCGGATCTTGTGGAACACAGATACGTTTTCCATACCATAAAGTACCCTGTTCGTCTTCATGGAATCCTTTGGCCTTTCCCTTGCCAATCTTTTCCTTAATCTCTTCAATTTCCTTGTATATGTATTTTGGGCTTCTTTGATTTTGTCTAACAAGGTGGGTTGAACATCCAATGACATGAGATGTCCTTTAGGTACAATATCCAATCTAAGATCTCTAAATTGGGCACACAGATCATCTGTCAATTCTCCCTTAGTAAGGCCATTCACAAATACCTTACGGCTTAGAGCATCCTCTACAACATTTGCTTTACCGGGATGGTATTGCAAACTCAAGTCATAGTCCTTGATGAGTTCTAGACATCTTCTTTGTCTCATGTTGATTTCTTTCTAGGTGAAGATATACTTCAAACTTTTGTGATCTGTGAACACTTCACATCGCTTTCCCAAAAGATAATGTCTCCATGTTTTGAGTGCATGGACAACAGAGGCTAACTCTAAATCATGAGGTGGGTAATTTAACTCATGAGTTTTGAGTTATCTCGAGGCATAAGCCACAACTTTCCCTTCTTGCATTAGAACTACACCCAATCCATGATGAGATGCATCACAATATACTTGGAAATCTTTCTCCAAATCTGGCAAACATAAGACTGGTGCTGTCACTAGTCTCTTCTTCAATTCTTGGAAACTGAGTTCACATCCTTCAGACCAAGCAAATTTCTTGTCTTTCTTTAGCAACTCTGTCATTGGTTTGGCTACCTTCGAGAAATTTTCAATAAATCTTCTGTAGTATCCTGCCAAGCCAAGGAAACTACGAACTTCTTTTACTGTCTTAGGAGATTCCCATTCAGTTACAGATGACACTTTTGCAGGATCAACTGCTACACCCTCTCCTGAGACAATGTGTCCAAGAAATCCAACTTCATTTAACCAAAATTCACACTTGCTGAATTTGGCATACAGTTTATGCTCTCTAAGCTTCTCAAGTATCAAACACAAATGTCCTTCATGCTCTTCTTTGCTCTTGGAGTAGATCAAAATGTCATCGATGAAAACGACGACAAACTTGTCAAGGAACTCCATGAACACCTTGTTCATCATATTCATGAAGTAAGTTGGTGCATTGGTCAAACCAAATGGCATCACGGTGTACTCATACAATCCATACCTAGTGGTGAAAGTTGTCTTAGGTATGTCTTATTCCCTTATCTTGAGCTGAAAATAACCTGATCGGAGATCAATCTTTGAGAACACACAAGCTCCCTCTAACTGATCAAACAAGTCATTGATTCTAGGCAAAGGGTATTTGTTCTTGATAGTCACCTCATTGAGTGAACGGTAATCTATGCATAACCTTTGACTTCTATCTTTCTTTTCCACAAACAAAACTGGTGCTCCCCAAGACAAAGAACTTGGTTGAATAAATCCTTTCTACAACTGTTCTCCAAGTTGTTTCTTGAGTTCTTTCAACTCATCAACTGACATCTTGTACGGTCTCTTTGCTATTGGTCCAGATCCTGGTAGCAAATCGATCAGAAATTCCACATCTCTATCTGGTGGCATTCCTGGCAACTCTTCCAGAAACACATCCGGATATTCACTCACAATTGGCACACTGTCTATGCTAACCCCCTTAAGAGAATTTAGCTTACCTGCTTTTGATTCAATGTTAGTCTTGAATATAATCCTTTTGTTTTCTGGAGTTGTGAGTGTGACAGTATGGTTGGCACAATCTAGCACTCCTTTGTGCTTGGTCATCCAGTCCATTCCAAATATGACATCCAATCCTTGGGAATTTAGAATTATCAGATTAACGGGAAACTTATACTTCCCAAACTCTATGACTAGATCATGACATCCCGAGTTCACTATCATTTCTCCGCCAGGAGAACTTACTTTTATAGGACACCCAATAGTTTCTACCGGTAGTTCATTTCTTTCAACAAATGCTGTTGATATGAATGAATGAGATGCTCCAGTATCAAAGAGAACAAATGCTGTAACAGAATTAAGTTTGAACTTACAAGCAACAGCATCAGGTTCCTCATAGATTTCCTCCACATTGATGTGGTTTACTTGTCCCTTCTGGAAAGGGTTGGGATTGTTGGGTCCTTCAACTTTCTTTTCTGGGCATTCATTTGCATAATGCCCCTTCTTTTTGCACTTGAAACACTCTAGCTGACTAAGATCCTTCTTGACAGGCTGGCTTCTAGTACCACTTCCACTTCCATTGTGGTGGCTTTTGTATCCACTCTTGTGATTCTTATACTTGTCATTGTCATGACTACGGTGATGCTTGTTGTCATGATGATGGTTGTGGTTGTGGTGGCTGTTATACTTTCCATGCTTGTGGGATCCAGAACTCCCACTATCATCATAATGGGAATGTTTGTGAGACGATCCTGAGTTGTGCTTGTTAGAGTTGTGTTTCCTCTTCCTGCTTTCAACCTGTTTCATGTTGCTCTCCAAGATGACAGCCTTGTCACAAAGGGATTGATAGGTGGGGACATAGGCCACAAATAGCTGCAAGTTCAGTTCATCGTTCAGTCCTCCGAGGAACTTCTCTTTCATCTTAGCATCAGCGTCAACTTCATCCGGTGCATAACGCGCCAGATTGTTGAACTCCTCAATATACTCTGCCACGCTGCGGTGGCGCTGCTTCAACATATGAAATTCCTTCTTCTTCAAATTCATCACTTCGGATGAGATGTGAGCTGTACGGAACCATCTTCAAAGATAGCCCATGTCACATCCTCAATGGGAGTGGTGATCTGGAAGTTATCCCACCATGTAGCTGCTGGTCCTTCCAACAAGTGTGCTGCAAACCTGACTTTCTCCTCATCAGTACAGCCAATAGTTACCAAATCCTTGTTCACTGAGCGTAGCCAATCATTGGACACCATGGGGTCAGTAGTTCCTGAGAACTTAGCAGGCCTCATTCTTAAGAATCTGGTAAGCATGTCAAAACCTGGTGGATTGTTCTGATTGTTGTTGTCGTTGTTATTGTTGTTGTTCTGATTCTGCATAAAGGTGATCATCATATGCATCAGCTGTGTCTGAGCTGTCATCAGTTGCTGCATCTCTGGGGTGACATTGTTGTTGTTCGGGTTGGGGTTGGCACGTCTTGGAGGCACCTGTGGTTTTCAATAAGGATAAGAATGAGATACCCATAGATGCTTAACATGCACAATACATCACACAGACAATCACAAACAAGCATCAAAATAACAAAACTTTCCCAAGGAATCACCAATAGACATTGGTGATACTTCACCCTTGTTCAACCACAAGTTTTAACTTAGAAATTGGGATGAGGAGATTCTTGATAGCTTCCATGTCTTGATGCTCAAGTTGTCCAATACCAGGGACATGGCTAAGTACTTAGATTCTTCCATCTGTAGAGGTTGTGCACTTTCCCCACAAGACTGGATTTTCACCAAGACAAGACCTTTCAGAAGCCTTTCCTTAGACCAAATGGACGCGCTCCAAACCTATCATCCCACTACCACCAACTGTCCAAATGGCTAAGTTATTGCAACCTATATGATTCAGGAAGAGCCCATAATGCCATGTGGCTGCACTAGAAGCTCCTTAACATTTGGCATCTCAAATCCCTTTGTTCCTGGGTGGCTTTCCACAAGTGAGATAGACAAGGTAAACCATAGAAATGGGCCTTGTGTAACCACTCAACACAAACCATTCTTTCCATTCCACCCAGGTGTTTCATTCACTTAGTTGTTTTATTAAGGAAAACACAAGTCAACAGACTTAGAAATATTTCATATAGCATGAATATATAACCACCCTTGGTTACTACTAGCTAGGCTAAGCATGTCAATGGTAAGCATCTTAACTTAGAGAAATTTCTAACAATTCTACAACTACTAGGATTTCCCAAGCATAGCATATAGATACTTATCAAAATATTCATGCAAGTCCTATACAAAATATTTCTAGTTCATAGGTGAAATATATAGGAATAAAAACATGAAACACCACTTGCCTTGGTAGTTTGGGGAGTAGCAACAATCTTCACAACCACAATCACTATTTGCACCAAAATCTACACATAAAATAATGGCACCAAAATCACATATCAAAATATACAAACAAAAATATATGAATGCATGCAAATGCCATGTGATGATTTTTCTACACCAAACAAGAAAAGTATACAGTACTAAAACATAAACAAGTCCAAGATACTCAAAATAAACTTTACTTGATCCTTAAAACATTTTTCAAATCATTTCTATAACCAAAATAAGCCTACAAATGTTTCTGCAAAAACAACCATTTTTACAGAGGCAAAACATTAAACACATTGGATAAACAGATAAGATTTTCTCTCCTGATTCCAATGATATAAAACTTGCAAAATTTGAACGTAGGAAACAAAAGTTATGAATTTTGCAAGTTTGAAACACTAATAGATCAAAATTTTGTTTTTAATTTAAACTCAGGCCACGCGGCGTGTTCTAATTGGCCCATACCGGTTCGGCCGGATTGACCAGTGCGGACCGCATGATCTAAATGAAATTGCACGGCCAAATATAACTCATACCCCTTCGCTTAAGTCATCTATCAGATGCATTGGATCTACATCTAACTGTCCAGATCTAACAGACCTAAAACGGGCGGCGCTACGACGGTGGCTGGCGGCGGCGCGCTCGGGCGGTGATGTTGCCGGCGATACAGGAAGCGAGGAAGGCAGTGGAATAGCTCACCGAGTTCGCGTGATGACGCTGGTGCTTGAGGTGGTCTTCATTGGCGAAGGGGCGCACGAGGTCGTCAGGGATTGCTCGCCGGAGTCGCTTCTGTCGTCGGGCGTGTGATGCTGAAGACGGTGGCGATGCTACGGGTCACGCTAAGGCGCGAGAAAGGTTGCGTTAGATGCGTGAAGACGAGGCAAGTGTGTGGTCATGAACGAGAGGGAGAGGCGCGGTCAGTACTAATCAGGGGAGCTCGTCGGAGTTGATGGCTTCGTCGGCACGTGCAGTCGTCGACGTTGGCGACGTTCTGGATGGTACTAGCACACATCAGTGGTGGTAGAAGATGCGCAAGGTTGCAGTGATCATACTGGCAAGACTAGAATGCAAGGGGCCGGGAGTGCTCACCGGAATTTACCGCCGGAGATCATCGGTACTGCAGCGGAGCTCTGCGAAATATGGGCAGTCTGGTGGCGGAGTGGGGGTGCTGAGTGAGGGGAAATGGTCGCAGAGGGGTGGGGTTTAAGTAGCCGGAGCAGGGGAGAGAATCACGCACTACATCAATGGAATTTAAGTGATTTTGCGGCGGGGAGGAAACGGCCGCGGCGGCGCTGGTCGCAGGCGTGATTTGGGGACAATGAGATGACGTGGCTGCGGGGCCCAGTGGTCAGCGAGGGGGTGTGCACGGGCGCGGTGAGAAACAGAGGGAAAAGAAAACCCCGGGTGGGCTGCTTTGACTGTTGGTCCTAAAAGGTGGCGCCAGGCCCAGTTCTGTATTCCAATTCTTTTTCTTTTTCTAAATTGATTTTCAGGAATCTTTTTCAAATGAATTCAAATGGATTTGAATTCCAAAACTTTCTGGACTTTTATAAAGTGATACCTTCATAATTTTAGGCATAAAACCAAGTTGTCTTGCTGGACTTGTTTGGTCCTTTTGTAAATTTCAAAATAAACCATGTCTTTGCAGAAGATTTATTGAGGATAAATAAATGGTTTAAAACCATATTTTGTTTTTGGAAATATTGTTCAAGCTTTGGAACTCATCAAACAATCCTATGAACACACAACAAAGGTTTTAAAACAATTATTCTCTCACTAGGGAGTGGCATTGGATCAAAGCTTGTCCACATGAAATAATAGCACTCTAAGTTTCTGTTTCTTTCAAAAGAGTTTGAAATTGAACCCTAAATGAATATGCATGCATGGATGATATGCAATCTTTGAAAACATGATTTTAGGTATGTTACAACATCCATCTGGCATGCACAAGAGACCAGAAACAGACACATGGCACTAGCTTTAAGTAATAATTATAGACTGACATGGACAGTGACTCGTCATCCAATACAGATAACTGATAGTGCCAAAGTACACGAGAAGACCACATAACCAACAATTGTTCAGTACAATAAGACACAAAAGTATGCATAACTAGAGACTCAAACACTGGATCACAGTTGTAAAAGTAAACATCACTCTTCATTATGAACCTTCTTGGTCTTGTTAGAGGAAGGATCAGCCATAAGCTTATCCTGAGATAGCTATTCTAGTTGGATCTCTAACTCTTTACCTGTCCTTTGAAGGACAGGAATTGGGATAAAAATTCTGCTGGCTCTTGTATAGGCTTGGCAGATCTTGCCTTCTTTTTTGGCCTTGAGGTTTCAGCTGCCAAGCAAACTTTGAATCCAGCATCCCTATTAGCAGTTCTTGCACTCCTCTTGATTGTATAAGACTGACTCTGAGCATCATCCCTTCCCACAAAAAGAGGCTTGGTTTGCACAAGATTTTTAGACTTTGCAGCACTTCTTATTACTCTAGTCGAAAGCCATGTGTAAGTATTTTTCCTCTTGGGAACACTGAGTGGAGGGGCTGTAAAAGCCACTGGAGTTACTTGTTGATCATTGTGGCTTGTAGAAGTAATACTTCTAGTGGATGGTGTGATCTTTATACTTATCATGTTAGTGTCTTTCTCATGATCCCAGATGACAGAGAAACCACATGGGCTATTGAAAGCAGTAGGCCAATTTCTTTTTACCAATAGTGATTTGAAAGTCTGCTCAACTGGCAAGCTAGAAGGAGCAACCTGCTTACAAAATTGTGGGATCATATGTTGTAGCAACTTATCAATCTGCATGCTTGGTGGGATCACATGACCATATGAGGATGGTAGAAGCACGCTCTCCACAGGAGCAATTCTAACATGATTAATTATCAATTGATTGTGTGCCATCATATTATCATTGTTGAAAGACCCCCCCTGAATCATCAGATCCATCAATAATAATGGAGTCATCAACTTGCTCCACTTCTTGTTCCCGCTGTCCTGCATTACCTTTGTCTTGATGTTGCACCTCCTCCTGCATGTTACCTGGCATATCTTGATTCTCAGGTTGGAAGTTCCCTCCTTGGTCATGTGGCCCTTGCTCATGATTCTGATCACAACAAATTTCAGGATATTGTGGGCCAACAAATTTGTTAAAATTCATATGCATCTGACCAGGCATAGGGTGGGGATTACCATCAAAAGGCATTGGGTCCTCATCATTTGGCAGAGAATCAACAAATTGTGTTGTCAAAATATAGCAAACTGCAGTCCAACCTTCCCTCACTCCACCAACTGAAGCATAGTTGCCAAAAACAACATCTCTAGGAACTTTTGTAATAGCTGGGTAAGAAGCATACACCAGTGTTCTTTCAAGAACATTGGGATCCTGGTGCCAGTGCAAAAAAAATTCAAAAGTGCCAATTGCATTAGCAATGTCATAATCGGTCCTGTAGTCCAGGGGTAAACCAAGAAACATTAACCACCCAGTGCTGAACTCCACCTCAGCCATATGATTCTTCCTATCATCATGTGCTAAAAAACGAACAAAAGTGCCATTCTGAAGCTGAAACGGAGGGTGATCAATCAGAGCCAATCTAGTCGCCTGACTGCGAAGAACAAAGAGACCAACTCCGAACAGACAGGGCTGGACATCATCAACAGCCCAATGCAACTGATGAACAATAAAATCTCTGACCTGCTGCATCCAGAAAGCTTCATGTTGATGCGGTGGTGGTGGCATGAGCTCAGCAATGCAGATATGATCATGACAGAGCGGCAGCACCACCGAGGGAGTGTAGTATGTCCGCGGTAGTCTTGTAGGACCACCATCGATGATCTGATGCCCTTCAGGAATCCACCTTGTCGGATCAAGTAGGAAGTTCACCATTGTCGCCGGTAAGATCTTCGACAGAAGAGTTGGGGAAGGGTTTGTTTGCAAGGGCAATGTGTCTGAGGCGATGCACGAGGAGGGAAAAGAGGATAGTGAAGCCGAAGAGTCCAGGTACTGTTCAACCTTGTCTGTCTTAGACTCCTTGTCTAAACCGACAGGTAATTTTTTCTTTGGAATCCAGCGCTTACCAAATTGACTCTTGGAATTCATTCAATCCTTCTTTATGTGTCCATATGAAAAACATGCCCGACACTAAATATCATTCACACATTCAAAAGTGTTATGGTCCATAGTAAGACATCTACCACAATTTAAAACTTTATATACCATGTCATCAATCATTTTTTCAAAAGCTACATCCTCATCTAAAATATCATTATTGTTAATAGAGGAAAGATGAGAGCTTCTTTTTGATGATTCCCCCAGCTCCACAGAAGAAATGATTCCAAAATTTATGTTGGACATGGATCCCTGCAAAGCAGTTGGCAGAATAACACCAGATTTTTTTCGAATTTGAGGACAGTCATATCCAGCTTCCATATAACAGAGTGCCTCTTCTTTACTACAAGGGAATTCATAACCTTCAGAAGCATCATAGCGTTCGACTTTAGCAAAGGAGAGTCTTTTTTTCACCTGATGATTATGATGTCCAAATTTTGACCTTCAGATACTTGAGACAGCGGGCGTTTTCTTTAGTGCATTTAAATACCGATCAGTTCTTTCCTTATTAGGAATAATCAAAGTCCACTCTTCCTTGCACTAAATTTACCAATCATTGAATTCCCTACGCCACAAAAGGCTTCCATTGCTCCATACATGAAAGAAGCATTTAAACTGTTGGCAGGAAAAAGAACGTAGCGCATAAACCATGAAACCAACAAACCTGAAAAACCTATCAGATAGTTGAGAGACTGCAAGCTCCTGGCTCAGTCCACCAATACAAGATTCCAAAGCCTGACTGGCGGAATAATCATCCAGTTTAAACTTTGAAAGGCCAAAAGACACCACCATCAGGAAATGGTTAGACTTCCCTAAAGGGTGAACTGTTGATCCAAACTTGAATTTCACATCATTTCTGAAATCATATCCCAAAGAGAATTCCAGATCCATAGACATATGTTCCTTAGGCAACTGTAGAGAGGGCTCAGTGCCCCTAGTAGTAGGTCCAGAAAGGCAAGAAAGGATCGAAATAATGTGATATGAGATTTTTACAGTAGATCCAATTCGCAGTATTTCTCCATCTACCAAGAATTCCCCCTTAGGGGTACCTACACACACCATAGATAAACAGAAGAATGTGTGTGTGTGATAGATAAACACATCATCCATCATGATGCATCTTATCTTGTGCACATCACCATTAGCATGAAACAATATGTCATAGAAGGAATGGTGATTATGCAAGCAAAAGGTGGACATATCCTTATCATGGCATGTATCAAAATCTTCAAAGGTTGAGAAAGCTATGGGGGCGATCTCAATATGAACCATATGAGCATTATTGCAATCAACAACGGAAGACAATGAAAAACATGAATGATGAAGCATTTCCAAAGTATGAGTATGGTTGCCTACAAACATAGGGAAAGAGCAATTGTTTATTAAGTTTGTCGCAACAATTGTGGGATAAAATAAAGATTTGTAGCATGGCACATCTATGGCAATATCATCGCACTCAAATAATTCCACATGATCAACATTATGCAAAGGCAAAGCATCACAGGGGAATAAGAATGAAGCATATGAAATGTCACAAGTAGAGTCCATAACATGCATATCCTCACAATTCATCATGTCCACTAGTGGGATCATGGCATCAACAAAACCCGTATATTTAACTTGGTTGTACCTCTCATTTGAAGTGGATGTTGTGATAGGGGTGGCATCCATGAGGACGACTTCTTCATCATATATGGGGATGGCATCATCTTCATCCACCATGTACATCTTCTCGATAGGGGGGACCATCATCTCCAAGCTTGGCGTCTCTTGCTCCAAGGTACCTAACACATCATGAGAAAACACACTAGAGGTACAGGGTAAGTTGTTAGAAATTGGGATGGCCTCACTTGCCCTATCAACTACCACTCTCAACTCACTCGGTGTATCACTCATGTCCTCAAAGTGGAAGCACACAATCTCACATATGGTGGAGTCACTCGTCTCACTTTTGCTCTCACTCAAGTTGTCTAACTGGCTCTCAAACTCACATGGGATTGGTACCACATCATCACTAAAGCATATGGGAATAGGGTCAGTTTCGTCAACTCCATGCGCCTCGTTTGGTGAAGGGAAAATCCCATGCTCACCATCCTCCACCTCGCAACCCATGTCCAAGGTTTGGCACCTTTTCTTGAAAGCATCAACTATTGGAATTATGCCCTAGAGGCAATAATAAAGATGTTATTATTATAATTATTGTTCATGATAATGTTTATATTCCATGCTAGAATTGTATTAAGCGGAAACTTTAATACTTGTGTGGTTTGTGAACAACACTGTGTCCCTAGTACGCCTCTATGGACTAGCTCATTGATCAATGATGGTTAAGGTTTCCTAACCATAGACATGAGTTGTCAATTGATAATGAGATCATATCATTGGGAGAATGATATGGTGGACAGACCCAAACTAAGCGAAGCAATTAGATCGTGTCATCGTGTTCGTCTTTGCGAAGCTTTTCTTATGTCAAATATTGTATTCCTTAGACCATGAGATAATACAACTCCCTGGTATCGGAAGAAAGCTTTGAGGTCATCAAACGTCATCCTATGAGAGGGTGATCATAAAGGTGTCTCTCAGGTGATCGGAAAGTATCTGTTGGGTTGTATGTATTTGAGATGGGATTTGTCCCTCCCAAGTCGGAGAGATATACTTCGGGCCCACTCGGTAATCGATATCAACACCGCTTGCAAGCATGTGGTTAAGGAGTTAATCACAAAGTGATATCGGATTACGGAACGAGTAAAGTACTTGCTGTGAACGAGATTGAACTAGGTATGAAGGTACCGACGATCGAATCTCGGGCAAGTAAAATATCGCGAGACGAAGGGAATATATATATATGGGATTGATTGAATCCTGGCATCGTGGTTCATCCGATATGATCATCAATGAATGTGTGGGAGTCAATATGGGTTTCCAGACCCCGCTGTTGATTATTGATAGAAGATCATGTCTGCATATTCTCGAACCCGCAGGGTCACACACTTAACGTGTCTCGACGCTAGGATAGATTGGATAATTTGTTTATGAGTTTTTTTCGGAGTCTCGGATGGGATCCGGGACATCACGAGAGGTTCCGGAGTGGTCCGGAGAATAAGATTCATATAAGGCAGTGCAGTTTTTGGAGTTCGGAATTGTTCCGGGTTAATCGGTATTGTACCGGAAGCTTCTAGAACCTTCCGGAAGGGGACCAACGTGGCCCCACCTTCCGGGAGGGGGCATGGGCCTATGAGGGAGTGCCCTGGCCGCATTGGGCCAGGGGCACAAGGCCCCATAGGGCCCAGCCGGCCAAGAGAGGTTTAAACTCTAGATAGAGCTTCTAGAAGGGGGGGGGTTCTTGCCCCCCACTCTTCCTCCTTTGGGCCGCCGACCTTGGCTTGGGGGAGGGGCTAGGGCTGCGCCCACCCCTCTATATATAGAGGGTTGGGGGCGCACCAACCCCTACACCTTCCCCTCCAACCCCAGCTGCCCTGCTGCCCTCGTCTCTCCCTCCCGACTGTTTGTAGGCGAAGCCCTGCTGCAGAAATTCTCCACCATATACACCACGCCGCCGTGTTGTAGATCCAATCCGTCTCTCCACCGTACTTGATGGTCCGAGGAAGGTGGAGACGTCGAGGTGCTGCACGTTTGCATCTCACGGAGGCACCGCCACTTGTGGTGCTAGATCGGATCGGATCGCGAGGAGGAGAAGCGAGTATGACTACATCACCCACGTTCCGATGAACGTTCCGCTGTGCGAATCTTCAAGGGTATGAAGATCTAATCCAATCTCTCTCGTTGTTTGCATCTCCTAGATTAGATCTTCGCTTTCCCTCTGTTCGCATCCGTAGAAAATTTTGATTTACTATGCCGCGAAACCCTTCATCAACTTCATGAGAGGACATCTTGATTGGTTCATCCAACTTCGTGAAGTAGAGAGCCATAGCATCCTTCTCATTTGTTGACGATATTATAGCTTGTGTAGGGGGCTTCCTTGAAGAAGGTTTGTCATGGAAGTTCTTGGCTTTGGAAGCTTCATGGCGAGAGTGACGGCTTGTTTGCTTGTTCGCCTTCTTTGTTCGTGAGGTAGAGCCAACGTCATATGAGGCCTTCTCTCTTGAGGGTCTTGGAACTTGTGTAGTAATCGTCCTCGGAGGAGAAGTGGTGTCGTAGATGTTCTTATAGTTGGGCACCTCATGTCGAACTTTTTTTGTCGATGTAGCTTGGTGGCGCGAACGATATCTTTCTTTCTTGTTCTCGTGGTGGAGAGGACTTGTACGGCGTCTTGAGCTTGTAGCGCATATAGCATGGATGCTCTTGAGCTCTTGTTGTTGGCGACGCACTTGTCTTGGCTCATGTGTATTGGTACTTGTTGAGTTGTCGCTCCTTCTTGAACTTGATGGGTATCTTGATGGACAACCCTCATGGTATGTAGTTCCTTTTGAAGGATGCGACTTGAAGAGCTTGTCCTTGTTGGCCTCTTGGATATGTGCCTTCGCTTGCATGGCGTGGAAGTTCTCGGTCTCCATGTGGTGGACGGAGTCATTGTATGTCAAGAGGGAGTCGCCATCATAGTCGATGAAGTGTTCGATGTCCTCCATGCTTGAGAAGTCGAAGTCCTCGTGGTGCTCCATGTGCTCCATGCTTGGGGAGTCGTCGTCGGTGTAGTACTCGAAGTCCTCCAAGCATGCGGAGCCAATGTCGGTGTAGTGCTCCGTCATGTCATCGATGCTTGTGGAGTCGTCGTTGCCGTGGCTCATCATGGATTCCTCTTCATCGGTTCCGTAGTCCCTATACATGTTGCTCACAAGACCAAGTGTGATATAGTGGAAGGTGGATTCAAGGATGCTACGCCTTGGCTCACCTTGTAGATAGTATTGGATCAATGGTATGGACCAAGAGCAAACCAAATACAAAGGATAAGTGGCGTTGTATCAACGAACACAAGAAACACCAAATGCACACGACTTATGAGGAGCTTAGGTATGGAAAGTGGTAAGCAAATTGGAACAACCGGAAACCAAGATTTGTAAAGGCAAGTAATGAACCACGGTGATCACAAAGCAAACAAGTTGATCCACAAGATAGAAATTAAGATCAAGGAAACACACACAGTGGGATAAATGGGACTTGTGTGACGGAAAAAGCGAGCTAAGAACCAAATGAAGGCCTAGCGAAGACTATAAGCTCATGTCGCACAAGTACAAGGAGAGATGCTAGTTCGATTGCACAAAAATTGGAGGGCTACAAGATTTGCACAATAAGTACCACCTACAAGTTTGTCATCGAGCTTGCGCTTCCTATTATATATGGCACATGTATCTTTCTTTCTTCTTTTTTGTATTTTGTATTTTTTCTCTATTTTATTTATTCATTTTTTTATATTTTTCACTTGCTTTTCCTTGTGCCAACAACTATACAAGATAACTATATGAGATAACGCTCACAAATTTTGCTCGGAATTCTACAAGGTATCAAATGTGCAAAGCCCAAGCAATCAAAGGAGGAACTAGTCTTAATAGGTGTTTGTTTTATCGCAAAGATGGTCTGGCTCTCAAAGGAAAACAAGTAGGGGAGATCGCAGAAATGATATACCTTTCGTCGATGATCTTCACCCTTGCTCACAGATTTTTGTTGGTCTAGATAGCATGAACACGTGGATGATGGTGTAGAGCTCCTTCTCCTCTTCGAAACGAGCTAAAGAACACCAAAATCCGAGTTGGAATGCAAAAGTTATGCTCAAAACCGTGTTGCAGTTTTTCTGTCTACACGGGGGCGGAGACTCCGGTTTGGAGCTCAAAAAGTCCGGAAACTCCGGTCTAGGCCGGAGACTCCAGTCCGGGAGATTCCAGGATGTCCAGAACTCGAACGGGACGCGTTTTGGGCGGAAAAACTCGAACCAAAAGCTCAGATTGGTGGGGAAATCAAGGAATTGGGCTAAGGGAACGCAAAGGAAGGTAGATCAACGAGTATAGCAGCGGATCTATGGATCAAAACCTACCAAAACGCTCTCAAAATCCAGATCGATCCAAATCACAAATATGGCTATTTTTGTTGGAAATTTTCGAATTTAGGCAAGAAAAATAAAATTGGTGGCTAGAAACTCAACACAAACTCGAATCCATGACAAATAAAGGCTCTGATACCATATGATGTGGCTTATAACCACTTTTGTGGCTCGATCTTCATAGATTCGAGGGGATTTGGGGGAGGAGAGCGAAGAACACGATGAACACGAGAGGGAAATCGAAGATACAAATGCACACCACACCCAAATCGGTTTGCTCTCGTTGACCCGAACCACCAACCCAATAGAATCACAAAGGGAGAGACAAAAGGTAGAATCCCTTGCGAGATATTGGCAAGCTCTTGATAGAATCACACGTAGGGAGAGAGTAGGAACCAAGTAGAATCCCAAATGGGAGATACCTAGCACTACTAGAATCCATACATGGGAGAGATCAAGAACTAGAAGAGCGCCTTGACGACTTCAATTAAGAAGGCCTTGATACAACTCATAGATAATCTAACGAGAGGGGGTTCCCATCCAGGGTTTGGCCTAAGCCATGAGTCTCAACTCATCATCTATTCCATCCTAGGGTTTACATATGGGGGTGTGGGCATATATATAGGCCAACCACGCACTAGGGGTAAAACAGGCATAAACAAGGAGTTCTGGGCGTTACATGGGCTAGGCCCAACCTAAGGCGCGCAGGCCCGATACACACGGTCCGGAGATTCCGGTGTAGAGGTCCGGAGACTCCGGTCTGGACTGGAGACTCCGGTCAATCTCCGGTGTCGTCTCCGGAAGGGCATACTGACTGTCCTTGGCGCTGGTTCTGGGGTCGGTTCGAAGATGGACCGGAGACTCCGGTGTGGTAGACCGGAGACTCCGGTGTGCTAGGGCGGAGACTCCGGTCTGGCTCCATCATCTTCTTGCGTCTCCTCTTCCAGGCCTCATGCTTGGGGGTCTTCGCTCCTGGTTCATCCTTGTCGCATCCGCTTGGCATCACGGTGATGGACCTAGTCATACAATTGATAGTTGGCTCAAGTAGGATCCCATTCAAGTAATGACCAAGGGAAGACAAAAGATGGAAGGAGTTCACCTTGATTGGGATGTTTGGCATATCATGATGTGGACCAATGGTGAACGCCATGTGTTGGGCGGCATCAGAGCCCTTGGCATTCATGAGGACCAGCCATTCACGAAGTTTCTAGAGATGTAACTCACCGTCATATGCCTTCAGACATCCACGATCAAGATCCTTCGTCGTGGTGTAGGAGACCTTCCATCGCCAAGTTGGGGGGATCATCGGGGAGTAGGGAGCCAAAAAACCTATGAGAATGTAGAGGGAGGTGGGCCGGAGCTTGAAGGGAATATACCCTGAGAGTCAATAATAAAGTGTTTATTATGTTATTCCAAGTATATGATAGATGTTTATTTTGCATGCTATAATTGTATTAATACGGAAACATTAATACATGTGTGTTTAATAAACAAACAGAAAGTTCGTAGTTATGCCTCTCTCATAAACTAGCTCGTTGATTAACAAGATGATCAAGGTTTCCTGATCATGGACATTGGATGTTGTTAATAACGGGATCACAACATTAGTGTAATGGTGTGATGAACATTCATCGGAAGTATAGCACTACGATCAAAGTCATTGAGTTTATATTGCTATAACAACTTACGAAGTGATCCTAATCCTTAGACCATGAGATCATGTCAATCACTAACACCGGAAGAGTTTCTTGATAACATCAAACGTCACACCGTAACAGGGTGATTATAAAGATGGATTCAGAACTAATAAAGTGTTAAGTTGAGGCTCATGGATCGATAGTGGAATTTGTTCATACCGATGACGGATAGATATACTCTGGGCCCTCTCGGTGATATCACATTGATTAGCTTGCAAGCAAGTGATTTGATCACTAGAATGTTATATCACGGGAACGAGAAAAGAGTGCATGTCAGTAACGAGATCAAACTAGGTATAGATATACCGATGATCGAATCTCGGACATGTAATATATCGTGAAACAAAGGAATTAAGATACTAGCGTAAAACGTTCCGACGATCACAAGAAAGTCATGGTTGAATGTGTGGGAGTCAGTATGGGTCTCCAGATCTCGCTTCTGATTATTGATCCGAGAGGGGTCTCGATCATGTCCGCATTATTCATGAACTGTAGGGTGAAACAGTTAAGAGACACCGACATCCAATTGGAGCAAAACTTTCATGCCGAAAGAATGAACAAGCGCAGGAATTTATTTCACTAGATACCGAAACAGGTTTTCGGGTGAAATTGCATAAAGTGGTTATGCATGTGAAATAGAATTCTAGCAAGGGGTTATTTGTGAATGTTTGTCATTAAAGTAATTGACAAAATTCTGAATAAAATAAAAGAGTTTTATTTAATGAGAGTTTGCATTAAATTTGGTGGAAATTTAATGGCATGTTTGAGTGGGATTTTGAGTGGAGGGATATGAATGGATTTTTGTGAGTGGAGTGTCCACCCACATGAATGATGGAGGGGAGGGAGCAGACCCATGGCCGGCGGCCACCCCCTTGGGGTTCCCCCCTCCTCCTATAAAAGGCACCCCTCTCCTCACTACTCACTCACACCTCCTCGTGAAGGATCTCTCTCCCCCTCTAGAATTTATCCCCCATGGTCTCGGACTAGCGAGATACATGTTCCCGGTGGCTATTCGGCAAGAAAGAGTTGTGCTTCCGCTGCATCGCTGGAGCGAGGAGGCGGAGGTTGCTCGGTGCCTCGAACGTGTGTGCGAGCACGGGTGCACTACTGATTTGCGGCGCTAGGACTTCCTCTCGATCTTGAGATCGGCAAGAGATCGTCTACATCAACCACGACTTGAACTCGTTAAGCTTTTCGGTCTTCAAGGGTATGTTCTCTACGGATATACATCCGACCGTTTTTTGTATCTAATAGATAGATCCTGGTACATAGTTCACATCGTAGGAAATTTTTTTGTTTTCTATGCTGCGAACCCTATAGTGGTATCAGAGCCGGATCTATGCGTAGATGCTTTACACGGGTAGTACACATATGAGTATGTGGGCAATGATGATCATGTTTTTGCTCCTTAGTTGTAATTTTGGATATTGGTGGCATAGTGGGATGAAGCGGCCCGGACAAACTTTACATGTCCTCGCACATGAGACCTGTTCCACGCTTGACATGCAACTAGTTTGCATAAGTGGTTAGCGGGTGTCTATCTCTCCTACTATAGTCAATATCTATTTTGCAACGAGTTGTCAACAATTTGGTTATCCTTGTTGTGGTTCATGTTCGTAGGTAAGAACGGTTCTATCTCGAAAGCCCTAAGCCACGTAAAACTTGCAATGGATAAATTAGAGGCGTCTAGTTTAGATTGTTGTTGGGCTAGTGTTATGATATGGTGATGTTGTAAGTAGAAGTATAAGATGATACTCTTACAACATACATAACGTGTAATCTCCATAGACCTTGGACTTACACATATAGGTATGATAGTGATCATACCACGATGCACATGATAGAGATCATATGCGGAAACCATATCATTTCACTAATAAACATGTGATGTTTGATAGCATCTTATATTGCTTGTTTAGCGCTTTGTTAGCATAATAAGATGATCCCTCATTTAAATATCAAGATAAGAATGTGTTCTTCCTTTAGTATGCACCGATTATGTTTTCGTCGCTCCAAGACATCACGTGATGATCGGGTGTTCTTGGATCCACGACCATATTTCGGGTGTAAAACAGTTACACATGCGAATACTAAGGTTCTAACTTGGCGAGCCTAGCATGTACAGACATGGCCTCGGAACACGGACCGAAAGGTTAAGCATGAGTCATATAGTAGATATGATGCCCATTTGATGCTCGCCTTTGAAGCTACACGACTCACGTGATGATCGGACTTGGTGTAGTGGATTTGGTTCATGTAATCACCAAAAAGGCACGAGGGATGTCGTTTTTGAGTGGGAGTTCATTCGTAATATGGATTAGTTGAACTCAACCTATCATAAACTTAGTCTAAACTTTACAAATTATGTTGTAGATGGCACCACCTGCTTTTAATTTCAATGTGTTCATGGAGAAAGAGAATTTTGCAACGAACGGTAGCAACTTTACCGAATGGGCCATGAATTTGAGGATTCTCCTCTCTGCTGCACAAAAGAAATACGTGCTAGAAGCGCCACTAGGCCCCCCACCTTTTGAGGATGCCCATGACGAGGAGAAGAATGTCTATCAGACTCGTTAGGAGGACCACAACTTAGTTCATTGCGGCATATTGTATGGGCTAGAGCCGGAACTTCGAAAGCGGTTCGAAAACGGCAATGCTTTTGATACAATGGGTGAGTTGAAAATGATTTTCGACACACATGCTGCTGTAGAGAGCTACAACGCTTCAGAAAAGTTCTTTAGCTGCATGATGGAAGAGCACAGCTCCGTTAGTGAGCATGTACTCAAGATTTCGGGTTACGCCGATAAGCTTGTGTCCTTGGGAATAACGATTCCCATTGACTTAGGCATCCATCGTGTTCTGCAGTCTCTTCCACCTAGCTATAAGAGCTTTGTGATGAACTATAATATACAAGGCATGAAGAAGTCTCTCCCCGAGCTTCTGTCAATGTTTAATACTGCAGAAGTGGAGATCAAAAAAGAACATCAAGTGTTGATGATCAATAGGAACACTGGTTTCAAGAAAGACAAGAAGGGAAAACGGAAGGGAAGTAAGGGCGGCAAGCCGGTTGCCGTGCCTGAAAAGAAACCCCGAGTTGGACCTAAGTCTGATACCGAGTGCTACTATTGTAAGGGGACTGGCCACTGCAAGCGCAACTGCCCCAAGTATTTGGCAGACAATGTAACACCCTCAGAATCGGCCCTATGCAAGTCTTAGCGTATCCCGCCAAACCCGCATAGAAACGATTCAAAGGTTCCCACCAGGCACTTGCGTGCGGGTGGAAAACGAAGTAATATCATTACACATTAGTCCACGATTGAACCCATAAAACAGATATATACAACAGCGACTCATCGAGTGAAGAATACAATATACAGTACAAAGATCAAAATCACCTTGAAAATGATACAACGTCCGAGTACGGACAAGATGCAAATTAGGCTAAGAGCCCTAAAGAATAACCAATGGCGTCCATAACCCTGCCCAGGCCAAGCCGGAAGGTAACCCTGCTCACGACGTCGATCTCAAAACCTGCTTAACAAAAGGGGTGCCGACAAAGGGCAAAGGAAAAAGAGAGCGGTCAGTACTGAGGCCAGTACACGGCGAGACTATAATTCGGCGGTCCTCGCCTACATAGGTATGGTGGACTGAAGCGGCAGCGCAGCATGCACTAAACAACCTATAGAGACTCAATACAACTGGCGGCTATCAGATAGGGATAAGAAATACCTATTCGGATCCAACCTGAAACTATCATCAAGCATACCCATCCTGGTATTTCCCCCTCGAGACCAAACGAGGAAGTCAACCGAGGAACTCACAAAGTTGGCAGTTTTATTTATTCAGTTATCGTTGCAGCAATTACTAGTCAGGTATAGATATTCATCCTGATATAATAAGCAGTGAGCACTTTTAGTTAACCATTCCGTTGTAGTTGTAGTACTTACTAGTCAGATACATATAGCATGAGGCATCCCAAAACCCAGCAGTTGTTGGTAATTTTATTTAGCCATTCTGTTCTGGTTGCAATACTTACTAGTCAGATACAATGGTAACAGGTGACAACCCAAACCAGCAATTGTTGGCACTTTTATTTAGCCATTCCATTATAGTGAAGCTGATTACTAGTCATTATAAAGTCAAATTTATAGCACTACTTTAGTTATAGTTGTCTATGATCGAGATACTGTGCTCTAAGTCGTCCATAACCGCGGACACGGCTTTCAGAAAGTTTTACCCTGCAGGGGGGCACAAATAGCAACACACGCACGATCAACCTCGAGAAAAACCAATAAAAACCCAACGAGGCATCACGACAGAGAAATTGCAAGATTCATATAAATTTCAGGGGGCCACCCCACCAAGCTACCCACGACGAAGTTGGCCGGCTCCGAGATGGACCCAGAGGTTTGTGCCAATGGCTGTAAACGACCGGGAACCCGAAAGTGTGACTGGGCTTGTCGATACCGCGAAAACATTCCACATTTGTTCCTAAACAGTACAGGCTCTCCACGCGCAATCGTAAATAAGCAGTAAAGCATGGCATAAGTACAGGATAGTAATAAAGCCCCAAACTACTTTGTGGCCCCAAGAAATAAATATGACTCAAGCTCTGGCTAGGGGGATTCATGTTCCCACATGCGGATAGTGCGAATATTCAAAGAACAGGTATCAAATACTCGGGGTCCTACGGGACACAAGTGGACGGTTAAAAACCAAATAACATCTATTGCCCACCTGTGCCTCTGCATTATTTACTTACTTCAGTTTTAGTTATTAAACGGTAATTAAAGTCATGATCAACTCCAACATAAAGCATACGGCAGTCTTCCAACAACTGTGGTACTTGACGACACGCAACAACACTTGAGCAAGCGGCTACGACATGCAAGTCCAACTATCTACCAAGCAACAGGTAATAGGATGTGTCCAAGGCAATATAAGGCTGCAAGGGATATCACGGGTACGAAAACTAGAGCATCACAACACAGATAGCAATAGATCAACAGGAAGGAATAAAGACTATAAAGGTAAAATAGGTAGAAAGGGGGAGAATGATCGCCTGAAAACATTACTGAAGTTTCGTAACCGAAGGACCTGTCGAAGCTCACAATATCTCATCGTCCTATCCGGGAAGAAGCAAAACACTAAAAGAAAACAAGCGATGCAACAATTACAACTAATGCGAAAGAATCAGCATGATCATGATATGATGCATGACATGGTAAGTTAATGATGCAAACTATGTCGAAAAATTATTAAAGACATAGCACATTGATAGTATAGCACTTGTGAGGCATTATTAATAAGAAACAATTTGTCCCCAATTTTATTTATCATGTTTTCCTTGTATAAATAGTACTGATTATAAAACTGCTCTTAATGCATTATGAAAATGATAACATAGATATCATGGTGGAAGAGGTCTCGTCGCGCTGATCGATTTGGACATATTATTTATCGAATTTGGATTTACGGTTTTAAAGTTATGAATTTATTAAGAAAAGGCATTTATTAACAATTAAATTATCTCGAAATTTTAAGTTGCTCAAATGATATTGTAAATAGCAAAAACAGATTCCTCACATTTTTCGGGTTCAAAAACATATATTATTTACATTATTTGGAATTATGAATTTAATTTATTATTAAGATCAAAATTATTAAAATAGGGTCAAAGTCAAAGGTTTAACTAGTTAGAGTTGACTCTAGGCAAAACTGAATTGGCATTTGCATTCATATTGGTAAACTAAACATATTTCATATTAAATGTTTATTTAAATTTTTATTTATTTAAAAGTTATGAAATAGTTTGTATTTAAACAGAATATAAACAAATTGACTTTGGATTCACAAATAGGTTTTCTGGACTTTGTTACTCGCACGAGTTCTACCCATAGAGAGTGACAGGTGGGCCACGGTGCTGATTTGGCATAGAGGACTGGGTGGGGTAGGACCGCGGGTCAGGAAAAAGGAAAGGTCAGGGTCTTTTCTACAAAAACATCTCGCTGGGTTAGTTTGGAACTTGACGAAACTGAAGATGATCGCAAAAACTGGTAGCTCGGGCTGATGTTGCGACGAATATGGCGAGCGATCCTTCGGAAATTTTTCTATGCCACAAAAGACAAAGCTGAAGAGGGGACTATCCTATACAAGTTTTGTGTTTCATGAATCGACGGAGGCGGACTGCACCGGTTGCTAGATTGCGAGGAACAGAGACAGAAACTACTACTCGGGCTGTTCTACTACAGGGCTTGGTGCGTGCGGACGCTGCTGCTGTTGCGCGTGCGGCGAAGGTTACCGACGACGGCGACGGCAATTCAGGGCGGCATGATGCGGGAAGATGGGGAAAAGAGAGGGGGAAAGGAGGTGGCACTCACCTCGACCAATTCCCTCTGGAATTGGGACTGGGGAAGGAGGAAGATGGACAGGGTGGTGGCGACGGGGCGGGCCTGCTTGGTCACGACCGAAACGGAGGCGAGGAGGTATTCACCAGTAGCTCCAGCTCCTATCTTCCACGCAGATGTCGCGGCGACAGAGTGGTACCAATCCCGCGCTCAGATGAACTTGACGACGGCCATTGCGATGCTCCTTCGCCGCGGCTCCCTCTCGGTCTCTCTCTCTCGGAACAGGGGAAAAAAAGGGAGGAAGGTGGCGGCGCTGATGGACGGAAGGAGTCTAGGGTTCCAGGGACGTGGTTGTGATGGTAGATAAGGGTGGGACGCGGCACGCAGGCGGCATGAGCCACTGACGGAGCTTGATGGGACGGACGGACACCTGCTTCTCCGTTGAGGCGCTGAGAGAGGAGGGCGACAGAGAAATATGGTCCACAGTAACGTCGTCGATGACGGGGTACTAGGGACGCTGGGAACGCAGGGAGATGGGCCGCGGGTGGGCAAAAAAG
Organism: Avena sativa; assembly: GCA_916181665.1. Taxonomy (NCBI): domain Eukaryota; kingdom Viridiplantae; phylum Streptophyta; class Magnoliopsida; order Poales; family Poaceae; genus Avena; species Avena sativa. Next base: position 332,942,298 of record OV702285.1, read on the forward strand.
GAGGACACCCTGGTGGGCTTCTACTAGATGGGCTGCTGCAGGTTTCAGCCACGTTTGCTTTCTATCAATCTTTGTTCTTTATGTTTTTATCTTATATATATATGTTTGTTTGCTCTTATTCTTTCACAATTTCAAGCTAGGTTCTAATTTGAGTCCTTTGAATATTTATGCAGTATATTTTAAACAGAGATAGGTGGCAACATAAAAGAGCAAAGAGGAAACAAGAGCTAGAGGAAAGGCTGATGCCCCATAATTCAAATTGGGCATTTTAACAAGATTAGAGATTAGAGTTTTCGAAAGAGCAAAGCCATTGATAAAATAGTGTATCTTAACAAGTGGATCCCAACTTTGTAGAAAACAAAATAAAGAGGTTTTACAAGAGAGAGAGAGTATGGTTATAGCAACAACAACCCAAGCAAGACAAGATGAATGCAATGTTTGATATGATGCTCAAATGCAGGTGGCATGATGACATGAGCATGATATCTTAATGATGCACAATACAAATCACCAAGCGGTTTTCTAGTAGTGGTTTTACCGGGGTGCTACAATTCGACACCACTAACAATGGATCTCGCCCTCGAGATCCGCCTCATGGTATGGGGAAGAAGGCCGACGATCTGATCCTTCGCGCTTCGTGTAGATCCTCGCGACACCACTAACAAGGGTTCTTTATTCATCTTGAAAATGGTGACAACACCAACAAGGATTGTTCCACATTCGTAGAGAGAACACTCCGGAGAAACAAAGATGAAGGTAAAGGTCTCAAAAGGATAAGGCCACCTCTAACTTCCGCGGAAGGAGTATAACTCCATTGATTCACCATTCAATGTGCAAGAGCAAATGATAAGAGTAGTCGGATGGTGATCAGTACATCGTGCACCCAAAGCATTACTCTGCACATGAATAGGAAATTATGCAACCAACTCTCATAATTCAGATTGTAGATCTCGACAAGCAAGGTTCGGACATCAAAGGGGAATGCAGGTACTCATCAGATCTGATGTAGATGATCATGTCGAAGAACACCGGAAGATACAAAAAAATGGATTTTTGGGTCCACTAAAAAGGTACACCAGATGAAAGATTCATCAGATAGCATGAAGATCGGATGTCGAAGCACCATTACAAGAGGATGAAGTGAAACCCTGAAGGTACGACAGAAACCCAACCATGAGAATCCTGAACTCGAAGAAAAGATAAGAGAGCAGATTCAAAACACGTTGAGGTAAGAGGAGAATAGCAGAGGGATAAGGAGTAAAAGCAGACCTAATCAGATCTATCCAACCGATTTTCCAAAATAGTTTTGACACTCTAAAACGACCGTTAGCTAGGTTTTCCTACAGGCTGGACCAGTGGGGTATCGTAACTGCTGAGCTCTGATACCACTCTGTAACACCCTCAGAATCGGCCCTATGCAAGTCTTAGCGAATCCCGCCAAACCCGCATAGAAACGATTCAAAGGTGCCCACCAGGCACTTGCGTGCGGGTGGAAAACGAAGTAATATCATTACACATTAGTCCACGATGGAACCCATAAAACAGATATATACAAGAGCGACTCATCGAGTCAAGAATACAATATACAGTACAAAGATCCGAATCACCTTGAAAATGATACAACGTCCGAGTACGGACAAGATGCAAATTAGGCTAAGAGCCCTGAAGAATAACCAATGGCGTCCATAACCCTGCCTAGGCCAAGCCGGAAGGTAACCCTGCTAACGACGTCAATCTCAAAACCTGCTTAACAAAAGGGGTGCCGACAAAGGGCGAAGGAAAAAGAGAGCGGTCAGTACTGAGGCCAGTACACGGCGAGACTAGAATTCGGCGGTCCTCGCCTACATAGGTATGTTGGACTGAAGCGGCAGTGCAGCATGCACTAAACAACCTATAGAGACTCAATACAACTGGCGGCTATCAGATAGGGATAAGAAATACCTATTCGGATCCAACCTGAAACTATCATCAAGCATACCCATCCTGGTATTTCCCCCTCGAGACCAAACGAGGAAGTCAACCGAGGAACTCACAAAGTTGGCAGTTTTACTTATTCAGTTATCGTTGCAGCAATTACTAGTCAGGTATAGATAGTCATCCTGATATAATAAGCAGTGGGCACTTTTAGTTAACCATTCCGTTGTAGTTGTACTACTTACTAGTCAGATACATATAGCATGAGGCATCCCAAAACCCAGCAGTTGTTGGTAATTTTATTTAGCCATTCTGTTCTGGTTGCAATACTTACTAGTCATATACAATGGTAACAGGTGACAACCCAAACCAGCAATTGTTGGCACTTTTATTTAGCCATTCCATTATAGTGAAGCTGATTACTAGTCATTATAAAGTCAAATTTATAGCTCTACTTTAGTTATAGTTGCCTATAATCGAGATACTGTGCTCTAAGTCATCCATAACCGCGGACACGGCTTTCAGAAAGTTTTACCCTGCAGGGGGTACAAATAGCAACACACGCACGATCAACCTCGAGAAAAACCAATAAAAACCCAACGAGGCATCACGACAGAGCAATTGCAAGATTCATATAAATTTCAGGGGGCCACCCCACCAAGCTACCCGCGACGAAGTTGGATGGCTCCGAGACGGACCAAGAGGTTTGTGCCAATGGCTGTAAACGACCGGGACCCGAAAGTGTGACTGGACTTGTCGATACCGCGAAAACATTCCACATTTGTTCCTAAACAGTACAGGCGCTCCACGCGCAATCGTAAATAAGCAGTAAAGCATGGCATAAGTACAGGATAGTAATAAAGCCCCAAACTACTTTGTGGCCCCAACAAATAAATATGACTCAAGCTCTGGCTAGGGGGATTCATGGTCCCACATGCGGATAGTGCGAATATTCAAAGAACAAGTATCAAGTACTCGGGGTCCTACGGGACACAAGTGGACTGGTAAAAACCAAATAACATCTATTGCCCACCTGTGCCTCTGCATTATTTACTTACTTCAGTTTTAGTTATTAAACCGTAATTAAAGTCATGAACAACTCCAACATAAAGCATATGGCAGTCTTCCAACAACTGTGGTACTTGACGACACGCAACAACACTTGAGCAAGCGACTACGACACGCAAGTCCAACTATCTACCAAGCAACAGGTAATAGGATGTGTCCAAGGCAATATAAGGATGCAAGGGATATCACGGGTACGAAAACTAGAGCATCGCAACACAGATAGCAATAGATCAACAGGAAGGAATAAAGACTATAAAGGTAAAATAGGTAGAAAGGGGGAGAATGCTCGCCTAAAAACATTGCCGAAGTTTCGTAACCGAAGGACCTGTCGAAGCTCACAACATCTCATCGTCCTATCCGGGAAGAAGCAAAACACTAAAAGAAACAAGCGATGCAACAATTATAACTAATGCGAAAGAATCGGCATGATCATGATATGATGCATGACATGGTAAGTTAATGATGCAAACTATGTCGAAGAAGTATTAAAGACATAGCACATTGATGGTATAGCACTTGTGAGGCATTATTAATAAGAAACAATTTGTGCCCAATTTTATTTATCATGTTTTCCTTGCATAAATAGTACTGATTATAAAACTGCTCTTAATGCATTATTCAAATGATAACATAGATATCATGGTGGGAGAGGTCTCGTCGCGCTGATCGATTTGGACATATTATTTATCGAATTTGGATTTACGGTTTTAATGTTATGAATTTATTAAGAAAAAGCATTTATTAACAATTAAATTATCTCGAAATTTTAAATTGCTCAAATGATATTGTAAATAGCAAAAACAGATTCCTCACATTTTTCGGGTTCAAAAACATATATTATTTACATTATTTAGAATTATGAATTTAATTTATTATTAAGATCAAAATTATTAAAATAGGGTCAAAGTCAAAGGTTTAACTAGTTAGAGTTGACTCTAGGCAAAACTGAATTGGCATTTGCATTCATATTGATAAACTAAACATATTTCATATCAAATGTTTATTCAAATTTTTATTTATTTAAAAGTTATGAAATAGTTTGTATTTAAACAGAATATAAACAAATTGACTTTGGATTCACAAATAGGTTTTCTGGACTTTGTTACTCGCACGAGTTCTACCCATAGAGAGTGACAGGTGGGCCACGGTGCTGATTTGGCATAGAGGACTGGGTGGGGTTGGACTGCGGGTTAGGAAAAAGGAAAGCTCAGGGTCTTTTCTACAAAAACATCTCGCTGGGTTGGTTTGGAACCTGACGAAACTGAAGATGATCGCAAAAACTGGTAGCTCGGGCTGATGTTGCGACGAATATGGCGAGTGATCCTTCGGGAATTTTGCTATGCGACAAAAGACAAAGCTGAAGAGGGGACTATCCTATACAAGTTTTGTGTTTCATGAATCGACGGAGGCGGACTGCACCGGTTGCTAAATTGCGAGGAACAGAGACAGAAACTACTACTCGGGTTGTTCTACTGTAGGGCTTGGTGCGTGCGGACGCTGCTGCTGTTGCGCGTGCGGTGACGGTTACCGACGACGGCGACGGCAATTCAGGGCGGCATGATGCGGGAAGATGGGGAAAAGAGAGGGGGAAAGGAGGTGGCACTCACCTCGACCAATTCCCTCTAGAATTGGGACCGGGGAAGGAGGAAGATGGACAGGGCGGTGGCGACGGGGCGGGCCTGCTTGGACACGACCAAAACGGAGGCGAGGAGGTAGTCACCGGCAGCTCCAGCTCCTATCTTCCACGCAGATGTCACGGCGACAGAGTGGTACCAATCCCGCGCTCAGATGAACTTGACGATGGCCATTGCGATGCTCCTTCGCCGTGGCTCCCTCTCGGTCTCTCTCTCTCTCGGAACAGGGGAAAAAAAGGGAGGAAGGTGGCGGCGCTGATGGACGGAAGGAGTCTAGGGTTCCAGGGACACGGCTGTGATGGTAGATAAGGGTTGGACGCGGCACGAGGGCGGCATGAGCCACTGACGGAGCTTGATGGGACGGACGGACACCTGCTTCTCCGTCGAGGCGCTGAGAGAGGAGGGCGACAGAAAAAGATGGTCCACAGTAACGTCGTCGATGACGGGGTACCAGGGACGCTGGGAACGCAGGGAGATGGGCCGCGGGTGGGCCTAAAAGGAGGACACCCTGGTGGGCTTCTACTAGATGGGCTGCTGCAGGTTTCAGCCAGGTTTGCTTTCTATCAATCTTTATTCTTTCTGTTTTTATCTTATATATATGTTTGTTTGCTCTTATTCTTTCACAATATCAAGCTAGGTTCTAATTTGAGTCCTTTGAATATTTATGCAGTATCTTTTAAACAGAGATAGGTGGCAACATAAAAGAGCAAAGAGGAAACAAGAGCTAGAGGAAAGGCTGATGCCCCATAATTCAAATTGGGCATTTTAACAAGATTAGAGATTAGAGTTTTTGAAAGATCAAAGCCATTGATAAAATAGTGTATCTTAACAAGTGGATCCCATCTTTGTAGAAAACAAAATAAAGAGGTTTTACAAGAGAGAGAGTATGGTTATAGCAACAACAACCCAAGCAAGACAAGATGAATGCAATGTTTGATATGATGCTCAAATGCAGGTGGCATGATGACATGAGCATGATATCTTAATGATGCACAATACAAATCACCAAGCGGTTTTCTAGTAGTGGTTTTACCGGGGTGCTACAGACAAGAAGGCCGGCAAGGCAAACAAAGGTATATATGATATACATGTTATTGATGTGTACTTGACTAGTGCTCGCAGTAGCACCTGGGTATTTGATACCGGTTCAGTTGCTAATATTTGTAACTCGAATCAGGGGCTGCGGAACAAGCGACCGCTAGCAAGGGGTGAGGTCAAGATGCGTGTCGGCAATGGATCAAGCGTTGATGTGATCGCCGTCGGAACGCTGCCTCTCCACTTGCCGTCGGGATTAGTTATAAACTTGAATAATTGTTATCTGGTGCCTGCACTGAGCATGAACATTGTATCTAGATCGTGTTTGATGAGAAGTGGTTATTCATTTAAATCCGAGAACAATGGTTGTGCCATTTATATGAATGAAATCTTTTATGGTCATGCACCGATGATGAATGGTTTATTTCTATTAGATCTCGACGATAATGTTACACATATTCATAATGTTGATGCTAAAAGGATTAAACTTAATGATGATATATCCGCATATATGTGGCACTGCCGTCTAGGTCAGATTGGCGTTAAACGCATGAAGAAGCTCCATTCGGATGGACTTTTGGAATCACTTGATTTTGAATAATTTGATACATGTGAGCCATGCCTTATGGGCAAGATGACTAGAACGCCGTTTTCCGGTTCAATGGAACGGGCGACAGATTTATTGGAAATCATACATTCTGATGTATGTGGTCCAATGAGTGTGTCGGCGCGAGGTGGATATCGTTATTTTGTTACTTTCACGGATGATTTGAGTAGATACGGTTATATCTACTTGATGAAACACAAGTCTGAAACCTTTGAAAAGTTCAAGGAATTTCAGAATGAAGTGGAAAATCATCGTAATAGAAAGATCAAATTTCTACGGTCCGACCATGGAGGTGAGTATCTAAGTTACGAGTTTAGCACTCACATGAAAGAGTGTGGAATTGTTTCACAACTCACGCCTGCCGGAACACCACAGCGAAATGGTGTGTCGGAACATCGTAATCGTACTTTATTAGATATGGTTCGATCTATGATGTCTCTGACGGACTTGCCGTTGTAATTTTGGGGTTATGCACTAGAAACTGCTGCATTCACATTAAATCGGGCACCATCTAAATCCGTTGAAAAGACACCGTATGAATTATGGTTTGGAAACAAACCTAAGCTGTCTTTTCTTAAAGTTTGGGGATGCGATGTTTATGTGAAGAAACTTCAACCGGATAAACTCGAACCCAAAGCGGAAAAATGCGTCTTCATAGGATACCCTAAGGAAACTATTGGGTATTCCTTCTATCACAGATCCGAGGGCAAGGTTTTTGTTGCCAAGAATGGATCCTTTCTAGAGAAAGAGTTTCTCGCGAAAGGTGTGAGTAGTTGGAAGGTATAACTCGAAGAGGTTATTGAACCTTCTCTTCAAAGTATGGCGAGTAGCGCAGCGCCGGAAGTTGTTCCGGAGTTGGCTCCACCTGTTGAAAAGGGAACTAATGATAATGATCATGAAACTCCAAAAGAGAGTACTACCAAACCTCGCAGGTCAAGCAGGACGCGTGCAGCTCCCGAGGTGTACGGAAATCCTGTCATGAATTTCATGGTTGATGAAAATGATGACCCTATGACGTATGAAGAAGCGATGATGAGCCCTGTTATGGGGTAACCCTTGGGTTGACCCGATCTTTCACGAATTTCACGAGAGACGAGGGGAAAACGGTGGTCGGGGGAGGAAAGGGATGAAAACCACGAACACACGCACACCAAAACACGATACACGCCTATCCCTCACGCCGGTGGCAACCGGTCCAACATAATCCCTAGGATCGGTGTTGGGAGAAGCTCGCTCTCCACGCCAACAACGGGGGACGAGGTGCTTGGTGAGATCTTGATGACTTGGGGGCGAGAAACCGAGAACCCAAGGCCTTGTACAACTTGAACGCACTAGGCAAGATCCAAGAGGGGGTGGATAATCCGGTGTTCCTTGGTAGGAGCATGAGACCAATAGATATAAGTTACTCAAAGGGTTTCCTTAATATCTATTATTATCCAAGTCTAGGGTTTACAATAGAGGGTGGGGGCTATATATAGTCCAGCCACAAAACATGGGTAGTTTCGGAACGAAAAGGTAAATTATAGGAAGGAATACAAGGCACTGGGCCGAACTCTTGCGTTCAGATTCAGTCAGGACCGGTAGTACCGGTCGGGCAACCGGTAGTACTGGTCGCAACCGGTAGTACCGCTCCGGGGGCGGTAGTACCTCAGGCGGGCCTGGAGCTTCCGTCTGAGGCGCCTGTAGCGAGTGGTAGGAGGGAGCGGTAGTACCGCTGTCTGCTAGTACCGGTTGATGGGCCGATAGTACCGCTGGCATCTGGGGCGTGGAGTGGTTCTTCCTGGAGCGTCCGGTAGCTGGGGCCGGTAGGACCGCTTGAACCGGTAGAACCGGTCGGCTCAACCGGTAGTACCGCTGGCGTCTGGCAGCAACGGGTTTCTTCCGCTCCGCTTCCTCTGTTCCTTGGGTGCTTCTCTTCGTACCTGATGATGCACATTGTATGCGTATGAAGTAGCAGGCCATCCAAGGGTGTATCGAAGTCACACAAGGAGAGGAGCGAGTTCACCTTAGCTTGAAGGAGTTTGGATCGGGTGCGAGTCATGGGTCCACTTGGGGAGCTCGTGGGAGTAGATGTAGTAGCGGTCGTAGGACGGGCTGCATCAGCTCCCCCCCCCTTGGGAAAGAGTCATCCTTGACTCTTCAACCTTCTCAACTTCATCTTCTCCATGGTAGGGTGAGAGGTCCTTGACATTGAATGTCGAGCTTACAAGATACTTTGAAGTTGGGATATCGATGATATAAGCGTTGTTTTTGATCCTCTTGAGCACCTTGAATGGTCCATCACCCCTTGGCTTGAGCTTGGAGTCGCGTTCCTTGAGGAAGCGGTCTTTACTTAAGTGTATCCACACAAGGTCGCCCTCATCAAAGATCATCTCTTTCTTGTTCTTGTTTAGCCTTGATGCTTGGCGAAGGACTTGTTGCTCGATCGTAGCTCTTGTGTCTTCATGGAGTTTCTTCATTGTTTGGGCACGCTTGATAACGTCCATATTGGCACGTTCATGAAGTGGAAGTGGAAGGATATCGAGCGCGGTGAGAGGCTCGAAGCCGTAGACGATCATGAACAGGCTCCTCATGGTGGTGGAGTGCTTGGCGCGGTTGTAGGAGAACTCGGCGTGTGGAATACATTCCTCCCAGTCTTTAAGGTTCTTCTTTATCAACACCCGGAGGAGTGTGCCAAGACTTCGATTGACGACTTCGGTTTGTCCATCGGTTTGAGGATGCGAGGCGGACGAGAAGAGGAGCTTGATGCCGAGCTTGGCCATGAGAGTCTTCCAGAAGTAGCTCATGAATTTTACGTCGCGGTCAGAGACGATTGTTCTTGGCACACCGTGTAGCCGAATTATTTCCCTGAAAAAAAAATTTGCTACATGTGAAGCATCATCGGTCTTATGGCACGGAATGAAATGTGCCATTTTAGAAAAGCGATCCACTACTACGAATATGGAATCATGTCCATGTTTAGATCTAGGCAAGCCTAATACAAAGTCCATGCTAATGTCCGACCAAGGTGCATGAGGAATAGGCAATGGCATATAAAGACCAAAGGGGTTGGACTTAGACTTAGCTTGGATACATGTAGTGCATCGTTGGACGTGGCGCCCCACATCGCGTTTCATCTTTGGCCAAAAGTAGTAAGTGGAGAGCATGTCATATGTCTTGTCATGGCCAAAGTGACCCATAAGGCCTCCACCATGGGACTCTTGAAGAAGCAAAAGTTGGAGAGATGATTTCGGAATGCAAAGCTTGTTTTGTTTGAAAAGAAAACCCTTATGCAAATAGAAATCATCAATCCCTTTGTCTATTGAACATTGTGCAAATATTGGTCCAAAGAAAGGGTCGGGCGCGTACAACGATTTGATGTCATCAAGACCCAAGACATTGACTTCGAGTCGTGTAAGAAGGCTTGTGTTTTTGCGAGACAAGGCGTCCGCTACCACATTTTCTTTGCCCTTCTTGTATTTGACAATGTAAGGAAAAGACTCCATGAACTCAACCCAATTTGCATGCCTTTTACTCAAATTGGCTTGGCCCTTAAGATACTTCAACGACTCATGGTCGGAATGGATGATAAATTCTTTGGGCCAAAGATAGTGTTGCCACACTTGAAGAACTTGAACCAAGGCAAAAAGTTCTTTGTCATAAATGGGATAGTTTAGGCGTGCGCCATCAAGTTTCTCACTATGGTAAGCAATAGGACGCCCATTTTGCATAAGGACGCCACCAATGCCAATACCACTAGCGTCACATTCAATCTCAAAGGTTTTTGTGAAATCCGGCAATGCAAGAAGTGGTGCTTCGGTGAGCCTCTTTTTGAGCTCATCAAAAGCTTTTTGTTGTGCTTTTCCCCAAACGAACGTGACATTTTTCTTGGTCAATTCGATGAGGGGGCAAGCAATTGTAGAAAAGTCTTTGACAAAACGACGGTAAAAGCCAGCCAACCCATGAAAACTACGAAGTTCACTAACATTTGTAGGGATGGGCCAATCTCGTATGTCCTTGACTTTTGAGACATCAACTTCAATGCCATTAGAAGACACAACAAAACCAAGGAAAATCAGCTTGTCTTTTGCAAAAGTGCACTTTGGAAGATTAGCATAAAGCTTTGCATGACGAAGGATTTGAAGGACCTCCTTAACATGAGTAACATGCTCCTCTAGTGACTTGCTATAGACAAGGATGTCATCAAAGTAAACAACTACACTCTTCCCAATGAGAGATCTCAAAATATGGTTCATGAGGCGCATGAAGGTAGATGGGGCGTTAGATAAGCCAAAAGGCATAACCAACCATTCATAGAGACCAAGCTTGGTCTTGAAGGCGGTTTTCCACTCATCACCTTCGGCCATGCGAATTTGATGGTAACCACTACGAAGATCAATTTTCGAAAATATAGTGGCTCCACATAACTCATCAAGCATGTCATCAAGACGCGGTATAGGATGTCGATAACGCACGGTGATAGCATTGATTGGACGGCAGTCCATGCATAACCGCAACGTATCATCCGTTTTTGGAACTAGAATCACGGGGACCGCGCTTGGGCTAGTGCTTACTTGGATCAAACCTTTGGAGACGAGTTGGTTGATTTGACGTTCGATCTCCTTCGTCTCTTCCGGGTTCGTGCGATACGCGACGCGGTTTGGGAGTGGGGCGCCGGGTATGAGGTCGATTCGGTGCTCGATTCCACGAAGAGGAGGAAGGCCATGAGGAAGCTCTTCGGGAAATACATCTTGGAATTCCTGCAAAATAGCCATCAAAGAAGGAGGAACATTTGTCAAGTCGTTAGTTCCTTGCGCTAGTCCCTTGCATACAAGGACATAGTGCAAGATGGATGGGTTGTTCCGCACTTCTCTCATCTCACTTTTGGTGGCAAGAAGAACACTCTTAGTTTTTCCACTCGAGTTTGGCTTGTAGCTCTCACTCACTATGGTGTGGTTCTCTCGCTCACCACTCTTCTCACAAGGTGTTTTTGCGTATTGCGCCCTCGCTAAAGCCTTTGCATTGTCCGCAATTATTTGGCTAGGAGTCATTGGTTGCAACACACAAGTTTTATCAAGCCATTTGAAGGTGTAAGTGTTTGAGTGACCATTATGCAAAGCACGCTTGTCATATTGCCACGGCCATCCGAGCAGCATATGGCAAACCGTCATTGGGACCACGTCACATTCCACCGTGTCCTTGTAGTGCCCAATTGAGAACGTCACCGAGACGGTGTGCTTGATCTTGAAGGATCCTTGGTCACTTAGCCATTGGATATGGTAGGGGTGTTTATGCGGATGGAGGGTGAGGTTGAGTTTCTCACACAATTCCGTGCTTGCAAGGTTGTGTCAACTCCCTCCATCGATGACAACTTTGATGGACTTCCCATTGATGCCGGCACGAGTTTGGAAGATGTTCGAGTGTTGGTCTTCATTTTCATTGACTTGGGTAGTCAAGACCCTTGTGACCACAAGCGATGGACTTGTGTCATGCTCACACACAAGAAGTTCTTGGTCCTCTTCCAAATGTTGCCTTGCCATCGCTTCCTTGACCCTTGCATCAAACTCTTCTTCACTCAAGTATTCTTCATCGCCGTTGTCATGGATGAACAAAACTTTCTTGTTCCCACATGCATTCGACTTGTGCCCTTTGCCTCCACACATGTAGCATTCACCATTGAATGGTTGATCATCCCTTGTGTGTTTGCCACTTGGGGGCTGTTTTCCTTGAGGGAGAGTTGGCTTGAAGGGAAGCTTGGTGGTACTTGAGGAGCTTCCACTTGGTGTTGTTGGAGTAGTGGTTGGCGCTTGCTTGTAGGTGAAGTACGTCTTTGGCTTGTTGTAATTGATGTCCTCTTGCACTTGACGCTCGGCCTTCGATGCGATGTGCACAAGCTCAACCATGTTGTTGTACTTTTGGAACTCGGTGATGCGCTTGATGGGATGGTTCAAGCCATTGATGAAACGTGCCATTGTTTGTTCATCTCGCTCTTCAATGTTGGCACGGATCATGTTGAGCTCCATTTGCTTGAAGTATTCTTCCACGGTCTTTGTCCCTTGACTAAGCGTTTGAAGCTTGTTGAAGAGGTCACGCGTGTAGTGTGAAGGAACAAAGCGGGATCTCATATGAGCCTTCATATCTTGCCAAGTTGCGATTGGAGGCTCTTCTTTTGCTTCGCGAGCGAGTTGGACTTGTTCCCACCAAAGGTTGGCGTACTCATCAAACTCGAGGGATGCCATGGCCATCATCTTCTCATTGCTATAGTTGTGCATGCGGAAGATCTTGTCGACCTTGAGTTCCCAAGAGAGATATTCCTCGGGATCATTGGAACCGGTGAACTTGGGAATGGTGAATTTGAGCTTGCCGAAAGTTTCTTCTCCATTGCGGTTCCGGTTGCGGCGGTTGCCATGATCTGGGCGGTCCTCATCATCATCCGAGATCTCATGTCTTGCTTGGTGATGGTTGCGTTGCTCTTGCGGTTGTTGAGGTGCCGCGTTTGGTGGTGGAACTTGGTTTTGGCGACGAGCTTGGGGAGCTTGCTCGTTTTGTTGGCGCGGTTGAGGACGAGGAGGAGGTTGATGGTCCTCAGGACGAGCTTGGGGAGCTTGCTCTTGTTCTTGTCGTGGGTGGTGCCGAGGAGCATTGTCTTGCGCCCTGTGGCGAGGAGGACGTCGAGCCGCATGCGCAATGGGCTGCTCTTCTTCTTCTTGATGTGGATGAGGCTCGTCATGACCATCATGTTGCCGACATGGACGATCATGTCGATGATGACGCCTTGGAGGATCTTCGAGTGCTTCACGTCGACGGTGATCTTGTTCGTCCTCTTCGGATGCTTCACTTGTTGTTGAAGGGACATGTCGACGGCGATGGCCTTGGTGGTCCATGTGAGGATGCTCTTGTTGAATCACAAGTGCCCTTGGTTGTGGCCGGTTCGCTTCACGTCTTGGAGGTATTGCGGAGAGGTCACCATCATAGCTTGACGTTGCAGCGTGACGCGGAGATGGTACCACTTGCGAAGAGCTCATGGATTGAAGAACGGGTCCATCCCGGTGCCTTGAAGCGTGACGGCGAGGTGCACTTGATTCACTTGAGGAGTGCCGAGATGAACTTGATTCGCGCGAGCGTGGCCTTGCTAGTCCATCAATGAGGCGTTGAAGCTTCTCATCCGTTGAGGCGAGTGCACGACCAAGAGCTTCATTTTGATGACCGAGGTTGTGTTGCATGGCATGCATTTGGCCACGGACTTCTTCGAAGCGGTTGTCAATGTTCTTGAATTCCACACGGGCCTCGCTAAATTGTTCATCTTGGCGCCGCTCGAGAGCTTCACAACGGTAGTTGAATTCTCCTCGGACCTTCCAATGGTCCCATCTTGTCATGAATTGTGTGTCATCCTCCGGAGGTTGTGGTGGTTGGGAGGGCTCTCCATGCCTGTCCATGATGAAAAGCCAACAAGGGTTGTATATGGAGAAAAGGGGTGCGGAGAGTTAGCCTTTTACCTCACCTTGAAGATTATATCAAACCAATTTCCACACAAATGAGCGAGAAGCGTGCAAAGTGAAATGGGCAAGAAACGCACAGACAAATATGCTACAACTCTCAAAAGCTTTTGGTGGAAGGTTAGGGTTGTGGAAAACCAAACGAAACGATCAAAGCAAAAAGGTTATTGTTCTACGTGGTAAAGAACCAAAGATCAAAAGCAAAAGGATACGATCTACAAAAACACGCAAAACACAAACGTGGAGAAAAACGGGGTTAGCACGACTATGAAAATGAGCACAAAAGGTCCTAACGAAGACTACGCTCGGTTGTCGTGCCAACTCAAGGAGAGACCACAACTCGTTTGCCAAAAGAGGATAAGCAATAGATTTGTGCACTTGTCTCGGTGCGCTCTTTCTTCTCTCTTGTTGGCTTACAAGCTTGGTATTCTCTTTGTATTGGGAGACTATGTATCTTTCTATTTTATCTTTTTTTTCCTTTTTTTGATTCTTTTTCTCCCTTTCTATACTACTATGTCAGCTTTTGTATTTGGCCTCACACTCTCACTTTCCGAAGGCAAGTGCACAATTCTTAGACAAACACAAAATGAGTTGCTCTCATAGGATAGATACACACAAAGGAAGATATGGGGCTGTCAAGGTGGTGCAAGTTATACCTTTGGTATTGTTGACGACTTGCAAGCGTTGGTGGGGGATGATGTTCGAGTGTCGCGGTGCCGTTGAGCGCGTGTTGACTTTGGTGCGGAAGCTGTTGTGAAAATGGCGACAAACACGCGAAACACGAACAAGCGAAGTGGAAAAGTCAGCAAACGAAATTGAGGCGTCAAAGGGCTAGGAAGCACGGTCAGAGGCGAGCGGTAGTACCGCTGGCAACGTCCGGTAGTACCGGCGAGCGGTAGTACCGCTTGTACGACCGGTAGTACCGGTGACTTGCGGTAGTACCGCTTGCACGGCCGGTAGTACCGCCAGTTGCGGGACAGGACGAACTCAAGTTGACAAGAATCCTCAAATTCGTGGAGATATGACCGAAAGGCTGGGCTAGGAACAACAGGGGCTATAGATCAACTCCAAAAGCAACAGATCTATGGACCAAAACCACGAAAAACTCACCAAATCCAAAGATCGATCCGAAGGCAAATTGGGGCTCTTTTTGGTGGGATTTTCGATTTTAACGGGGATCAAAGAAAAATTGTGGGAAAATTCGTGATCAACCGTGCTCTTGATACCAATATGTTATGGGGTAACCCTTGGGTTGGCCCGATATTTCACGAATTTCACGAGAGACGAGGGGAAAACGGTGGTCGGGGGAGGAAAGGGATGAAAACCACGAACACACGCACACCAAAACACGATACACGCCTATCCCTCACGCCGGTGGCAACTGGTCCAACATAATCCCTAGGATCGGTGTTGGGCGAAGCTCGCTCTCCACGCCAACAACGGGGGACGAGGTGCTTGGTGAGATCTTGACGACTTGGGGGCGAGAAACCGAGAACCCAAGGCCTTGTACAACTTGAACGCACTAGGCAAGATCCAAGACGGGGGTGGATAATCCGGTGCTCCTTGGTAGGAGCATGAGACCAATAGATATAAGTTCCTCAAAGGGTTTCCTTAATATCTATTATTATCCAAGTCTAGGGTTTACAATAGAGGGTGGGGGGCTATATATAGTCCAACCACAAAACAGGGGTAGTTTCGGAACGAAAAGGTAAATTATAGGAAGGAATACAAGGCAGGGCCGAACTCTTGCGTTCAGATTCAGTCAGGACCGGTAGTACCGGTCGGGCAACCGGTAGTACCGGTCGCAACCGGTAGTACCGCTTCGGGGGCGGTAGTACCGCAGGCGGGCCTGGAGCTTCCGTCTGAGGCGCCTGTAGCGAGCGGTAGGAGGGAGCGGTAGTACCGCTGTCCGGTAGTACCGGTTGCTGGGCCGGTAGTACCGCTGGCGTCTGGGGCATGGAGTGGTTCTTCCTGGAGCGTCCGGTAGTACCGGTCGGCTCAACCGGTAGTACCGCTGGCGTCTGGCAGCGACGGGTTGCTTCCGCTCCGCTTCCTCCGTTCCTTGGGTCCTTCTCTTCGTACCTGATGATGCACAGTGTATGCGTATGAAGTAGCAGGCCATCCAAGGGTGTATCGAAGTCACACAAGGAGAGGAGCGAGTTCACCTTAGCTTGAAGGAGTTTGGCTCGGGCGCGAGTCATGAGTCCACTTGGGGAGCTCGTGGGAGTAGATGTAGTAGCGGTCGTAGGACGGGCTGCATCAAGCCCGGATTCCAACAAATGGTTTGAAGCCATGAAATCCGAGATGGAATCCATGTATGAAAATCAAGTTTGGAACTTGGTGGAATTACCTCACGACCGAAAGGCCGTGGAGAACAAATGGATTTTCAAAAGAAAAACTGATGCTGATGGTAATGTGACCGTCTATAAAGATCGACTTGTCGCAAAGGGGTTTCGACAAATTCAAGGAGTTGACTACGATGAGACATTCTCTCCCGTAGAGATGCTAAAGTCAGTTAGGATTATGTTAGCAATTGCTGCATATTTCGATTATGAGATATGGCAGATGGATGTCAAAACCGCGTTTCTCAATGGTAATATTGAAGAAGAGTTGTATATGATACAACCAAAGGGTTTTGTCGATCCTAAGGATGCTAACAAGGTGTGCAAGCTTCAGCGATCCATCTATGGATTGAAGCAAGCATCACGAAGTTGGAATCTCCGCTTTGATGAGGTGATCAAAGAGTTTGGATTTGTCCAAACTTATGGAGAAGCTTGTATTTACAAGAAAGTGAGTGGGAGCAATGTGGCATTTCTGATATTATATGTGGATGACATATTATTGATCGGAAATGATATAGATCTTTTAAACAGTGTTAAAAGTTATCTAAACAGCAAATTTTCAATGAAGGACCTAGGTGAAGCGTCATACATATTAGGCATAAAGATCTATAGAGATAGACTAGACGCCTAATAGGGCTATCACAAAGTACATACCTTGATAAGATTTTAAAGAAGTTTAAAATGGACGGAAGTAAGAAGGGGTTCTTACCTATGTTGCAAGGCGAGACATTGAGTAAGACTCAAAGTCCGGCTTCGGCGGAAGAAAGAGAGATAATGGACAAAGTCCCCTATGCTTCAGCCATAGGCTCTATAATGTACGCCATGCTATGTACAAGACCGGATGTGGCACATGCTATTAGTTTGACTAGTAGGTACCAATCGGATCCAGGTTCGGAACACTGGATAGCGGTCAAGAATATCCTTAAGTACTTACGAAGAACTAAGGATATGTTTCTTGTATACGGAGGTGAAGAAGAGCTCGTCACTAAGTGTTATGTTGACGCTAGCTTTGACACCGATCCGGATGACTCTAAGTCTCAATACGGATACGTATTTCTCATGAATGGCGGAGCGGTTAGTTGGAGGAGCTCCAAACAACCTGTGGTGGCGGGATCAACAATGGAGCCCGAATATGTTGCTGCTTCAGAAGCGGCTCAGGAAGCAGTTTGGATGAAGGAGTTCATATCCGAACTAGGAGTGGTTGCAAACGCGTTGGACCCAATGGTGATCTATTGTGACAACAATGGTGCCATTGCCAATGCCAAAGAGCCAAGGTCTCACAAGCATTCCAAGCATATTAAGCGCCGGTTTCACTCCATCCACGAGCATGTCAAGGATGGAGATATAAAGATTTTTAAAGTACATACGGATCTCAATGTAGCAGATCCGTTGACTAAAACTCTCCCTAGAGCAAAACATGATCAACACCAGAACTCGATGGGTGTTAGATTTATCACTATGTAACTAGATTATTGTCTCTAGTGCAAGTGGGAGACTGAAGGGAATATGCCCTGAGAGGCAATAATAAAGTGTTTATTATGTGTATTCCAAGTATATGATAGATGTTTATTTTGCATGCTATAATTGTATTAATACGGAAACGTTAATACATGTGTGTTTAATAAACAAACAGAAAGTTCCTAGTTATGCCTCTCTCATAAACTAGCTCGTTGATTAACAAGATGATCAAGGTTTCCTGATCATGGACATTGGATGTTGTTAATAACGGGATCACAACATTAGTGTAATGGTGTGATGAGCATTCATCCGAAGTATAGCATTACGATCAAAGTCATTGAGTTTATATTGCTATAACAACTTACGAAGTGATCCTAATCCTTAGACCATGAGATCATGTCAATCACTAACACCAGAAGAGTTTCTTGATAACATCAAACGTCACACCATAACAGGGTGATTATAAAGATGGATTCAAAACTAATAAAGTGTTATGTTGAGGCTCATGGATAGTGGAATTTGTGCATCCCGATGATGGATAGATATACTCTGGGCCCTCTCGGTGATATCACATTGATTAGCTTGCAAGCAAGTGATTTGATCACTAGAATGTTATATCACGGGAACGAGAAAAGAGTGCATGTCAGTAACGAGATCAAACTAGGTATGGAGATACCGATGATCGAATCTCGGACATGTAATATATCATGAAACAAAGGGATTAAGATACTAGCGTAAAAGGTTTCGACGATCACAAGAAAGTCATCGTTGAATGTGTGGGAGTCAGTATGGGTCTCCAGATCCCGCTTCTGATTATTGATCCGAGAGGGGTCTCGATCATGTCTGCATTATTCACGAACCATAGGGTGACACACTTAAGAGACACCGACATCCAATTGGAGCAAAAGTTTCATGCCGAAAGAATGAACAAGCTCAGGAATTTATTTCACTAGATACCGAAACAGGTTTTCAGGTGAAATTGCATAAAGTGGTTATGCATGTGAAATAGAATTCTAGCAAGGGGTTATTTGTGAATGTTTGTCATTAAAGTAATTGACAAAATTCTGAATAAAATAAGAGTTTTATTTAATGAGAGTTTGCATTAAATTTGGTGGAAATTTAATGGCATGTTTGAGTGGGATTTTGAGTGGAGGGATATGAATGGATTTTTGTGAGTGGACTGTCCACCCACATGAATGAAGGAGGGGAGGGGAAGCCCCATGGCCGGCGGCCACCCCCTTGGGGTTCCCCCTCCTCCTATAATAGGCACCCCTCTCCTCACTTCTCACTCACACCTCCTCGTGAAGGATCTCTCTCCCCCTCTAGAATTTATCCCCCATGGTCTCGGACTAGCGAGATACATGATCCCGGTGGCTATTCGGCAAGAAAGAGTTGTGCTTCCGCTGCATCGCTGGAGCGAGGAGGCGGAGCTTGCTCGGTGCCTCGAACGTGTGTGCGAGCACGGATGCGCTGCTGATTTGTGGCGCTAGGACTTCCTCTCCATCTTTAGATCGGAAAGAGATCGTCTACATCAACCACGAGTTGAACTCGTTAAGCTTTGTCGGTCTTCAAGGGTATGTTCTCTACGGATATACATCCGCCCGTTGTTTGTATCTAATAGATAGATCTTGGTACATAGTTCACATCGTAGGAAATTTTTTTGTTTTCTATGCTGCGAACCCTACAGAGCTGGTGATCGGAGTGAAGAGATGAGATCACCAGAGATCAGGGAGATCGTCGGTGAGAGAGGTTTTAGGGTTTAGGCTGTGGGGTGGTCACCATTCCTGATGAATTCTGGTGATATTATAGATGAATAGAAATGATTCCTAGCTGTGATTTTAGGAAAATGATTAATCATCTCTTTGAGAGGATTTGGTTATGAAGCCTATGTATATGGATTGCTTAACAGGCATGGTTATTGTGAGACCATCTAATGAATGGTACACAATTTCTATTTATTGCTAAGTTTTCATAAACTATACTTTGAATTGGATTATATTGTAAGCATTGAAGAACTTTTATCGAATACAGTGCTATACTTGATAGATATGTTGGCCTATGATGCTGGTCTGAGGCACTCCTAGGTAAAAACAAATGTTTTTATCTGTTGCCTCTCTTTTCATGTGTTCATGATAGATAGTTCTAAACAATGAATCATATAGTTTTTAGGAAAATGATTTGATAAGCTTTATAAGAAGTTTCATGGATGATTTTTTTTTATGAGAGAAATTTGCAACACAAATCCACTTATGAGGTTCTACTATCGTTGGAATGTGCCCAGTAGTGGTTAATTAAGGAATTCCTTTGCATCTAGTTTTAAAACTAGAGAGTACCATCCAAGATCAATGATGCAAAGACTGACATCTTGGCTATGAGTTGATTGTATTTATACTTGGCTGTTTAGATTTCTTCAGGGATGAATATACAACTCACTTAGGTGTTTTTCTAAGAAGAACCTTTATAGAACAAATCATGTTCTTATGGAATGGATAAGATCAATAGAAATAATGATCTTTTTTAAAACTCACCAATCAGATGTTGTTGGTGATGTTGATGTGGTGATTGATCTTGATGGCTTGCTTCTGGAACTATGACCTCTCCCTAGGCCTTGCTCTGCACTTCCTGGTACAGGCCCTGCTCCACCTTGCTCCTATGAGCTCCTACTTGTCCTTGTTGTCCTTCTAGACCACCCCCTCCATTAGGTCACCATCTTGTGGATGATCTGATTGGATTTCTACGAAGATGGGTTGGTTGATCTATTGTATATCTAGCAAGAACTGCTAGGGTTTTGGCTTTGTTCTTGGGAGATATAACTGGGATATGTTGGTGAAGAGATGTGCAGTGCTGTTGTGTGCTAGTGTGGTGTTGATACTTCCCTTCTCCCTGTGTTGTTCGACAACACATAGCATGCATTTAGATGAGTGAACTGCTTCACTGTGCTCCTCTTCTTTGGATCAGATCAAGTGAATTTACTTAACTTTCTATCCTTTTACTATTTTTTGATCTAGTGAAACTTGCCCCTTTTACTTTGGCTTATGATGTTGTTCTGAAGCTTTTTTGATGTGAAAGAACAAATACTATACATTGGTGGAACTTGCCCCACTATTTACTTAATGAGGTAGAAGTGAACAGTGCACTTCACTGTTTCTAACTAAGAGTAAAACTAACAAAATGATTTCTTTGTTCTTCTTATTCCTTTTTGTTTTGCTAGTATAGAAGCTTACAAGATCAAGATGTAATTTAGGAATAGATAGATAGTTTAGGATTTATTTATTTAACTTATTTGTAATTTTTCATTTATTCACTTTGTAAAGATCTGTGTAATATCATTCTTTTATTCAATAATATTTCCTAATCATTGTGACTTGTCCCTGGAATATACTTGTTTAATATATACATTTATATTAGTATTGTTGTAATGGAATAAAGAAAAGAAATAAGAGATACTTTCTTATTTAAATTATTCTGTTTGTATCCTTTTCAACTTTCATTATTGTTTAATAAATATTATATAATCAAACAATATTACTAAATCATTTAGGAAAAAAATTAAATACTAGTTACTTCTAATTTTTAAATCTTTTTCAAATAAATCAAATTTAAACTTGAATTCAAATTGTTTATCCAAAGTCCTTTGGATTCCTAAAGATCATGTCAAAATTTATAGCAATCACTCTAAAGACCTAAACCTATATCAAAGATAGTGAAATAAACTCTAGTCACTTTAGGTTTTTGTTTAGCGAAAATTTTACCGCAATTTTACAGATGAATGCATTCAAATGCACAAATTCTTATTTCTACCCTTCATTGGTGCCTAAATGTTGGGATGTTACACCTATATAAAGGCCCCTTCTTCTACCTTTGGATGCTTCTTGTTCCCCAACCTCAAGAACCCTAAAGCTGAGCCACCAAATCAACAAGATCTCCCCCTCCAACCATCCAAAGTCCTTGATCTTTGGAGAAACGAAGGAGGAGGCCTTGATCTACATCTTCACCAAAAGAGATCTTCATTTCCCCCTCATTCACTTAAGGGCACCTGTAAGGTTCCCAACCTTTAATAAGGTAGAGATCCCTGTGTTTACAATGCCAGTCCCTGGATCAATGGCTAGCATCCATAGTTAGGATGTAATATAAAGAAACAAAGGTCATAATACAACTTTATAACCAGGAATAACATAATTTATTACATCTTACATAGCTCATTTGGCTATTACATTACATTGCAGCAGAATATCTATAAGCATGGGGTCCTTCATCTTCAAGGTGCCACAGGCAGACATGTTGGTTGTAGACTTGTAATCCTAATCATTAAACTTCACTAATATCAAACAAACCTGCAACATAACAAGTTACAGCTACAAGGGTCAATACATTTGAATTGTATTGGCAAGTGATACTATGGTAGTATAGTGGAGTCTATCATCTATATGCATTTGGCTAAGTGGAGCTTAGGCTTGCTTTGCTCAAAATAGATTTTCCTTATCATTTGAAAACACTAAGTTTTTGTTTGACAAAAATCACCCAAGGAACCACCAATAGAAATTGGTGAACCTTAAACCCTTGTTTAACCACAAGCTTTTAACTTAGAAATTGGGATGATGAGATTCTTGATAGCTTCCATGTATTGATGCTCAAGTTGTCCATTACCATGGACTTGGCTAAGTATTTAGATTTTTCACTCTGCAGAGGTTGTGCACTTTCCCCACAAGACTTGGTTTCACCAAGACAAGATCTTTCAGAAGCCTTCCCTTAGACCAGAATGGACGCGTTCCAACCTATCATTCCCCTACCACCAACTGTCCATTTGGCTAAGTTCTTGCAACCTATATGATCCAGGCAGAGCCCATAATGCCATGTGGTTGCACTTGAAGCTTCTCAACATTTGACATCTCAAATCTCTTTGTTCCTGGGTGGCCATCCACAAGTGAGATACACAAGGTAAACCATAGAAATGGGCCTTGTGAACCACTCAACACAAACCATTCCTTCCATTCCACCCAGGTGATTCATTCACTTAGTTGTTTTATTAAACAAAAACACAAGTCCTCAGACTTAGAAATTTTTCATAGAATGATTATATATTCCACCCTTGTTTTCTATTAGCTAAGCTAAGCATGGTAGTAGTAGGAATCTTAACTTAGGAATTTCTACTAAGGTTTCATCTACTAGGATTTCCCATAGCATGGTTTATACTTAGCAAAATTCCATGCAAGTCCTACTTAGAAATATCACTAATGCATAGTGAAAATAATGGGACAAAAGTATGAAGCATCACTTGAATTTTTGGTAGAGAGTATAAGTTCACTCCTTGATCTTTGCAATGTTCACACACTTCAAGTTACTACAATTCAATCAAGCAAACAACATTTCAAACTACCATTCAAGCAATTCAACACATAAAATAATAATAACAAAACAATGCATGCAAGCATGCTAAAGATTGTTTTATTTGGAGAAGTGGTTTCTAATGGTTCATAAACATTTGAAAACACCTAATGGTCATTTTATAAATTGGCAAAACCATTTGCAAAAGGTTTTACTTCATAAACCATTTTTAGACTAAGTCATTATTTTATGTGGTGTAGAAATGCTTTTAATAAGGCAAAATTCTATTGGTTTCACAAAATATGTTTTCAAACCATATAATCTTGTGTTTAGGGTCAGAGAGTTTATTTCCAAAACATTTTCTAAAGGTTTTCCTCAAAACCATTTTTAATAATCAAACCATATTTTTATTTAACTAGAAATGGTTTAAATCAAATATTCATTCTTTTGTTTCACCAAATACATTTTTGAAACCAAAATTTGTTTCCTATGGTCAGTAGGTTCAACACACACCATTTGCAAAAGATTTTATCCTCAAAATCATTTTAAAACAATTTTTATATCCTAATCATGCATACACAAGTTTCTGCAAAAAACAAACATTTTAACAGAAGCTTTTTACTAAACAAAGTGCATGGTTGGTTAGGGCTTGTTTTTTTGAATCCATTGATATAAAGTTTGCAAAATTTGGACGTGTAGATTAAAAGTTATAGAATTTACAAATTCACATATCTAATAGATTCAAATCTGTTTTTAATTCTGTCTCTGTGACACACGGCGCATTTCTATTCGTCGGTACCGCTTCGGCCGGATCAAGCGATGGCAGCCGTTAGATTTAAGTCATATCGCACAGTGCAGAGATGCTACTTACCCCTTCGCTCTCTTTCTATCGCATCCGTCAGATCAGAATCCTACGGTCGCTACGCGTTTGACCACTAAGCAGCGGCGCTCTGGCGGCAGCGCTCAGACGAGGTCGTCTCCGGTGATACAGGACGCAAGGGAGAGGGAGAGAAGGCTCACCGCGTGTCACATCCCAAAATTCTCCTAATTTTGGAATGTGAAATAAATAAATAAGTTTGATTGATTGTTTGACTATGTTGAAAATTCTCAAAGAGAAGAAACTTTTTGAATAGAAAATCCTCTCAACCATGAATTCAAAATCTTATATTCTTTTGTTAAGACCTAAGTAGCCATATAGGCAAAAGGGCATGGATTGATTATGGATTGTAGAATTGGTGTGCAAGGTTTCAAAATGAAAATCATGAAGCATTCATAAGCATTTCATCCATGCAAAGTTCTCACAAACTGAATCCAAATCCTGGTATCTAAATCCTATAGTTGATTTGCCCAAATGTTCCTAAGGGTAACTAAATTGACTTTTTAAAACCCACTATTGCTAAGACAGCGATTATTGCTAAATTATAGCCTAAAAGGATCCAATTAATATTACAAAATTTTAGAAACAAAATTGAGCTCATTTGGAGCTAGTATGAAAAAGTTATGAAACAAATACAAACACATAAAGATATAAATAAAATGAAATATACAAGGATTTATAAATCCACTACTTCCAAACTAGTAAAATATTACAAACTTGATCCTATAATGATCTATTCGATTTTAGAAAAATTTAGAAACAAGAATCATGTCATTTGGAGTTCGTATGCAAAAGATATGAGGGAAACAAGTAAAAAAAAAACGGGCCGGCCCACCCGGTCCGACCGGACCGAGCCAGCCAGGCAGGCCACGCGTACGGG
Source organism: Avena sativa (assembly GCA_916181665.1). Lineage (NCBI taxonomy): Eukaryota > Viridiplantae > Streptophyta > Magnoliopsida > Poales > Poaceae > Avena > Avena sativa. The sequence continues at coordinate 332,966,913 of OV702285.1, forward strand.
ATCGATCGGGTTGCTCCAAAAAGCGTGCAAAATCTGTTTTGTTAAACCTATCTCTACTCAAACTGCTATAACTTTTTATCTATAACTCTGAATCGACTTCCGTTTGTTTCTACTTGTTCTCTACTCCAAGGCGTATCTCTAAACCATCATAAACCTCCATATAAACTCGTGAGGCCACGGCTGTATGAGTTTCTATTCTCGAAATCCTGAATCTACATATGCCCGAATTTTTTTTCGCTTTTTAACCCATCTAGACTTCATCGTTTGCCTTCGGTCAAAAAACAAAAGTTGTAGGAATCGTCGAAATCTTTCAACGCCGACAAACCTCACCTCTTTTCATCCACCACAGCCAGAGAATTTCGCATCGCAATATTTCAGATCTTAAGGTGTAAATCCAAGATCTACTCGCGCTCGTTTCTTCAAATCCAAATTCCTTTGGTGAGAAGGTAGGAATAATGATTCCCCACAACTTTTATGTTCTGAGTTTTTCAATTTGACCTACGGATTTGTCTCTCTAACACAGATCTATTTCTTGTCTATTCTGAGCCAAAATCGGGTCAATCTCTTCTTCTAGCCACCGGATCCTATCCAGACGGTCGAGATCCAATCAAACCGGTGCGTGCCATGTCATCATCCTAGTCATCTTCATCATCAACACCACATCAACGTAAGGTCAACATCTAGTCCCAGTCAGCATGCAAAGTCAACATGTCCAGTCAGCGGAATATTCCCTGGAATATTCCGTTCGAATTTAAAATTGCACATTATAGATCTAACTTGTAAAATTCATTAGAAATTCATACCATGTCCAAAAATTGTGTATAATATATCAAATTGAAGATAATTTCACGTAGAATCATCTTATCAGAATAGATCCAACTTTTACTGTACGTGGTTACTGCAGTAATTTAATTAGTTTTAATGGTCTTTTAGTTTAATAAATTCATAAGAAATTATCCGTAACTCCGAAAAATATGAATAATATATCAAATTGAAGCTACTGTAATGTACTTTAATAATATATGGTTGGATCTAGCCTTTGAGGAATATTTACCCCATAGCAATTTAATTAGTTTTAATGGCTTTAGAAATCATTAAATTCGTAGAAAATTATTTGCATATCACAAAAATATAAATAATATACCGATAGAAAGCTGGTTCCATGTAGATCATCAGTCTGTAAATGGTTCAGTAAAATACTATAAGGTTTCGCAGCAATTAAATAAATGGTTTAATGGCTTATTTAGAGTAATAAATTCATAAGAAAATAAATACTATTCAGAAAATTACAAATAATATGTCCCTGAAATCACAATTCCGTGGAGATTGATATAATTTTAGTTTGATTTTTAGGCAACAGAAACTGTATGAATCGTTTAAAACCCATTAAACACTATTTAAATCATACAAAAAGATCTATAACTCCGATTAGGGTGAATCCAATGCCTACTGGTTCGTATTAACGTCCTCTATCCAGTAAACCCAAGAAAAAAATTTAATTCTACAGTTAGAACAGGCGTTACAACAGAACTATCAAAACCCTTATATTGGCAAGTAATCATTAATAACAAGTACCCTATTGCATTGAATGAACTCATACATGCATCATATGATATATTAATATTCATAAAACTAATTATACCCATTGTGTAATGTTAAATCATCATGCATGTTTTCGATCATCCTTGTTGTGTTTGCTATGTTTGCAATTGTTTTCATTGGAACTACCTTGTCCTCGTATTAGATTGTTCGGAGAGTGCGATTGCTACGGAGAAATACAATCAACACCCATATTATCAACATAAGGCAAGTTACACCACTTTTTCATAATTTTTGCCCAGTTTTGATTCTATGCATGTGATCTTCAAAATTCTGTAGTATGAATGTGTAGGATGTTCTAGTAGAATTTTTCCTTAATATTATTTTGCAAGTGCGATGATCTTGTAGTATGCCATGAGTAACTCTATACTTAGGATTTACCCTCCTAATAGGATACCCCTGTTTTTGCTAAGTATTGGTTGCTATGCTATATATACAAAGTACCGTTGGGGGTTCAAAAGACAAAGAATTTTCTAAGTATAAAGGCTCTCTAGAGCAAACTTTTCTTCTCAAATCCACTTCAAAATAAAACTAAGTTTTCTTCTGGGCGGAATGGTTATCGGGTCAACGAGTGTGATTTTGGTGGAGGACGGCCGCCCAGGAATCAAAGAAGTCTGCCATGTTTCAGAATTCAGAAGCTTCCAGTGCAACCACAATACATTATGGGCTCTGTCTTGGCCTAGTACTTAGTGGGAAACCTCACCTGGGTACCAACATTTGGAGGTTCTTGGCACGGTTGGATCCGGAAGGTAGAGGGGCTACTAAGGGAAAGCCTCGCCATGGTCTTGTCTGTTAAAGGACTTGATCGTGGGTTGTGGGTAAAGTGCACAAACTCTCGAGAGTATTGCAATCTGATCGATCAGCCGTGTTCACGGAAACAGAACAACATTGAGCATCTGAAGGATGGAGCCTCTGAAGGATCTTCCTCTCTCTTTTCTAAAACAAAGTTTTGAAACCCCATGGCGTGCGTAATATCGCTGATGGGTGGGAATTTGGGAACTTGGTGTGTAATATCCAAGTGACGCTTGGTGCGTAATATCCAAGTGTTTGGTTGTTTGGACACTTGGTGAGTAATATCCTCGTGTGCCATTCGACCCTATTTTATATAATAAAATGTTTACCAAGTAGGGTAAAACTCTCCCTCTCTTTTCTCCATACTTATAGAAAATTAGCTTTATGCAAATGAACTCCAAAGCCTAAACTAGCCTTGCATGTAGAGTTAGTCTTTCCTTCCTTGGTGTAATTTGCCAATACATTCAAAGTATTGACCCAACTTGTTGGCTGCACGTTTCATGTGCAGAATTTCGGAGATCTTTGAAACGTGCGCTAGGATCGCGGGTCTTCACTCAACCTGCCTGTGGCATTGATGGGACTTCAAGTTGTATTTATATCGCTTCTGTTGTAATAATGTAAACTCTGGATTATTCGATTCATGTAATAAAGACTTGTGTTTTACATGATATTTCATCGACTGTGAGTTCTAGCTATTGATCCAGGGACTAGCATGTTATTCACAGGGACTTAGGATCTTACTTGATCCGAGGTCACTACAGATGGTATCAGAGCATAAGTTGACTGTAGATCGTGACCCTAGACATGGAAAAACCTTAGGACAAATATTTTCTAAGTTATTTCAGAAAACTCTCATACTTCTCATCATCTACCTTGGGGTTTTAAAATTTCTTAAGTCTCTTCTTTTCAACATTAGAAAATGACCACTACACACTTCAAGAAGAAACTTTTCTCAAGATTACATTTTCAAAGAAGATCATCTCAATGTTTCGATTAAGTTGGTACTTGAAGATCTCCATGAAAGATGTTCCAAGACTGAAGCAACGAGATTAAATACTTCAAAGGCCTTAAATCAATGTTATTAACTGAAGAACTCGAAAGATTGAAGATTATGAAGAACATGAAGACTATCAAGAGCACCAATACTTTTGGAGACTCGAAGCCTCGAAGATTCCAAGTGACCTATTAGGAACCAAACCCGAATAAGATTTCGCTAAATATAGATACGACAAATTGTTTGCTATCTTGTATGGTTTATTACCATAGCTAATGAAAACCTATTTTCTAAACAAGATTTCTTGTATGGGTTATTCTTCTTCTTTCCATACTCCATTCGTTCCTACTCTAAACCTTGGTCAACTCGACGGATGGACCATATCAATAAGGAGGACAAGGAACTCAACTCCACCAAGCGTAAGAGCCACGCCGATGCAAAGAAGTGGATGCTCCAGGTTGAAGAAAGAATGAAGTATGCCAACATTGAAGTCAACAGAATGCTTCATTATGCCACCCAATTCCTAAAGGACGACGCTCCAACTTGGTGGGAGATGGAACACACCATTGATGATCATCAAGGGGTGATATCTTAGGAAGAATTTAAAGTGGTTCTACTTCAATCTCGTCTCGTATACCAAAAATCCAAGAAGTTGAAGTCCCGAAACATTTAGCTAGCACGATCTATGGAGAAATAGGACATATCACCAAGGAGCATCATGATCAGCGCCCCTACTGTGAAGGAAGGCACCCATCAGAAGAATGTCCCACCTCTCAAGTTACATTCTTACTATGCGAAGGGACCAATCACAACCCTGCTTAATGCACCTCTACCCGGTGGTACATCAACTGAATCAACAAGTCAGAGACGGAATGCGCCAAGACCTCATGAAGCTCCGCGAGGACACGACAAAGATAGGGGACGGATTCAAGACTCTAGACACCGCACCCAAAGTCATCACTTCGCAATACTTGACATATGAAAGGAATGCCCATTTCCCCCAAACTGGCTCAAGGAAACGATCAAGGCTTCCAAATGTTGAGGTAGAGCATGAAGAACCACAAGATGGGATGTCCTTGCCAAAAAGGAGGAAGGATCTAAGCAAAAGTCCTATGCTTCCAGTGTCACAATCCTAGGCATTATGCTGATAATTGTCCAAAACATGTGAATGTAGCTGGAAAGGATAAAAAACGACGATGGTAATAGCAATAGAAGACCTCTATTAGGAGAACTATCATATTTTATACTTATTAGATGTTCTTATATTTCTTGTCTATCTTTTCTATAACCTCTTCTTGTTCAAATTTGTGGTTGTCCATTCTTATGATACCTATATGAGAGTTAGCTAAGTAAAAGAACAAATAGTATGACATAAATAAACATCTCATTAAGTTTGGTTAGGTCTGGACCACCATATTTTATCTCTTTAGGAGATCATCGCTATCGTGTTAGCATATTGTTTTTACCAACTTATGTGGTATGACAATATAGGTTGCTTGCTTGTTTGTACTGAACCATATCGTGTGATGCCTTGTTTAGGATCTGTTGTTTTGAAACTCTAAAGTTGCTAGAGTTTTCGTGTGGTTTTTAAAATTATTTTAATGATGTGAATTGATTGAAATTCGTGGGATTACTGCTGCAGTTTTCTTCCTGACCTGTTGTGCCGCGCGATTTTTCATATTTTATTGATAACTCAGATAAATCTCAAAAAGATAGGATCTGGAGCGTAATTACCTGTAGTATATGCACAAAAATTGGCTAAAATTTCTGATGAGTTTAGTTCTGTCAGAAAAATTCGTGAAACCATCTGTACCGTTTTGACAGATTTTGTTTGTTGCTATGTTGTACTCTAGTATTGTTCCCAATGCTTTCAAACTATTTTGTGGTTATATATTGCTATATTTAGACCCCTGTAATGTTATTATACAAGTGTTTGATTGTGTGTTGATCGCTTATGATTGTTTGCTTGTTTGTGACATTGAATGCTTCATATATTTATGGGTAGGATTATTTTCTTAGTCGTTTCCTTCCTATAGAATCTATTCTTCCCTATCTTGAACCCTGGGAGATATAATGATGTGTTAAGTGGAATGTTTGACCACACAATGCATTTAGGAAAGATAATGCTTCACCTAATGGAAAAAGGATGTGGAAGTATGAAGTGTTGCACATGATGTTATGTAGTAGATTACCCAACCTGAAAGTTGAAGTAGCGATAGCTTAGTTTTAGTAGTAGCTTTGTAGATTGGATACATGGGAGTATACATAGAGCATTAGCTCGTGCCCATGGAAACATTCTTCAAGGCAAGTGAGAATGCCCGAGTGATAGAAAAACGTGATTCACCTATCCTCATACAGGGTAATGATTTGGGTGCAGGATGGATTGATCACCATTCCTACTACTCTTATTATTCGCTCTTGTACTGTTGGCTTTGCGAATCTTGAGTGCCTTTCAGCCTTAGCAGAGAGCCGGCGTTGATCCTCAACCTTAGAATGGTAGATTGTTCCACCTCTACAAAAGCATTCATTGCTAAGCGTAGGAATATACGGTAAGGATGAATCCCAACTGTGAAATTATGGACACCGTGAAATAAACGTTCCCTATTTGCCCACCATGAGAGTTTTGCTAGTTTAAGAAGTGCTTTCTTGGAAACTATCAATCATGATGTTTAGAATGTGCTAGAGACATTGTGCCAATAAAAGTCTAAAGGAGAACCAATCTGAGCTAAGTGAATCCTCGAGAAGTGACCTAGTCAATTTTCTTTTAAGGGTGGTAGCATCCTAATGGATCCCGGACCTTTCTTTCTTTCTAGCCTTCCCAAATCTCGGGACGAGATTTCTTTTAAGGGTGGTAGTCTGTCACATCCCAAAATTATCCTAATTTTGGAATTTGAAATAAATAAATAAGTTTGATTGATTGTTTGACTATGTTGAAAATTCTCAAAGAGAAGAAACTTTTTGAATAGAAAATCCTCTCAACCATGAATCCAAAATCTTATATTCTTTTGTTAAGACCTAAGTAGACATATAGGCAAAAGGGCATGGATTGATTATGGATTGTAGAATTGGTGTGCAAGATTTCAAAATGAAAATCATGAAGCATTCATAAGCATTTCATCCATGCAAAGTTCTCACAAACTGAATCCAAATCCTGGTATCTAAATCCTATAGTTGATTCGCCCAAATGTTCCTAAGGGTAACTAAATTGACTTTTTAAAACCCACTATTGCTAAGACAGCGATTATTGCTAAATTATAGCCTTAAAGGATCCAATTAATATTACAAAATTTTAGAAACAAAATTGAGCTCATTTGGAGCTAGTATGAAAAAGTTATGGAACAAATACAAACACATAAAGATATAAATAAAATGAAATATACAAGGATTTATAAATCCAATACTTCCAAACTAGTAAAAATATTACAAATTTGATCCTATAATGATGTATTCGATTTTAGAAAAATTTAGAAACAAGAATCATGTCATTTGGAGTTCGTATGCAAAAGATATGAGGGAAACAAGTAAAAAAAAAAAACGGGCCGGCCCACCTGGTCCGACCGGACCGAGCCAGCCGGGCAGGCCACGCGTATGGGATCGATCGGGTTGCTCCAAAAAGCGTGCAAAATCTGTTTTGTTAAACCTATCTCTACTCAAACTGCTATAACTTTTTATCTATAACTCCGAATCGACTTCCGTTTGTTTCTACTTGTTCTCTACTCCAAGGCCTATCTCTAAACCATCATAAACCTCCATATAAACTCGTGAGGCCACAGCTGTACGAGTTTCTATTCTCGAAATCCTGAATCTACATATGCCCGAATTTTATTTTGCTTTTTAACCCATCTAGACTTCGTTGTTTGCCTTCGGTCAAAAAACGAAAGTTGTAGGAATCGCGAAATCTTTCAACCCCGACAAACCTCACCTCTTTCATCCACCACAGCCAGAGAATTTCGCATCGCAATATTTCAGATCTTAAGGTGTAAATCCAAGATCTACTCGCGCTCGTTTCTTCAAATCCAAATTCCTTTGGTGAGAAGGTAGGAATAATGATTCCCCACAACTTTTATGTTCTGACTTTTTTAATTTGACCTACGGATTTGTCTCTCTAACACAGATCTATTTCTTGTCTATTCTGAGCCAAAATCAGGTCAATCTCTTCTTCTAGCCACCGGATCCTATCCAGACGGTCGAGATCCAAACAAACCGGTGCGTGCCATGTCGTCATCCCGGTCATCTTCATCATCAACAACACATCAACGTAAGGTCAACATCTAGTCCCAGTCAGCATGCAAAGTCAACATGTCCAGTCAGCGGAATATTCCCTGGAATATTCCGTTCGAATTTAAAATTGCACATTATAGATCTAACTTGTAAAATTTATTAGAAATTCATACCACGTCCAAAAATTGCGTATAATATATCAAATTGAAGATAATTTCACGTAGAATCATCTTATCAGAATAGATCCAACTTTTACTGTACTTGGTTACTGCAGTAATTTAATTAGTTTTAATGGTCTTTTAGGTTAATAAATTCATAAGAAATTATCTGTAACTCCGAAAAATATGAATAATATATCAAATTGAAGCTACTGTAATGTACATTAATAATAACTGGTTGGATCTAGCCTTTGCGGAATATTTACCCCGTAGCAATTTAATTAGTTTTAATGGCTTTAGAAATCATTAAATTCGTAGAAAATTATTTGCATATCACAAAAATATAAATAATATACCGATAGAAAGCTGGTTCCATGTAGATCATCAATCTGTAAATGGTTCAGTAAAATACTATAAGGTTTCGCAGCAATTAAAATAAATGGTTTAATGGATTATTTAGAGTAATAAATTCATAAGAAAATAAATACTATTCAGAAAATTACAATTAATATGTCCCTGAAATCACAATTCCGTGGAGATTACAGATATAATTTTAGTTTGATTTTTAGGCAACAGAAACTGTATGAATCGTTTAAAACCCATTAAACACTATTTAAATCATACAAAAAGATCTATAACTCCGATTAGGGCGAATCCAACGCCTACTGGTTCGTATTAACGTCCTCTATCCAGTAAACCCAAGAAACAAATTTAATTCTATAGTTAGAACAGGCGTTATAACAGAACTATCAAAACACTTATATTGGCAAGTAATCATTAATAACAAGTACCCTATTGCATTGAATGAACTCATACATGCATCATATGATATATTAATATTCATAAAACTAATTATACCCATTGTGTAATGTTAAATCATCATGCATGTTTTCGATCATCCTTGTTGTGTTTGCTATGTTTGCAATTGTTTTGATTGGAACTACCTTGTCCTCGTATTAGATTGTTCGGAGAGTGCGATTGCTGCAGAGAAATACAATCAACACCCATATTATCAACATAAGGCAAGTTACACCACTTGTTCATTATTTTTGTCCCAGTTTTGATTCTATGCATGTGATCTTCAAAATTCTATAGTATGCATGTGTAGGATGTTCTAGTAGAATTTTTCCTTAGTATTATTTTTCCTTAGTAACTCTATACTTAGGATTTACCCTCCTAATAGGTTACCCCTGTTTTTGCTAAGTATTGCTTGCTATGCTATATATACAAAGTACCGTTGGGGGGTTCAAAAGACAAAGAATTTTCCAAGTATAAAGGCTCTCTAGAGCAAACTTTTCTTCTCAAATCCACTTCAAAATAAAACTAAGTTTTCTTCTGGGCGGAATGGTTGTCGGGTCAACGAGTGTGATTTTGGTGGAGGACGGCCGCCCAGGAATCAAAGAAGTCTGCCATGTTTCAGAATTCAGAAGCTTCCAGTGCAACCACAATACATTATGGGCTCTGTCTTGGCCTAGTACTTAGTGGGAAACCTCACCTGGGTACCAACATTTGGAGGTTCTTGGCACGGTTGGATCCGGAAGGTAGAGGGGCTACTAAGGGAAAGCCTCGCCATGGTCTTGTCTGTTAAAGGACTTGATCGTGGGTTGTGGGTAAAGTGCACAAACTCTCGAGAGTATTGCAATCTGATCGATCAGCCGTGTTCACGGAAACAGAACAACATTGAGCATCTGAAGGATGGAGCCTCTGAAGGATCTTCCTCTCTCTTTTCTAAAACAAAGTTTTGAAACCCCATGGCGTGCGTAATATCGCTAATGGGTGGGAACTTGGGAACTTGGTGTGTAATATCCAAGTGACGCTTGGTGCATAATATCCAAGTGTTTGGTTGTTTAGACACTTGGTGAGTAATATCCTCGTGTGCCATTCGACCCTATTTTATCTAAGAAAATGTTTACAAAGTAGGGTAAAACTCTCCCTCTCTTTTCTCCATACTTAGAGAAAATTAGCTTTATGCAAATGAACTCCAAAGCCTAAACTAGCCTTGCATGTAGAGTTAGTCTTTCCTTCCTTGGTGTAATTTGCCAATACATTCAAAGTATTGACCCAACTTGTTGGCTGCACGTTTCATGTGCAGAATTTCGGAGATCTTTGAAAGGTGCGCTAGGATCGCGGGTCTTCACTCAACCTGCTTGTGGCATTGATGGGACTCCAACTTGTATTTATATCGCTTCTGTTGTAATAATGTAAACTCTGGATTATTCGATTCATGTAATAAAGACTTGTGTTTTACATGATATTTCATCGACTGTGAGTGTTAGCTATTGATCCAGGGACTATCATGTTATTCACAGGGACTTAGGATCTTACTTGATCCGAGGTCACTACACCGCGTTCGTGGAGTGATGCTGAAGCTCAACTTGCTTGCAGTTTGTCAAGGGGCGCACGAGGTCACCGTGGATTGCTCACCGGAGTTCACAACTGCGTCGGCATGCGCTGTTTGTCTTTGCTGGCAAGGATACAGGCAATGCCAAGGCACAAAAATGGTTGCGTTAGCTACGCACAGAAGCGGCGAGTACGGGTGCATCCAGAAGAGGGGTAGGCGCTGTAACACCGCGGTTCTGAAAAGACCGAGGCTTCTATGTGACATGCCAATCCCTGGATCGGTTCATTGGCCCACAATAGAATAAGATGAATAACATAGCAAAATATCCGTGTATCATAATAACGAAGATCCAGAGTACCATTATTACAATAAAAGCTTAGCTCAAGGCTAGCTCAAATTATTCAGGTAGCAACATAAATAAAGTAAATCCTCCATTCTTCAAATTGCCCACAAGTGAACAAGTGCCGAGTGGAGTACCGTGGCCTATATCGATTACTCAGAATCGGAATAACCTGCAACATGAAACGTAGCAGCCCCGAAGGGTCAATACATGGAATGTATGGCAAGTAGAGCTAGTAAAGGAGACAATAGTACTAACATCTACATGCATATTTGGCAAGTGGAGCTGTATCTGGCTTGCATTTGCAAATACATTTGTCCTACTTTCATAAACAGTTTTTGATTTTCTTTAAAAAGATCCCAATTAAGTTAACCCAACAATATTAAAACAATTATGAAATTAGAATGAGCGAGAAACATGTCATGGAATCAATATCAAGCAACTCAGATGTCCATAACCGGGAACACGGCTAATCGATTAGATTATACACCCTGCAGGGGTTAGTACGATTTACCCATGTGACTTGGCCAGCCCAGCTCGTACCACCACTCCCATTTTGAGTGGTGATAGGGAGAAGTCCAAGAAGAGACTGTTCGGGAAGTAGCTCCTCAATCCCGACGCGCACCGGTCCAACCTACCAAAATTCTACATCTCTGGATACGCGGGTTCGAGTTACCACAACCTACTAAGTCCAACCAACCGCCCATTTCATTATTGGCACATGGTTGTACACGTAAGCTACACAATAAAGAAGCCAATCAATTTCTCTCGATACCTGGGTGCCTTTCCGCAATGAAACCACCA